>CM062261.1:27336570-28536570 GCA_031216405.1 Syzygium malaccense
TTTTAACCACGAACCGCACATCTCTCTCTCTCTCTCTCTCTCTCTCTCTCTCTCTCTCTCTCTCTCTCTCTCTCTCTCTCTCTCTCTCTCTCTCTCTCTCTCTCTCTCTGGCTTTCCGATTGCTTTCCGATTGACTTTTGATGTTTCATAATATAAACTATCCGTCGCAGTTCCCTCAGAAGGCCAGGTTTTGACCTTTCCGGACTTGAGCTTCGAAAAAAAAATCAGCCTCTATGGTAGTAGACTGAACAGCCACCATCTGATGAGCTTTCATGCGACGAGGCTTCGACTGAGGGAACTTTGCATTTGTAGATTCCATCCGGGGATTGGAGCAGCGGTAGTTTTCATCTTGACAGTAGCCTTTTGCTTCCTGTCTTGCTAGCTCTGCATGAATCACATTGTAGCAATTGTGACGTGAGAAAGATGTGTCGAAAGCACGGATTATATGTTTTGTTCTTTTGCTGTCGAAAGTAGAGAACCATTGAATTCGTACAAGCTTCAACGAACACCTATGGGTACTTCAAACTTTCCTTCGTGATCCCTTTTGGTTCTGAGAAGCACATTCGTTTGCCCTTTAGAGTCATGATGATTTGGTTCCCAGATTCACTGTAGCTTTGCTACAATGCAACACTGAGTAATGTCAAGGTATGGAGAATTTTAGTAATGTTGGTTTACAAAGAAACAAAGTATTTGAAAGTCCTACTTGAAAAACGCAAGGCAATTGCTTGTCGATACCGCATCTTCTCCATTGGGTTTCGGCATTCTGAATGTTTGCTTCTGTTGACTTGAAAGGGGAAGATACTAAAAGTAATACGTAGTGATATGACTTCTCATCTCGTTTCCTTAAGATGTCGGTTCTTTTCTGTTAATTCAATATCTGTAAACTCACTCAATCTTTGTCAAGAGATAGGAGCATTTGGTGACACCAGTGAATTGCACTAATTCTAGATAGATACGATAAAAACTCCATCACTATTTAGGTATATTTTAAAAAAGAGAAGATCATTTTTCCAAGATTCGCTTATAATAAAACAAGCAGATAAAGAAAATGGTGGAGTTTTTTCCACGCCCTCTTTAGCTAATCCACGCCCCGTAACAGTGTTTTTGCCAAAATTATCGTCCCACCACTTTAACATTACTTGCTATATTCTACGCAAGTGTTCCTTTTTTTTTTTTTTGTCAATGCAAGCGATAATCGTGGACTTCATCATAAAATTAATTTCATTTGCACCGTTAACTGTTCAACAAAGATTTTACGACACAACCTCATCTATCACAGATAAAGCAAAACCATCATTGTATACATATCTAATAGAAGATCGAATACATATCTGGTCAATATCAGCACTTACAGCAACCATTATATCTATAGGTTCCACCTCACTACAAGTATCTGTGTTGATTACTCCGCTAGTACAGCTACCTTAAAAGTTTCTAGTTGCAACTCCACCGTGAGCTGAACATTGTCGAAATCCGTATAAATATTACCAATAACACTCTTACTCATAAATACAGGAGACTCGTCAAATTGTAACTTATACGCTGAATACGGACGAATTTAATTCTGGGCACGATAAACATAGACCCGCTCACCTTGTTCACAACCTAGGAACATGCACTTTATTCCTCTTTAATCGAGCTCACGCCACTCATTTGATCATAACACGAGCAACTAAATATTCTAATAACTGAATAACAGTAACATTACTGGACCATACTTCTTCCGGAGTCCAACATCCAATCGTAGTTGATGGCATCTATTTATCAGGTAGCTCGTCGTACTAAGTATATCCGCCAGGAATCTCCTCGTCATATCAGTACTGTAGAGCATTTTATGAGCTGTTTCTATTAATGTTCTGCTCATCAACTCTGTAATATATTGCGGTTTATTGACACTAGTGCAGTATTTCACTATACCAGCACTAGAGACCTTTCACCTTTGTAACCTTTAAGAAAAAGTAGTTTGTCAATACTTTTTTCATCTTAAATGACGCAAATACATCAATAAATAAATAACAAAAAGGAAGACAAGACTCACAAGGGAAAGTGATGCAGGAAGAATTAAGAGAACCTGCCTGGATATAACAAGGCCAAGAATAATTGGAATGATCAACACACGGTCGGCCCTTTTTTCAAACACTGAAACTCTATCGATACACCAACAGCATGTCATAAGCAAGATAAAAGGCATTTCGAACTGAGCAAAGGGTATTAAGATTATGAAATCCTGAAGAATTGTGAGGAACATACTATCTGTATTAGATTCCTCTGAAGTTCCTCACTCCTCTTCGGCAGAGCAGCATTAACATTTCTCTCCAATAGATGCCTCTCTTCCTATTGCGATAGAAGCAATAGTGCAGAAACCTGCAACAGTTCCCTGTTTTAGTGTCCGTGTTGTTCCTACTCAATGAATATGTTCATAATATTGCATGAAGCACCCCAATGCTTCACAACAAACCTTGACAAAGCGATGCTTATATAAAAAAATCATTGATAGAATGATGTGACCATCAAAGAGCTTCTTTGAAAATAATCTCGAGTTGTGACTAGACTGCTAAATTGCTGGTAAACCATGTGAACAATCTGATGGGCCATTGATATTGCTTTTCTTCTCTCTCGGAACAGAGTAAACGATACGTCTCAAAAACTAATAAGGCTCTGAATTTAATTACTGTAACACCTATGAACAAAAACCATATCCCAGCGACACCTACACTTACATGGCGCCAAAATAGTTCACCAGCAGCACGAAGGTTGGTTTGGAAGCGAGTGATTTTAGAGAGAAAGCTATCAGTTTATGCCTCACCAAGGTTCCTAATTTTGACTTTGCCGATCTTTGCCACCCTTTCTTGAATTGGTTCATGTCTCCACGTGTTATTTCAGATTGTGGATTCCATAATGCATGTAGTAGGACGTTAAGGTTTGTGAAACTGATGAGGCACCAGTATCTCAAGATTGTTCAATTAATTAGTCGGTGAGGAATCTATGTATGGATCTGCTTGTTCTTCATTGGTTACTTGGGAAGCGAGGAGCAATATTCTTCACATAATCCCCTGAATACACTTGCAGACATGCGCAAACAAGAGCACCAGCTCTCTGCGCGTGCTCCAGCTCGTCGGTCATTGGATCATAGCCCAAGACGCTCCTTAAGAACAAGAGCACCATCTTCGGGCCACCGCAGCCCATGAAAAAAGCGAACCGGTGACCATTCGGCCCCCACGGCAACATCAGCGGGATCCTGTACTTCTTCACCCACACCCCGCTCTCCTCCATCACCCACACATCATGGCTCTCCTTACGGGAGCCGTCAACGAGCCCCAGGACTCCCCGGAGGTCCACCGCGTGGGCTCTTTCAAACTCCAGGCACGGAGTCCTCGCGAACTCCTCCTTCGTGAGGTTCAATGACCAGATCCTGTGGACGTGGTACTCTGCACCGGCGACAATCAAATGGATCGATCCGGCTGCAAACACCGGGGCTCCGAGGAGGAGGCAGGTAGAGACGCTCGCTATGTCCCTCCATGACCTCGAGCCCTGATCGAGGACCTCTGCCCTCGTAAAGCAAATTTCGCGGTCTTTATTGACAAACGAGCTCATGTGCAGGATCTTGTACCGGCTGGTCAGACGGTCCACTTTTGAAAATATATCTTGAGTTCAAGCTCGAAGTAAAAATTTGAATTTTAGAAATTAAAAAAAAAAGAAAGAATCCGAGGCAAGTTTTGGAAATTAGCTTTTGAACGTGAGTTGGAGTGTTCGTCCACTGAAAAAGGGTAGTCTAAGCGAGTCTTCTTCTTTGACTCGGTCAACATAGGTGCAAAATAAAAGATAACGATAGAAATCAGCAGAATTGAGTCCAACGTTGGCCTAGAAGCCTTTGACTGTGAAAGAGGAAATTGTGGGACTTCTTGCCACGGGTGACGGCATGTCAGAGAAAGTTGGATTCGGAAAAAGAAATAAGTATATTTGCATGGAGTCTTCTTCGAGAGAAAGGTTGACCGTGGACCCTAAGTATAAATACGGCTGTTCTGTTTTTGACAGAAAAGAGTCTCGGTGCGCCGTTGTAGATGAAGAGGTCTTGAAGCGCCGTTTACGAGTGCTTGACAATGAGCTATCTTCGTGATTTTGTTCGTAGAATTACATTAATGATTCAAGTATTAGCAGCGATTAAATCTTGTGATAAGATTTATGTACAATTCTTTCGTGAGATTGATAGATTATTTTATAAAGAATTTTGGGGCTAAACACTGCGTGAGTTATTTAGTGTAATTTGGGCTTGAGAAACACTTAAAGTGTTTGAGTGACTCGAGTATAGTTGTAATCTCTATTGTATCGCTTGATCTATAGTGAAATTTCGTACTGCTCTTCCCGTGGATGTAGGTTATTACGACCTAACTACGTAAATCTGGTGTCTAATTTATTTTCTTGTTCTGTCTATTTTACTGTTCGATCGCTTGGCTTCCGCAATGGCTCCACGATTTCTTGGGTCAGAGGGTTGAGCAGATAGGTACTACCTTGGAGGAGGTCGTCAAAGCAGAGCAACCCTTGACATGAAGCTCTAGCTCCGTGGGACAACGCCGTCATGGCCAATTTGGGGAGCCAAGTCACCAGGAGCTCATTGCTCACCGCAAATCTGTGATCCACTCCGTGACTCGGCCCTGGGAGCAGCAGAATCTGGGGACTCTCGACACCGCTTGTGGCGTGCATGGCGGCGAAGTGCGGGTCGATGATGTCGCGCCACTCTCTGTATGGGCCTTAGCTTGAGGAGCAATATCGTGGGTAGGCGGGAGAGGATGTTGCGGAGGAGGTCGAGAGTGAGTGAGCTCGTCCTCAGTCTTTTACGCTGCCACGAAGATGAACAAGGAGAACGGTAGCTCGACATTGGCGAGAATTTGAAGAGGATGGTGAATTTCAGGTACCTCGACTCGGAGATGTCAGATCTTCTCAGCCGGAGGAGTCCATCCACAAGTTTCCATTTTTTCTAATTCTTGTTTTAGAGGAAAATCAATACGTGACTCGTAAAGAAAGACTTCTTTCCACTTTGTGTGATCCCTCAAATAATGTGACACGTAAAAAGGAGATTTCTTTCCATATTCTTGTTAAACGGAAATCAAAATATAAATCTAGCCTATACTTCGATTTTTGAGTAATTTATTTCTTGTTTCGGTTTATTGAGTATTAAATTAAATGATCGCACATCTGCATAATCAACCATTGCATGCCAGTGATTTAAAATTAAAATTGACCAAAATTGCTTTTAAAAATATTTTTGAAAACCCCATATTCATGAACCCTAATCTTTCCGTATTCATGAAATCTCTTGCCCCTAATCCATGAAATCTTTCCATATTCATGAAATCTTTGCATGTTTAGACAATTAAATTACATCCCCAAAGTTACGGTTGGTGTGGGTTTGAGAGAGAGCGCACCAATTACTTCCCTCGGGGATAATATCATATCCATTTGCGATGAGAATCACTTGAAATTATCCAGAGTTTTGATCCAAAATGAGTTTCGAGATATAAATATCCGAAGAAAAAACTTTACACATGTAACCAGTTCGAACGGAATATGATCTCTGAAACCTCTCTTTTCTTCGCCATTTTGGATACAAAGAAAACCCAATAAAACCCTTAGGAATGCAAGAAATGCCGGAAGGATCAAGCTGTTTACACCACCCAAGGTTAGGTGTAATACAAGATCCGGTCCTTCGGGCCCGTCCGGTGAATCTTCGTGTGCGCGCAGAAATACTTCAGCTGCTTCAGTGTCAGGCAGCCGAGCGTCTGTCCTTGGAGCAAGAAGAGCCAATTCATCTTCTTCTTCTTCTTCACTGAGATCATGGACTTCGCGCTGTTCTCTTGGTCGCAGAACCTGCACTTGGGTTGTGGAGGACTGGGCTCATCCACTCCTGCAGAGTACGATCAAGAATTGTTGCCTTGTTCTGCGCGATGAAGTTGCCGTCCTCAGGGAACTCGCCTCGGAGGACATACTCAATCTCGAGACCTTCTTGCATTTCTTACACTGGACGTCCCCACTGATGGTGAAGATCCTGTTCGGTAAGAGGTAGTTCATACTGTGCACGGTGGCTGGTTGGTTTGTCGCCCATGGACGGTCTCGCTCTTGCCATCTCTCACAGACTGAGGAAGCTTTCGGCGGCCACCGTGGGACAGCAGGTGTGGGAGGTCTTCTTGATGGATTATTTGACAGCACAGACAGCTCGTGAAGCATCGCCGGAGGATTGTACATCACCATAGATGACTCATGAACTAAAGCCGGAGATTCATACACCACCATGGTTGGCAACAAGTATGTATCAGAATTAGCTTTCGTCGGAGGAGTAGGCGGAGGCCGGGAAATCATCATCTCGCCTTCATTCCCAGATTCGTGGGAATTTCGATTTTCGACCATTGTGGTTGTTCTCCATTCGCCTTTCCTCTTTCTACTAAGCTCCAAGTCGACCTTCTTCAAGATTTGGAAGCAAGAAGACCATTCAAATTATTTGTTTGTGGTTGGTTGGAATTGTCTTCAGCTAGGGTTTGTTCAAGTGTGAGGTCTGGAATAGAAGATTAATCAAATCCCCAATATTTCTCGCAATAAAATAGTGATACAAAAAAATAATTATCAGGGTAAGTATTGTATAAATTAAACTGGGCCAGGCAGGAATTTTCATTATCTTTATGGAAAAAAGAATAATTGTCCAATATTTGAGAATTTTCTATCGTGATTTATTGTCCTAAGCAAGACCAGGGACATGTTTTTTTTTTTTTGGGTAAGGCAGACCAGGGATATGTTGTGTTTCAGATTTCTTCTTTTTTTATCTTTTTTAAAACTAAAAAATAGAAAAACGGCAATAAAGATTCTCGGAAGTTGTATTAGAAAGAAAAGATACCCTATATCTATATTTTTTTTTATATTTGAATTAGGAAATAAAATCCTAATGTAACTGATATTTACTATAGCCTCTCTACGCCTCTGTCCATCGTTTTCTTCCTCTGGACATTTCTGCTTTTTTTTTTTCGGTGAGGTTTTCTACTGGTCTTGGATGTTACCTTTTTCTCTTGCTGTTAATGGGGATTACCGGATTATTATAAAAACATGTTCTATTAAGCAACCAGGGAATGGTAAACTCCATTTGATATGAGTCGATTCATCCGATTCGCTACATATGGATTCAAAATTAATTCGCAATGGAACCATAAAATGCTGCGGTAGGCTATTCCTCCTCATAGAGCACTCAATGATGCGCTTATTGAAGAGCTCGGGATGCTTTTAAATTGTCTCTGGATATGAATGAGTGTGGCATCTCGAATAAGCTTTTAGTGTTTATTTCTCTGAAGAAGGAGGAAAGCTGACCCAATTGCTCGCTCAAAGCCTTCGCCTGTGCTCTGGGATTCTTGGTAAACATCGTTATATATATATATATATATATGGAGATGGAGTCCGATTCGACGCGGGATTGATTCGCTCAATCGACATTCCATCATTTGTTACCCCTTGTATGCTGACCATGCCCACACCGGTAGGTTGTAAGGGACCGAGAAGAGGAAAGTAGACGAGGGAATGTAAGGGAAAACGATGGACTGGCGCAGAACTTCATCAAAGTCGCGCTGGGGTTTGAAGTTTTGTGGAAATCTCAGGGAAAAAAGCTTGGATGACCTATGTCGTTTGACGCATGAGTTATTTGAATAAGTTGATGGATAAGTTTTGTGTCGGATTTGACTCTTGTTGTCCTCGGTCTTATTTCACTGGATTTCTTAAAACTTATCAAAAATGCATTCGAGTCCTAAAACTCGCAAAAAGTGTAATCAAATCCTAAAACTTATCAAATTTATTCAATAGAGTCATTCCGTTAAGTCCGTCCAATTTGAATAACTTCAAGATGATAACAATAATAACTCAACTCCTCGTGCTAGAGAAATCAGCTGTTCACTTTGACATGTTAAATGAGAAATTGCATTCTGCAAGTTATCAAAAAGGATACATGCCACAAACAAACGCGACAAAGTATAACCTGCATAGCAATAATAAACTCATGAAAGCCTACAAACCCTTCACGTTTGGAATTTGCAATGGCCCAAACCTGCAGCGAGGTCAAACAACCGAGAAGTTTAGGTTTAGCCAACAAAGGGCTCTACCGACAAAATAAAAACAATCCACGTTTCAGATTTGTCGAGAACTTCTGTAAAAAACTATATTCTGCAAGAGTGGAGACAATCATTAATGACAATCATTAAGTGATGCCCAAACTTTACTTTATTGTGCAAGTTGCCATGTACTCCGATTCAAGCAGAACTGATAAAGTTGCAAGATACAACACCCTGAAACTTTAACCATAAGTTTATCAAGCAACAACTAACTCTTTCGATCCAACCTTTGGCCAATGGGGAACGCTTCCCACATTCAACTTCACATGTTCAATCTCCTATAATTAGGGGTGTGCAAAGGGAATGCCCGAACTGAACCGGTTCTAAAGAGCACCGGTTCGGTTCTCGATTATAAAAAGTTGGAACCGGTGTTTTCGGTCCGATTCTCGATTCAAGAAAAAATCGGACTGATACTAGTCAAAATTTCAATTTTATTTCTTCATAAGGTTCCAATTTAAGCATTTGATCTCTAATTACCGTGTACGGCTTTGGCATGGGTTTTATGCACAACCTCTCTAATGATCTCTTGGTTCCTATTCGATGTGGGACTCTTGGTGTGTAATGTGTAAGGATTTTCTCTATTGAGTGTCTATCCTTTCATGTGAACGGCTTAAATATGGGACTCTTGGCTTGTCTCTGTTATTATGTGTCCATGCGAATGGAGAGTCCCACATCGAATGGCCATGCAAGAATCGTAAGAGGAGTTGTGAATAAAATCCAAGCCAAGCATTCATCATGTGATGTACTCCTTTCACGGCCATTTGGCTACGAGAAATGATATTATTTGATAAGTGTATCGTCATGCTTACACTTTTTGTCCTTTTGCTGGTAATTAAATAGAAAAAGGTTTCATTGAATTGTTCGGAAACGGACCGATCGTCATCTTGCTAGTCCGATTACACTCAAGAACCGGACCAAACCGGGAACCTATCACCCCTATAATAGCCTATACAAAATCCCTGAAAATTGGGAACCGGTCTTACCGGTCCGGTTCCTGATTCCACTCAAGAACCGAACTAAATCAGGAACCGATCACCCCTATAATAGCCTATAGAAAATCCCCTAAATGGACTCATATGCGAATAAAAACACTCTCAAAAAGTCCACTTGCTAGTTTATTGTCAGACAATAGGACAACTCGTTTCCGTAGTTGAATTAATCGCAAGAACGCGAGATGATCAATTTCTTTTTTTTTTGTCCAAACTCTTAAAAATGGACACACAAGAAAACCTGCTTGAGCTCTTGTCGCAGAAGCTTCGACATAGCGAAGAACATAGTGGCGGCATTTCCAGTGATGCGCCCATCTCCATCTACAAAACCACGAACATTTTGGAAAATGAAACCGCAATCCAGCAACATCCCATCAGCAAACGAAGAACAACAAGAAGCCCTCGAGAAAATCACAATCCAGGTCCGATATGAACCATCGAACAAGCTGAACGGGTAGATAAACATGGAGGACCTAATTGAGTTCGAGCCAAACGCGAGAAGACAGTGTTGAGCAAGGAGAGCGTTAGAGGCGGACATGAAACTCAGGGAAGCCACGGTTCCAAACGCGTGATTGATCCGCTCATTCGACATTCCATCATTTGTTACCCATGTATGCTGACCACGATGACCACACCGGTAGGTAATAGAGGACCGAGAAGAGGAAAGTAGACGAGGGAATGTGAGGGAAAATGGTGGACTAGCGCAGAAATTCATCGAAGTCGCACGGGCATTTGAAGTTTTGTGGAAATCTTTGGGAAAAAAGGCTTGGATGACCTCTGTTGCTTGACGCATTAGTCATTTGAATAAGTTGATGGATAAGTTTTGTGTCAGATTTGACACTCGTTGTCCTCGGTCTTTATTTCACTGGATTTCTTAAAACTTGTCAAAAATGCATTCGAGTCCTAAAACTCGTAAAAAATGCAATCAAATCCTAAAACTTATCAAATTTGTTCAATCGAGTCATTCCGTTAAGTCTGTCCAATTTGATTAACTTCGATATGATAATAATAATAACTCAACTCCTTGTGCCAAAGAAATTAGTTGTTCACTTTGACATGTTAAACGAGAAATTGCATTCAGCAAGTTATCAAAACGGATACTTACCACAAATAAATGTGACAAAGTATAACCTGCATAGCGATAATAAACTCATGAAAGCCTACAAACCCTTCACGTTTGGAATATTCAATGGCCCAAACCTGCAGCGAGGTCAAACAACCGAAAAGTTTAGGTTTAGCCAACAAAGGGCTCACAGTTAAACACCAGTGGACTCTACAGACAAAATAAAAACAATCCATGTTTCAGAATTGTCGAGAACTTCTGAAAAAAATATATTCTGCAAGAGTAGAAACAATCATTAACGACAACCATGCAAAATTAAGTCATGCCCGGACTTTACTTTATTGCGCAAGTTGCCATATACTCCTATTCAAGCGGAACTCCACTATGGGAGATCATGATAGAGGGTTTCAAAGGTGAGCTCAAAGAGACACCTTGCAGGACAAAATCACCCTGAAACTTTAACCATAAGTTTATAAAGCAATAACTAGCTCTTTCGATCCAACCTTTGGCCAATGGGGAACGCTTCCCACATTCAACTTCACATGTTCAATCCCCTATAATTAAGGGTGTGCAAAGGGAATTGTCACATCCTCAATTTCAGTACCTGAAAAATGTCTATGGTTTAAGTTTGATGGTTTTCCAATCGGAACTAAAAATTTTACTCTTGTTTTGAAAAACCCTATTTCGGATCTTTTGTACCCCTTCATTTTGTTATTTTTGGAGAGACTTTTGTGATCTGAATTTCCAAATACTTTCTTCTTGAAAGTTGTTCCAAATATCTTGAAGTTTTACATAATTTAATTTCATAATTTTTGGAGTTGATATGAGTGGTACGATGGCCTGATTTTCGGACCATGTGAAACTGCCCAGAATGGGTATTTCGGTGATGTTTACACCGTCTTTATTTTCTACAAGCTTTTCTGGGACGATTTTAGAAAAGTTTCCTTCATAAAAGTTGTTGAGAACATCCTTTTCTATAACGTACATAAATTTGGGAATTTTCCGAGACGATTGGATTCTGGACAAAGCTTAATTTGAGAAACAAGAATGCTGTTCCAGTGAACTGTTTTTAGTCTGTCTTTGAGCTACTAAAAATGGTGTTTACAGAAAGATTCCGAATTTGTGTTCTTCACATGAAATGTTTTTTAAGGCCTTGTTTATGACATATCGGAATTTGAGAATTTTCGGAGTCCATTTACTATATTTTCAAGTCCGATTTCGTGAACAGTGCAAAGCTGTTCGGTTTTGTCAGATTTCAAAGATTTATCAGTTTCTATGTGAGAACGTTGGAATCCTAACTTGATGTCTTTTGGTGATATTTAAGGACATTCCCGCGCCGAACCTCAGGTTGAATGAGATTATTATACGTGTTTTGTCGTGGAAACCCTCGGAAATCATGGAATTGATTATGATGCGGGTTTACGACTTAAGTGTCGATTAGTTGTTATTGTGCAAACCGATGGTGCTGAGTCATGTTGAGCCGAACTGACAATTTTAGAAGACCAAAATAGAAGACCAAAATAGGTTCCGTGTTTGTTCTATTGGGAAGGAACTAGAAGATAAGGCTTTGACATGGTCAAAGTTTCTCCTTCAAGCTTCCATCATTAAGTTTCATTAATGCCATTAAATGGCCCTTGACTTAGAAGCCCTATTTCATGATGACAAGCATTAATAACATTAGACTTTGGAAGTCCTATCATTATGGAACCAAGGCAAGGCCAAGCCAAGGAAACCAACGTGAAGGCCATTCGGCCGTGAGGAAGGAAGAGAGAGGGAAGGAAGAGAGAGAGAGAGAGAGAGCGAGAGAGAGAGAGAGGACCAATGAGATTGAGATAAGCATTAGCCCTTCATCATTTTAGTTCATTAAGAACATTTAATGACATTAAATGCATGTATGATGACACTTGACTTTGAAGCCCTCTTATGATGACAAACATTCAATAGCCGTAGACTTTTGGGGACTTGTCATGATGGCATGCATTAAATAATTTAGACTTTAGGGACCCCCTTGAAAATGACCCTTTGCCTTTCTTTTGCCTTGACTTGATATAAATTGAAGGAGTCCAAATGGTTGAAGAAGCCTCACGTGAAGTGCCCCCCCCTTCTCCCTCATCTCATGCCAACATCTTCTTCTTCTTCCTTTGTTCTTGTTTTTCTCACTTTTGACCGAGAAGCTCACGCCCTAAACAAACCCGAACCGGCCCATGTCTCTTCTCGTTCCCATCCAAGAGCCACGGTTTGGCCTTGGTAGGCCTCGTCTTGGTCGGCCAAACAAGGAGAAAGCAAAGAGGAAGCCCGAAATCACACCCGAGTCTCGCCCGAGGCCCCGTCTCTCCCGAAATCAAGCTCATTCCGTGCTCAAGCCAAGTCACCAATCACTTCTTCTTCTAGTCTTTCGTGTTCTAGTGGCTTGTTGTGTAAGTGAATTCCTTAATATCGGGAAAGGATGTTGAGATGCGTTGTGACGTGGTTTGCTTGGACCGTTTTTCGGTCGTTTGGTTGGTCGTAGTTGGTTCATTTCCTTGATTTGATCATGTTTCATGTTTGATGTTGTTTTGAGATAGAACCGAGCCTTGGTTTGTAAAGTGTGCACAATGTGGCCATGTGTGACGTTCTCTTGTTTGAACTTTGCTATTGATCTGCCATCGATGCGGGTGCGGTAAGGGTCGACTTATGTTAACGGCGATTGATATATCCTCGCTTGATATTAGTGTTTTCACTTGCTGAGTCTCCCCGACTCATCCCCCGTTGTTTCCCCTTTTTTTCAGGTTCGTAGGATGGCATCTCCCCCAGCCCGCGTTGGCAATCCCGTGGAGCAGAGAGCCGAAGTGCTCACCGTGATAAATGTCAGAGAAGACCGTGCCTATCGTCAAATCACAATGCTTGTGATGTTCGATGAGGACTTAACGGACTCGGTGCCTCAGGGCGGGCCGGCTCTGGGATAAAGCCACGGGTGGGATGTGAGATGGCCAGACGGACGGGACCGGGGTGGAGGCGAAAAAGCGAGGAGCGAGAAGCCGTAGTGGGTATAGGATAACCCAAGTCAAGATTTGCTATGTATAGTCGGCTATGAAATATGTGTTGTTTGTCATGGCCCGAAGGGCTTGTTAAAACATGTTTGTATGCATTGTAAACATAAGGTTTGCTCATGATGTTGCTTGTCTTATTTCTGCTGTGTATTGATTGTGATTGTCCCGAGTTATGCTTCCGCTTGTGTGTAATAAAATATAATAATGAACGGGACATCACGTGAATGACCCCGAGGTCGGGGCGTCACAGGAACCGCCCGGATTGAACCGGTTCGGTTCTCGGTTCCAACTGAACCGGTTCGGTTCTCGGTTCCAAAAAGTTGGAACCGGTGTTTTTGGTCCAATTCCTAGTTCAAGAAAAAACCGGATTGGTACTAGTCAAAATTTTAGTTTTATTTCTTCATAAGTTCCAATTTAAGCATTTGATCTCTAATTGCCGTGTACTGCTTTAGCATGGGTTTTATACACAACCTCTCTAATGGTCTCTTGGTTCCCATTTGATATGGGACTCTTGGTGCATAATGTGTAAGGATTTTCCCTATTGAGTGTCTAGCCTTTCATGTGAACGGCTTCAATGTGGGACTCTTGGCTTGTTTCTGTTGTTGTGTCTCCATGCAAATGGAGAGTCCCACATCAAATGGCCATGCAAGAATCGTAAGAGGAGTTGTGAATAAAATCCAAGCCAAGCATTCCTCATGTGATGTACTCCTTTCACGGCCATTTGGCTACAAGAAATGATATTATTTGATAAGTGTATCGTCATGCTTACACTTTTTGTTCTTCTGCTGGTAATTAAATAGAAAAAGGTTTCATTGAATTGTTCGGAAACGGACCAATCGTTCCCATCTTACTAGTCCGATTCCCGATTACACTCAAGAACCGGACCAAACCGGGAACCTATTACCCCTATAATAGCCTACAGAAAATCCCTGAAAATTGGGAACCAGTCTTACCGGTCAGGTTCCCGATTCCCCTCAAGAACCGAACCAAATCGGGAACCGATTACACCTATAATAGCCTATACAAAATCCCCTAAATGGAATCATATGCAAATAAAAACACTTCTCAAAAAGTCCACTTGCTAGTTTATTGTCAGACAATAGGACAACTCGTTTCCGTAGTTGAATTAATCGCAAGAACGCAAGATGATCAATTTCTTTTTTCTTTATCCAAACTCTCTAAAATGGACACACACGAGAACCTACCTGAGCTCCTGTCGTGGAAGCTTCGACATAGCAAAGAACATCATGGCGGCATTTCCAGTGATGTGCCTATCTCCATCTGCAAAAACACGAACATTTTGGAAAACGAAACCGCAATCCAGCGACATCCCATCAACAAACGAAGAACAATAAGAAGCACTCGAGAAAATCGCAATCCAGATTCAGTACGAACCATCAAAGAAGCCGAATAGGTAGATAAACATGGAGGGCCTAATTGAGTTCGAACCAAATGCGAGAAGACAGTGTTAAGAAAGAGAGCATTAGAGGCGGGCACAAAACTCAAAGAAGCCACGGTTCCGACCAAATATAATGGATTAACGCAACGAAAATCTCCAAACTGATACACAAATTTACCGCAAACTCCACGTCAGTATATTTATGACAAATTTACTCTCTGTTAATTTCTGTTAAATTTTATCTTCAAATTACTGAATTAGATAATATGCGACGGTTGATCGGTGTATTAGTTTGGAGTTTTACCCTTTGTTTATTACAGATGTAGCTGTTTGTGTTTTTCATAGTATCAATCCAATTTAATGGAAGCTAATAAGTAGTAAATTTGTCACAAGTGTATCGGTTTGAGATTTTGGATGGTTAAAAAATTAATTTGAAGTAAATTTATCATAATTGTATCAGTCTAGGTTTTTCGAGATATCCATGATATTGCTCGAAGCATCTCAAATGCTTCACAACAAACCTTTACGAAGTAGCTTTCTCGCCGCTTCAAAAGCACTCTGGGTTTTTTTCCTGCTCCCTCAAGACAGTAGCTGCAGCGTCACAGCTTCGTCTCGGAGCTCCCGCATTTCCTCAAGTAGGGTTTCTCGACGAATCGTCCGCCATTTTCCATCTCCATGTATCATGCATATCTTGCTCTATTAGCTTCGATCACTTTGACGCTTTCTTTCCATGAATCATGGGTTCTTCGTTCCTCGCCTAATGCTAGCGTATGCTCTTGTCTATGGCAGCCATGCTAGACGAACTTTGATCTCGAACTTCACAAATCGGAGCGAATTTTCGTGTATACATCTGGTTGATTACTTCTTTACTATGGATTAAGTTTTGTTTGTTAGGATTTATATATAGGAGGTAGGATATTGATACAGAGACATGTCTGGCTTTATCATGCATATTGTTGTTTAATCAGCGACGCAGCGAAAGCGAATCATAACTTTGCAATTAAGTCGGGAGTTGTAGAAATTGACAGAGAAATAAAATGATGAATAATAAAAGGACTCGAGAAATTTATGTGGCTCGATCTAAATGTTGGAACCTACGTCCACGGGGAGAACCGACAAATAATCCACTAGTAAATCCAACAATTATAGGATTATAATTACCCACACACTTGAGTGTTTCCCAATCCTAATATATGCCCAATACCCACAATGTTTAATAACTCAACTTAAAGAACCCAACTCTATGCACAAATCTCTTCGAGCTCACCTCTCTTCTTCACTGGAGCTCTCTCGGTTTGCTTGCTTCTCTATGTCCTCTGCTCCCCCTTTTAAAGGAGAATGGATGTAGAAATGATGGTGTGTATGCATGACCATCATGCACCGATGTAAGAAAAATGAGCATGATTCACTCTTCCTTCTTTCATCATTTATTAATAAAAGACAAATGAAGCCCACAAAAAATGACCAAAAGAAGGGAGGAGACATTCGGCGCCTACGGAAGAGACCTCTGAATGAGAAAGGGGTGTCCATCAATTTCTATGGTTATGCATGCACATGGCCACGTGCATGCATTAAATGAGTAAGAAAATGGACGTTCAACTTTCTATGGACAAAGCAAGAACCCATGGGCATGCATTACCGAATGAGAGAAAAGTCAATACTTTCTTCCATGTGCTCATTTAATTGAGAAAGATAAATATGGCCAACACTTCTTTCCAGCGCAGAGAATGCTGAAGCTTTGCTTCTTCCTCTTTGTCCGCTCGTCACTGCATTTTGCGCGACTTTGAACAATAAATGCTCCACGTATGCATTAGATCTCGTATACGGATTCAAATTTGAGACATAATTTAATAATTTTTCACTTTAACTTGACATTTGTAGCTAAGTCATAATATTCATTATCCATGCCGGCTCTCCCAATACCTCGACGGGCGCTTATTCTCTGCAGATGCCAATCGAGCTCAAATAGAGCTCGAGCTTCGCCAAAGAAACGGGTTTCGTCATTATGTCTACTGGGTTGTCCGCTGTTGCTATTTTATTCACAACAATCTTGCCCTTCGCTATGACATCTCGGATAAAATGGTATCTGATGTCGATATGTTTCGTTTGCTCTTGATATGTCGGATTATAAGCCATATATATCGTATCTTGGTTGTCACAATGCATAGTGATGCTTTTCTGCTCCAATCCAAAGTCTGAGAACAAGCCTCTCAGCCATATCGCCTCTTTCGTCACAAAGGTTAGCGACATGTACTCTGCCTCTGTCTAAGACAAGGCAACATCATCCTGTAAAGACGCTTTCCAACTTACTGCACCACTTGCTAGCACAAACGCATATCTCGCTAATGATATGCGATCATCCAAGTTACCGGCATGATCCGAATCCACATATCCCGTGGTCTCATTGCTATTGTCATCCCTCCAGTACACAATACCGACGTATATTGTACCCTTTAAATATTTGAGGATCCATTTCACAGCTTCCTAATGTGTCTTACTTGGGTGTTTCATGTAACGGTTAACAATACTTACAACTTGTGAAATATCAGATCTAGTGCATACCATGGTATAAATGATACTACCCACTGCACTAGAATAAGGAATATGGGACATATGCTCATTCTCCTCCTTAGTCTGTGGTGACAACTTGTCAAAAAGTATGAAGTGTGCGGCTAAAGGAGTATTTACAGATTTTACTGACTGTATGTTAAAATGTGCCACAATCTTCTCAATATATTTCTTTTGAGATAAATGCAGTGTTCCTGTAGTCTTGTCATGCAAAATCTCCATACCCAATATTTTCTTAGCAGCACTTAAATCTTTCATCTCAAACTCAACACTCAACTGCCGCTTCAACACATCAATATCAGACATATGTTTAGCTGCTATTAACATGTCATCAATATATAATAATAGATAAATCAAAGACCCATCCTCCAGTCTCCTAAAATAATCACAGTTATCAAATTGACTTTTCGAAGAGTCTTGACTAGCCATGAAAGAATCAAAACACTTGTACCATTGTGTAGCAGACTGTTTCAACCCATACAAAGATTTCTTTTATAAGTAAACGTGATTTTCCTTACTCGGAATAGCAAATCCCTCTAACTGCCTCATGTAATTCTGTTTCTCCAACTTACCATGAAGAAATGTCATTTTCACATCTAACTGCTCCAGCTTGAGATCCTATGCAGCAACTAATGCAGGTAATATATGAATAGAGATGTCTTACCATAGGAGAGAACACCTCATTATAATCGATGCCCTCTTACTGAGTATACCCTTTCGCAACAAGTCTCACCTTATATCTTGCTACCTCGACACTAGTAATGCCTTCCTTCCACTTGTAGACCCATTTACACCCGACAATCTTCTAGCTTCTGGGTACTTTGACCGACTCCTGTGTCTGATTCTGATAGAGTGATTCCATTTCTTCACTCATAGCCTCTAACTACTACGACGACTCGGCACTAGCCATCGTTTCAAAGTAGGACGAAGGCTCATTTGCCTCCGCCTCATCACCTATAATCAATGCATAGGCAATGTTAGTTAATTTTTCTTCTCTATTTACTCGTGGCTATATTATTGTGCGACTTTGCTGGTTGTTTAGTATCACCCTCTTCAGGAACTGTGGCCTCATTCGTAGTCTCCTCCTCTGTTACCTCTGAAGTCTCCGGAGGCTCCACCTGAAGCTCCACCTTGTTACTGACACCACGATCTGTTTACTCTGCTGGTTGAGTCTTAAGACTCCACTTTTGAAGCATTGTAGTCTCGTCGAAGATCACGTTTCTACTGATTAAAAAATTGAGTGATCTGGGATCAGTGCACCACAGCCGGTAGCCTTTCACCCCTTATGCATAACCCAGAAATATGTACTTCTTCGCCCTCGACTCAAGCTTACCATTACTTGCATGAGCATACGCAGGACATCCGAATATCTGTAATCCGGAGTAATCAATAGGTTTCCCCAATCATACTTCCTCAGGAGTCTTTCACTCGATAGCAGATGATGGAGATCGATTAACCAGATAACAAGCCATATTCATTGCTTCGGCCTAAAATTCCTTGCCTAGTCCTGCATGCGAAAGCATGCTCCGAGCTCGCTCAAGTAGAATTTTGTTCTTCCATTCTGCAACGCCATTTTGCTGTGGTGTCCTAAGAATCGCGTGGTGTCTCACAATCCTTTCCTTTTAGCAGAACTTAGTAAAATCTTTACCACAGAACTCTATGCCGTTATCGGTTGTCAGGCACTTGATTTGTTTACCTGACCACTTCTTAATCAATGCCTTAAAATTCTTGAACCGATCAAATATCTCGAATTTATGCTCTAGGAAGTGTACCCATACCTTCCTCGAATAATCGTCGATAAATGTCAGCATATATCGACACCTCCTTTTGAAAGAACTGGAGACGACCCCCAGACGTCTGAATGAATATATTCGACCGGTTGCTCTGTTGAATGTGTGATGTACCAAATTTAACACGGCGATGCTTTCCAAAGATGTGGTGCTCACACAGGTCCATCTTTCCTGTCTTCTAACCTTTTAGCAACCCCCTTTCACTCAGCATCATCATTCCAGTCTTACTCATGTGTCCCAATCGTATATGCCATAGCTGAGTCAAGTTTGAGTCTCACTCAGCCGATGAAACTGCAGCAGCTCTAGTCACAATCTCTCCTAGTAGATGATAGAGGGAATTCATTTTCTTCCCTTTCATTACTGTCATGGCAGCTCGAGAAATCTTCAGTACTCCACCTTTAGCAGTGTACCTACACCCGACGTCATCGAGTGTCCCAAGAGAAATAAGGTTCTTCTTGAGATCCAATACATTCCTCACATTTGTCAGCATCCGCTCTACGTCATCGTGCATCCGGATCCAAACTGTCCCTATCCCCACAACCTTGCAAGCTGCATTATTCTCCATGAGAACTCTACCACTATCTACAATCTGGTAGGTAGTGAACCAGTTCCTATGAGAAGTCATGTGACAAGAACATTCGGAATCAAGCATCCATTCATCTCTTGACGAACTCGTAGACACATATAGGATTGCCTCGGCATCATCAGTACTCTCCTTAGCAACATTTGCCATAGTGCTTGTGGCATTTTGCCTGCCACCTTTGTTTCTCAGCTTTGGACAATCTCTTTGTATGTGCCCCTCCTCGTGACATTCAAAGCACTTTACACGACCTTTGGATTTTCTATGTCGTGGCTTCGACTTGCTTTTGCCTCTACTACTACTAGGCCCCCAATGTTTGTCTTTGCCTCGAATCACCAGTCCTCGCGTTACATCTTGTGCTAGACTGTCATCTCGCAACTTCCTCTACTACTCTTTTGAGAACATGACGGATTTTACCTCTTTTGAGGTAATCGTAGTACGCCTCTGTAACAAGGAGTTAGTAAAGTGCTCCTATGACTTTGGTAGAGATGCCAACAACATCATGTTTTGTTCTTCATCGTCTAAAATCTTTACTGACATTCTTCAAATCCATCATGAGTTTATTAAACTCATCTAAGTGGGATTTGATAGACATACCTTCATGGTATCAAAACTTAAACATGCTCTTCAGCATGTATAAGTGATTGTTCAAACCCTTCATTATATAGAGGGCTTAAAGTTTTGCCCACAACGCTGTGGCATCCTTCTCCTCGGCTACCTCCATTAGAACTTCATCCGATAGGTTCAAAAAGATTATTCTCATTGCCTTCTCCATCAACTCGTCCTTTTCGCCATCCCTCATTATTTCCGGTAACTTATCCTTACCCTCCAATGCCTTGGCTAAACCTTGAGTTGCTAATAGTGCCTTCATCTTGACGCTTCATAACCCAAAGTTGTTCCTCTCGTTAAATTTCTCAACTTCTACTCTTGCTTAAGACATAATTACAAAATCTTAACTCTGATACCAATTGTTGTTTAATCGGCGACGCAGCGGAAGCGGATTGTAACTTTGCAATTAAGTCGAAGCCGTAGAAATCGATAGAGAAATAAAATGAGGAACAATAAAATGACTGGAGAAATTTACGTGGTTCGGTCCAAATGTCGGAACCTACGTTCACGGGGAGAACTGGCAAAATAATTCACTAGTAAATTAGAGAATTACGAGGTTATAATTATCCACACACTCAAGTGTTTCCTAGCCCTAGTATATGCCCAATACCCACAGTGTTTAATAACTCAACTTAATGAACCTGACTCTACGCACAAATCTCTCCGAGCTCACCTCTCTCCTTCTAGGGAGCTCTCTCGGCTTGCTTGCTTCTTTACGTCCTCTGCTCCCCCTTTTATAGGAGAATAGATGTAGAAATGATGGTGTGTATCCATGACCATCATGCACCAATGTAAGAAAAATGAGCATGAATTCACCCTTCCTTCTTTCTTCATTAATTAACAAAAGGCAAATGAATCCCACAAAAGATAACCAAACGAAGGGAGGAGACATTCGGCGCCCACGAGAGAGACCTTCGAAGCAGAAAGGGGCGTCCTCCAATTTCTATGGGCATACATGTACATGGCCATGTGCATGCATTAAATGAGGAAGAAAATGGACGTTTAGCTTTTTAGGGACAAAGAAAGAACCCATGGGCATGCATTAATGAAGGAGAGAAAAGTCAATACTTGCTCCCATGTGCTCATTTAATTAAGAAAGACAAATATAGCCAACACTTCTTCCCAGAGCAGAGAATGTTGAAGCTTTGCTTCTTCCTCATTGTCCGCTCATCACTGCATTTTGCGCGACTTTAAACAATAAATGTTCCACGTGTGTATTAAGTCTCGCAAGTTGAATCAAACTCAAGACATAATTTAATACGTATCTTGCTCTGTTAGCTTCGATCACTTTGACATTTTCTTCCTATCAATCATGCGTTCTTCGTAATGCGTATGTGCCTGTCGATGGGAGCTGTGCTAGACTAACTTTGATCTCGAACATCACAAATCGGAGCAAGTTTTCGTGCATACATATGATTGATTACTCATTTGCTCTGGATTACGTTTTGTTTGTAAGGGTTTATATATAGGAGGCGGGATATTGATACAGAGATATGTCCGGCTTTATCATGCGTATCTTGCTTTGTTAGCTTCGATCGCTTTGACGTTTTCTTCATATGAATCACGTGTTCTTCGTAATGCGTATGCGCCTGTCGATGGTAGCTGTGCTAGATGAACTTTGATCTCAAACTTCACAAATCGGAGCGAGTTTTCGTGCATACATCTGGTTGATTACTCCTTTGCTCTCGATTACATTTTGTTTGTGAGGGATTATATACAAGAGGCAGGATATTGATACAGAGACATGTCTGGCTTTATCATGCGTATCTTCCTCTGTTAGCTTCGATCGCTTTGACGTTTTCTTCCTATGAATCACGCGTTCTTCGTAATGCGTATGCCCCTGTCAATGGTAGCTGTGCTGGGCGAACTTTGATCTCCAACTTCACAAATCGGAGCGAGTTTCCATGCATACATCTGGTTGATTACTCCTTTGCTTTGGATTACGTTTTGTTTGCGAGGGTTTATATACAGGAGGCAGGATATTGATACAGAGACATGTCTGGCTTTATCATGAGTATCTTCCTCTTTTAGCTTCGATCGCTTCAACGTTTTCTTCCTATGAATCACGCGTTCTTCATAATGCGTATGCGCCTGTCGATGGTAGCTGTGCTGGGCGAACTTTGATCTCCAACTTCACAAATCGGTGCGAGTTTCCGTGCATACATCTGGTTGATTACTCCTTTGCTTTGGATTACGTTTTGTTTGCGAGGGTTTATATACAGGAGGCAGGATATTGATACAGAGACATGTCTGGCTTTATCATGTGTATCTTGCTCTATTAGCTTCGATCACTTTGATGCTTTCTTCCTATGAATCACGTGTTCTTCGTAATGCGTATGCGCCTGTCGATGGCAGCTGTGCTGGACTAGCTTTGATCTTGAACTTCACAAATCGGAGTGAGTTTTTGTGCATACATCTAGTTGATTACTCCTTTGCTCTGGATTACGTTTTGTTTGTGAGGGTTTATATATAGGAGGCAGGATATTGATATGGAGACATATCTAGCTTTATCATGCATATCTTGCTCCGTTAGCTTCGATCGCTTCCACATTTTCTTGCTATGAATCACATGTTCTTCATAATGCATATGTGCTTGTCGATACCAGCTGTGCTGGACGAACTTTGATCTCGAACTTCACAAATCGGTGCGAGTTTCGTGCATACATCTGGTTGATTACTTTTTTGCTCTGGATTACGTTTTGTTTGTTCATTATTAAGAATATCGCTGCGAAACCCGATACTTCAGGTAGATGGCTAGTCACTTGGGGATTCAAACAGATCGCGCGACGCAATTGGTGCCAATTTTGAGGAAACCACGAATTCCGGTTGCTGCTTGTGGGTGTGTGGAGGCTGCCAAATTTGGCAAAATCCGCTGCTCTTTTACTGAATGGGAAGAGGTAAAAGCAGTTGCCACAAGGGCTGGTCTGTTTTTTATCGATAGAGCAACAATTCCTAATGCTGTACAGCTCTTCACCGACGAAGATGAACAGTCAAGTTGGAGAAGACTAGGCAATTCCATCCTCCACATTGAACTCCGTGTGGGCTGACATACTGCCTGTTGCTCCACTGTCAGCGAATACTTTGACCAAGGTATCATCTCTTAGAATTTTCAATTATTCTGAGCGTTGGCAACACTCAAGTCCTTATGGTTGATTTTAGTACATCTTCCTGGTCTTTTTAATGCATCTTTTGCCCAAGGGGAGTCTCAGGAGCGTGTTTATCTGGAGTGCTGCATTTCAAGTGTCAATATGAATCCTAATGTGGAGAACTTTATGTAGAAACTTATCTTCATGTTGGAATTGAACCTTTCAAAAGATTATATTCCTAACTCATAAAATTTTAGAATACCAGCATAGTCTTCTCTGTGATGCTCCACAAGCTCTTGGTGGACTGCTCTCCTAAAATGTCCTTTATAATCAAAATATTCCTTATGCTCTTTAGGGCAATGTTGTTCTTGGTTAGTGGTGGCTGATTGAAGTCATTCGGCCGTCTCATTTCAGTTTTTATGCAGCCACTAAGAGAGCTCTTCTTTGTGTGTTTCTGTTCTCTTCCCTGTCAATTTTTTTATCTCAAAAAGGCCACTGTTTTCATGACGGCAAAACAGAGTCCATATCTAGATTTTGCCTTAATGTATGATTAGAATAAGTTAATAGTTAGCAGGTCGTGTATGATTCATTATCCTGTATAGTTCTTTTAGCAGATACTCTGGCCTTGCAGTTTTGTAATGTGCACCATTCTTTCATCTGAAAGTTCCACGACAAATTGGTGTGAAGCTACTCATAGGATCTTATGATGAATCATGCAGTATGAAAGGCTTTTCTTAAATTTTCACTTCACTTTCCTTTTACGTTTCTGTTTTATTTCTGACATCCACTTTGTTGTAGATTGCTGGGGTTTGTGCGATAATTTGGTGACTTGCACAGTCCGAGCATGGGATTACAACAAACCCCCTTTTGCTGCCCCTTCATTGGATACCTTCGCGTGGAGGAATCCTTCCACAAAAATTTATCTTAGGCACTTGATGGCCTTGGATTTCCCTCATTCCACCAGTCTCAACAAGTGATTATGGAGATCATCAAACCAGCGCTTTGGCTCCGCTCTCCACAATTGAGTCAGCTTTCAAAGTTTACCAGGAGACTCGGCTTCTGCCTGGGGAGCGGTAATGCCTAGCAGTACGTGTGAATATCCAGAAACATTTGGAGACTTGACTACTATGGCTATTATGCTCATTGTTGCCTCTGTTCGTTTTGGGGACTAGGTTGCTCTTTTTGTACATAAAATGGTTCAGCTGGCGTGTTGATACTAAACAGTACCTTCATAAATCCCTCTTTACCAGGAACGAACCCTTGAATCTATACTTCCAGATTCCGCTCATATCGGCAAAGACAGCGGATGAAGAACTTGGTTATCTGGGAAGTGCTGTAACCAGACTTGGCTACAAAACTCGTTGCTCGTCTTTCATCCCCAGTTTGATCGAGTTACTCATTTCATTTTTGAGCTTTGTTTGTTAGAAGGATGATCTTTGATTCAGACTTTTGTGAAATGCCAATCTACTTTGAGTTCATATTGTGTTTGAATTGGTTAACACCAAAACTCAGCAAAGGATCCTGTCAAATGAAAAATTACTGTAAGACACTGACAAAGGTAGTTCCTCTATAGAAAAATCTAAAGTGCCTAATATGTTGGCCAAAAAAGAGTCTTGCAACAAAATCCTTGGACCTTTCACATGTCATGGCCACATTCTTTCCTCATAATCTTAACCAGGACTCATGGCTTCATTCTTAAGGAATGTGCTTTACGGAGTCACCAACTGCACTCATTATTGTGTGACATGAGGATATCCTAATTAGAATTGTTCGAGCAAAGTTGGGATGTGTGGCTTAAATGCCTTTCTCCTTCCTAGATGTCCATTTCAATCCATGCAACCATAATGTCTGAAAGTTACTGTCACATACACAGTTACTTTTGGAAAGCACAGAATAAACTATTACATATTACATCATAAATTATTATTGTAGACACATTCTGTACCTCAGCATCCTGATGATTGCCCAGCTCCCTTGGTGTCTTTATATAGCCTGGGTCTTAACTGCATCCACAGGCAATAAGCAATTAAAAGCAGACTCTCACATAAACATTCCAAAGGCAATCATGAAACTCTAAATATTTCACTGCAGGCATTATGCACAGTGCCTATATATGATAATGTAAACTCTGCACTGTTTTGAGTTTTATACTTTTGATTATCGAATCAAAAGGGGAGAAAGAGAAAGTTATGTAATGCAGGAAAATGTCCAATTCCGTCTTACCAAAGAAGATTGACTCCATGAACCGCTGTCTATAGTCAAAAGATACTTAAATCGAAAACCAGAATAAAAAATTATGTTCTTATTCAGTATACAAATAAAAGCTGCAAAGCATCTACATCTCTCACTCAGAAGAAAAGTTTTTTCTCGTAAGGTTGCTCGCTCCCTTTCATAGAAATCATAAACTTCCTAGTAAGGAGAGAGGAATAAAACCAGTAGTCAAGGAAGCTAACAGCAAAAGCACTTAATAATCTTATGTTGAGGTGTGCTGAACTCTCCAGCAAATAAAGAATAACAAGAGACAGGTACCAATTCCTACCAAAGTTCACTTTAGATATGTAAACAAAAGATTTACAAAAGAAAAAACAGTTCAAACTTCAAATCAAGTGTGGTATTGAAAAGGAGTTACCTCCACCACCTGAAGAACATTATCAGGGAACCAACTGCCAGTGAGATGGCTGTCCCATGCCCAAACGAGATCAGGTGCTGGTAACATGAACAAGGGATTGATTTATACAAGCGAACAAGGGCATAATTATCTTCAAAAAGTAAATTATTATATTAGCTCTTTGCCGGCAAGAACTGAGTTGATGAAGAGTATAGTACAAATGATTATAATGCACAACAAAATGGGAACATAACCAGTATCACCAATCTTCCCACTCCGAATGTCAGTCCAATCATCGCTCATTCCCCGCTCCGCATTGGACTGAATGAATGAAAACAAAGGTGGTGAGTGATTGCATGTGCAGCGGTAAACAAAAGAACATGCTTTTCTGGAGAAATATACTATTCCACCAAGCAAATCTCAGGGACTACCATTGCGTGGATTCTAGATCAACAGAGATCAAAGATATAATATTGCATAAGAAAAGCCGTATTAGCAACAGTGGCTAGACATAATTTCCTTCAAAGTAAGCCACAAAGATGTGAGGAAGATACACACAAACGGCCCAGTGACCTTTATTGGAAGCAAGTTCGGCTGGTGTAACTCCTGCATTATCTTTAACCTTCGACTCCTGCTTTGTGCCTGCATGGACAAGCACTGTGCATGCCTCAACATTTCCACTTGATGCGGCCGAGTGCAATGGGGTATAACCTAACAACACGCAATACAAAAAAATTACAACTTTAGAAAAAGTGACTGCTCCCTCTTCTAGCATTAAAAACTTGCTTTGATCAAACAAAATGCAAAACCTAATACAGCATGCCGAAATCACAACATCTTCTAAGAGTTTATCCAACAGAAATACTCATGGATTTTATACATGGCTCTGAGAAACTGATAAACCATCTCATCATGAGGACCAACAAAACAGAAGTAAGTTAGTAACTAAGAAATCTCAACAAGTTCATGTACATTGCATGCAATAGACCATAAAATGGTAGAGAAAACCAAAGAAACATATATTGCCCCACAATTTGTAAAGACCAGCTGTTAAACAAGGTCAAGTTGGTCCACAGAGTCAAATTTTGTGAAGACCAGCTGCTAAACTGTCACGATCGAACTCCCAAGCCTTTCTTTCGAACGATATGCAAAAAGAAGGAGGGCTCGCCTGATACGTGCTAAGTCTAGGTTCAGGACTTAACTCGAGCTCTCCCAAGTCCATACCATATCGCGACTTAGGATTTAAGTTTTTTTTTAACATGCAAATGGTTTACACCAAGGAGTTGCCACTAATCGGTTTGGGGTGGGTCGATTAGAAATCCAAATAAGATTATGGGAGAATCACCCTATTCCTGCGAATCAGAGATTGACCGAGTTCAGGGACTTGGTCACACTAGTTGGATAACTAATGTCTTTTCGGTACCATTTTACCCAGTTCATTTCTGAAACATTTGTCAGACAATTTGGATTGATTTTAGGACCTTTCTCCTAATATGTGAGGTGATAAAGAAAATGTATAATCATAAATGATTAGCAGTCAAACACAACAATTCATGCAACCTAAGGTTCTAACCCTAACTAAGTCAGATAATACTAAAAAACACAACAATTTATGCAATTGTATTAAAAACATGCATAATAATAACGCAACAGTAATAAAAATAACATGCAAAATGTTACCGCACAATCTCAGGCATGTGTAATTTAAACAAAACAAAAACTTGCATAATAATACCATAATAAATTAAAACAACAAATATATCACATAATTAAAAAAATTTAAATTTTTAAATTTTTTTTGAGAAAAAAATAAATATATATATATATATAATAATACAGAAGAAAGAAAATTTTTTTTAATTTTTTTTAATTTTTAAATTTTCTTTTTTAAAAAAAAATAATTAAAAATAATATAATATTAAAAACCGGGTCGGGTCGAATCCGACCCGTTCGTTGACCTGGTCGGATCGGAAGATCCGGGTCGATCGGAACCGACCCAGGTCAACGGATCTGACCCGAGCATCGACCCGGGTTGGGTCGACTAATTCGGGTCGGCCTGACCCGAACTCACGGACCCGTGAGAGGAAGCGTCGGCGGAGCCAAAAATGGCCGTCCGCCGGCCGACCCAGATCGGCGCCGCCCCCAAGCTTGCTTCTTGGTTGAACGCCGAGCTTCACCACTTACCTGGACTCATCGTTCGGCCACCTGTTCGCCGGCCGACGACCAAAACGAAACCAGCCTCACTAAGGCATTTCGTCAAACAGTTGACGCGCGTGCTAAAAACTGAGGTGTTTCGACCTCCTTCGACGAACCGGTTAGCTCCGGCGACTACGGCTGGTTCTCAACTGAGACTAGGGACCGGGACCAGCGACGGTATGGACCGGGAATCACGCGACACGGTCGGTACGAATCCCGGCCCGACCGTGTAAAAAAAAATAGAGCAGGACAGGGAGTCTCGGCTGGGGCGAGCTCACCAGTTGACGGCACGGCTGGGGGGCTTTCCGGAGGCTGCGTGGGCGACAGTGAGGTTGTTGGCTTCTCCTCCGACTCCGGCGGACTCTCAGCTCACTCTCTTTCTCTCTCTCTGTTGTTTTGGAAAAAAATGGCCGACTAGGGCTCTCTCTCTCTCCCTTTGGCTTTTATAGCCGGCGACGACGCGTCTTCTCTGCCCCTCTACGTCGGCGTGATGACGGCCTGCACCGGCCTATGCCACCCCACGACTTTCATGGCCATTGCAGGCCGGTGTAAAGCAGAGCAGAGCAGAGCAGGGGGGCCGGTTCAAAACAAACGCAGAGAGGAAGGAGGAGAGGATAAGGGAGCCGGGGAATCGGGGAGGACGGGACTGGCAATTAATGCCAGTCCCGTCGACATGCTCATCTAGCCCTGCTCTGGCCGGATAGCGACGCCGAGGAGCGACGCCGCTATGCATCACGCTGCCGTCGGGCGCAAAGAAGAACAGGGCAGCGAGTGCGACAGGAGGAGAAGGAAGGAGGAGGGCTGGGCCGGGCTAGGTCCAGTCGCGCGGGGGGAAGGAGAATGAAGGAAAAAAAAAAAAAGAAACGGGCTAGGCCCGCGCGGAGGGGGGAAAAGAAAAGAAAAGAATGGGCTGGGCCCATGCGAAGGGAGAAAAGGAAAAGGGAAAAAGAAAAGGGCCAGGTCGGCCCGGTCCCGACTCGGCCCGACTCGAAATTTTTTTTTAACGCTCTAATAGACTCTATTAGTGCAAATGTACCTAATTTCTATATGCAATGCATTTAAATAGAAATATTTTTTGTTTTAGGAATTAAAGAGAATTAATTCCTAAATTTTGTGTAATTAATTTTGGGCAAATTAAAAATAGGTGTTAATAGCTGCCCCTCTTTGAATGTGAGCTTGCAGAGATTGAGCTCGCAGAGGTTACGTTCAAAGATAAAATGACACCTAAATTTGGCCCATGTATGCTCAATGAATGCTATTTTTGGCGAGACTGAAATCCCATTTTTATGATGTGATATAAAATGATGCATGCTAAAGTAAATAAAAACATACCTGGAGCTACTTACCTTACCAAAGGGTAGAGTAATTCTAAATAGTTGATATTGTGTGTCGAGGACCCGAACTTGTCTTCGGTCGCCTTGACGGGGGGAAATGGTTTGTCTAGGACTCGAACCTATCTTTGGTCGCCTTGACGAGGATTGCTTTTGTCTAGGACCCGAACTTTTCTTTGGTCGTCTTAACTGGGGAAATCGCTTGCCTAGGACCCGAACTTATCTTCGATCACCTTAACTGGATTTCGTTTGTCTAGGACCCGAACCTTTCTTCGGTCGCCTTGACTAGGGAAATCATTTGCCTAGGACCCAAACTTATCTTCGGTCGCCTTGACTGGATTTCATTTGTCTAGGACTCGAACCTATCTTCGGTCGTCTTGACTGGGGAAATCGCTTGCCTAGGACCCGAACCTATCTTTGATCGCCTTGACTGGATTTCATTTGTCTAGGACCCGAACCTTTCTTCAGTCGCCTTGACTGGGGAAATCGCTTGCCTAGGACTCGAATCTATCTTCAATCGCCTTGACTGGATTTCATTTGTCTAGGACCCAAACCTTTCTTCAGTCGCCTTGACTGAATTTTGCTTCGCCTAGGACCCGAACCTTTCTTCAGTCGCCTTGACTGAATTTTGTTTCGCCTAGGACCCGAACCTTTCTTCGGTCGCCTTGACTGGAGAAATCATTTGCCTAGGAGCCGAACCTATCTTCGGTCGCCTTGACTAGATTTCATTTGTCTAGGACCCGAACCTATTTTCGGTCGCCTTGACTGGGGAAATCGCTTGTCTAGGACCTGAACCTATCTTCGGTCGCCTTGACTGGATTTCATTTATCTAGAACCGGAACCTTTCTTCGGTCGCCTTGACTGAAGAAATTGCTTGCCTATGACCCGAACCTATCTTCGGTCGCCTTGACTGGATTTCATTTGTCTAGAACCCGAACCTTTCTTCGGTCGCCTTTACTGAATTTTGCTTCGCCTACGACCCGAACCTTTCTTCGATCGCCTTAACTGAATTTTGCTTCACGTAGGACCTAAACCTTTCTTCGGTCGCCTTGACTAGATTTCATTTGTCCAAGACCACCTCTCTTCGGTCGCCTTGACTAACTGGATTTTTGCCAAAGTACGTGGGGGTCATCGCCCAAGGATTTAACGATTTGCCTGGTGGGTCCTTGCCAGCAGGTCTTGAAAAGACTCAAATAATGAGCACCTGGGGTGCCTCGCCCGAGGATTTAATGATTTGCCTGGTGGGTCCTTGCCAGCAAGTCTTGAAAAGACTCAAACGATGAGCACTTAGGGGTCCTCGCCCGAGAAAATGATAGTTTGCCTGGTGGATCCTCGCCAGCAGGTCTTGAAAAGACTCAAACGATGAGCACCTAGGGGTCCTCGCCCGATTATTTGACGGTTTTCCTGGTGGGTCCTCGCCAGCAGGTCTTGAAAAGACTCAAACGATGAGCACCTGGAGGTCCTCGCCCGAGAATTTGATGTAAATAGAGGGGGTTGATCCCATGCTCAGGAGGGGTACCATAACAATCATAGATACAGGGTGAACAGAGGGGTCAATCCAATGTTCAAAGGGTACCATAACAATCGTAGGTACATGGATTTTTGAAACAGGGCACGGGTAGAATATACTTACTTGGGCACGTTCCTGCCTCTTAAGGGTGTGTCTCCTATCAGACAAGTTTTTTTTTATGCGATGTTGACACCTAAATTTTGGCGCATCACTTAGTGTAATTTGCATAGAAAATTAGGGATTAAATTTTTAACCCCTAAACAAAAAATATTTAAATTGCATAACATATAGTTTAAATTCATTTTAGATTAATTGCATTTTGCATCGGACTAGTGGTGACGAACGAGCTTAAATTTCATTGAATGAGACTCGGCTCGCTTGTAATGAAAGGGCCGGGAATTACAAGTCAAACGGGCTCGGTTATTTTAATTTGAACTTAATTCAGCCCATTATCATTAATTAATTCAGCCCATTTAAATTAAAGCCCAAGCCTAAGCCCATTAGGACTAGAAAGCCCATCTAATTGACCTAGATTAATACTATATATACATTCATTAGGTCAGAATTGGAGGGGGGAGACACAATTTTCAGATCAGAAAATTTTTAGAGTGTGAGAGTGAGAAAGAGAGAGAGAGGAGGAAGACCTCGCGCGACGCGCCCGCTGCCGCGCCCGCTCCCGCGCCCGCGCCCGCGCCCGCGCCCGCTCCCGCGCCCGCTGCCGCGCCCGCGCCCGCGCCCGCGCCCGCGCCCGCGCCCGCTGCCGCGCCCGCTGCCGCGCCCGCGCCCGCTCCCGCGCCCGCTGCCGCGCCCGCGCCCGCTCCCGCGCCCGCTGCCGCGCCCGCGCCCGCGCCCGCCGCCGCGCCCGCTGCCGAGCGCCGCTGCCTCCCGCGCCCGTCGTCGCTGCCTTGCTGTTCCGTCGCCGTTGCCCCGCCATCATCCCGACACCGCGCCGCCGGCCCACCGCTCGCCGTTCATCCCGATCCGCAAGTTCGAATTTGGGAATTATCTGCAAATTAGGTAATTAGATATTATCTGATATTTTTCAGAATATTTAATTTACTAATTTGTGCTTTTGAATATTGCGTGAATATCGTGTAGAATATTAGATATGTTGGGATAATTATCTGATATCTGCAATATTTTTAAAATATTCAAAATTAGGAAACTTTCCTAATTTAGCAACGTATCTAGACGACTATCCTACCTTATCCCTAAGGTACGATACGCGACGATACGGAAAATCATTATCCTATCTATAATCCCTTGGATACGATAATGATTTTTATCTGCTTTCCAAATTTGAACGATCGACTTTCCGTCAATATTTATAACCCTATAGATATGACTGATAGCTCGATTTTTGTGCCTAATCTGAATTTGAAACGAATCTTGTGGATTGCATGGTTGTTTTAAATGTGGATGCTATCTCTGTTTAAATTATCTTTCCTTTTCAAATAAAAAAGAAAATTCAAAAAATATCAGTTAGGATTTGAATTTGAACTTTGCATGTTTAGGAATCCTAAATATATCTAGACGATAGAGTAATTATTTAATTTAAATTAGGATTTGAGATAATCTATTTCCTGGTTTAAATTAAGTAATTTTCTAATCTTAATAGATTATTTAGGTTAATTTTTATTCCGAATTTTCATGAAAATCCCAAAAAAGAATGAATTGTTTTATGGTAGATTAGGATAGATTGCATTCTTAATTTAATTAATTTATTATTTCGAATTTTAACAAAAATCCCAAAAATAAGTCATGTTAGGATATGTTAAGTCATCATAGGTTGCATGTTAATTTAGGCATATTTTCATTCCGAATTTCATTAGAAAACACAAAAAATAAATCGTTTGCCCGTCATCAGAATTAAGTCACGTCGTCGCATGACATATAGTTTGCATGTTAGGTTGCATTATTCGCATGTCATTTTTGCACGTCATTGCATATAGGTTAGCTTTCATTTAAATAAGCGAAAATCCAAAAATACTGGGTGAACTGCTTGTTAATTAGAAATCATATTAGGATGGTTGATGTGATTTTCTAGCTAACCATGCAGATGCTTACGTTGCCTCGAGGTAAGTAATTCTCCCAATCTTGCAATTTATTTAATGTTTTGATTATTGGGTGTTACTTTGGTGGTTTGCGCACCCGCATGAACACCTCACATGTTAGTGACTAAGTTAAAATGGATCCAAATTGCTTGCCAAAATATTTTTTTGAAAAGAAAAGGTACCGAAAGGGCGTTAGACTAGATCTAGCGTAATCAAGTCCCCGGGCTTAGAATCTCTGGTTCGTAGGAATAAAACATATCTCCCTATGTTTTATTTAGGTTTCTAATCGACCTACCACAAATTGATTAGTGGCGACTCCAAGCATGAAAACATTTGCATGTTAAAAACTTAAACCCAAAGTTGCGAATTGGTAGGGCTTGGGAGGGCTCGAGTTAGGTTTAGTCCTAATAATCCATTAGCCTGAGAGGAAGGAATTTTCAGGTCGCGACATGCGAAAACATACGCATTCATTAGAGAAATAGACAACTGATGTTATTCTAGAATATCGTATAAAATATCTTGGCCAGCAAGCCAAGACGCTTTTCTTTTTCAAAGGAATACCCTGTTTACCTTCTGGATAATTTGAAAAGAATTCTAATGAAATACCCAGGGTTTCTGACCCAGAGGTTTGATGCATCACCTGCTGAATAGCCGACCTTTTTTCGGGGCATCTTTCTTGGGTTGATTATGGGGTTTTCTCCAGTGCCAGAATTTTTATGTTCTATCACTGGGGATTAAAACTCTGAGCTATCGAAGACGATTAGCACAAACATGCATGCTTTCATCAATGATAGACAAGCTAAGCTATTCTAGAATGTGTTTTTGAAAATTCATGCATTATGATTTTGCCATGTTTGCATCACCAAACATCTACCGAGGGTCATTCAAGATAATTTTTGTTCGCAAGGTGGACTTCTCGAGATGATGAACCAAGGACCTTCAGTCAGAAAGGACTTTCGACTCACTCTCATTGAAAAGGGTTATTTGTCCCTCCATTAAAGCAGAAACATCGAAAATACTCAATCTGACCGTTATCACATCAATAAGGGTCTGAGTTTTCTCGCAAGCGATACGACGCTGCCAATCTGAGAGGTCTTCTTCAGGGTTATAATGTAGGCTTGGTCAATGGCTTAACAAAGGAGACTGTCCGAGTCAAGGCCATGAAAGAAAATATTCTGCAATCATCTCCAGGTTTACAAGTCAAGAACCCTGTAAAAGATATAGAAGTAGTCTTGCTCGCACTTCCTCAAGCGCTATTTATAAACATTTGAAATTCCACGTTAATTCAACTACCCTAGTCAGAAGAGACTTCATGAGGGATGTAACGTGGGCTTGGTTTACATGTTGAGGAATGAAACGATCGTTGGGCTAAAAAATGTGTGTGAGGGTGAGAATTGGTGATCATCTAGCATTGTCACCAGTCTTCTTCTCCACCATCAGGATCCTTCTAGCAAACTCCCTGGGTAATCCTATGTTTTAGCTTCTTTGACAACTTTTTTTTAGGAGCTTCTGTGTCAAGCATTTTTCTGGGTACCATTCTATCTCTGTCCCAATTATTTTCTCAAGAATAGGTTCGTCTTCATCTATCATGTGGTAGATCTTTGCCAAGATAGAGTTCTTAAGTAGGAATTTGTATCGAAGAAGAACTCAAGTTTAAACCCTTTGGGATCGTCTATTCTACACCACTTAATATCTTTGAGATATTTGAGAGTGTCGTCATTACGCACAGAGATCCCCTCGGCTAAAACTTCATTGCTTTTCATAGCAGTTACCCAGAAATTTGAGACTCTTTTCTCTTCATCTTTTTTATTCATGGGCATTGGCCTTGCTTTTACTAGGCACATTGCTTTTTCATACCCCTAGTTTTCAACATTTTTTGCTATTCTTTTGGTGTTGCCAGGATTAGCCTAAATAAGTTTGAACAAAACAATATTATTAGGCTCTTGGAGTCTTCATCTTGATTCGGTACTTTGGACCCTGATATTCAAACTGTTGTGACTTTTACCTTGCCCCAGTGTGGGAGGATGATCACCAACTAGGTTCGAACGAGATGAAATTACCGACTCAATTGGGCTAGCAAGGGATATAAGTGTATGGGATAGAAAAACAATTGCTCTTCGTCATTCTAGGGCATTTGAATTATCGCGAAATTTCATTTGCAATAAAAATACTCAAAGATTAATGCAAATGAGAGCAAGAAAATTTCTATTTATCTTTTCACCTTGTGCGAGCTGTTGTAGCTGATGATCATAAAAAAATTTTAGATATTATAAACTCCTCATCCTTCTTGTCTAGCTCAGTGAAAACATCACTGTTATTAATAAGATGTTGGCATTTTGGACAGGCTTTAGTTTGCTGCTCCTCATTTGACAAAGCCCTCTTAGCCTCAACCGTCTTGCCGTCGATGGTGTACTTGTCTTGGAGGACTCTGTTGAGGACCACCGGACCCGTGAAAACGACGAGGCCGAAGCCACGGGGGCGGTGATCGAAAGAAAGGAATGCTCTTCTTGCTCCCTCTAAATTTGAATCCTTCCTGTGATGCCTATATCTCAAGCTACCCCAATGTGGGGTGGTTCTTGACAAAGGTGATGTGACATTCCGAAATTTCCGTCAACTGGAAATTATGAAATAACTGAGTTTTATGAATTGTGCTCGTAGTAAATTTCTCGCCCGGAACTGATCATTCCCGGGAATGCTAACCATTAGGGAAAGGCTAATAGGGGAATTAAATTCGCGCGACTAAAGAAAATTCAACTGTGAATGGACTTCGACCTTTAAATCGCGGAAGTGATATTTTAAGCCACTGTTGGCCGATCCAAGGATAATTAGGTGTCAATTCGCCACTGTCCTAATAGTGGATCGCGGGTGATTCCGTTAGACCACGAAACGACTTGACGAATGATTTTAAAATTATACCGAACGATCGTACCCCTCGAATCAAGTAATTGCTCTTCGCGATTTTAATGACAACCGAGGTCGTTACGCACCGAACGGACTTGCACGTGACTCGATTCAATATCAGTCATGAGTCGATTATGCGAATTTCCCCAGCAAGCTGCCCGTTAGCTCGAGAAACGCTCAAGTTGCGTTTAATAGAATTTAATTATAGAATTTTGCCCAAATTGGACACCGGAAAATTAGAAAATCACGATGGAACGTTAGGATGACGTTGCACGTGACACGTGTGAATTTTTGGTGTGCTCAATTCCTTCGGAAAAATTCGATTTGGACAAGAAATGGAGAAAGTGACGATTTCTCCCTTAAGGATTTATAAAGTATTAGTTTTAGGGGGCAAGGGGCATTTTGGTCATTTGTGCCTTGGATATTTTTGGTCAAAAGTTACTATTCAAGTCTAGACCTTATCTTCTCTCTTCCCCTCTCCATCGTGAATTTTCTCCCTTTTGGCCGTGAAGCCCACCCCCCCCTCACCGTACTCTCTCTCTCTTTCTCTCCTTGCTCCCAAGCCGCGCCGTCGCCACCCAAGCCGATCACCGCCCGTCAGGAGCCGTACACGATCGTCGTCGTCCCCGATTTAGTGCCGCTGCTTTCCGTTCTAGCCGCGATAGTCTAGAACGCGGATAAGTCGCAATCTAAACCCAAATTAGGATTTCGGGTATCGATAGGCGATTTTGGGTGAAACCGGGAATAGATTAGGTGCGGAATGGCATGATTTAGAAGTGGGATTAGGTGGCGGGCCTTAGAATTGAAACCAGAAAATTTTTATTGGAAAATTCAGAATAATAGGGGCTGCGAATTACTGTTCACGAGCTGTGATTTACTGTTCACGGGGCTGTGATGATTTGTTTGGGACGCAAGTTGGGTTTTTAGAACCGGTATTTAATGGCGAGAAAGTTCTGTGAAGGATCGGAATTAATCCGACGCTGTTTGGTGGAAGAAAAATAATGATTTCGGTATTAACGGACTAGTGTTCGGCAAATTTTAGGGTTTGTTCCATGGACGAATTTATCGAGTTCACCTTGGGTGAAATTATGGCTGGAATTATGATAGATTGGGGGTTAATTAGAGAGTAAATAAGGGCTGCCTACGAGAAGTATACATGCTAGAATTTGTGGTTCGGAATAATGTGTTTATAGCTTGATTTGTGGTATATATGTGTCGGATTGTTGTGTGATGTCGTGGCTGAATTGTGAGGGTCCTTATAACTGAAATTACTCACAATTGTGATGGGTACATGTGTGTTTATAAGCTGCGAATTACTGTTCACAAGCTGTAATTTACTGCTCACGGGGCCGTGATGGGCCGATCGGGACGCAAGTTGGATTTTTAGAACCGAGAAGTTATGGTGAGAAAGTCCCGTGAAGGATCGGAATCGATTTGACGTCGTTTGGTTAGAGAAAAATAGCCATTTTTTTGTGTTTATTGTGCGTTTGGAATATAATTGAGTTGGGATAGTGGAATTGAATGTGTGATTGTGCAATTGGTTAATTTAATTATGCCTGTTGAGTGCACGCGTGGCCAGATTATTTTAATTATTATTATTGGCCATGTTGAATGCTGAGTGAGCATGGGTTGTGTGTAATTGATACGTGCACGGGCCACGTGTGATTAGCCAGTTGTGTATGGTACATGCATGTTGAGTATGTGCATGAGTAAGGAGAAGTTGTGGTGTGGCAAGTGATGGTGGGAAAGTGCGTGAAAGTGCGAAAGTACGAGTTTGGGATCGGGCAGAGTATCATAAACTCGGGCCGCGATCACGTAGGTCCGTTGCATTTGGCACAGGCTGAGGCTTGAAAAAGCAAGAATAAGAATCGGTCCGAGGCACGATCAGCTCGGGTGAGATCGGGATTGGACCGAGGCATTATAAGCTCGGGTTCTAATCATGTAGGCCTGTCGCATTTGGTGCGGGCTGAGTTGGGATCGGGCCTGGGGCATGTGATGCTCAGGTCGCGATTGGGGCCTGAGGCGTGAACGGGTACGCGGACCGGATGTGGTGAATAATCGCAGTGTGCCTGAGGCGTGTATTTCAACGCGGGTCACTGGCGAGTGATGTGAAAGGTGATTAGTGGTCGCAGTGTACCTGAGGCGTGTACGTTTACGCGGGTCACTGGCGAGGAATGTGGAAAGTGATGATGAGAACGAAAGGAAAGCACGATGTGGGAAATTGTATATGCATGTGATTGTGTGTAATATGCCTGTTGTTTGAAGATTTGACGCGTGTGAATGTGCTTTGTAATTGTTTGGAGGTACGTGATAGCCTAGGTTGGGTTTAGGGGTGTACTTACTAAGAAGTGTCTCACGGTTGTTTTCAACCAAACATTTCAGAACCCCGACCTGAGCCGTGAATAATCCGCCACAACCACCAGAACGTTTTGGAGTACCGGTGCATACAGAGTATGAGGTAGCTGAGTTTTCGATGGGTGACGGGATGACCTGGACAAGATACACGATAATCGTGTTTGTACAAGTAGAAAAGCTTGCCTTGGATGAGAACTATTTTTGAGGTTGAACGTCAGGTCATCGACTCCTTTTTTATTTTGGTAGTTTCAGTAAAGTATGCACTGGTAGACAGAGGTTTATTTTATTGTATATATGATGGAACAAGTTGAACAAGAAATGAAAATGTATATTCTTCCAATTCTCCCCAGTTTAATTTGTCAGGGTGTTTATGGTTTCCGTTTGCGCGATTAAATCTCTAATGTTTAGTTGAGGTCGGCGATAACCTGGAACGTCGCAACTATTCGACCGGAGGCGGGATGTCGCGGGCTCGACGGGGGTTCGGGGCGTGACAGGTGATTTAAAAGAAACCTCCGAGCGTACGGGCTTAAATGGTTAAGCAAAGGATAAACGGTAGTGTATAGGGTAGAGAAATGAACTGCCTCTTGTCATTTTGGCTACCATACCTTATGCGAGAAATCCCTTTACCTTGTAGAAATGAAACTTTTCGCTCATCTTGCAAGAGTTTGGTACTTGAGAATGTGTATAAATCAAGGATTGCCTCTCATGATCCTGACACACCTCGTTCAATACATCGAAGCAGTTCGACACCATTCGTCGAATTGTCAAAATTTTCTTAGGGAATTGACAAATTAAATAGGTAAAATTACCATGTAAAATTACTTTCCACATAATGCACTTGAGGAAGAAAATAATATCTATTTTCTTTAATTATTTCTTCCTTCTTATTTCTTTCTACTCTTATGAGAATAGTTTTTTTTTTTAGGAAAAGAGATACTTACCTACGCTGCAATAGTAGAGCAAACCTGCAAGGTAATAAGGAAAACAGTGTTAATGAACGATTCCTTGAGGGACAAGAATTGGAAATAATACAACATTATCCTCCGTGATTCTCTTTATTTGAGATTAAACTGATAACTCCTTGAGTTTTCTCGGATGTTGATAATCCCCTTCTGACAAAAACAGGAGCTTACGTTAGAAATGAGAGGATTGAGGATGAATTGAGAACGATACAAATTACCATTCTTCTATTTTGCCTTCAAAGCTAGCAGAGTCTTTTCTCCTCTTTACTTTGTTCAGCCTTCTCTGTCTCAATCTGCTCTTCCATACTCTTGGTCTCGAAGCTCGAATGAAATCCTCTAAAGTTAGGGGTACTTCTGAATAAAGTGTTCTATTGTTAGCGCATATTGTGTCAATGCAGTTCCAACATGCTAAGGAGTTTCTCGTGAATGCTTTGATTTTTGACTGCACAAGCACATGCAATTGCTTACATGGGGATCTTCACAGCAAAGCTAATCTCTGCTTTAAAGGTCTTTGACGGGCATGGGCGTGACTACCATCGAGACTTCCATGATTGTCAAGATTGGCTTCGATGCCATTTTGTCATATGCAAAGTCCTTTCCAACTACTTGCACCATGAGTGTTCTTTACTCAATTTTGTCCTATATAAAAGGAAAAGATATGTCATTTCTATGCTAAAGTGGATGAACTTTAGGAACGAAATACATCCTTTTTAATTGACTGGGGGATTGCATGCCCCCTAGTCTACTCTTCCAATTGAGCACTTCTTTGTCGTATTTCATTCGAGAAGTCCTAACATTGGTGTTCTATCCGGCTTGCTAGAACATCAAAGTCTAGCATATTTCCCAATTCATTATCTGCAAAAGAAAAGGGATAGAATGTCATTTCCAAAATTTATTAAAAAATGAGACATACATTTTTCTTTCAAAAAGGGTAATCTTTTCTTATCTGCCTCCAATTTTTGTACGAGATGATGTTTCGCTCATCATGAAATCAAGGAATGCTCAGCATTCTCATTGACTTTCTGGAGCTGATATCACCCACTGGTAGTAATGAGATTTGCCCCATGTTTCATTTGAAGATTGGATGATCTTCGCTCGGACTGCCCCTATTAGATGAGTTGCTCCGCTAACCTCATCAGGGTCTGATGTGCACTTCAGTTTGTGTCATTTTCAAATGTCCCCTTTGTAATAAAAAATGAGTATGCTCTGAGACACGAATTGAGCGAGTTAGAAAGACAAACATGGCTATGAGCATGCATGCTTTTTCATCGCCATTTCTTTGACCTTTTGAAAAATGATAAACCGTTTGTTTTATTTTCAAAAGCTTAGAAACGAGGAAACATGAGGAAGCCCGGGCCTCAGAACACTTTCCTTTACATGGCTGGATATCATCAACGGGCCGATTTGGGATACTTTATCAGGTCCTCAAAACAAAATATTTGTAATTCTTTTGAATAATTCAGGCGAATTACATTTGTTGGAATGGAAATTGCAATACTAAAATTCCAAGCATAATTAAAAATTCAGAAAATTGGGAATCTTAGAAAACAGCTGAGACTTTAGAAAGCAAAAAAAGCTCCCACGTATGGGAGGATCCAAACTATTAAATATGCCTCTATTCTAAGGGAGGAAAATTGAGTCTTCAGTTTACTCAATGACGATATGTGCGCCTCCCGCTTGATTGGGTGATGTGTTGCGGAATGAAAGCATCTTCGCATCCAATAATTTTTGGACTTTATTTTTCAAGATAACACAGTCATTGACGAAATGTCTTATTTCACCCAAGTGATAGTCACATGCCTTGAAAGGATTGTAGTTGGGGAAACGCTCAGGATTTTCACGTTTTGACTCTTTAGCAAGCAACCTCTTTTCCAGGAGAATAGGTAGGATCTGAGACATAGGCAAAGGGAGTGGTGTGAACTGCTTTTTGTTACTTCACCTTTGGGACAGCTTGCGGCCTGAGGCCAGTTGCTGTCCACTGATCAAATGAATCATTGGGGAAGGACGAACAGTTTGGGTGTATGCAACATCCACATCTGTCAGGGGTTCTTTCTCCTTCTTCATGCCGAGTTTCTTGCTTATAGAAGTGGGGTCTGTGAACCACCCTTCACGCAATCCTATTTCGATTCATTCGCCCACAGGAACAAGATGATTAAGGGATTCAGCAGTGGCACCAATCAGGCGGTGTCTGTATTCGTACGGAAGAAACTTTATGAACAACTTCACTTGTTCATGATCAGTGAATTGTAGGGTAACCTGGGCAGCCAAGTTTCTTCATCTGGTGGCATATTCTTTGAAGGACTCACTCTTCTTCTTTTCAGTGCGTTTCAGATCGTCATGAGTAAAAGTGATGTCGAGGTTGAATTGATATTGCTTGAGGAATGCATCAACAGCATCATCCCAAGACTTAAAAGCATCCACATCCTTCGACATATACCATGTCAAGGCTAGCCCCGTCAAACTCGCTTGAAAGGTTTGAATCATGAGGGGTTCATTATTAACGTACTGGGTCATTCGCACATGGTACATGTGCAAATGGTGTCTGAGACATGAAGTGCCGTCATATTTCTCGAATTCTGATATCTTGAACTTTTCTGGTACTTTGACCTGTTTATATATAGACAGGTCAAGTGGAACAGCATGCTGCTGGCCTTGTAGCTATTTTAGCATCTCCTCGACCTTGGCAAGGCGTTTGTCATGTTCTGTCATTGGTACAGTTTCAAGTTCAGGCTTCATGACGGCGAGGGAAAGCGGATCGTCCTCTAACGGGGGCATTTTGCTGTCGCTAGCGGAGGCTTTATCTTTTCCAGTAGACGGTGATGGTAACTCTACGTCAATTGCTGCAGGTGTGGGCATGAGCTTATCCTGAATGGATTCTACTTGCTTTGTGAGATTTTGGATCACGTTGAGAACCAGCTTCATCTCGTCTTCCATGTTATTGAGACGGACGTTTTCTTCGGCCATTTTTTACTACCTATGAAAACGTTAAAATGAATGAGTATAATGCCCAATAAAGAATTATTTTATGACCTAGTCATAATATTATTACATAATTTCTTTATTTGCAAAGAAGAAAAAAAAGAAGAATTATTAATATCAACATCACAAGCGGCGTCCCCGGGATTCGAACCTCGGTCGCCTCGGACCGTTACGCCTCATCCCCGGATACCACTGGGCCGAAGGCCGCGGTGGTGTCATTAAGGGGCAAAAAATTTTATTTATATAATAAAAGCGGTCCGAGTTATATTAACATTAGTGCAACCCATAAATACTTTTAAAGAATAAAACCAAAACCCCTGAACATAAATACTAGGAAATATGAAAGATGGGATTTTAACAAAAAAGGCGCCATCCCTAAATGCTCATTCTATAAACGATGGGGAAGCTATAGTCTCTCGGGGCTGCTTATTTTTGCGGACAAGCCCTACAATAAGCGTATCCCTCGTCTCGTCGGTCCTACCATGCCAGAAACTCTTTCTTAGGAGCGGGGATGGATTGGATATCAGCTCTTCCCATCGTATATAGAATGCAATCAACGGGTGGCCCAACAGTGATAAATCAATTAAATAAGTAGGCCATATAAAAAAATAAGAAGAGATAGAATATATATATTTCCTTGAACCATGGCAATCACAACAACATGCACATGAGGAGTGGGGATCGATTTCTATCTAGACTAGCTTAGTAAAATGAAATTAAAAGGGTGCTTGACCGTCGCAGTCTCGCGTTGGTGTCAAGTCCTTTTAATCTCGGCCAAATCGAAAGGAATATCTTATAGTTATGCGAATAGCGGCTAAAGATATTTCTTTACGATTTTTAGAAATAAATTTCGGGGAAAAGAAAGGCAACCTCTACATCGCAGGCTCGCATTCGAGGTCGTATCTTTCTTAACACCATCCTAAAAAGCCCTATCGCGGCCCAGGTCTGACAGCGTGGTTGTGTGTGTAACAGTATAGTGCTAAATCATTAAAACATGCACAACAATTTATAAACAATCAATTCGAACATGTAAGAACAAATAATACCTTAATGTCAGGCTCATACCTGGAGTCCTTACTGCCAAACAAAAATTATTTTTGAACAGGATAAAAATTTTTGGCCTAAGTCCACTTTAAACAAATGCAAGTCCCCAGCGGAGTCGCCAGTCTGTCGTGACCGAACTCCCGAGCCTTTCTTTCGAACGACATGCAAGAAGAAGGAGGGCTCGCTTGGTACGTGCTAAGTCTAGATTCAGGACTTAACTCGGGCTCTCTCAAGCCCATACCATATCGCGACTTAGGGTTTAAGTTTTTTTTTAACATGCAAATGGTTTACATCAAGGAGTCGCCACTAATCGGTTTGGGGTAGGTCGATTAGAAACCCAAATAAGGTGATGGGAGAATCACCCTATTCCTGCGAATCAGAGATTAACCGAGTTCGGAGATTTGATTACACTAGTTGGATAACTAATGCCCTTTCGGTACAATTTTACCCTGTTCATTTCTAAAAACATTTGTCAGACAATTTGGATTGATTTTAGGACCTTTCTCCTAACATGTGAGGTGATAAAGAGAATGCACAATCATAAATGATTAGCAGTCAAACACAACAATTCATGTAACCTAAGGTTCTAACCCTAATTAAGTCAGATGACATTAAAAAACATAACAATTCATGCAATTATATTAAAAACATGCATAATAATAACGCAACAGTAATAAAAAATAACATGCAAAATGTTACCATCTCAGGCTTGTGTAATTTAAACAAAACAAAAACTTGCATAATAATGCCATAATAAATTAAAACAACAAATTATTACATAATTAAAAAAAATTTAAAATTTTTAAATTTTTTTCGAGAAAAAAATTAAAAAAATATATGTATAATAATACAGGAGAAAGAAAAGAAATTTTTAATTTTTTTTAAAAATTTTTTAATTTTCTTTTTTTAAAAAATAATTAAAAATAATATAATATTAAAAACCGAGTCGAGTCGGATCTGACCCGTTTGTTGACTGGGTCAGTCGGAACCGACTCGGGTCAACGGATCCGACCCGAGCGTTGACCCAGGTCGGGTCGGCTGATTCGGGTCGGCCTGACCCGAACTCACGGACCCGCGGGGGGAAGCGCCGACGAAGCCAAAAATGGCCGTCCGCTGGCCGATCTAGATCGGTGCCGCCCCCAAGCCTGCTTCCTGGTTGAACGCCGAGCTTCACCACTTACCTGGACTCACCGTCCAGCCACCTGTTTGCCGACCGACGACCAAAACGAAACTAGCCTCACTAAGGCATTTCGTCAAATAGTTGACGCACGTGCTAAAAACTGAGGTGTTTTGACTTTCTCCGACGAACCGGTCAGCTCCGGCGGCTACGGCTGGTTCTCAACTGAGACTAGGGACCGGGACCGGCAACGGCAAGGACCGGGAATCACGCGACACGGTCGGCGCGAATCCCGACCCGACCGTGTCAAAAAAAAATAGAACAGGACAGGGAGTCTCGGCTGGAGGGAGCTCATCGGTCGACGGCACGGCTAGGGGGGCTTTCCGGCGGCTACGTGGGCGACAGTGAGGTTGTTGGCTTCTCCTTCGACTCCGGCGGACTCTCGGCTCACTCTCTTTCTCTCTCTGTTTCTCTGTTTCTCTCTCTCTGTTGTTCTGGAAAAAAATGGCCAACCGGGGCTCTCTCTCTCTCCGTTTGGCTTTTATAGCCGGCGACGACGCGTCTTCTTTGCCCCTCTACGTCGGCGTGACGATGGCCTGCGCCGGCCTACGCCGCCCCATGACTTTCGTGGCCATTGCAGGCCGGTGCAAAGCAGAGCAGAGCAGGGGGGCCGGTTCAAAACAAACGCAGAGAGGAAGGAGGAGAGGATACGGGAGCCGGGGAATCGGGGAGTGCCAGTCCCGTTAGCGTGCTCATCCGGCCCTGCTCTAGCCGAATAGCGACGCCGAGGAGCGGCGCCGCCGTGCATCACGCCGCCGTCGAGCATAGAGAAGAACGGGGCAGCGAGAGCGACGGGGGGAGAAGGAAGGAGGAGGGCTGGGCCAGGCCAAGCCCAGCCGCGCGGGGGGAAAGGAGAAAGAAGGAAAAAAAAAGAAACGGGCTAGGCCCGCGCGGAGGGGGGAAAAGAAAAGAAAAGAATGGGCTGGGCCCATGCGGGGGGAGAAAAGGAAAAGGGAAAAAGAAAAGGGCCGGGTCAGCCCGGTCCCGACTCGGCCCGACTCAAATTTTTTTTTTAACACTCTAATAGACTCTATTAGTGCAAATGTACCTAATTTCTATATGCAATGCATTTAAATAGAAATATTTTTTGTTTTAAGAATTAAAGAGAATTAATTCCTAAATTTTGTGCAATTAATTTTGGGTAAATTAAAAATAGGTGTCAACATAAACCTTTATTAAGTTCCTCCAGGCTGCTGCACCACAGCCTATGTTTTGCCTTCACCATTCACAACAGAGAGAAACTTATGTATTTAGTTAATAGTATGTATGGGGATTACCAAATTTTGAGCTAATATATTTTCATCTCATTATTATTTAGAAATGACTAAATTAGCCTAAAAAACCATTGCCTTCGAAAAATAATGCGACCGAGGTGTGCATTACGTAGCCAAATCAGGACACGTTTGCGTAGGCAGCCTCGTCATATACGAGAGCCATGATCCTACTACATGGGGTTCATATAGGATTAATGCATTTTGCGAAAAGGGTAACGTTGTGGCGTCACGGTGGCACCGTTTCATATAACAAAGACTGAATCGAACGATTTTAAGATAGAGCTTTCCGATTTCAGGCACGAAGGCCGATTCCAGTGCCCGTGCCAGCTGTTGATCCCACTCCAATTGTTACACCCCCGCCGCCTTGGCTATGAGAATTGGAGACTCATTGCTCATGCTCGTACCATTCCCCGGTTGTGCAAATTTCCCCTCTTCTTTCGTTTTCTCTTCGTCTTTCCCCAGATTTTTCTTACTTTCTAGGAAAGAAATGTCAGTGAACAAGCGTTGTGTATCCTTTGCTACTCGTTATTGACTCAGGGACAGTTTGGCCGAGAGCAGTTTTCTCATCTTCCAGTGTATACGTAGGTTCAATTGGCTTGGGCAAAGGCCTCCTACTTTTCAGGAAAAAAAAATGGCTTACACAATTTCTCATTGAAAAGAACTTGCTGAGCCTCTTTTATTCAACAAAACTTGCATGCCCTCTCCAAATCCTGAAATCGGATTGTAAACCACGTCTGATTGCTTCGATCCAACTATGAAGAATTGAGAGCAAGTGAACGAGAACGAGATATGTTGTTTCCGCCAAAATCGAGACGGAGATGTCATCGCAGAAGAAAAGAGCGATGCAAGTTCACCTGCATTTAGGTGACCAAGACTTGTATGAATACTACCGCCAGGACTGCCTTGGCGTACTCGAGTAAACGCCATGATAGTCACAAAACACGATTAAACACCAAGACGTGGATAAATTGTGCACTCGATGGCACTAAATATGGTTAATATCGTACTTCGAAAGTCATAAAACACGAGAAAAAAAAACCATAATAGTCACTATTCATGCACGGTAACAAGTGCAAATAAAAAGCACATGACAAGATAAGTGGATTCGACCATTCCAACATATTAGGGTAGAACAATGAGAGAGGCAATCCACCCGTCGAAGCAATTGGAAGCAATTGGGATGTCAATCCACTCGAATGGTTTGCTCAAGACTAGTGTAAAAGCAGAGCCGAACGCCACCAGCACACAAACCACAGGTATGAATAGAAAAGTGAGGCCCAATGTTAATTTTGTCGGTGGTGAGGAGTCTGCGGCATACCGTGAAGTGAGGATGCCCAAGAACATCAAAGTGGCGGCGCCGAGAAGAAGAGAGCGCGACCGAATACGATGAATAAGGTCTCCTCCAGAAAGATTGAGACTGAATACGATGAATAAGGTCTCCTTCAGAAAGATCGGGGCCTCCCTGTACTGTTGTTGTTGCCTCCAAGTACTTAGGTGAAAGCTACCGTTAGGATGATAGTCGGGAGGATGCCGATGCTTACTTCATCCATTCCCTTGCATCCTCGAGCACGTCTTGAGGCTTCATGCTCTATCAATGTGAATGTAAATTAAAGATGACAAAAGCTGAATTCAGGTAATTAGGCCTTGAACCTGCTCAAAGTTCCGATTAGACACGGATGCAAGAGAAAGGGGCAGTCCTTTACTCGACTAAATAATGTTCATGCGTGAGTGCACAATCTAAGGGAAAGTAAACAATCACAACCAATACTGTTGCGGAAACAAGCGATGAAATAATAAGATAAAGTGAAAATAATCAGAATATAGATCGGATATCAAATTTATCGGTCGGTGTGACCTTAGGAAATAATCTCTCAATTTCACCAAAAAAATTACACAAAATCTTACCGCAAGATTCCCACGGCTTCAAACACATGCGGAAGAGGAGCTCCAATTGGATGAAGGACTGGACGCACATCAACTATCGCACTCGAACACTCCATGCTCTGCATATATATTAAGATTTGTTGGTAATTTGTTTGTAAAACAAACAACAAGGTGCCTTGTTCCACTTCGAAAAGATGTGAGTGCACATGTGGACGAGATTTGGCACTAACCAACAATCATTTTTATTTATTTATTAAATTTCGAATTTATTATCATAAAATGACTGTTTTGACCTATTGAAATAGTGTAACTGTTCATAATAGAGTGGCAGTTATTTTTTGATAATTTAATTTCGAATTTTTTATTTTCTACCTAATGGTAATTAGGCTCTCTTACAATCATTGGAAGGTTGTGTCTATTCGGACATAACTTCTTTACATTCGAAAGGTTGTATTTGTTCAACGTATAAATATTTCAACGTTTTTGTTCATTAAAAAGAACAACCAATTTTTCCATTTCTTCCAAGAGAAATACGGCCATATTTTCTAATTGTTTTCCTAGAGAGATCCTGAAGATATATCGAAATTGCTATTCGGTATTCTCAATCAAGACTCTGTTGTATCCTGGAGGAAACTTGCCGGTGACTATTAGCAACTTCGTGGGGTAAATAATTTCTTAAAGAAAGTGATATCACGCCTCAAAGTCTGACTTCGTTATTCATCCCGTTTGAAGTTGAAGTTTCTTTTCTTCTATAATTCGAAGGAGAATATTTTTCAACAATTTTAAGGAAATATTTGTGTAACAATGGAGTCAAAGTCGATCGCCGAAAGTAGAAGTTCCTGGAGAGGCTTCAGTTCTTGGCCTATGTTGTCCGGCTGTGCGTCTCGGTCGCTCATGGGGCATAGTCGGCGGACGATCTGTTGCCGATGGTGCGGGCACTGCAGGATAATTGGTTCTCTTCGAATCGGCCTTGGTCTGGTCAGCGGAGATTGTGGGCTTGTGTGAGGAGTGGTGGAAGGGCGATCTGGCCAAGAAAGAGAGGAAGGAGACAGAGAAGAGAAATCGTGAGAGGTTGGCCCCATGGAAAAGAGAAATACAAGTCATGAGCAGAGGCAATACAAGGGAAAATTGTGGGCTTGGAAGTTCACAATGAAAAAAGAAGAAGAATGGACCCCCGGATACGTGGCAATGATCAATGGACTCAATTACTTCACAAAGTGTTCTGACGATTCCAACAATTTTGTTGAACGGCGGTGGCGGGGGCGGTTTTCGGCTAATCCTTCATCTTCTCCAGCCCCTTGGTCTACTGGTCTTTGGAACTATTGTGACGACTTCAGCAGTTGTTGCTTAACATGTTGGTGTCCTTGTATTACATTTGGGCGAATCGCAGAAATGGTCGATCGGGGGTTCGAGCTGGGTGAGCAGCACACTGTATGCGCTGATAATGTGCTTGATGGGGTGTTCGTGCTTGTATTTGTGCTTCTACCGTTGAGAAGGCAGTACTTCTTGCAAGAGAGGCCGTGCACCAATTGCTGCGTCCATTGTTGCTGCGAGGAATGTGCCCTTTGCCAAGAATACAGACAGCCTAAGAGCCTTGGCTTTGATCTTTCCATAGCCAATCCCAGGGCTGTTAGCCAACGGTAGCCACTTGAAGGTGCTCAACTCAGAATGTTCCAGTTGCATTTGTAACAAAATGGTACTGACAGTGGGGTCCTGAGAAGGATGATATGAGAGCTTCCAGAAATTTAATATCATAAAGAAACGAGGTAAGCCATAAATTCGTTTCACTATGCTTCATGAAAAGATAGAAAATCCATTTGGCTTATTTATTCACATGAGCCGTTTGGTCATTTGGAGGGCCATGATGATGATGTCTAGCTGATCTTGTGCCTAAGACTGCCCAGCTTGCGCTGCAGGTGGTCATATGGCTATATTTGATGTTAGCCTTAGTCATCTGAGACTCTTCATTCTGTAATAGAGTGGAAGACGATGATGATTGCAGGTACTTATGATGGCTTACTGTCTCTGGATGTCTCCTGGTGCAGCAAACCATAGTTGTGCTGAGCTTCCAAGACATGTATGCATGACTTTATCAAGACATCTGATTCTATTCTGCTGACTATTTTCAAAATGTTTTTGCATTATTAATTCAAAGGACACTAAGGCCTCGGAATAGAAGGAATGCATGTGCAAGTTACTTTTCTTCTTTTCATGATATTTTAGCGTGCTTATACGTTAATGATATGCTTATATTTGGAACCAATATGACTAGAGTCACTGAGATTAACAAGTATCTGAATTTCATTTTTAAAGTGAAAGATTTGGGTGAAGTGAATACTATCTTAGGTATTAAAGTTAAAAACATAGTGGAGGTTATTCTTTGAACCAATGTGATTACACTGAAAAAAATGTTGAATAAATTCGAACATCTTGGTTTCAAAGAAATGAGTACTCTATTTAATTCCTAATAGAGGGTCTTTAATGTATGCAATGCATTGTATTAGACTTGATATTGCTTATTCCGTGTGCAAGTTGAGTACATATAAGTATAGAACATTGGGAAGCTATTACTCGAATTTTTTGTTATTATAAAGAACAAAAAATTTGGGACTGTTCTATAATAATTATTTGGTTGTATTAGGAGGATACACCGATACTAATTGGATTACTAGTGTGGGTGATAAACAATCCACTATTAGATGGATTTTCACATTTGATGGCCGTGTTGTTTCTTGGACAAGCAAGAAACCAATGTGTATAACTCGCTCAATTATGGAATTTGAATCATTACTTTAGCAACAACTGAGAAAGAGGCTGAATGGATTAGGAATTTGTTGTTGGATATCAAATTATGACCTAGTCCTATGCCTCATATTTCTATCCATTGTGATAGTTAGGCTATTTTGGCAAAAGCTTATAATAGCACTTATAATGATAAGTCTAGACATATTAGTCTAAGACACAAGTACGTGAGACAATTGATTAAAGATGGTACTGTAATAATTGTCAACGTGAGATCAAGCAATTATTTAGCTGATTCCTTGACAAAGGCTTTACCAAAAAACATGGTAAATATGACCTCACAAGAAACGGGGTTGAAACCCTTTAATTAAAATCACCAGTAATGGTAACTCGACCTTTTTCTAGAACATTACTAGTTACAAGGTTTAATGGGTAAAAATAAGTTACTGAAGTGATTGTTTGGTACTGACATGAGCCCAGACATGAGAAGGCAGTATCGTCTGTTACGTTTGTAGGTTGAATTAAATTCTTAATGAAGTATGGTTCAAATGTGTTATTAGTAACAGAAACACATGAAAGATACTTCACCTATATGAGCTTAGAAATGGTGTCGCTTCTTACGAAAGTTAGGATTGCTTTTTAGAGAGCTCATGAAATAGGTACAAGCACATGGCCATAATAGTGCTGAGTAATATAGAATTTCTCACTGAAATAAGAGGTTATTATATGTGTGGTATGTCCGATTCTATTATTTAAAACTACAAGTTTAAAGCCGAGCTACTTGTCACTTTGATAGAATTTTGAGACACTTGCACTAAGTAAAGGTTTAACTCAAAAGAGACCTTTATGTATGTATATTAATCTCACAGAAATTTTGGCTGTATATTTTTAACGTTTTAATTTTGTATTTTTTGTTTTACAAACAAAGTGGGAGATTGTTGGTAATTTGTTTGTAAAACAAACAACAAGGTGCCTTGTTCCACATCGAAAGGATGTGAGTGCGCACGTGGACGAGATTTGGCACTAATCAACGATCATTTTTATTTATCTATTAAATTTCGAATTTATTATCACAAAATAATTGTTTTGTCATATTGAAACAGTATAACTGTTCGCAATAGAGTGGTGGTTATTTTTTGATAATTTAATTTCGAATTTTTTATTTTCTGTCTAAAGGTAATTAGGCTCTCTTACAACCTTTGGAATGTTGTGTCTATTCGGATATAACTTCTTTACATTCGAAAGGTTGTATTTGTTCAACGTATAAATATTTCAACGTTTTTGTTCATTAAAAAGAACAACCCATTTTTCCATTTCTTCCAAGAGATATATAACCATCTTTTCTAATTGTTTTCCTAGAGAGACCCTAGAGATAGACCGAAATTGCTATTCAGTATTCTCAATCGAGACTTTATTGTATCCTGAAGGAAATTTGCCAGTGACCATTAGCAACTTCGTGGGGCAAATAATTCCTTAAAAAAAGTGATATCTTACCTCAAAGTCTGACTTCATTGTTCATCCCGTTTGAAGTTGAAGTTTCTTTTTTTCTACGATTCGAAGGAGAATATTTTTTCAACAAGATCGACGTGGAGAATTTCTTTTGCCAACCTCAAACAGGAAAGAGAATTCCATGTATTGTTAAACAATCTTGTACCCAATATTGGACTTTCCATTGTCGACGGATTCTTAAAAAAAACTGTATAAGCAAATTCAACACCACTTAAGCAATTCGAAAGAATTGAATATCTTCCAAGAATCTATACGATGACGCTGTCTTCCTTGTGCTGTTTGCGCATGTCTGCAAGTGTATAATGGGGCTTATGTGAAGAAATATTGATCCTCGCATCCCGAGCAACCAATGATGAACAAGCAGATCCATACTTGGGCTATATTTTATATCCACAATCTGAAATAACATGTGGAGACACAAACCGATTCAAGAAAGTTTACGTTTATATCTTTAGTATTGTTGTTGTTGTTATCATCATCATCATCATCTTGTGAAATAAAATAGCGATACAAAAAATAATGATTCGGGGTAAGGTATTATATAAATTAAATGGGTGAAGCGGGAATTTTCATTATTCTTATTGGAAAAAAAAGGATTATTGTCCAATATCGGAGAATTTTCTATCAAGATTTATACTCTGAATTTGTCCGCCGGTTGCCCATTGCCGTTGAATGGCAAGGCCAGAGATACATGGCGCTTCTGATTTCTTTCTTTTTTAAAAAAAAAAATTAAAATCGGGTTTGGATAAATATTGGTCTCGTGGATGATTAAGGTTCGTCGCGACGTGGTATCAAATATTTAATTTTGCAGATAGAAAAAACAGTAATTCCTCTGGAGAAGGTTTCCATTGATATTCACACCGTTCTAGAAGAGATTGTAATTAGGGCAATACCCAGATTAATGGGATATGGTTTTTGCCAAACCTTCCTCATTTAACTTACTCCTTTCGCAGCCATTTGGCCATGAGAAATGATATTATTTGATAAGTGTATCGTGCTTACACTTTTTATTTATTTGCTAGTAAATAGCAAAAGGTTTCATTAGACTGTCCGGGAACTGGTTCGGTCCGGGAACTGGTTCCATGATCCGTTGGTCCGGTTCTCGGTCCTGAAAATTGAGAACCGATCTTACCGGTCCAGTTTCCGATTCCATTCAAGAAACGAACCAAATCGGGAACCGATCACCCATATGTCATGATCCACGATAAAAACTAGTCCAAACCCTAATGGAGCTTCTAGAACACCCCAGGGACGGGCGATACAGTAATTGCAACGTATCTATAAATGTGGGTAGTTGGCACGTAGGACGATGTAATATCGGCCACTAGATCGATAGTCGATCAACGGATGTAATCTGAGATCCTCTATTATATAAAGGGGTGCCCTCCTTTTCATTTTCATCATCCAAGCAATAGAAGCAATTTCCATTTGCGAGTGAGTGAGCGAGCGATCGAGAAAATCCGAGCGAGTGAGAATCGAGAAAAGACTTGGAGAAAAGGCTTGGCCTAGGCATTCTAACGACCCAAGGAAGCTAAGTCACCACACAGATCATTCCCAAATTATCGACCTGTGACACCTACCTATAATAGCCTATACAAAATCCCCTAAACGGAATCATATGCGAATAAAAACACCCCTGCCTATGATAGCCTATACAAAATCCACTAAATGGAATCATATGCGAATAAAAACATTGCTCGAGTCCACTTGCATTTAATTTATTATCGGACAATAGGACAACTTGTTTAAGTTGAACTAATCGAACCGCACGCATGAATGCGAGATGATCAATTTCTTTTTCTTTTTTTGTCCAAACTCTTAAAAATGGACACACACGAAAACCTGCCAGAGCTCCTGTCGCGGAAGCTTCGACATAGCAAAGAACATTGTGGCGGCATGTCCAGTGATGCGCCCATCTCCATCTACAAAACCAGAACATTTTGGAAAACGAAACTGCAATTCAGTGACATGGCATCATCAAACGAAGAACCACAACAAGCACTCAACTCCTCCTTGTGCTAGGGAAATCAGCTGTTCAGTTTGACATGTTAAACGAGAAATTGCATTCTGTAAGTTATCAAAAAGTATACATACCACAAACAAATGCGACAAAGTATAACCTGCATGGCGGTAATAAACTCGTGAAAGCCTACAAACCCTTGACGTTTGGAATCTGCCATGACCCAAACCTGCAGAGACGTCAAACAACCGACAAGTTCAAGTTTAGGCAACAAAGGGTAGAACCCACTGGGAGCCCTTTGTTGCCTAAACCTAAACTTCTCGGTTGTTTGACCTTTGTGCAAGTTTGGGCCATCGCAGATTCCAAACGTCAAGGGTTTGTAGGCTTTCACGAGTTTATTATCGCCATGCAAGTTATACTTTGTCGCATTTGTTTGTGGTATGTATCCTTTTTAATAACTTGCAGAATGCAATTTCTCGTTTAACATGTCAAAGTGAACAGCTAATTTCTCTGGCACAAAGAAGAGTTGAGTGCTTATTGTGGTTCTTCGTTTGCTAATGCCATGTCACTGGATTGCAGTTTCGTTTTCCAAAATGTTCGCGCTTTTGTGGATGGAGATGGGCGCATCACTGGAAATGCCGCCACGATGTTCTTCGCTATGTCGAAGCTTCAGCAACAGCAGCTCAGGCAGGTTTTCATGTGTGTCCATTTTTAAGAGTTTGGACAAAAAAAAAAGAAATTAATGCGAGGTTCGATTAGTTCAACTTAAACAAGTTGTCCTATTGTCTGATAATAAACTAAATGCAAGTGGACTCGTGCAATGTTTTTATTTGCATATGATTCCATTTAGGCGATTTTGTACAGGCTATCAGAGGCAGGGGTGTTTTTATTTGCATATGATTCCATTTAGGGGATTTTGTATCGGCTATTATAGGTTGTTGGAATGCCTAGGCCAAACATTTTCTCGATCGCTCGCTCACTCACTCGCTCGGATCGTAGAGAGAGAATCTAGAGAGAGAAGCTCTGGGAGAGAATGGAAATTGCTTATACTGCTTGGATGATGAAAATGAGAAGGAGAGCACCCCTTTATATAGTAGAGGGTCTCAGATTACATCCGTTGATCGACTATCGATCTAGTGGCTGATATTGTGGCCTCGCTCGTGCCGTCTCTCACTGGCTGAGGAAGCTTTCGGCGGCCACCGTGGGACAGCGGGTGTGTGTGGGAGGTCTTCTTGATGGTATTTGACAGCACAGCCGTCGAGGACAGCACATGAAGCATCGTCGGAGGATCGTACATCGCCATCAACGACTCGCGAACTAACACTGGAGATTCATAGACGACTCATGACAGCATAGCCGCCAAGGTCTGGAATTGAAGATTGAGGAATCAAATCCCTAATATTTCTCGCAATGAAATAGTGATACTTTGACCCAAAAAAATAGTGATACAAAAAACAATTATTAGGGATAGGTATTATATAAATTAAATGGGGCCAAGCAGGAATTTTTCATTATCCTTATGGAAAAAAGAATTACTGTTCAATATTTGAGAATTTTCTGTCAAGATTTATTTTCCAAATTTATCCGTCGATTGCCCATTCTCTAGGAAATCTATTTAAGAGAGAGAGAGAGAGAGTGTGTGTGTGTGTGTATAAGAGAGGGACAACTCAAAGAAGCGCATAAAATCCACCAATACAAAATATAAAAGCCAAAGTTCCGACCAAATATAATATATATATATATATATATATATATATATATATATATATATTTCCAAGGAAGAAAAATACCCACAAAACAGCAATGCTCCAAAAAAAATTTCTTACCAGAAAACTCAAACTTATACTGGTGTAAAAAATATACCCTTCATCAAGGTTATGTGCATGGCGGTTTACATGGACAACGATAGACAAATAAAGTGGGAAAAGTCTTAAATCTATTGCATTGATTCCAATTTAGTCATAAACCTTTTAATTGTACGAATTTAATCCTAAACCTTTTAACCTAGTGTCAATTCAGTCTTTCCGGATAATTTTGTCGGATATTACACACGTTGATAATTTTTAATAATATTTTGCTATTTTTTATTTTTTTTCTTTCTTTTGTTTTTTTCCTTTCTTCTTCCTTTCGCTAGTAACCGGCCACTAGCCATGGCTAAGCGGGCTAACCTCGGTTGGGTGAGGGTCACCTCACCCATCACAAGTGAGGCCCGACCAGGTGAAGGCAAGCCCTAGCGAAGGGAGTCCTCGTCGGGGCTCGCCTAAGCAAATCTGAGAAGGCTACCCTAGCCTATGCAAGGGCTGGCCTCGCCCAATTTGGTGAAGGGAGCCCTCGTTAGGCGAGGGCAACGCCTGACCATGGCCGGTGGTTAGCCATCGCGTGTGACAGTGGCCCGTCACCGGCAAAAAAAAGAAGAAAGGAAAAAAGAAAAGAAAGAGAAAAATCAAAATATATTAGTTGTTACAAATTATTCACGTCGGCACCGACAGTGCTACGTAGACCGGCTGGCATTCACATCACTAATATGGCAATATCCGGTTAAAATTAGGCAGAAGGATTAGCACTAGGTAAAAAGTTTATGACTAAATTGGCACAATTAAAAGGTTTATGACTAAATTAGCACCGATGCAATAGATTTAGGATTTTCTGGCACTTTTCCCCCAAATAAAGCTAATGTGAATCCAACGTGGCTTCAACAAAACTAAAACAATGTCGTTTTTTAAGGGAAACAATTTGGCATGACCACGAAATGAAAAAGACGACGTTTTGATGGCCTTTTAAAAAACGAATGTCTTCGTTTCTTTTTTGGTCAGTCACTAAAGGTCGATTTGGGGCAAAAGGCAGTGTTTCAGCAACTGATAGAGAGGGAGACGCCGTTCGTGGTTTAAATTATCAACAAAACGGCGTCGTTTCCGTTTCATGATCATGTCAAATTATTTCCCTAAAAAATAAAAAATGACGTCGCATCGGATCCACAAAAGGAGGCCGTAGAATATTTTCAACTTTTTGTTAATTATGTAGAGGTTTCACTTTCTAGTCGTTTGATTGCTCTGCATTGTGTTTTCACAACATGGAAAGGGGAAAAATGCTTTAACCTAAATCCCTCTGGCATCAGGTCCAGCCAAACACAGTTTCCCCCCACAAATATCTGCTTAAATTGCGTACTATAAATAGTCTTATTTTCTTAGGTATATGTAATAGGCTTCTACAAGATGGGAGTTCCCATGAAATGGTCTCAAGAATGAGAATGGCCATTGGGCAAACCTTTCAATTCCTGAAGTTTCAATACCATTTGATGCCTTTCACATTTCTCTTTACCGAAATGACATGATTTGCAGCATATCCTTTCATTTGTGAAGTCAAATTTACAACTATCATGATGTGGCTTTTCCATCTTTTCTTTTTCCTATTTACTTGGGATGACATTATTAATTTCTTATTAGTCACTTTCCACCGAATGCACCTCCCGCCTGTATTTCTGCGACCTCGTTTCTCTCTCACTGATCCAATCTCCTCCCTCGGTTTCCTGTTCTCCCATTTTAGCAAACTTGTGACGAGGTGACAGAGCAGGAGAGGTTGGCAAGATTGGGGAAACAGCAGGGCAGCGATGTAACTCACTTTAAAAACAAGTACTTCATGATCTACCTGAGGGTGGTGTCAAGGCATTGGAAGACATGGCATTCGCAGGAACAACCCAGAAGTGCAAAGCCTGCGAAAAGACGGTGTATTTGGTCGACAAGTTGACCGCCAATAACCAGGTTTACCACAAGGCCTGCTTCCGATGCCACCATTGCAATGGCACCCTCAAGGTAATTCATGTCACGTCGACGTGGTTTCTCCATGTGCATTGCATCTTTTAATCCCATGAATGGACAAAATGTTGCAAGGTATTGTTTTTCTTCTTCATTTTGAGGCTGCATGGGAGGTATGATGCTTCTAACATGGTAATTTTCTAATTTTCAGCTAGGCAACTTCAATTCCTTTGAAGGGGTCCTCTATTGCAGGCCCCACTTCGATCAGCTCTTCAAGAGAACGGGGAGTCTGGATAAGAGTTTTGAAGGTAAATACCAATAGCAATTCCACCTAAAAGTACAGTCGTATGCCTGCTGTTGCTGAAGCAATACCAAGTTATTTTCTTATCGTCAATCTGGTCTTGTTGCTCTGGGCTACATATCAGGAACTCCTAAGATTGTAAAACCAGAAGGAGCTACTGATAATGAGGTGATGTACCGGCGAAAATCTCTCTCAATGCGCAACATGGTTTAAGCTCTAGTATAAAAAATTTCTGCGTCTATTTACCTGGTGTGTTGAATGAAACAACAGAATGCTGCCACAGCGAACAGAGTCTCCGCCTTGTTCGCAGGGACCAAAGACAAATGTGCGGGCTGTGATAAGACTGCATATCCCATTGAGAAGGTAAAACATCCCATGAACATTTTGTCCATGAATTGGCCACTCTTTCTTGTGTGAGGCCCCAGTACTCAAAGAGAAAATACTGGAGTTGGGGCCTTTTTCAGAACCTTTTTGCTTTAATACGAGAATATTAAACACAAATCACTAACACCGAGGTCTCTGAATTGTCTCGAAGGTTACTGTGAATGGGACTGCATATCACAGGAGATGTTTCAAGTGCACCCATGGGGGCTGTACCATTAGTCCCTCAAATTACATTGCCCATGAGGGAAAACTTTACTGCAAGCACCACCACACCCAGCTGTTCAAGGAGAAAGGAAACTACAGCCAGCTCGATACCGGCAATAAACAGCATGAAGCCGCTAAAGTTACAGCTGTGGAGGTTCTCGCTGAGTAGGAGCACATTGAAAATCATGTTAATTCCGTTCCTTTTATCTTTTTCCTGGTAATTTTTTGGGCTGCCTGTGGTTTAACTGATCGGAAGAATTCTTGTACGAAAAAATTCAGCCTGTACTTGGGAGGCTTTTTTTTGTGAAACCGAGAACAGAGATGTCAATTACACCAGTCTTTAATAGCAGGTTGATGCGGAGCAAACCTCAACAGCATCTGAACTAATATTTGAGCTCCTGAAAGGAGCAGTTCCGTTAGAGACATAGCGACAGACTAATGACTCTGCGTTGCTTTAAGATGACGTCCTGCTGTGACCCAAATGGCAAAACTGAAACAGTTCACCCGCACAAACCAATTTTCTCATCTTCTTCCCTGAATTAAAGAGCCATTTCCAGTAGCTTATTGCTGGTCAATCGCACTTAGACCAAGGATAAGCTAAAGAACAGGAAGCAATTTAACCATGAACAAGTTGCACATCCAATGCGAGTAATATTAGCCAACGGAACAAATGCCATATGCCAAGACAAGCATCTGAAACAATCATTGCAGCAGGAGATGGATATTGAGCATCGAATCTGTCCGATTCCAATTTAAGGCATGAAGCAAATAGAATGGCTACGATTCATTACTTCTATAAACGAATTTTCACTGGAACAACACTGTACATCCTATCAAAGGATAGTGCAATAATTATGTACACAAACGGGAGTAGTTTTCTAAACCCAAAGAAGGGGGTTTCTTTGCTCATCACCCTGGAACAAATAGCATCGGTACACGCAACAAGGGACAGACTTTTCCATTTTCCACTCCCAGTGCCAGTTTAATTTCCACAAGTCTGCTTGGTAATAATTACGCAAGGTCCGTGAGATTTCCCATCCTTTCTCAGGCCATCCATCAGAATAAAAGAATTCTTGGTTAGGAAAGCACTTTTGATTCAAGCTCTTCAAGCAGCTGGTACTCCAGGCTCTGTTTTAGTAGCTGTATCCTTCAATGTTTGAGCTGCGAGTATTAAGAGCTCCACCATCTCAAATCCTGCTGCAGAAACAGAATCAACCTTTTCCCCACCAGGATCACCAAATAAATCACCAGAATCACTGCTGACACTATCGAGAGAAGATTCTTCATCCATCCCAGCTGACCAACTAACGGGTAGGCAGCTGCCGAGAGCAGTCTTTACAAGCTTTGCCTCGGAAATAACATCTTCTAGAGCTTCTGAGATCCCAACTGACTCTTTGGCCTGCACAGAAGGAACGAGATGGGAAACATGAGTATGTGCAGATAAAAAAGTTTCCTGAAAAATGTAGCTTCAAAATCAAATGCTCATCATAATCATGCTCATATATTAGAAGAAGCAAGCCAGAAGTACTATATTATGCTCTTCGAGAGTTAATGAAGGCCATCGGCAATTAATCGCTTGGGTTATACCAATAGAATGTACATCAAAACTTGCAGTTTAAATACAGATACATAAGGATTACCTGCAGAAGTGCGAGACGGAGCCTGTGAATTGAAGAAGTTATATGCTCCATGCTATCCAAGCTCTCTTTGAGGGTTGCATTTTCAATTCTCATTCTAATAAAAGGCTTGAGTCAGGATTTATGGAGTTTTAAAAAAGAGGGGAAAAGGTAAATTTCATATACAAGATTTAAAAAGGAAAGCATTCATTCACTGGGGATCAAGTTAAGGACCTGGCAATGTCCATACTGTAACTGGATTTTCTGCCAGCTATACTTCCATCACTAGAAGGGTGTGCTTCTCCTGCACCTCCAACATCTCCTGCGGTTATCCAACGCTTCAGATATGTTCTCTTAAGAAGATTCCTCAATTTCCCATCTTGTTCATGAGCTTGCTGTCTTTTTTCTCCAGTGGAAACCAAAACTCTTCCCTGTCTCGTCTCCGAACCCATTTTCCTACAACGAACACATATTTCAGATTTCAATGTGCACCGTGTAAGACAATTTAACAGCTATTGTCGCAACTTTTTCCTGTGCTACACAGTATGAGCATGTATGGGCTTTAGTGCAAATTGTGTTTTAATAGAGGGACAGCCACAAGGCATTAACTATATGGCTAGCTCAAATATCCAATCCTTATAGAACCAGTACACAAACAGATCTCTTCTTTAGTTAGGGCAGCTTGATAATCAAAATAGCATGACAAAGGACAACAAACCGACATGCCATGAGAAACTCCATCTCGTAATTAAGACTGCTCGATCCAACTTCTGATAGACTTAGTCCTCTATGGAGTATGATAAAAGTTGAGATGCTTTGACATAGAATAGAAGCAGAGATCAGTGACAGCACAAAATAGACAAGCCAGATGCCTTGTCCAGTTATGCATAATTTTCACGTTTACAAAAGAAAAAAATTGGCCAAGGCCAAGAGCACTAAAAGCCGCAGCACTCTCTCAACTACAATTTCACGGACCCTACATGGTCATTCCTGACTAAGTGGGCCTACTCAGAGCTATTGTGACTTTATTATGTAAAACCTATACAGGCGACATATTCGAACTTCACTATTTACAGTAAAACAGAAGCCAAACATGATGACAGAAAGAGTAAAGATAAAATCTCACTCCCTCAGAAGTTCAATGATAACTCTTACTCTTTTACCAATTGATGTTCCTGCCTTAGTTGTGCCAACTCCAGGAGAGCTTTCACCTTTTCATTTGTAACCTTTAAGAAAAAGTAGTTTGTCAATACTTTTTTCATCTTAGATGACGCCAGTAAATCTATAATTAGATAACAAAAAAGAAAGATAAGACTAATAAGGGAAAGTGATGCAGGAAGAACTAAGATAACCAGCCTGATATAACATGGCCAAGAATAATTGGAATGATCAACACACAGTTGACCCTTTTTTCAAACATAAAAACTCTATCAATACACCAATAGCACATCATAAGCAAGATAAAGGCATTTCAAACTGAGCAAAGGGCATAACAATTATGAAATCCCGAGGACTTGTGAGAAATATATTACCTGTATTAGATTTCTCTGAAGTTCCTCACTCCTCTTCCGCAGAGCAGCATTAACATTTCTCTCCAATAAATGCCTCTCTTCCTGTTGAGATAGAAGCAATAGTGCAGAAACCTGCAACAATTCCCACTTTTAGTGTCCATGTTGTTCCTACTCAATGAACATGTTCATAATATTGCTTGAAGCACCTCAATGAGTAAATCAAATAGTAAATAAGCAACTGCAAAAATGCAAACTGGAAATTCATACAGAACCTTTTCTTGCAATGCCTGTGCAAAGGCATCAGATGCATCAATCTTTTTATCAACTCCAATGTCTGAGAAGCCAGTAGTGCTCTCCTGCAACAAATGTAACAAAGCTAAATATAAAACTTAAATTGTCATTTAATAAGAAACAGCACAGTGACATATGCTTAGTTCTTCATTTAAATTCCCTGCCAACGTGCCAAACAGACAGTGATCTAAAAAAACAAATCAAGCATCATAATTGCACATTCTGTGGTTTTTCTTCATAAATCAACAATCTACAACATATTCAAGAAGCACAGAAAAGATTTTATTTTGTTTCATTCTACTCATGAGAAACATATGAACGAATAAAGCAACAGGTGCCTATCATTAGAATACCTCAGCGACCACATGGAAGGCAGCATCAGTTTTTGGATGTACATCTGGACATCCATTTTCATCAAGCTTCACAGAATTTATTGGCTGTCCTTCTAGCTTCCCTTGATTGAACTCCCTCAATCTTTCTTTTATCACATTCACTGTAGCTTTCATATGTAAATTTTCCTCCTCGAGTATGTGCTTGATATGGATTCTGTGAAGAGAATACTGCTGATGCAATCCCACTATTACATTTCTTACCATTTTTTCCAAACCTACCTGCATAGGAGCCAAAAAAATATTACAAACTGAGAGAGGTCAAAGTGATAAAAAATAGTACTTTGTACTTTTAGAAAAGTGATATCTTACTTTCTTTTTCTCCAACTCACGAACTTTCTTCTTCAAATGATTTTCAATCTCCAATCCCTATGCACCATGATTATTTGGATTCTTAGACAATATTCAATCAAGAAACACTTAAGTTGCAATCTAATGAGTTGAAAATAAAGCTTAAATCCAAAATATTACCACCCGGAACTTATTCTGAAGATCATCTACAGAGTTCCTCACCAACTGCAATTCCTCTTCTAAGGCACTCTGTCTGAAGGAAATTTATTCAAATTGCGCACAAAAAATAGAATCTCAAACTAGGTGATGGAAAAGTTATTACGAGGAATGAGAGCAGACAATTTGGTTAAAGGGCAATACAAAAGAATTAAGAAACTGTTCATTATGACACTAAAGTCGGTTACCTCCAAAACAAAATCCTCAGCAAGTACACAAGTAAACAACCTTTTTAAAATGGAGTAGAAAACAACATCCACGAGAACTTACGATGTAGTTAGATGTGGACGTATCATTATAACTCCACATTTCTGGAGGATCATTTAAAAGGCGGATGCACTTTTGGTCCCAAGTCATGTCCTCAAAATCCAGATGAGATCGTTGTCTAATCTCATAAAACATATCAACAACCTGTTCCAACAAATAATTAAATTGTCTCACACCATTTGTATCAGGATCAGTTTAAGAAATTTAAGATAGGGGAAAGCTGTCAGAACTACCACGACAGTGGAAAATATGGACCCAAGGAAGTGGCAAATGGAGGAATTTAATTACCTTCTTAAACAAGTCATTATTTTCTTCTTGCTTAGCTAGCTCACTTTGCAATTTATTAATAAGTTTCTTCTGTTCAAGCGAATTCGATGTAAGCTCTTGCATCCTGAGCAAAAAATAGGATATGGATTCAAGACAAGGACAATATCATAATCAATTAAAAATCTATTTCCTCCCCAGAAATTCTAAAACATAACAATATGTGGATAATAAAATTCTATGTCCAAGAATGGACAAACAATCTCTGCGAGACATGTAAAACCCCCAAGGAGTCTCAGCCTCCCTCACTTGTAAGGCTTTTTCATGTCATAATTCCCTTTGTCACAAGGACTCCACATCCTTGCTCCCTAGAAATATAAAATTCCGAGACCCAATGATAAAATCCATAGGGATCAGCACTTCATGCCAACTTAGACCCCCTTTCGTTGACCTTGGAAATTTGAAACAACGAAAAGTTCAAAACACCGAAGCATTGATACGATTGGTCAGATTTACGCATACCCAGCTTGCCATCATAAAATGTAATTCTTCTAGCAAAATGCCAAAGGATGCACATAATTGATTTAATTAACAAATATTGATTACTGAGCCTTCCATTTTTCTTAGAGAATTATAACGATATGCGGCCTGCCATTATAATATGTTTCTCCAATCATAGAATACATATGTGAAAGCATAAGAGCCAAACCCCCGGTGCAATAATTACCTCTTCTCAACATCATTTAATTTCTGTAACATGGTCTCCTCTTTTTCCTTAGCCTTCTCGGCCTGCCACCAAATAACCATACCGCTCATCCATAAAATTCTTCAACAGTCAAACGGATTCTATAAAAAAGGGAGAACAAGATGAATTTGGCTAAAATTCAGAATATTTTAAGACCTCCATTATTGAATGATCCCGTTCGGCAAAAGCAGCAGCAACACAGCCTTGAAAAAACTTAAGCTGCTTCTCCGCTTCCAGATTCTACAGAAAGCCATAGTTAATGCGAATTTTTCACAAAAGAAGGCAGAAATAAAGAATCAAGAAACGAAGCAGACCTTTGTGACTTCTGCACTATGTAGGTCTGCCAGCTGGCCCTGAATATGGATAAAGATAAATGAGTTCATAAATTTTCATAGGTTAGATCATAAACTGACTTAAAGCAAAGTCACCACTTTACCTTGATTCTGTATGCCTCTGAAAGCTCCTCTTGCAGATTTATATTTTCTCTTGTGCATAACGCTAGCTTCTTTTTCAAAGTCTCAATCTCCTGCTCCAAGCTAGCTGTCCTAGTAGCACAGTAATTACATAAAGTTTCTTATATTTCCATCTAAAATGGAGACTACCGTACACCCAAACAAAGAGGAGAGAAAGGACAATGGAAAGACCTATAAGGCTAAATGCAGAAGATGAAGAAGAAACGACCTCAAACGACCTCAAAGGTAGGAGTTAATAGAATTACCTTTGAAAATGCATTTTAGTAGCCACAACAAGATAGCCAGGCCCTGCTTGCTGCATACACAATTGCTCGATATCTTTACGTAACTCGTCGCGCTCTGCATAAAGGGATTCATTCCATCGACCATAACCCCAAATGAGAACGCTATCGCATCCATCAATATTCTCACTTCCTCATATTAAGTATGGGTGAAAAGAAGCGACGCAAGCCAGATAGAAATGCGAAAGAATCGATGTAATGAAAATATGGAGAGTAAAGGCAGTGTTTTTAGATTTCCAATCCGTTCAATACACCTTAAAGGAACCAAAACTGAGACTAGGATAGACACCATCTGCTCCAACATCCCAGAACTACCGTGAGACTTCTTTCTAATGAGGAAAGACTAAAATTTTACACAGGAAACGTACCAGATTAAGCAAAACGCGAATCCCCCACTAGAAGACGCCCCCACCCATGTAATAAAAAGCGCGGACCAAATGGAAAAGCGAACACCCAAAACGCGAGACAGACATACCGCGCTCGAGCTGCTGAATGCGCAGCAACAGCGGCTGGGTGCCATCAGAATTTTCAGCCATGGAAAAGGTCGGAGCTCGCGGAGGCTGAATTTGGCCCAAGAAAAACACAAACCTGCCAAGACAAAAGCTCAGTCGAATTCGCAACACACGCGAAGCTTTAGCCAGGAATCTTGAACAACACCAGGAGAATCGGAAACCATCAGAAATTCAAAGAGAGAGAAGGGCACACAAGTTCACGGGCTATCACGACAAACGATCTTCTTTCCCGTCTTCTTCTAGGTCGAACAACGGATACCGAAATCGAATCGTCGAATTACCTGGAGATGACGAAGGGGGGGAGGGTGCGACTCCGGAGCCCCCTTCCGACACGAAATTGAGCAGCAGCACGAGAGGAAGAGACGACAACTCTTTCTCTCTCTCTCTCTCTCTCTCTCTCTCTCGCTCGTCCCGACGTTGGACAACTCCGAATCTACTGCCTTTCTTTATTTTTTTTGTCTTTGGCTTTGGGCATTACCTACTTTGAGGATGGATTCTTTTCTTGATATTTTCATGTAAGGTTTATTTATTTCGCGAAAAACGGAATGATTTGAAAAATAATTTTTTAAAAATAATTATTTATATCGCTTATGAAAATGAATGAATAAAAAATACTTTCACCGTTTACGGAAATATTTAGACATGAATTATTTTTCTACAATGAAAACATTTTGAATCAATTAGTTATTTCAAGTAATATAAGCGATAAATTTTTAAAATAATATTTTTTAAATCATTCATTTTTCACAAAATAAACGAAACCCGTTCCTCTTTAGCTTCAAGATCTATGGTTGCTGCAAAATATTTAAAATAAGAAAATGTTAAACCCCTTTGTTTGTCTGCTTATTGCGTATCATTTGATATTTTTTTTTAAAAAAATCAAATAAGCGAAATTGTTTTCATAATTTGCCTTTGACAAACCAAGACAGAACTGTGTCAACATCAGTCCGCTCCAAATTTCCAATATGCGCATCAAACAATAGCATGCATATCATAATTAAAAGGGAAAAAATTACCAAAAACCCTAAACTTTTTCACCTGTGACATATTTACCCCGAATTTTTTTTTGTGACACCAAAAATCTCAAATTTTGTTATTTGTGATACATTTACCTCAATATACATTGTCCATGGGTATTTTCGCCTTTTTAGCTTTTTCTTTTTCTTTTTACTTTTTTTTTCTTTTCGGCGAGGAGGGCCCTCGCGGCGTCCGGCGAGGGCCGCCCTCGCCAGATCCGACGAGGGCCGGCCTCGCCGGCGTCGGGCAAGGCTCGCCCTCGCTCGCCCAGGCGAGGGCGAGCCTCGCCGGCGTCGGGCGAGGGCCGCCCTCGCTAGATCCGGCGAGGGCCGGCCTCGCCAGTGTCGGGCAAGGCTCGCCCTCGCTCGCCCTCGCTCGGGCGAGGCCGGCCCTCGCCGGATCTGGCGAGGGCAGCCCTCGTCGGACGCCCCTCGACAGATCCGACAAGGGCCCCCCTCGCCGGAAAGAAAAAAAAGTAAAAAGAAAAAGAAAAAGCTAAAAAGACGAAAATACCCATGGACAATGTATATTGGGGTAAATGTGTCACAAATAACAAAGTTTGGGGTTTTTGGTGTCACAAAAAAAAATTCAGGATAAATGTGTCACAGATGGGAAAGTTTGGGGTTTTTAGTGGTTTTTTCCCTAATTAAAACATCCTGCTTTTCAATTTTTTTTTTCAACTTATGTGCCGTCGATATGTGTAACAACGTTTGCAGGTATTTCGATGTATATTGTATTTTTCTTTCATTCGTATCTTTTGTCATCTACATTTTGCTCTTGAATATTTTATACATATCTATAATTGATACGATTGTGACTATAAATTATCGGAAGGTATGACTGAATATTTCGATGTATATTGTGTTTTTCTTTATCCGTATATTTTGCCATCTACATTTTGCTCAATTTACAGTAAACTGGCAACAAATAATAATAGATCAATTGCCATGCAAGTTGCATACATTAGATCTCTTAAACCCATATATACTGGGCATAATCTAAACATATCACATTGCATTGAGCCGCACTTGCTTTTTAGTGTCTGGAATTTCAAGAGTTTCTGATGAATACGATTTATTTGTGATAAGTCGAAAACAAATTATAATAGATCATTGTCAATAAAGTTCTAAAATATATTATACTAGACTTATGTGTCACGGGCCGGCAATTCCTTAGCCGTGAAATAGCTCATGCGGCACGTAACGAGTCGAGAAGACCCTAGGCCTCCCTTCCTTCTATAGTTTTTCTTAAAAATAGTACGACGAATAGCATTCTCGTATCGAATCATACCACGCCTAGTTTAACATGGATATATAGTCTCTTAAGTGAGACCCACAGAACAATTTAAGCACAACAACTAATTTTGACCTACCATGACCTCATTCGGAAAGCGGCATCAAATCCTCACTAGTTTGTGCGCATTTAGAGTTCCTAAGGATGTATTCCTTCTAAACTAGAATTCCTAGCACAAACAACCTTGACAACTCCCGCGAACAAGTTGTATTCGAACCTTCTTCATCACTCACTCTTCACGACGCCACCCAACTTCACTCATAAGCGCACACGAGTACGGAAGAACCCTGTCGTCACTTCAATCCATGACACATGCATGTATGGGATAGCTTACTAGTGCTTAAAACCTACCCATTGATCTGCTAAAAGAGAAGAAAGTCACGTCTAATTTACATGCTCCTGCAACAGTCGAAGCATTTTCAGACAAAAACATAACAATACGAACTCTTCACTTATCTATTTTTGCCTCCCTTCTAAGTTCTAGATGTTTATCCAAGGATTATTCATGACGCAACAAACAATGATTGAATTATATTCGCTATTATTCTGATCGTGCCGAGATCACAAATTTGACAGTAGTTTAAGTTTCAAGCTACTACACTGCCCTAAAAGTGAATAAAAAAAAGAATATTCTCCAGATATTCAAGTTTAGTACTTATTAGCCAACACAGATTAAGAGCCGAATGCACGCAACCGGCGAGTCATTTCTTCCATGAATTAGTCAGGACCGAATCTGAAGCAGCACTTGAGTTCTCACAGATGACAGGGTCCAAAATACCCACATTTCCTACAACTGCTATCACTCCTCAATGGTCTTCACTAATGAAATTTCTGCTACATGTCCTGAAATAACTATAGCCTAACTTGACCTGATGCACCATTCAAAAGAATCCGAAAAGAGTACAATCAAAATGAGGCGGCAGAAAAAACCGATGAATGTAACTGCGCCTAGAGCTAAGAAAATGTACACCCCGCTGCTCTTGAGAATAAATTTGAGCACTCCAATCTATCCTTTTCAACTACACTGGCAAATAAAATGAACGGTAGAAAACCCTCCGCAGATATCAGCTGTCTTCGCTTCTTCCGCACCTCGACATCTATCATCTGATCAGTCCGAACCTCCAATAGTGCAATATGCGGTGGCTTGGTACCCGCGTCGCATGAAGAAGACTTGTCAACAGCATCGACAGGGGATAGAATTATCTCCGACATATTTACAAGCGATACGAGATGCCAGCAGACTATCAAAACATGTGCTCTCATCTAGGAAAACTCAAAACACCTAGGTCCTATCCACACTTGACAGAGATGCTGTCAAACTCGAATCATCTGCACCGTTTGAAAAACAGAAGCCAAGTAAGTAGGATCAGAAGAAGCTCCAACAAAGCTAGCAACAGTAGTAACAGAAAAGTAAATGCCAATCTAAACTGATCACTGAGCGTGCATTTTGAAAGCCACGGGTCAATGGGTCCTAGTGCACTATATGAAAATAAATATCAAAAAGGGTTCTAAAAGCCCATGCATCAACTGCGGCAGATTGTAGGTTGGAGATGATACTAAGTAAAATACTCAATTGCAAGATTAGAAAGCACAGCAAATCGCTACCACTTTCGGCACATTTCTTCCTTTAATTGTTTTCATCGCTGCTTCTGCAAAAGCTTGTGCTGCTTCAGCATCAGCTTCGGCAGCTTCGGCCTCTTTAGCTGCCTCCTCAGCAGCAGCAATGGCAGCTTCTGCCTCAGCAACTGCTCGAGCAGCTGCTGCAGCAGCTTCCTCTGGAGTCATAGTCCTCATCTTGGCCAACTCCAAGTCAACCTGGGCTGCAGTAAGCATATTATCATCATCATCATCATTTCTATCCTCTTTTGGTGGAAGCTTCCATCCATCAGACAGAAACATCGAAGAGGTCCTTCTTCTAGCAAGGGAGCCAGGTCCAGGAGCAATCCTATACTTGCGTTTCACCTACACAGCAATGTCATGTCACCACTTATCTCAAAAAGAAACAACCAAGAAGGCTTTTCAATAAAATCTGGCTAAGATGCATCTGTAAAATGGAGTTGACTGGAAGTACACAAAAGAGTTAGAACCAAGCAAAGGAATCCCATGATGTTGCAGAAGAAGTGCTCAGCCGCACTAATGAGTAGTAACCACAAATGAAAAGAGCGGAGACAAAGTGAAGAAGCCAATCCAACTTGCATTTTCCACCAGTAATCCAAAATCCATGACCAAGACCACAAAAAGTTTATGACCCATAAGGATGAAACATATTAGTTAGGAACCAGTATTGTGATGACAAACTTTAAGCTCAAGACAGTAATGCTTCAATTTACCTTAACCAATTTGCCAATTGCCATCAAGTACTTTAGTTTTGCTGACAGTAGCCTCTTGAAATTTGGAGGTGCCCAATATTGCTCCTAATCAATCAATAAAACGATAACTTGTTACCTAAAGAAGTCAGAAGGAATCATGCAAAGTCTAAAACTTCATCATGCAAATGCTAGCATGAAAAGCTCCAGCGAAAGGACTATTAACAAAGGTAACAGACTTGCAATGCAACGCCTATTACTTAACCAGCAAATCCTACGATAAAAACATATGAAAAAGGAGTTTCGAAGGCATTTAAGGATTTAAGAATTAAAAGTCAGTGTGAAGTCATAGCCTCAATTCAAAGATGACCATAAACATATAAATCGGATGAGCCTTTATAAAGGGTTCACTGTAGCAGTTTCGACACAATAACTAAAAAGTAGCTGCCAAAATGCATTTGTGCCCCATCATTACCATCATGCTGCACAGAATACTTGGCAGTCATAGATTTTAACTCCAGAAACAAAGAAAAAGGATGATCGTAGCAGAAAATCTTATAATCACTACTTAAGCAGATACTTTAGAGTTTAAATTCCTTCCCTCACAACAATCGCACAAGAGTCTGCATCACACATCATTTTGCAGATAAAAGAAAAACTCAGCAGGAAACATAAACAACTCAAGACATAGAAGTCGTCGAGAAGCAGTTAATTCAGGTGCAGCTACCATATAGCAAACTAAGCCAACTTACAAGGTGCTTAATTCATTCCGACATCCTCAAGTTCCTTTAGACTTTCCCACCCACAAATGCCGAGGAAAATGTTCATTCTTCTAAAGTAATCAGAGATAGAGAAATCCAAGCAACTGACTCAAATGACTAATGGCTTGGAGAACATAGAAGCGACAATTTAATTAACTGGACCGAACTTACAGGTTGATACTCATACTTACTCACGAAACCATTACTCAAGCCTAGAATGTCCCCTTAGCAAAAGTAGCAGGCTAGCGCATCTAACAGAAACAATACCAACCTTATAAAGGTGCTGTGTACAGTACCAAGTTAAACAGATAAATTATATGCGTGTCCAAAAATAAACTCAAATCTTGAGCTGCACCAACAATAAGGTTCCTGCCACAATCAAAATCAACCACACCCATATGTGAAAAGGGCAAAAGTTTCAACAGCAATTGTCACGCCGGCTTTTTAAAGAAAAAGCCAACAGCTGCATTTCAGATTTAGAGTGACAGTGACTGCACAATAGACATCCCGGTGAAATCTGAAGAGAACACAACATGGAAAGTTCACCCTCAAAAAAGAGAACTACCTCTATGAATGTAGCAATTGATGTTTTATTAGAACCACCAGGCTCCTTCAGACTGTTTATAGCATCAATTATGAGGTTTTCCAACCTGTACAAATGAGAACAACAGAAAACATTAATGCCGCTGCTGATTTAGATAGATAGAACCCAAGCAACTGATTCCAATGTACAGAAACAAGACAGACAATGCCAACCACCTATAGCAAATAAATCCAGCCACCAGATTCGCGTATAAAAAGAAAACAACCTATTTTGGCCTATGCTGACTCACAAAAAGCAAAAGAAGGCCATGAATATCACACCCATTTTGTCATATACAGGAAAAACAAATGCAACAGAGCTCAACGGTTAAAACAAATGCTACTAAGCACAAATATATCTCATGTGATCTGGGAGAAGTTGACAGTTCAACTATCTCTAAATCATGGCAAAACAAGGAACTGAAATTCTGAAAAATATGACTTCAAGAAAAGTAGTAGCAAGGTTTGTCAAGAATTCGCAGCAGTCTATAACTGCAGAGTCCTTAAGAAATTAGCCTCCACTCAACTCTCAAGCGCCCAAATTCAGAAAACTTTTCCGGACCAAGTATGTCACTTGTGGTAAAGTTATGCAGCCTAGGAGATGTATTCGCCACATTAAACTATCTCTGCATTACATCTTCTTGCATATGATTCTGAACCTTCGACAACAAATATTCGCTGGAATGAAAAATCTCTGACTAGAACTTACAGACTGTAACCCCCAAATAGGTAGGGCTTCTATTTTATTATTTTCACCTGATTAGTTATTTAAATGTACAAAACACTTATGGCAAATTATACTTTTGGCACCAACCACCACACCTTTATCCAAAGTCTTGATACATTGATCAAAATATATATTCAGAAAAGTGACAACTCCGTGCTAGACTACTGTCCTCAACCTTCGAAGGCGCTGCTTTTTAAGTATTATCTATTTATGATTATGCTCCCTCCGATTTCCTCAAGGATAATCAAACTTTCTATAGCATCATATCCATTTCAGAACCACACTAATGATAATACTTTCTCATGCAACTATCTAGCATTTATGATGCATCACAACCACAAGATCTAATTATATGAATGAAGCAAGAAATAAATAAAGGACAAACTTAACAAAGAGGAGTAAAAAATACACTAGGGCCACATAGTACATGATAGGCCTTATCATTAAGAAGAGCTGACCTAACGATAGATCGCTTTGGGCCATCAATGTGCAGAGCATCACCGGAAATTGAAAGATCTTTAATATCCACCATTTCCTCATCACTTTGGACAGCAATCCTAGCAGCTGCAGAGCTCTCTTCCTGTCTAGGCACATGGTGCACTCTCTTAACAGTCAGCTTAGCCTTGTCTCGTGAACCCCAACCATTAGCCATCACGCTCATGTTTCTCCACTTGTCCTACATAGCATGAAAGCCAAACGGCTCTGTAATAAACTGGAAGGAAAACTTTTGACGAAGAAACTAACAAAGATCTGTCCTACGAATAGAGATTGAGGTTCTTACGCATACCTTCAGGTCGACGTTTGAGCGCAGATACAAGACGCCGCTAAACTCAGGGTCCTTGAGAATTGTACGCCATTTTCCAGCCCCATGCTTTATAACCCCAGCCTTCAGCGCCGCTTCTTCTTCTGATGTCCATTTTTGCTTCGGCGCGCCCATCAGAAGGTGTAATTACAAATTTACCCCAAAGATCTGAACACAAAGCCGAGTGGCAAGACAAAAGAAGGCAACCGAATATGAGATTGGCTGACTCAAAATTCGCGAAAATCTAGAATGAGAATAAGGAAAGAAATCATAGCTCAAGCTACCATTTTCGAGCGCAATAAATCGTTTACAGTAGCAAACTTAAGAACTTGAAAGGGGTAGAAATTCGTAAATTCAACTAGCACAAGCACATTAAATGGGAAAGAGAAGCTATCCTCATTTCTAATCATCTGTTCAATCGTAGATAAATGTATCCACAAAACTCAGAGGCAGATAGGTCAAAAACAAATATATATGATTTAATTATGTTCTTCGATGACTCGATCGGCTTAGTTTCATTCGATTCATTTACAATCATTTATTGATGGCTGAATGGGTTGTACAATCACACTTCCGAAGAATGATTCTACTAGCGACATCTATCTTTTTTTCTAACCCAATGAAGAAACAATTCATCGCACCGTCAATTGCTACGAATTTCACACGTATAGCTAATTGACGTCACCACCGTTCCAATTCAGGAATACTAATAGGGAGCCCAGCGGGCCGTCAGATCTCCCGCCTTCAAGACTATAAACAAGTCCGAATCCAGAGAAATCACCTCATTCTTGAGAATTAAAAACAAAGCACCCGATTATCTCCAACCCGATAAACACGGCGAAAAACTCGATCACCACCCGAAATTCCAACGAGCAATTGAGGTGGGAAACTATAATTCATTAGCCGAAACGAACCGAAAACCGAAAACCGACACAAATCGGCCCGACACTAACGCAACACGGGACCCTAACAACGTGCAGCCGCCGCAATCAAACACGGAAAACGCCGCCAAGCAAACGCAAGAAAATCAAGCACCGCCACATTGAGAAACCCTAGTGATTGGATTAGGACCAAAGATCAATTGGTATTCAGCAAAGGGTATACGTCGATTTGGGAATGCAAAGGCATCAAGTTCGATTAAGGAGCAGAGCGAGAGAGAGAGAGATTTCCTCACAAAATTAGGGTTCCCGTCCTGGAGATTGAGGAGCTTTGCCCTAATTAGGGTTCGTTCCGCTCAAAATTCGTTCTTCCGATCCGCTCCTTCCATGGGTTTGATATAAGAGGGCGAGCTGGGATCAACGTGAGCATTTCAGATCTTTTACATGGACACGTCGGATTGGATGCACACGTGTCGGCGATTGCTTGTGCCGTGGCCCCCCTGAACTTCGAGGAATTTAAACTTCGACCCCACCATTGGTTAAAAGAAACATATTTACACCCTCGCTTCGAAACTCTGGTGACATCACACTACTTTAGCATTTGATGGGTTAAGATTACAAAAAAAAAAATTAACTCTTCTCTTAGTAAATAAGCTTCACTGCAACTCCGTTTATTTCGCGAAAAATATTTTCTTCATTTTTCCGCATTTTATTCACTTAGAAAAATGAGTTAACGGAAAATCTAGGCTTACGTTCAGGAAGATGACTTCCTCTCTGAAAAATCGGAAAATATTTTCTAAAATATGACTAGATATCGACGTTTGGACCTGAAGCTTTACATTTGGGCATGAAAATATCGACGCTGGTTCCGAGTCCTTGGCGTTCATATCCAAGTCTCCAACGCCTGGGCCCGAGTCCATCGATGCCGAGCCGAGGACCCCGGTGCTCAGGCCCGGTGCCCTGGCGACCATGCTCAAGTCCATCGAGGTTGGGCCCGAAGCCTTGGTACCTATGCTCAATGTCCCGACACCCAAGCCCGGGGTCCATAAATGTCATGTTTGGGTCCTCAATGCTTGAGCTCTAATCCGCGGCACTCAGGCCTGGGTTCATAAAGGCTGAGCACAGGTCCTTAGTTAATGAAACACTCGTTCTTAATAAAAAAAAAATTTTCCTTTTCTTTTTTTTTGTTTTTCTCTTTCTTTCTTCCTTAAGCTCGCTCAAGACCGGCAAGGCGCAAGGTTGAGCTTGAGCCTCGCCAAATTGGGGAGCTCGAGGCCTTGCCAAAGGTCGAGCTCGCCGTGACTCGCAGGGCCTCAAGCTCGAGCCAGAAGGTTGGCGAGCACGAAATCAGCAACACGAACCTCCGATTACCACCGTTTGCATCTGCTACGAGAATGAGAGAAAAGTTCTGGGATCGATCCCACACGAAGAATTCTTGTCGCGTTCGTCACCTTCTCCATTTCAATTTGGCGATAAATTTAGTTTAGTTGTTTGATTCATGGATGTGCCGAGCTCATTGGACATCCTTTGCAAGCAGGTTCTAGTTTTCTTCCTTGTTGTTCTCGTTGGAATCGATTTGACTAGCTCTGGCGAGGCCTCGAGCTTGAGTAAGAGGTCGGCAAGTTGTGGCGAGGTCGAGGCTTCACGAGTTGCAGCAAGCTCTACCTCATCATATATTGGCGAGGTGGAGCCTCGCCCAAGGTTAGCTCGGCTCGGCTCACTGAAATCTAGCGAGGTCAAGCCTCGCCGACCTTGGACGTGCTCGTCCCTTGCCTGCGGCTGATCACCATGGCTGGCCATAGACCAAAGAAGAAGGAAAAAGAAAAGGGAAGAAAAGAAAAAAAATTAAAAATTCAAATTTTTTGTTAATTTTTCTTGGGAAAATCAAATTAGATATTTAATATCGAACGACGAAAAATATTTTTTAATTCATTTTCAGATTTCAACAAAATACCGAAAAATAGTCATTTTCTATAAAATGACTTTCTAGAAAATATTTTTTAGAAATATCGCATTTATCGCGAAACAAACTGAGCATAAATGTTGACATCATTCCTAATATACTTTTAGGCTTGCTCCCTACTTTGATGTGGTCAAAAACAAATCTACGATTGAATTGCACTCCGCGGTAACTTGACCGACTTAGTTTTATTCAGTTAAGTAACAGTCATTTTTTGAGGGCCGAAAGGGATGTACAGTCACACTTCCCAAGAATGATTCTACTAGCGACCCCCATCTTCTTTTTATCTCAAATTCTCAATGAAGAAACAATTCATCGTACCGTCAATTGCTATGGATTTCCCACGTGTAGCTACAATGGGCACGTGATAATTTGCATGGCCACCGTTCAAATAAAGGAGGTGGGGGGCATCGGATCCCCCACCTTCGAGACTCGAGAGGAAATGGGTGCAGAGCTAATGCTCCAAACAGTATTGAATATGGCCCTCCAAAATGTTATGTTACAATTCATGTGGGTTTCTTCTTGTTCTTATCATGGGCACCAGTGCCGTTCAATGTCATGCCTCTCATTCAAAATCAAAATAATCATCTTTTTATCTCGGATTCTCAATGAAGAAACAATTCATCGTACCATCAATTGCTATGGATTTCCCATGTATAGCTACAATGAGCACGTGTTAATTCGGGTAGCCACCGTTCAAATGAGGGGAGTGGGGAGTGTCGGATCCCCACTGTCGAGACTCGAGAGAAAATGGGTGCAAAGCTAATGCTCTAAACAGTGTTGAATATGGCCCTCCCAGATGTTACGTTACGATTCATGTGGGTTTCCTCTTGTTCTTATCATGGGCACTAGTGTCGTTCAATGTCATGCCTCTCGTTCGAAATCAAAATAATCATCTTTTTTACCCAATCTTGATTGGAAATAGAGATCTCTTTGGGAAAAAGTGAACACTTTGCAAGAACACGGGGGCCTTGCGCCTTGTTCCTCTTCGCACCAAAACGTGATGCATAAATGTGCTAACGAGGACCTACTAATGTGGCTGTGATACAAAGAAAATCTATAGAAATATACTAGACACTCTTCTTCTCTACGGTTGCCTGGAAACTCGACACCTAAAATCTTAGATTGTTAATCTTTTTATAATATTAGAATACGACGCACGGATTACCATCTCATGGTAGTGTAATCTCAATAGCACGAGCAAATTCATTGCAAGATGTTCTAGACAATCAAGGCATTAGTTGCTATTGACTTAATGTTCGCTCATAGTAGTAAGACCCCCTACATCGAGCTTCAACACATGACGCGCGAATTCCATGACTGGACGGTGAGAGCGGATGTATAAAACCGAATGGACCCGAATTGAAGCTACCACTCGGGACGAAGATTCAGACATTAAAACTGCTAGAACTCAATCGAGAGATGCGCAAATTCTCACCCGCGTGGGCCAAGTTCAAGGAAAAAACACAACAACAAAAGTTAAAAAAGAAGACGAGGGTGTCAAGCTTGAACGCTGGACAGACTGGAACGAGTTTGCTCTTGCAACGAAAGCCTTCCGGGGTCTTCAAAAGCAGGCGTCCAGGAGACAGCAGCAACAAAGAGCAGCCAAACTGCAAATTTTTCAGACGGTCAACTCTCACATCGAATGCTTCGACAGATAGATACTACATAGGCAGAAGAAAAACGACAACAAACTAGAAGCAAGTGACAGGACAGAAACCCTGACGATCCTCTCAAATTTGCTCGTTACCAACTTCTTGAACGCCAATCGACGCTTAAATATGATTTTCCTAGCTACAACTTGGCGTGTGTAATTTGTCATGATTAATATCAGTATCGGAAGGCATATTCCCCGGTTCCCACGAGGGAACAGGACCAAAAAAATGACAGAAACGCTCGTTGTCCAACGCAGACCACGACGACGGTGACGTCTCCGTCTGGGGAACCACGCTTTGAGCCTGGGAAATTCATACGGTTCCCCGGATCATCCCGGGAAAGACCCAACTCGCAACGACCCGCCACCAATCATCATCCCCCGCGATTTCCGATGAAATTCGTGCGACGAAAAGAGCAGCAGAATCAATCACCGTTCATACCCATCTCCGCTAACCTTCCCTTTATCAGGGTCACCGTTTTTTAACGGGGCGATTTCAATTGCCGATCGGCATTGTTAACCACTCAAAAGCTTTACAAGACTAAGCGGAAGAGCTCTAACGAAAAAAGTGTCGACAACTCACCAGCCCTCCATGCAGCCCACGCCGCTGCTCTGTTGCTGCTGAGGCGGCGGCGGCGGCTGCCCGTACTGCGGCGCGTAGGCCGGGGGCGGCGGGTACCCGGGCTGAGGAGCGTACCCGGGCGGCGGGTAACCCTGCGGCGGGTACCCCGGCGGCGGATACCCCTCCTTCGCATATCCCTCCGGCGGATATCCTGTCCCCCAACAAAATCCAACCCCAAGAGCAAGAAAAGAGAAGATCGATCAAACGAAGCCCCCGCGACAATCAAAACCACAAAAAAACGCCATAACCCAAACGAAGAGAAACCGCGTCGCGATCCCAAATCAAGAAACAGGGAAACCCCAACAACAAGCGAAAACGGCCGGAAAAAAAAAAAGGATCGGAACCCAGAAGAAGAGTTCCGATCCGGAGGAGCAGACACGCGGAGGGTACCTTGAGGAGGAGGAGCGCCGACGGGGGGCTGCTGGTTGTAATAGCTCATCGTCCCTCCTCGATTCTCTTCTGGGTTTCCCCGGGATTTGCTCCTTACGGTTGGCTCTTGCGCGCGGGCGGGCGGGGGGGCGGGGGGGCAAGAACAGAGAGGGCCAAAAACCAGGGAGATGAATCCGAGAGAGAACCCAGGAGAAGGAGGAGGAGGACAGAGAGAGGGAGGAAGGAAGGAAGGAAGGGATGGTGATGATGATGTGGTTAGCTTAAATTAAGGGGCAGGGGGGTTGGGGTCTTGAAGCCAGTTTTTTTTAAAAGGTAAGGTTGTGGATATTCCGCGTTGGAAACGTGTAAGCAGAACGAGGCATCGATCTGGCCGAACGCAACTGAATTCGATTCAATTCGGGGTTTGTCCGTGTTTCTGTGCAGTCCGGCTCTCTTCATAAAAGCCGGTCATTCCCCTTGATTTTTTTTGGATCTCTTTTTTTAAGGAAAGGGTATCGAAAATTGAACTGGTGGTAATTCAGTCGTGAACCTTCCAATTGGATCGATCGAGCCTAATTCAATCCATCCGACCTATTTCATCTGAAAATCACCAACATAGATGCTGGCCATGCCACATGGAACGACCAGTATATACATCAGTAATTTCCCGCCTAAACTGGTCGGATGGACTGAATTGGTACCGATACGAAAATATTTAAAATTGAATCGGTCCAAATAAATTGGTCGGTGTACGACTTTTTTTTTTGGCACTTGTCCCTTTTTTCGTATACTTGCAAAATTGAAACTGCCGACGATTTCAGATCCTGAGGAGGACAAATGGACGGCCCGGCCAACAACACGCTCAAACTTTCTTTTTTTTCCTTTCCAATCCATTGACCGCTCCGAAATAATTCAATTTCCAAAAGGGTATTATTATTTTATCGAAATTACCCAACTCCCCTTATATCGAAATCTCGTAGAAAAACAATCACTTCGGCTAATCATTTTAATCATCGAGTTATAAAGGAGAATGGCGGAAAAGGTTTTTTTTTTTTGGTGAGGAAATACAATCGGAGCAAAAAAAATCAAATTTCGATATGCTGGCACCTTAGTTGTATCAACCGCCCATCGCTAGGACAAATTGAATCACAATGCACAAAGGAATCGGTCGACTCAGCGCCGAGCATTAAACAAAGTCTTTCCTTCCAAAGTCAATTTCGTGTCGTCCTATAAGTTTCTTACGCAATTCCCAACAATAGACAAAGGGGAAGGTGGCCAGCCAGCCAGCCAGCAACCTACCAATTTCCCAAAAGCCATTCTTTTGGTCTGGACTGGTTGCGGTGATTACTGGCCGAGGCAAAACCAGGGCGCACCATTTTTGCAGCTACGAAAGGCCCGTTTTCGCTAACAACTCATATTAAAAAAAAAAAAATACACGGAACGGATTTGATTAGGCGACATGACGAACTCTCGCCGGTGCCTGAATACAGCCCCGATTGTTCCGAAGATCCAATTAGCAATCGTCGTCGCATTACTTTAATTAATTAACTTTGTAAACAGATCTTGGCGTTGCTGTCATCACTCAATTATTTGTTTGTTTATTCGGTTGTTGACGATGGAGAAAGCCTTTCCTTTTGCTGGGCTAGGGTCAACCGTCAACGGGGAACACATTTTTTCTCGTTGGCCCAATAAGAAGAGAGGAGAGGAAGGAGCCGTGCCTGTTAAGAAATTCGACCCTCTCAATGCATCAATGAACTTCTGTATCATATTATATCTTTTTCTTGACATGTTCAGCGGGGAAAAAGAACGCTATGGAGTCTACTTTTCCAACACTCATATACATATATGTATATGCATATGTATAGACACACACATTCAAAATGTAGTTGCAAATTGGTGGTATAAGACGCATGATCTACTGAACAAAATCGGTATCATCTAAACATTTTTCTGATCCAAATGATCCAACCCACATCGCACATTTTGCAGCGGCCTTATTACAAATGATTCACCCGATCAAATGGAGTTCATCGCCCACCACCTCTTCAAAATTCCAAGCCAGATTAACACCTTGCTTAACTACACCACGAATTAGGTGGATTTTTCTTAGCTTTTCCAAGAAACACACCACGACGTATTAACGCGCTTAATAAAATAAAATTCTCCATTTCCCAGTCCTTGCGCGCCTCCTAAACCTTTCGACATTTTGACCTTAGAGCTACACTCGATCGTTGATCGTCACTTTCCTGCAAACGAAAGATTAAAACTTTGGGAGAAGAAAAGGAAGATGAGATTTTGCACTTTTTCCACTTGTAAAAGCCGCCTGTCGACATATGGCAATGTCCATTGCACTTTTCGTGCCATGTTACACCACGCGTCGCCATTTTCCATATCAGATCACACCACATGTTCCCATATAGTAAAATCTATTTCACTCTTCATACCAGATTACACCAAGCATTGCCATATGATAAAATCTATTTCACTTTTTATACCAGCCACGACACTATAAATATCCCCTAAACAATTCACGTGGAAACTCAAAATTGTCACGATAGATAGCTCTTTGTCCAAGTACTTATATATAGAAGCTACAACATAGCTTTCTCACCCGACTCATTAAAATTGAGCTTATATAATACAATCGGTTATCTGTAAACTGATGAGCATTAGCTCAATCTAGGCAAAAACTCGCCCGAAAGTAGTAGAATCCGGGGACTCTCGACGCCGCTCAGGATGTGCATGGCAGCGAAATGCGGATCATCGATAATGTCGAGTCACTCTCTGCACATGGATCGTAGCTTGACGAGCGATACTGTGGGTAGACGAGAGAGGACGTCGCGGAGGAGGTCGAGAGGGAGTGACCTCGTCCTTAGTGTTTTACGCCATCCAGGAGATGAAAAAGGAGAACGGTAGCTCGACATTGGCCAGAATTTGAAGATGTATTCTGGTTTGTTTACATAATAGCAAATTTAGAGCGCCTCGATAAAGAAATTGAGTCGGATATGTCCATCTTCTCAGCCGGAGGAGTTATCCACAAGTTTCCATTATCTTGTTTTAGACAGAAATCAATTCTGTTTTTCCTCTAATGATGTGACTGGTAAAAATAGATTTTTTCCGTTATAGGTGACTCGTAAAAAAGGATATCTTTCTGCTTTCTTGTTTTAGACAGAAGTCAAAATATAAATCGAGACCACCCGCCTGGGTGGCGCTGCTGGAGCGCGCACTCTTCCTCTCGCAAAAAGTTGAGTGTTCGAATCCCGGGCGCCGCAGGGTGACTTAACCGGTGGCACGTGTGTGGTGACTAGCACGTGTTTTGTAAGGCTTCTGGAAAGGATAGGGACAGTGCATCGACTTCACCATCTTTAGATGGTGAATAATCGGTTGAGTCTTCCGCTTAGCTAGGAGGCAATCGAGACCACCCGCCTGGGTGGCGCTGCTGGAGCGCGCACTCTTCCTCTCGCAAAAGGTTGAGTGTTCAAATCCCGGGCGCCGCAGGGTGACTTAACCGGTGGCACGTGTGTGGTGATTAGCACGTGTCGCCCCCAGGGTTTACTCCCCGGCTGTCGGCCGTGCGGGGGTTCCCTGGGTTATCAAAATATATATATATATAAATCGAGCATATAGTTTGCTTTCGCTTTGTTGTTCTATACTCTTCTCCAAGCAAATCATTTTTCGTATTGATATTGAGTGTTACATTATTAGTTGAGCACCTGCATGATCTCCTATTACATATTAGTGGTTCAAAATTGACATAGACCAGTACCATAAAGGCATTAAATTAATCTAGCGTAATCGGGTCCCCGCATCACGAATAGTAAAATGCGCTCGTGTCTAATCGACCATAACCGATTAGTAGCGGCGCCAAAAAGGCAATACGTATTATTTCAAGTTGTGATTGGTACGTGCTTAGAAGTAGAAGGCGATCCTAGTAGGATCCTCATGGACAGAACAAGATTATAGTCTGTATGATAATGATAGAGTGACATTGCTTCTTCGGCCTAACCTAAGGAATCTATTAGATATGATGCAAAATGGATCTTGTTTTATCGTTGATCAAAGATCCATTAACTTTTTCTTGGTAATTCACACTCCTCGGGTAGCAACTATGACGATCAAGAAACGAACAAATTAATCCGAAGAAACAATCCATTGGACATATTTGCAAATAGCCCTATATTGACGAACCATTTCATCACGCATTTGGAAGCTGGAACACTCATGATATGTTCCATTTCTTCGGAGAAAAGATTAGCATGAACTAAAAAACTTGACAAAACTAACAGCGAGCTCAACAATTAGCAGAACGGGGTCACGATCAACTCCTCTATACATCGAAGCGACCAACAAACATTTATATCTATTGAGAACGACGACCCCTAAACAAAAATATTATTAAATTGCATGATGGCAGCATTTAGTAGCGATAAAGCCCATATAAACTGCATTCTAATTGGACCGACTCGACTAGGGAGGTTCTAAAGTCGATTAAATTATCCGTATAAAGCCTGGAAGAGCATAAAATTCAGTCAAGCCCATCGAATGCGTATAGCGGGCGAAGAGATATTTAATCCTCTGTTCAAATTTGGAAATCAGGAGGGCATATCCTTTACAATCCTCGGCCATAAAAAGGAAAGGCACGGCAAATGTGCTCCTGGGCAAAGCAAAAAGAAAAATACGGGCTGAGTGTACATGGTTGTTGGCAAGAAAAGGATAATGGGCACATGATTGATATGATCAGGATATAAAAAAAGAGACAAAGAGAAAAAAAAAAAAAAACACAAACAGTTCCTGAATTTTGATCCACATGCAATGTGATCCCTGAATTTTTAATTTGTTCAATGCAATCCCTGAATTTTAGCATAATTTTCAATGTAGTCCTTAAACTTTTGATTTGTTCATTTGGTCCCTAGGCTTTTGGTACATGTTCAATATAGTCCATGAACTTGAATTAATAGAAGAATTAATATTGAATATTTTCATATAGTTCAAGGATTAAACTGAACATGTACCAAAATTTTAGGAACGACATTGAACAAATTAAAAGTTCAGGGATCACATTGTATATTGGATCAAAGTACATGTACCACATTGAATAAATTAGAAGTTCAGGGACTACATTACACACTAAGCCAAAGTTTATAGACCGTTCGTGTCATTTTCCGATTATATATTTCACCTGCCACGATCGTCGTGCTTGTTAAGAAACCTACTCTTCCAAAACATCGAGATTCGAGAACGGGATTCTCTTTTGCAACTCTTGTAATTCCGAACGAATTAAGACCCACCAAACTAAGCAACATTCTTATTTGCTTGATAGCAGAAAGTTTGCCCTAAATTGGAGGAGCCCATAAAAAAGATGGCCCAAAATAATCCACGAGATTCAGCGTCCCACCTGCTTCTAGGCCCAGAAGAACCTTCAATTCACATTGCATATGGCGGATGTGGAAAATTACTAATACAATTTTCTTTCGACGAAAAAAAAGCAAAGTTATAAAGAATTAACCATCCAATCGCAAGTAAAAGTGATTACCCATTAACAGGGAGTAAAAAACAAAATGGAGAAAACATAAAAATTTTCATATGTAAATCCGGCTTTTCGTTCTTTTTGTCGTCTCCAACTCGAGTCCTTTATGACAAGAGCACGGTAATCCTCCCGTTTGTCGCTCGACGAGAAGGCATTTTCTATGTCAGATGCACCGTATGGACCGGACCGGAATTTTCCGAAATCTAAGCGCAGAATAAGTTGGTTCATTAATATGAGGATTCAAAAATATTTTTACAAGTAGTTCTGGTAAATTTTAATTTTAAACAACTAGTTGATTATGGGTTTGTGTGCAGTCAATTAATTTAACACTCAACAAATCGAAACAATAGATAAATTACTCAAAAATCGAAATGTAAGCTAGATATATATTTTGATTCACGTCTAATAAGAATATGGAAAGAAATTCTTTTTGCGTGTCGCATTATTTCAGAGATCATACGAAAATGGAAAGAAATCTTATTTTTTTGGAGTCAGGTACCGATTTTGTCTAAAACAAGAAGTAGGAAAATGGAAACTTGTAGATGGACTCCTCCCGCTGAGAAGATCTGACATCTCCGAGTCAATTTCTACGTCGAGGCGCTTCGAATTCTCGCCAATGTCGAGCTACTGTTGTCCTTGTCCATCTTCGTGGCGGCGTAAAGGGCTGAGGACGAGCTCACTCCCTCTCGATCTCCTCCGCCACGTCCTCTCTCGCCTACCCACGGTATCCCTCATCAAGCTGAGGGCCGTCTGCAGAGAATGGCGTGACGTCATCGAGGATCCGCACTTCGCCGCCGTTCATGCCACGAGCGGCGTCGAGAGTCCCCGGATTCTGCTGCTCCCAGAGCCGCGCCGCCGTGCGGATCCCGGATTCACGGCTGTGAGCGACGAGCTCTTGGTGACTTCGCTCCCCAAATCGGTCGTGAAGGCGCGGTCCCATGGAGTTGGAGCTTCATGTCACGGGTTGCTCTGCTTTGAGGACGTCCTCCAAGGCGGGACATATCTGCTCAACCCTCTGACCCGAGAAATCGTGTTGCTGTCGAGCGTCGGGACCAAGCGGTGGCACCAGCTCCGGATAGGGGTCGGGGTGGACCGCCTGACCGGCCGGTACAAGATCCTGCGCGTGAGCTCACATGTCGGTAGAGACCGCAATATCTGCTTGATGAAGACAGAGGTCCTCGATCAGGGCTCTAGGTCATGGAGGGACATAGCGAGTGTCCCTCCCCGCCTCCGCCTCGGACAACCCGTGTTCGCAGCCGGATCGATCCACTTGACTCTTGGCGGCTCGCGCCGCCACATGATCAGCATCTGGTCATTCGACCTCACAAAGGAGGAGTTTGCGCGGACTCCGTGCCCGGAGTTTGAAAGTGCCCGCGTGGTGGAGCTCCGGGGAGTCCTGGGGCTCGTCGACTGCTCCCGTGACGAGAGCTATGATGTGTGGGTGAGGGAGGAGAGCGGGGCGTGGGTGAAGAAGTACAGGATCCCGGTGATGTTGCCGTGGGGGGCGAACGGTCACCGGTTCGCTTTTTTTTTGGGCTGCGGTGGCCGGAAGATGGTGCTCATGTTCTTGAGGAGCATCATGAGCTATGATCCGGCGACGGACAAGCTGGAGTACGTGCAGAGAGGCGGCGCGGCGCTGGACAGGTCCATCGGCAGCATCACCGTGAGTTTGCTTTCGCCGGCCAAATTGTGGAATGCGGACAAAGTCTCCTACCTTTAGTATGGTTGCGACATGCGTGAATAAGGCCCGATTTAGGTTTTGGCACGTCATGATTACTTCTTCTTTTATAGTTGATGAATTTTGTTCATGAGATTGCGAAAAAAGTATACTAATAACTATCGATTAGATATAACAATCCACACATACAATCTCCACCAAATCTCGATTGTTCTTTCGAAAGAATCGACACTGGAATTTATTGTTGCAATATCGACGGTTTTCTGAGGCTTCCGCACGTATATAGACACCACAACTAGTTTTGGGGCTGCGTGGCTCAGCTCTAGTCTATATTCTCTTGGAATCTACTATCTCCAAATAGGACTAGATGCAAGAGCAATTAGGGGTGAGCATGGTCCGGATTAGACCGGTCCTACATTTAACCCTGGGACCAACTTGCATAGTGTTGGTCCTCAATTTTTGGTACTAAGGACCGATCCTGTTCTAGGGTCATAATCGAACCCGATTGGACCCATAATCGAACCGACCCTATGGGTCCGATCCGGTTCTAGGGTCAAACCGAGACCAGCTAATTCTTTTTTTGTTTTATTTTTGTATTCCTTGAAAGTACATACTCTTTCAAATTTCATAGTTATAAACAATGCGATATTGAGTAACCAAACTATGAACACCGATACGTGTCAAACATAACTCTAAGGGGAAAAGTGCCAAAAAAATCCTAAACCTTTTGCATTAGTGTCAATTTAGTCCTAAATATTTTTTTGGTACCAATTCAGTTCTAAACCTTTTGCATTGGTGCCAATTTAGTCCTAAACCTTTTTTTGGTGCCAATTAAGTCCTAAACATTTTAAATTGGTGCCAATTCAATCCTAAACCTTTTGTTTTTGTGCCAATTTTGATCGGAATTTGCCGACGTGGATGCCTGCCAGCCGGCGGCCGGTCACCGGCGCCGACGTGGACAACTTTAATAATATTTTAATATTTTTTTGAATTATTTTTTTCCTTTTTTTCTTTTTTTTCCCACTTTTTTTTGTCTCTCCCTCCTTCCTCTGGCCGGTCACCGGCCCGGCGAGCTCGACCTTGCCGGCTGCTGGTGAGGGCAAGCCTCACCTTGGTCGGGCGAGGGCTCGAGCCTTGCCTTGGTCGGGCGAGGCTCGACCTCGCCGGATTTGGCTAAGCCCGATCTTGCCGGATCTAGCGAGGGCTTGAGCCTCACCCGACCAAGGTGAGGTAACCCTCGCTGGGCGAGGTCGAGCTCACTGGCCTTTGGCCTCTGGCTAGTTGTCGAACCGGCGATCGGCCAGAGGAAGGAGGGAGAGAACAAAAAAAAAAGTGGAAAAAAAGGAAAAAAAATATTCAAAAAATTATTAAAATATTATTAAAGTTGTCCACGTCGGCGCCGGTGACCGGCCGTCGGCCGGCAAGCGTCCACGTCGGCAAATTCCGATCAAAATTGGCCGGAAGAACTGAATTGGCACAAAAACAAAAGGTTTAGGATTGAATTGACACAAATTTAAAAGGTTTAGGACTTAATTGGCACCAAAAAAAGGTTTACGACTAAATTGGCATCAATACAAAAGATTTAGGACTGAATTGGCATCAAAAAAAGGTTTAGGACTAAATTGGCACTAATGCAAAAGGTTTAGAACTTTTTTGGCACTTTTCCCTAAATCTAAGATAAGATAACAACATAAATCTCCATTTACTAAAAGCAACAAACCATAAAAAACGAACACTTGAAAGGAAGTCTGAGGCGAGCGAAGAGGCAAACAGCAAGCAAGGTGAGTGGATAAAGGCGAGTGGCGCGAGGTGAGGAATAGAGTTTCACAAGCGAGCAAACAAAGCGAGGCGATAGGCGAGGAAGAGGAGGGTTTCTATTTTTTTTGGTCAAATCAAAGCCGGGTTAACCAGTTAAGTGGGTTTTTTTTCACTGAAAAAAAGCGGATTTCTACTTTCTAATTTACAATTCTTTCGACCAAAAAAAATTTACAATTCTACACGACAGAACCGCATAAAAACGGAAAGAATAGAGGCACGGTTGCTAGGGTAGGATTTAAAGTAAACAAAATATATAATATCATATAATATATAATATATAATATATAATATATAATATATGCAGGGTTGGTCCGGGTTGGACTAATCCTAAAGTCCCAGGACCGAAGATCAACCCGCACAGTGCAGGGTCCAGGGGTTCCAGGACTAAGGACCGACCCAGTCCCCTGGGAATTGGACCAGGACCGGCCAGGTTGGGCCGATCTAGGGATGTTCATTAACATCGATCGCTAGTATCGATAGTAGAAGACTACTGGAAGAGTTTATTGGCTGCTCCATCTTCGACACCTTCGAAAAATAATGCGACCGAGGTGTGCATTACGTAGCCAAACCAGGACGCGACTGCGTAGGCAGCCTCGTCATCCACGAGAGCCATGATCCTACTACATGGGGTTCATATAGGATAAATGCATTTGCTGAAAGGGTAACGTTGTGGCATCACGATGGCACCATTTCATATAACAAAGACTGAATTGAACGATTTTAAAATGGAGCTTTCCGATTTCGGCCACGAAGGCTGATTCCGGTGCCCGTGCCGACTTTTGATCCCACTCCAATTGTTACACCCCCGCCGTCTTTGGCTATGAGAATTGGAGACTCATTGCTTGTGCTCGTACCATTCCCCAGTTGTGCAAATTTCCTCTCTTCTTTCGTTTTCTCTTTGTCTTTCCCCCAGATTTTTCTTACTTTCTAGGAAAGAAATGTCAGTGAACAAGCGTTGTGTATCCTTTGCTACTCCTTATTGACTCAGGGACAGTTTGGCCGATAGCAGTTTTCTCATCTTCCAGTGTATACGTAGGTTCGATTGGCTTGGGCAAAGGCCTCCTACTTTTCAGGAAAAAAAAATGGCTTCCACAATTTCTCATTGAAAAGAACTTGCTGAGCCTCTTTTATTCAACAAAACTTGCATGCCCTCTCCAAATCCTGAAATCGGATTGTAAACCACGTCTGATTGCTTCGATCCAACTATGAAGAATTGAGAGCAAGTGAACGAGAACGAGATATGTTGTTTCCGCCAAAATCGAGACGGAGATGTCATCGCAGAAGAAAAGAGCGATGCAAGTTCACCTGCATTTAGGTGACCAAGACTTGTATGAATACTACCGCCAGGACTGCCTTGGCGTACTCGAGTAAACGCCATGACAGTCACAAAACATGATTAAACACCAAGACGTGGATAAATTGTGCACTCGATGGCACTAAATATGGTTAATATCGTACTTCGAAAGTCATAAAACACGAGAAAAAAAAACCATAATTGTCACGATTCATGCGCGGTAACAAGTGCCGATAAAAATCACATCACAAGATAAGTGGATTCGACCATTCCAACATATTAGGGTAGAACAATGAGAGAGGCAATCCACCCGTCGAAGCAATTGGAAGCAATTGGGATGTCAATCCACTCGAATGGCTTGCTCAGGACAAGTGTAAAAGCAGAGCCGAACGCCACCAGCACACAAACCACATACATGAACAGAAAAGTGAGGCCCGACGTTAATTTTGTCGGTGGTGAGGAGTCTGCGGCATACCGTGAAGTGAGGATGCCCAAGAACATCAAAGTGGCGGGGCCGAGAAGAAGAGAGCAAGACCGAATACGATGAATAAGGTCTCCTCCAGAAAGATCGAGACCGAATACGATGAATAAGGTGTCCTTCAGAAAGATCGGGGCCTCCCTGTACTGCCGTCGTTGCCTCCAAGTACTTAAGCGAAAGCTACCGTTAGGATGATAGTAGCGATCGAGGATGCCGATGCTTGCTTCATCTCTATTCCCTTGCATCCTCGAGCACGTCTTGAGGCTTCATGCTCTATCAATGTGAATGTAAATTAAAGTCGACAAAAGACGGATTAAGGTAAATAGACCTTGAACCTGCTCAAAGTTCCGATTAGACACGGATGCAAGAGAAACGGGAAGTCCTTTACTCGACTAAATAATGTTCATGCATGAGTGCACAATTTAAGGGAAAGCAAACAATCACAACCAATACTGTTGCGGAAACAAGCGATCAAACAGTAAAATAAAGTGAAAATAACCAGAATATAGATTAGATATCAGATTTATCGGTCGGTTTGACCTTAGGAAATAATCTCTCAATTTCACCAAAAAAATTACACAAAATCTTACCGCAAGATTCCCACGGCTTCAAGGCATGCGCCCCGACCAGAATCGAGCACATTTAAGCGTCGACCTCTCATGGTCGCAATAGTGGCCCTTAGTAAATTACTATCTTGATTGGCTAATGTCTCCACGGCATCCCGGTCACCTTCCCGTTTGGCGTCAAACAAAGGCCAATATATTTGAGGCGCATCCATTTTTGTCAGGCTTTGGCGCTCAAGATCAAGTGTAACCTGCAGTGCACCGGCTCAAAGTTCCGATTAGACACGAATGCAAGAGAGGGGCAGTCCTTTACTCAACTAAATGATGTTCATGCATGAGTGCACAATCTAAGGGAAAGTAAAACAACCACAACCAATATTGTTGTGAAAACACACGATCGAACAGTAAGATAAAAGTAAACATAACTAGAAAATAGATTGGACATCAGATTTACGTATCACTTATGATTAATTCTCACGGACGAAATCCCCGCGGAAGAGCTCCAATTGGATGGACCGGACGCACATCAACTACCGCACTTGAAGAGTCCACGCTCTGAATATATAATAAGATCAACAAGGAGAATTTCTTTTGCCAAACCTCAGACAGGAAAGTGGATTCCATGTACTGTTAGACAGTCTTGTACCCAATATTTGTACTTTCCTCCATTGTTCACAGATTCTAAAAAACCGTATAAACAAATTCAACACCACTTAAGCAATTCAAAAGAATTGAATATCTTCCAATAATCTATACGATAACGCTGTCTCCTTGGTGTCGTTTGCGCATGTCTGCAAGAGTATACTGGGGATTATGTGAAGAACATTGCTCCTCACTTCCCAAGTAACCAATGAAGAACAAGCAGATCCATACATAGATTCCTCACCGACTAATTAATTGAACAATCTTGAGAAATTTCTTCTGCTGCGATGAAATTTCTTGCATTCGTAGGGTTTTCTCAAGTGCTTAAATCACTGTAAATGTTTCCAAAACGGCGAAGCAAAGAGCAGTTTCAGAGATTACAGTTCGTTGTAACCAGTTCCATGTGTGTGTTTTTTTCTTCGGATATTTAATTAGATCTTGAAACTGATTTTTGGTAAATTTTAATTTTAAACAACTAGTTGATTACGGGTTAGTGTGCAGTCAATTAATTTAACACTCAACAAATCGAAACAATAAATAAATTATTCAAAAATCGAAATGTAAGCTAGATATATATTTTGATTCCCGTCTAATAAGAATATGGAAAGAAATTCTTTTTGCGTGTCACATTATTTGAGGGATCATACGAAAATGGAAAGAAATTTTTTTTTTTTTTGGAGTCAGGTACTGATTTTGTCTAAAACAAGAAGCAGGAAAATGGAAACTTGTAGATGGACTCCTTCCGCTGAGAAGATCTGACATCTCCGAGTCAATTTCTACATCGAGGTGCTTCGAATTCTCGCCAATGTCGAGCTACTGTTGTCCTTTGTCGTCTCCAACTCGAGTCCTTTATGACAAGAGCACGGTAATCCTCCCGTTTGTCGCTCAACGAGAAGGCGTTTTCTATGTCAGATGCACCGCGTGGACCGGAATTTTCCGAAATCTAAGCGCAGAATATGTTGGTTGTCACGTGCAAATTGGTCGATCATGTAAAAGGTCGGCATGTAATCGATACGTAAAATGCTTTCTCAAACGATGTGGTGGTGCAATCGAATAAAATCATTGAAACGTGGGTTGTATTTATGCATCATTCGAGTGCATACTCATTTGGTGCAAACCCTAATTGAGGAGAAGGCGTTGTTTTCGGAACGGTTCCTCGGTGACCAACGTATACCTAACGAGGTGGGAGACGAGACATGTTAGATCACCTTTCCTTGGACTGATTTAGGCCAAAATCTTAGTATTTAAAACTGAATTTATTGCATCCTTAATTAGTTGGTCAAACATAGAAGTCAGAAAAGAGTTAAAAAAAAAATTTGGTCTTCGTCAGTTACGGTTAGGAAAGAAATTTCAGTAAATTTTGCATTGAAAGAGCATACCATTGGAGGAACTGTGCCTAACTTCAAACCATCTATAGCAAGATAAAGACGTAGTTACGCCATATACTAAGAAATATCGAATGTTCGGACCTTGTCCAACCCGAGCTTTGGCTCGCGTTTTATTTAATCTTTGTGATTAGTGGGGTACAATTTTATCGAACATGGGGTTTATCTACTCAATGTTATCTTGCTCGTCACGGAAAATTGAAAGGAAAATTGCGAAATTTCGAGGTTTTCCTGTGATGGAATAGGACCGATCGGATAAGAAGCTAGACAAACATATACTACGGCTTAACATTACATTAAGATCAGAAAAACTCCGCTCGTTTGTAAATTATTACTTTGTGTGAGCTTACCATATGCAAATAATAAGGTTAGTCCATTGATAACTATTTCTTTTGTTGTTAATTTGACATTTTCGTGTTGCGGGAAAAGTAATTCTTACATTAAAAAAAAATCGTCCATTTCCTGTAATTAAATTCGATTTGTTCTGTTACATGACCCTACAGGTGCCCAGAAAAAGCGGCCTTTCTTATATTTAGGGTTGTCATTTATCTAATAAATATAAAATATCGGCTGTTTTACATGTTTAATTATAGGAGACTTCATGAGCGCTTCGCTAAAAATATCACGCCAAGTAGCCTCGATCTACTGTTACAAACATGGCAAAATCATGTCTTTCTTCCATAAACTTACGATACATCATCCTTTCAAAAAAGTGTTTTGTTTTTTTTTTAGTCAGATAAAAAAAAAGGGGTTTTGTTAATAAACTTATAGTACATCGGCCTCGTTTGGTTTAATTTTGGGAAGGGTCTTTCGGCCTCGAAAGCCCCTTCCCAAAATACCGAACCGTTTGATTCAGCTTTCCGAGTCCGGAAAGTCGAAAGCTAGCATTTGGAATGCCGAAAGCAGCTTTGGGCTTTCAGCATTCCACAAATGCTGACTGTTTCAATAAAAAATCTTCAGCAAAGCGTGGGCGACTAGGGTGGCTGGCCAGGGCGATTGACGCGGGGCCAGCGTCGTAGGCAAGGGGCCGGCGAGGTCGCCCGACCCAGACGACGATCGCCTGGGGTCGCGCGACCGCCCAGGCGGGCGTCGCCTGAGGTCGCGCAACCCAGGCGATGACGGCCTGAGGTCGTGCGACCTCAGGCCTTCTCGAGCGACGGTCGTCGACAGCTGTAGCCCTTCGCTGGAGCCGGCGAAGGGTACTCTATAAAAAGAAAAAAAAGAATCTCCTAAAGCCCATTTGTAAAAAGGAATTTACCAAACACAATTGCATTTCCCTAAGTGGCTTTCAAATGATTTTTTACCAAACACCACTTATATTTCCCCAAATAGCTTTCACCTAAAAGGTATTTACATTCTCCTAAGTAGTATTTGAAAAGCCGAACCAAACTGGCCCGTCATCCTTTCAAAATCATGTCTTTCCTCCATAAACTTAGGGTTTTGTTTTTTTTTTTCGGTCAGATAAAAAAAAAGGGGTTTTGTTAATAAAGCATCTTTAGGACACTAATTAAGTTAATCAAAATTAAAAACAACACTATTCCGGAGATTTTGGAAATCGAAAAAGTATCCCGTTGTGTAGGTAGGAGCTAATTACTTCGATGGAAAATATCACATTTCCAAGGTACATTTATCAAGACTTAACAAGCGATCAAGGGCGCTCCTTAAAAATTTCCTATCAGAAAATGTGTTGACATAGCTATTACAAATCACGAAGCTCTTCTCTTTTTTTACTTTTTTTTTCGCGAGGTAACGATGATTGACAACATTGTGGTTTTACACTGAACAAGAAGCATTTAACCCTAATAAGTGATGTTATGCGTGTGGAGCAGATATGGAAATTTGAGAACGTGTACTGGGGTCAATCAATTAGATGTCTTGCCACTACCAACTTTTAGCATCTTTAGGAAGCTAGCTTGGGTAATATGGACTATGGTCCACGGTAGTTAGGGGTGTGCATCAGTCCAGATCCAACTCGAGAGCCGGACCAGACAGGACCGAATTGGTCGTTTTTGGGTTTGGAACCCGGGGGGGCTGGTCTGATTCTCGGTTCCACATGAGGAGTCGGACCGGCTAATATTTCATAATTTTTTGAAAATTTATATTCTATTGCAAATCCTAATTAATAAGTTGTTTTTTTTTCTTTTAAAGTTGAGAAACTCCCACTTGCAGGGACTAAAGAAAGAAAAGAAAAAAGAAAAAGAAATCACCTATCCTGACACCGACCCGAGAATCAGACCGATTCTAGGACTGGGTTCGCATGTTCGCCGGTCCGGTTCCACAAATTGGAAACTGATCCATTCTAGAACCGTTCACCCCTAATAGTAACTCAGAAGAGAGAAGTTATGAGTGAGAGCTAACCAAAGCAAGCGAAAAGAAGGATGTATATTTCACTTATTTCATCCACGTTAACTAAAATAAAAAAATTAAGATGTAAAATGATGATAATATTGGAATATCAAAATGACTTACCTCCGTAACAAGTCTCCATTTCGTTCGTATAAAAATAAAAGGTTTGGGCAGTTCAAGCAAAGCCAACACGGGTTTTGCCTTTCGTTTCGAATCACAATATTTATTATAAGAGGACTGAATATTTCGATTCGATTAATTCTCACGAGTCACGAGTATAAATAAATTTGAACGCGTACTTAATTACGTTATATTTGAAAGATGCCGGTAATCTTTTTACTTTATTGTGAACGAGAGATGCCGTGATTTAAATGCATAATCTGTTGCGGTTAAAATATGCGACTGGCGCTTGATGTACTTTAATCGATCGATTTCTTTTCGATCGAGACTCCGTGAATAAAAAGGAACATCAGAGACCGCAAAGTTTCCGGCATCTCGCTTTCGTTTATCGTTAGCACAAGATCAATATTATTCGGAGATGGGGTATCCACAGCAGCATGCTGAAACCGCTAAACCTCGTTCGGGGCCCCAAAAAAAAAATATTTTGGCCGACGTTTTCACGGAATTATTACAAAACCCTCATCACGACACGCCAAATATTTATTACCGTCGCAAATTGAAGCACGTAATGAATAGGTTTTGATTACGCGGGCTAATTAATCCCCGTTACTCCGTAACAACGGTCCGGATGGCATGGCCCACCGTATCCCCCCAGGGCAGATCCGTCATTTCGCCTCCCGGGGTCGCGAGCGGGGACACGCCAAGGACGCAGCGGCAAACCCGAAACACAGAGAGAGACAGAGATGGTGTGATTGTCTGACTGCGCAGAGCAGCGCGCCGTAGCAGGAGTAGGAGAAGTAGCCTCCTTCCACCCCCACCCCCACCCCCACCCCCGCACGTTATATTCGCTTGCGGGTGAGCGAGACGTTGCCTTCCTCGTCAAGAATGTGACACCGGTCTCCCTCTCCTCTACACAGCGAAATTCTCACCAGAAAGCCAAGAAAATCAGCACGGGAGCAACCGAGGGAGGGGGGAGCCCTGTTTGAAGATGGTGGGTGCCTGGGTGGGTGCTTGTGGTCGCACCTAAGCCGCCTAACTCTTTCCTTTTCTCCCCCTTTTCTTCTCATTTTCTGGGTCGTCTCTGCTTCGCCCGTGTCGCGCATTCTTCCGGCACTCGATTTAATGCGGGCGTGATCGACCTGCTGTGACCCTTCACCCCCACCACCCCCCCCTCCCCCCCTTTGCGAAGCTCCTCCATTTTCTTGACGTTACGCTTCAGCGCTCTCTTGTTGGCCGTGACTTAGGGAGGAGAGGCGGCGGCACCACCCCCGAAGATGACGGCCCCGAAGGTCGACGAGCTCCAGCCGCACCCCGTGAAAATCCAGCTTCCGGGCGTCGATTTTTGCCTCAACAGCGCTCCTCGGTGGCGTGAGTTCTTCCCATCCCTTCTGCCTTCGCGGGTCGCTCGTGCCCTTGGCCTTGTTGGTGCATGCTTCGCTTTGCGGGTTTGAGTCGCTGGGTGGACGGACTTTGAGCGCTTTGCTTCTCCCGTTCTCTCTTGCTCTGTTTGACGTTTTTTCGTTTGAATATGTTTTTTGATGCTTGTTTGGGTCGTCCTTTGTTTGAAGTTTTCTCTGGGCTGTGTGTGATGTTGTTAGTTAAGCAGGATGCCATCGGTTCTTGGGGCTCCAGTGGGCTCTCGCGTTTTCATGGTCTTTCACCGAGTCTGTTGTGCCTGCATTTGATTTTTCTCCCATTTTCGCTCGTCGTCTCTGTTAATGTCAGAGTCCCAATTTTTAGTGTTCATTATGGATGGCGTTTGACGGCGAAGGACTCCGGGGTGTTCCCTTGATCATTGCCTAGAAAACGAGACGGTTGATATAAAGACAAAAAAAAAAAAAGGCAAGGGATAAAGAAAGAACATGGGAGAACAGGAAACCCCATCGTGTTTGGTTTTCGATTTCTTGGGTCACAAGGCTCTGCTTGAAAAGTATGCTTTCCTGGATAGAAGTTCTCACGAATATGCACAGCTGCCTTTGATCTGAATCCTGCTACTGCAATATTGTAAACCATCCTCGTGTGTTCCTACATCGGCATGGAAATAAGTTAGTTGGTATGTTACTTTAATTTTCCATGTCACAAACGAAAACCAGCCGTAGAAATAACGGCACACTTTAGAATATTATTACCTCCAATATTCCACCACTCCTATGATTTGTTTCCCTTCCTGAGCTTTTGTTTTGTGCTTCGTTATGCACGATCCTGTACATGCTTCTGTTTTGTACCAAATCTCCATTGGAAACTGCTCGTTTTCTTTTCCTTGACAAGTGGCCATCTCAAGTTTGTCCTATGGTAGCTAAAATTGTTTTCAATTACTGCAGCTGAAGCTATGCTGCTGGGATTTCAACATTATCTAGTAATGCTGGGCACCATTGTCATTATTGCAACGATACTTGTTCCTTTAATGGGTGGAGGGAATGTAAGCATTCGACTCAATGTCATGCGTGTATTCTGTTACTTCTCATTCTCTCTTACTCTTTCTAAGATGATTCTTGCCTTCGATGATGACAGTTCGAGAAGTCTCAGATGATAAATACCATGCTCTTTGTTGCGGGTATAAACACCCTCCAGCAGACTTGGTTTGGATCTCGGCTTCCTGTGGTCATAGGGAGCTCATCAGCGTATCTTATCCCAGCTATCTCTATTGCTCTGTCTAACAGAAACTCAAATTATGTGGACCCACATGAGGTTGGCTGACCTGTTCCATCGTTTCCTATATGGATCTTGTAAATTATATCCACGGCTGCAAAGTAGAATAGGTGGTGAAATTTACCAGGATAAGAACAAAAGGATGATGACTGTTCTATAAGCAAACGTCACGGATTCTTCTTCCATGATTAACCTAGAATGAAAGTTGCAGTTAATTTAAATGCTCCAGTATATTTTGTTGTCTTCTCTTTCTTACTTTACATCTTTCCCTGATATAAGTCGACCAGATTTTACATAAAACATTGATTTGTTCTATTTGTCCTGTGCTGTCATGGACAAAGTAGAGGTTCAAACAGTCAATGCAGCGTATGCAAGGAGCACTTCTTATTGCGTCGTTCTTCCAGATGGTGATTGGTTTTCTAGGCTTCTGGAGAATTTTCACGCGGTATTGTAGTGCTAAAATACTTTCCACTTTTGAGATCTTAATGGGTTGTTATACTGCAAAGCTAAGTTGATTTATTGGCAGGTTTCTATCCCCTCTTTCAGTGGTTCCTTTTGTAACTCTCACCGGTCTCGGCCTTTTTGCTCGTGGCTTCCCTGAGGCAAGAAAGTTTGCACCCCTGTTTTGTTCATGTCCAATTTAAACAGCTCGCATCTCGGATGGTCGTAGAATTTTCTCTTATCCGAGTCAGATCTATCGTTAGCTCTGTGCTGGAAACAAATTTAGTACATTGGTCTTGTCATGGAACAAGTTTTGATCATAAGCAGAAACTGGATAGAATTATGGAACTTTTGCTTTGTTCTTGACTTGGTGGGAGACCTGATCGTGATGTGTGCTTTTTGTTCATGGCTCAGATGACTTGTCGCAAATGACTATGCCTGCAAATTAAATGCACAAACTAATGGCAGTATGTGGTGGGCCAGAGGAATTGATCTCTTTCCACATTAGCTGTGGAAAAGTATTTGTCCACAGATGTCTATTGCACTTGCACCCCGTTTTTCTAGCAGTAAAGTTACATGTTCCAGCAGTGAACATGTTGCAGGCAGAAACAGAAAAGAATTGTACCTTCTCATGATCATTAGGCCATATTTACTTGCCTCATGGTGTAGGTTGTGAATCATATGGCCGCGGTACTGTACATGCATGTGTCTAGTCATCTTGAAAGTCCTTAAACTATTTGTTAATGATTGCAGCTGGCAAAATGTGTTGAAATTGGACTCCCAGAGTTGATTTTACTGATTGTTATATCTCAGGTGAGCAATTACTGATTGTTATATCTCAGGTGAGCAATGTGCTGATGATTTCCTTAGTTTTGTGTCTTCTTTTCTGAGGGAGCCAATCTTCTTGTTGAAAATAATGGTTTCATAAAGAAAAATGAAAGCAATGACAAAGCCCATTATCGTGGGAGTAAATTCCTGAGCTACTCTCTTGTCGTTGTGTCCTAATCATACAGTAGATGTCTGAGGGAACACATTGTTTTGCAGTATATTCCGCACTTGATGTCATCCCGAAGAGCCATTTTTGATCGAGGTGCAGTCCTGTTCTCAGTAGCGATCGTGTGGGCATTTGCAGCACTCTTAACCCTATCTGGTGCTTACAATGGGAGATCAATAAATACTCAAATCAGCTGCCGTACAGATCGTTCTGGGCTTATTGGCGGTGCTGAATGGTGAAGTGATACGGAACTAATTAATTCATTTTGCATATTTTGTTTCACGCGCATGGAAGTGAAGTCATCACATGTCTTTCTGGCCAGTTATATCGTTAGAATCCAATTGCCGCAGGGGCTCCTTTGCAGTTGACCTGATGCAGTTAATTATTCACAAGAATATGGGGGTATTATTTAAAATTTTTTGCACCATCATGGTTCATGGCTTGCAGGATAAGGGTTCCATATCCGTTTCAATGGGGAGGACCAACTTTTGATGCTGGCGATGCTTTTGCCATGATGGCTTCTTCAATGGTTGCTCTTATAGAGGTTAGATTCGGAATCATAACAGCTCGATCTGTTAAACTGCTTATAGCAAGTGGCGGTTTCAATTTTATATTTCATGAAAAAGTAGTCAAGGTCCGTGGATGTAACAAACTGTTGAATCTTAAAGTAAGGAAGATTGTCATCCTATGCATTTGTCAACGTTCTGAGGACCATTCTTCTCGCAGTCAACGGGAACCTTTATTGCTGCATCGAGATATGCAAGTGCAACTCCAGTGCCCCCATCTGTGCTGAGTCGTGGAGTAGGGTGGCTGGTAATCACCTGACAATTGACGTTGCTTAATGTATGCTTCTTGATATTTTATGTGGAGCTCCTAAGAATTGGTCAAACCTCGGAATTCCAGGGCATAAGCACTCTGATAGATGGGGCTTTTGGGACGGCGACTGGATCCACTGCATCAGTGTACGTAATGCAATTTTATCCCTCTCTTAAGTTCGTTTTGTAAAACTGGCTAGATATTATGGTCCTGATGTTCTGAGCTTTCTTGACCATTTTTCTGGAGTTGTACAAAAGCTCCCTTTTGTCTATCGTCGATAAAGGAGAATTGAAAATTCAATGAAGAAGTGTAAAAAGCTTGTGAAAAGCTTCTCTCGATATCTTTAACATGGCGTTACTGATTTCTTAACTCTTTAACTCTGTAAAATAAGGTTTGAGAACTTAAATCACACCTCAGTTACATAAGCGAGACCCCATGCGAGTCGAATCTTCTTTTTCTTGTGACCTCACAACCTTTTTGCTATTTTTTCAGTGAAAATGCTGGTCTTTTGGGATTAACGAGGATTGGAAGTCGAAGAGTTATCGAAATATCGGCCGGCTTTATGCTCTTCTTTTCTGTGTTAGGTGCAGTATTCCTTATTGCAATCAAAGTTACGCCTTATCTTTTCTGTTTGTGCCCGTGACAATATTTCCCTTCTTGCTAAAGGCCTTCGTGTCCCCATATGGCAGGAAAATTTGGTGCTGTGCTTGCTTCTATCCCATTACCTATCGTGGCTGCTTTGTACTGTGTCCTCTTTGCCTATGTCGGTATGTCTCTTTTCATGTCATGAAATTCTCGTAAAGGAGTTCTACAAAAGATTTTGTTCGTTATTAGTGTATTTACCTACAGCTCTTTGGGATTTCAGAATCAGAACACTGAACATTGTAGATTAATTACTCAGCTCGCATCTAGTTTAGGATTTTGTAAGCAGATAAAGTTTCGAAGTCGAACCTGCCAAATGGAAGGGTACCTAATTGTAACTGAATGATGATGAAATTTTGGAAGTGCTCATGCTATGTACCTGCAATGATCATCAAACCTCAGATGCTGATTAACCATATATTCATCTGGTTAAAATTAGAGTTTTCATGCACAAACATATTGTGCAAAGCATGTGAGGAAATGTATAAGATCTTCAAGTTAATTTTAAGAAGAGGTCTGTGCTTGGAGTTGCCTAAATTGAGTTTTCCTTGTATGATAACTGTGCTTTGAGCAGCTGCGGCGGGTCTCAGTTTCCTCCAGTTCTGCAACTTGAACAGCTTTAGGACAAAGTTTATTCTGGGTTTCTCTCTCTTCATGGGTCTTTCGGTGCCACAATACTTTGAAGAATATCTTTTGGCTGCTGGCAATGGTCCTGTCCACACGCGCTCAATTTCGGTTTGTGCACACTACTCTTGCTATGTCTTCCACCCCTAGTTCCTTAATTTCCTTTTGCGCTTCATAACATAAACAAGTTTCTTGTTGCCAAATATAAATGTACACATCTCCTGTCACTTGCAGTTCAACAACATAATGCAAGTGATTTTCTCGTCGGCTCCCACCGTGGCGTTAATGGTGGCTTATTTATTGGACCGCACTCATAGTTGGGGACACAGCGCGGTACGGACGGACTCTGGACGTCACTGGTGGGCAAAATTCACTGTTTTCAGTGCAGACATGAGAAGTGAAGAGTTTTACTCGCTTCCCTACAACCTCAATAGGTTCTTCCCTTCGTTCTAACGACAAGGGGATTTGGTATATGTCTTTGCGTGTTTCCTCGTTATTAGGAGTCAAGATATAAGAGATTCAAAATAACCTGATCCACTGCATTTAGGTGGTACACTCCGTATGCTTATCGATGATTGTATTTGACCACGGATGGTGAAGTTGTAATTATGTTTATTGCATCACAGAAACCTTGCTACACAAGGAAAGGGAAAACTGAGAAGCAAAATTATAGCAGCACTTGAACCTATTCAGTTTACTGGTATATGAACATAATGACTGCTTCAAAAGATGATTCCTTCTGTCTACACTCGAGAGTTTCTTCAGCTTCTTGCCATTAGGAGAAGTGGGCGAGCCCCTGTTAGAATTTTCCATAATTTGCGAGTGCCATGAATGCTTGCACATGGAGGAGTATCTGTCCAGCCAATTCCAGTTCAAGAAGGAAAGTAAAAACCGCGATTAGTCAACGCAACGAGGTGTGAAAAAGGCGTACCTATATCATGCTGGACAAAAAGTTGTCAAAATTCAAAGATCACAAGTCGGATGAACAATCGTTTTCGGTCATTATGTATCTTGTCCCGTCTGCTTCTTCGCTTATTATTGAGTTCGGTAGAATTGTCGGACTTTAGATCCCATCATGTAATTTTTAACCAGCCTCGTCAGTAGTTTTCGAACTTAAAAACTGTTAATCATGACATAGTTGGGACGAGTATTGACCATCATAAATAGCTGCAATCGGGGAACAAACGCTAGGACATCTCAGTATCGGCTAGCGTTCATCCATCCCGAATGCTGAAACCATAGACCTTTTTTAACTCCTTAAACTAGAGGTGTCCTGTAACAATCTAAGATACAATTGGAACTTCTGGCGGCTTCAGCGTGTAATGGCAATTGATATTTGTGACTATCCGATCCGACACATCTGGGTTAAACTCCTCTCGAAAAGAATTCAAGACATAATATAACTAGATCACGAGAATGGCCCGACACAATCTTTTAAAGAGTCCAAGGATACAATCCTTATCTTCTCAGTAATTCCCCCAAAGCCTAAAGACGACGTTGCCTGCCTAACCACTAGCTAGTCATAAACCGATGCTGACACTCTTGGACGAAGGAAGGCCACAACACGCGGAATGATTGTGGTATCGAAGCGACTGGCGCGTCTTACTCGCGATCAAGTTAATTGAGACACAGTACATTCGAACGGTCATGATGATGACGCGATCCTCCGTGCTCTTCTTGAGAACTACGACGCAGAATAGCGCAATTAGATCGGTGGTTTGGCCGGGCACCAGGTGGTGCCTTTTAAGAATTTAGGAAGATGTTGGCGCGCAACATGGGAGGGGGCAAGTGGAAGAGTCAAATGTACATTAATGGGGGACATTTGAAACAGTTTAGGGCCATCCTAAGCTCATCCTAAGCTTTGGGGAGAAAGAAGAGAGAAGTAGGGGTCTGGTCTGCTCATCCTAAGCAGCTCCTCCTCCTCTGCACCATCATCTCCAGTAATCTCTCTCTCTCTCTCTCTCTCTCTCTCTCTCTCTCTCACTATCTCAGCATCTTGACATGTTCATCGGTAATACACTCCAACAGTCAAGCTCAGCTGCTGCTTTATAGCATAAAAGTAGAGAGGAGAGAGAGAGAGAGAGAGAGAGAGAGGGGTTCTTGTTGGTGAGGAGAAGCAGACAAAAAACAGGGGAACTCTAGAAAGGAGAAAAGCCAAAAAGAAAAGAAGAGAAAAAGAAAAGAAAAGAGGAAAAAGGAAAAACGCGACCTCGCCTCAAGTAAAGTAAAAGGAGGAAGAGAGCCCCCCCCTCCCCCATTGAGCTCCTCACCCAGAAAAAGCCCCCCACCCCACCATGCCCGCCTCCTCCTCCTCCTCCGCGGCGCCGCCGCCGCCGTGACGGCCAATGCCATCGCCGCGCCGCCGCCACGATGCCGCCTCCTTCGCCCGTCGACCACCACCGCCTCCACTGCGGCGAGGACGTCTCCGATGCGGACGCGTGGATCCCCGCTCAATCCCCCGACCCAGCCTCCTCCTCCTCCCCCCCGCTGTCGCCGCCGCCCTCTTCCGACCCTTTTCCTCTCCCCTCCGACGACGACGCGGACACCGTCGTCCTCGGGCTCATCGGCTCGGAGACCCACCACATGCCCCGGCCCGACTACCTCCGGCGCTGCCGGGACCGCTCCATCGACGTCACCGCGCGCCAAGACTCCATCAACTGGATCTTGAGGGTACTGCTCATCGATCGTCAATGCGTCTCTCTCGTTGCATCCGATTAGACTAATGTCGATTAATGATGATGATGATGATGATGATGATGATGATGATGATGATGATGTTGGTGGTGGATAATGATGGATGATGTTGTGGTGCAGGTGCATGCACAGTACCGCTTCCGACCAATCACCGCCTTCCTCTCCGTCAACTACCTCGACCGTTTCCTCTCCTTCCATTCTCTCCCTGTAAGCAACCCACATTCAACCCATCCTCCTCGCTCTCGACTTTCCCGAGAAAAGCTGATTCTTTTTTCCTTCTGTCTGAAAAAAAACACAACAGAGGGAGACAAATGGGTGGGCGTTCCAGCTGCTCTCGGTGGCGTGCCTGTCGCTGGCGGCGAAGATGGAGGAGCCGGACGTGCCGTTGCTGCTGGACCTCCAAGCGTTCGACCCGAAGTTCGTGTTCGAGCCCAGGACGGTGCAGAGGATGGAGCTCTGGGTCATGTCCAACCTCGATTGGAGACTCCGCTCCGTCACTCCTTTCGATTTCCTCCCTTCTTTCGTCCCCAAGCTCCCTTCTCTTTCTTCTCCATCTTCGCCGTGTCGGGTGCTGTCGACTTCGTCGGATCTCATCGTCAGCACCGCCCGGGGTAACGTTCTCGACCCGATCCGCACCCCCTTTCATTCAACAAAGCTCGACTCTCCGATGATAATTGCTGACAGCTCTTTGGTTTTTCGTTCCCCTGCTTTGCATCGGCTGCTTCACTGCAGTGATCGACTTCCTGGGTTTCACGCCGTCGACGATAGCGGCGGCCGCCGTGCTATGCGCCGCCGGCGAGGGGGCCGGCGACGAGCCCCCGGTTTTGCACGACAGCTTGGACAGGGTACGTGCCTCCTCTCATATGATATCTCTCCCGTTTTCTTCTGCGAAGGGTATAATCGTCATTGAGCGCAGCAGTGAATACATGATTTTTCGTAGTTTTAGTTCGGGGACATGAAAAGGGAAAATCCTAATTCTCTTTTTCGTAGATTTTTTTGTGTCTGCGTTTTTTTTTCTTTTTCTTTTTCCGGTCTTTTTCGTGAAATTATAATTTATTTTGTGTTTTATTTTTTATTTTATTTTTTTTGTGGGGGAGGGACAGGAAATGGTGAGAAGCTGTCGCCAACTAATGGAGGAGTACCTGGTGGACACGTGTCCCTCCGGGACGGTCAAAGTCGCGGCCCCCGACCCGCCTGCCTCGCCGCCCAGCCCGGTGGGGGTCCTCGACGCGGCCGCCTGCGGGAGCTGCGACACGCGCTCCGACAACCACCCCAGCGCCACCGCCGCCCGAGCCGAGCCTCCGCCGCCTCCCCCTCCGCCGCCGCCGCCGCCGCCCCCCAACAAGCGGCTCCGATTCTCCGCCCCGGAATCATCATCAGATGTACAGGAACACTAGATAAGACGACCGCCACCGCCACCGCCCCCACCCCCGCCCCCCCCCTCTCTCTCTCTAATATCTAATTTTTTTGCCAGGGAGAAATCGGGAATTCTTAATAAATTCTTTTTTTTTCCTTTTTCAGTAATTAGATTTTCTCGTCATTGAGGGAATTAAAATAGATAAGGTAATTTAAGGACTGGAAGGGGGGGGGGTGGTTTTGTAGGAAGGAAGGAACCGAGAATTTTGTCAGCAACGTTGAGATTATTGTTTTCTATTATTGTCACTCCTATAAAAAAAGATGCCTAAAACATATATTATTTCCATTTAATTCTGTAGCCATATCTCAAATTTTTATGTTGCACATACTTCGGCGTGTCGGCCTGCGAGAAAAAAGAGTAATTAAAAAAAAGTTGGAAAAAGAGATCGAATCAATGCACTGTAAAATAATAATAATAATAATAATAATAATGCGTCAATTATTCCAAAAGAGAGCAATTGGAGCATGATGGTCCGCTGCATGAAAAGTAACCCACCCAAAAAGTCAGTCATCATCATGAGGAGGATGGGGGCCGGATTGACCGAAATGCCCCCGCGGGGCGGCCCCCCCCCCCCGGCCCCCTACCCCGTCGAGGCCAGCGGGGGTCGGGAACGTTGACCGGGGCCGCCTGGCCACGTGTCCGACAGGGGTGGTGGGACGGTATCCCTCGGCCGCTGCACCGTACGGCGTACGTTCGGCGATCTCCTAAGTACTTAGATTAGTGTGGGTTTAGTAGCGATGGCAATGGACGAATATGCCCCCACCCCCCGAGGAGGGGGGTCACGGTGACGTGGGCATGATGGGACGAGGCCACGTAAGAGGGGGGGAGCTTTTGGAGGGAAAGGAGGGGATTGGGCGGGGAATAGAAATCAATCAGGACCATCCAGCTGTAAAGAGGGAGGGCGAGGGGGGGCGAGTGGGGGGGGGGGGCGATCACAATACTGCTGGGGTGGGGGGGCAAAGATTTGATTTGATGTGGGCACAAACGCCGGGACGTCACATCACCTCGAAGATTGTACTGGAACAATCAGCTCCGATGTAGCCAAGATTGGTGCCACCCCCCCTTCCCCTCATATGTTTCCCCAATTTATTCATCCGTTTATTATTTAGATGTGCTATGCTCTTCATTTCCCTCTTCCGAATTGCATTCCACTTCTTTTTACCGCGGTGGTGTGATTGCAGTATATACGGGATGGAGATACGGCGCGAATGATTCGTGAATTTTTGACCCGATACGAAATATGATCCGTGAATTTCTAATTCGTTCGATGTGAGCCCCCGAACTCGGCCTAATGTTACTTTTGATTCGTACGTTGTGATCTTTGGACTTTTGGTACGTGTTAAATGTAGCCCCTAAACTATATGAATATGTTCGATGTCGTTATTCCGTTAATTTAAGCGGACAATAATAAACATTTTCATATAATTCATGGACTAAATTGAAAATGTGTTAAAAGTTTAAGTACTGCATTTAAATTAAAGGTTGGGTGATTACCGTTTGTTTCGTTTTTCCTTATATTCATGGTGGATACTATATGTGCACCGTGTGATCTAGTGGTTATGATAAAGTCGGATGCGATGACTCGATCCGTGCTATTGATCTCTCTATTATATCCGCTGATTTTGCCATCTTAAAATTACAAACTCTTACTTTGTTTTGATACGTGTATTTGGTTGGTGTTCGTAATTTAGCAAAATGTTCACTTTTTACCAAGAAGTGCCTTTACACTTCCTGCCTGAGTCATGTTGAGATTTTCTGATGTTGACATCTAGGGTTGAGTTTACACCATATCGAGCCATAAGATCTTCCCCCCCCAGTGGACAAACTCATCTAAATTTTCTCAATGGATGCTCATTTGCTATCCGTAATATAGGAATGAGCGGTTTTAGGTTCATTATAGATTTCGCATGGAACTTGGAACTTACCATTAGGTAAAGGTTCCTATTTTTTGGAATCTAAAACCTACCTGTCGGAATCTGAAATATGGAACTTACCCTATCACAAGTTCCAGGGTTTAAAAGGTTCTTTTTTATTGCATTTTTAGTTAAACAAAACAAAATAAACGCAATCATACTAAACAAACTTGTAATTCATCAAATCGAATACAAAAGACTAGTTTTCATAGCATTACGGTTCAAATATATATAGCTAAAATGAGAAATTATTGCATGAATCGATACTAGAGGTGAGCAATTCCATGTTCCGTATAGGTTCCACCCATGATAATAAGTTCCTTATTTTTTAAAATTTGAAATCTACCCAATCACAAGTTCGAGGGTCAGTTTTAGAGTTTACTCGGGTTTCACCTGTATTGCTAATTGAACAATTGTAGTGAATTATCATATTTAATAACCACCATTTACTGCTATAATTCACCAACCACAATTTATATTTAGGTACACGAAAAATATGAAGCATTAACAAGTCTTAAAATGAAAATTTAAACTAGTGATTCCAGATCATACACCCATGAAACACTACAGGATCACGAGAAGACAAGTTCAGGTTTCAGGTTCTAGATTCCACCTATGTAGAATTTGTAACCCACTCGTCAAAATAGATTCCCAATTTTTAGAACCTAAAACTTATCCTGCATACCTTGAAACCTACATATTTCCATTGGTCAGGTTCTCAGGTTCTAAGGTAAAACCTGAAATCATGCTCACTCGTGCCGCCATATGCCTCTCTCTCTCTCTCTCTCTCTCTCTCTCTCTCTCTCTCTCTCTCGAACATTATCTATCCCTTCTTCTTTATCTTTTCGTTTGGTGTATCTGGATGTGTGGTTACGTCAGAGACCTCTCCTTTTATACAGTAATCACTTTGATAATGCACCCGAATATTTGGGGCAAGTACACACATAAAGTTCCTCCACTTAATCTAATCCCAGTCTCTGTCTCATCTCTCTCTCTCTGTCTGGCTCGTGCGCCTTCAATGGGGGGAGGACCAAAGCCAAAGGCAGAGTTGTGGCTGGGAATCCCTCCGAGACAGAGAGAGTTTGGTCAATGTGGGCGCCACTGCCTGGCTGTCTGAAAAGCAGCTGCGGGCCCTCCATTATGGAATTTCCCGCACTGCAGGAGCACCATACGTGCAGTAGAACACACAACACCAAATGAAATTCAAGAGTTGGAATCATCTCTTTGCATCTGCAGCAGCTCCATACCATGCAGTAGTCCACCGTAACAAAGTTACAGATAGAAGAATGGGCAAGGATTCGTCCTTTGAAATCAATGGGCAAGAAGAGGGGGTGGGGGAGGGAGAAAAGAGAAACAGGAGGAACAATCAGTAAGTTGGGGGAGGGGTGTGCGTGTCTGTACTGCCGTTGTTGTGCGTGTGCGTGTGTGTGCATGTGAGAACTGGACTGGACAAGCATTGGGCCCACCGGCCGCACCCCAATGGGCCCACAGCACAGGCCGCGCAGTGTTGTAGATAGAGAGGGAGAGAGGGAGGGAGGAGGAGGAGAAGTGGCCAATGTTTGAGACAGGGCAGCATTTAACGACGCCTTTTCACAGGCACACCCACCCAACTCTTTCCGCATATGCAACCAATCTTGCTCCCCTGCATGCTCTCCTGTCACCAACTTTGTCCTCTGATGAATCCACATGACCCCTCATCAATGCTCTCTTCCCCCCTCCCTCCCCCCTAATTTTCTCTCCTTTCAATAAAAAAAGAAAACTTTTTCAACTGGGTCTATCCTCTTTTCTTGCAGGAAAGAGAGGCGTAAAAAATCGTGGGTGTCTCGGGTAAGTTTTGGTGGTGTTGGTGGTGGTGCTTTATACGATATTTATCGCCCATCGCCAATCTCAGGAATGTGGTTGCAGTAATTGCTTGTGTCCCCGGCTTTGTTTACTTGAAGTAAAGAAAGGACCCGATGCCAGACAGGCTTTCGGATCTGGGGCCTTTTGTTCTGTCTCGTTGTCGATTTGATCATCCCTCGATCCTGCGTCCCCGTTCAATTCCAAGAGGTGTGCTCGAACTCGCAGAGCGCTGAGAGGACGAGGGGCCTCGGCAGATCGAACCGAGCGTTGGACCCCAAGTTTTTGCAAAGCCAACAAGAAAAGGAATGACCCATCATTTACTACGATTGCTTAGTTTTCTTTTGACTAAGATGCCTAAGGAAATCTTAGGTGAAGATACGTTTAAGGAAAAGAAGAAGAAGATGACAAAAAAAAGAATCGGTTAGAATCCCCCGTATTATTATGGGATAATGACACATATGATCATTAACTTAATGTGTAACGTGATATCTAAACTTTTAATCTATTCAATGTGATCTTTGAACTGTAGCCTAATATATAATGTGACCGCTAAACTTTTAATTTGTTTAATGTGATCTTTGAACTTTTTGGTATATATTCAACTTAGTTCTTGAACTATATGACTATACTCAATATTATTATTTCATTGATTCAAATTTAAGGACAATATTGAACATTTTGATATAGTTCATGGACTAAGTTGAATATGTGTAAAAAGTCCAGGGACCACATTGAATGAATTGAAAGTTCATGGACGACATTATACATCGAGTTAAAGTTCAGGGACCATATTGAACAAATTAAAAGTTCAGGGACTACATTATACATTGGATTAAAGTTCATAGATCACATTGAACAAATTAAAAGTTCAGGAATTATATTACTCATTGAGCTAAAGTTCATGGATCTTTTGTACCATTTTCCCTATCGTTATCCTACCATTTGCCCACCTGCAGGATCCGTCATTCATGCGATGCAAGTTGCGAATTCCTCCAATTTAATTTCCAAATGGGTGGAGCCCCATCGGAACACACGGTAGTAGCTGCTCTGGAACACGATGAACCAACACACGATTCCTCGATGCATCGAGCTTCGCGAATGGCTTCGATGGATTTCAACGTATGCCTTGTGGCGCACATCCTCGCGATCACATGACGCATAGATTTCTAAAGCCTATCTCTTCTCACCCTCTTTTTCCCTTTTCGGGCTCTTTAAATTACGAGGGAAAAGAGCTGTTTTAATACCTATAAAGAAATCCCCACGCAAAGGGTGGAAAGCGAATCGCGTTGGGGATCTCAAGAAAAGTCAATACGACCGAGAGAGAGAGATCTCGGATTAAGGATCAAAGTCCAGAAATTGACAAAGTTAGAGTCGGTAGAAAACCCCATGATTTTGTCTTTGTTTTGTTCTTTTCTCGCGGATGCGATAAGGACGCATGCGCTCCAGAACTCTTCTGCGGTTTGGTCCGGGTTGCATTCCCCTAAATCTTGACTTCATTAGAGTCCAAGGGAAAGTGTTGGGGAGAGGGCATGAGGAGTTCAGTCCTTTTGATATAGCGAGGGCTTTGAAGAACATGTGGGCGTACATGAAGACGGATCTACAATCCAATTCAAATTTTTTTTTTGGGGGGGCGGGGTGATGTCGTTTTATGCGAATACGGCTTCCCGATTTATCACGGACCTACGATAAAAAAATGATTATGTGATGCATGAAATACTATAGAAAGAAGGAACATAAGAAAGAGCAAATGTCCCTTGGAACGACATTCTGTCTGAGAGTCAAATGGAGTAATATGCCAAGTGCATTTGCTACGTCGTGGGCCTATAGATTCGATGAAATGGTCCAATTTCTATCTAATTCGGGTGAGAACATCTAACGCGGTTCCATATAGATCCATGGCTCTCTAGGAAAGATTCCGAAAATTTGATCAGCTCACCGGGGCTCGAGCGCCGGGGCCGGACACGTCACGTGCTTTGGCCAAGTCCGCAGGTGGAGGTGATGGATGGCTCGATCGGCGTCTTCCTTCGGTTGTGTGGTCGAGCCCTTAGCGAGCCAAACCCTTCAACCACAGGAGGTAATCGGCAACAAAAATTGCTATCCAACCTATTAGGATCAGTCGTACGCACGCAACGAAATAGAGAATAAAGGCAAGGAAGAGAAATCGAGTTGTAATGTTTTATCCAGGTTCACCCTTCAACTAAGACTACGTCCAACAGAAAATTTTACTGTATTTATTACCTCCCATCCCTATATTACATCTACCAATTACAAAAGATAGAGATTATATATATTTCGTAAATATTTATGGGCCCAAGCCCAAATCCACCAATAGAATACAAGCCCAAATTATAAAAACCTTTTGATGTCATGAGGGCACTATCCTCTAAGACCCCGGCTCGCTTACCGAGGAGTGAAACCCTTGTGCTTTCATGTCGATTGGGAGTGCGAACCACGTCCCAACACGACCGGCTTTGTCCCCCGTGCCTATAGTGAAATTGCAACTTTCATGTTATTCGGAGCCCGTCCTGGAATCCTTCGAACTTGGTGTTACGAACGAACATGGGAAGGCTCGCTAAGCTCGAGCCTTTGTTTGCAAACGGGGTGGGGGAGGTGCGAATCTTATAGCCTAGGTTCCAATCCGCTACAGGCCTTTTCTTGTCCTCCGGTTCTCGCGATCCCCCCTTCGAACCGTACGTCGCACGCGCTGGACCGCGCGCGCGGCCGTGGGGCGTATTCATCTCCGGGTTGGGTCGGGTCGTGTCGGGGGGATCAGAAAAGAATGGGGGAAGGGCAAGGGTGACGTGGCAGGTCCGCATGGTCGATGCTCGGCTTGCCTTTGCGTTGCTTCGGGTGTCCATACGGCGCACTTTTCCCACAACACGACAAAAGAGGTATGCCCTCGACAGATCGAGGTGGGTCCCGACATCGGGACCCCCGCCTGATGGCCGATACACGGTCGTCATTTCTCATATCCTCTCTGCCCGCTGAGCATGTACGTAGGTACCTCCTACGCAACACCAATACCGATACGCGATACGTGATTTCTCAAAAAATAGAGAATTTCGACATATTAGGATACGTTATATATTAAATACATATTTTTATATATATATACGATGAATTATCATTTTTAAATTTAGCTCAAATTCATAAGTAAATAAATAATAATAAAAGGCTAATTTTTAGATGTTAACCAAACGAGCCAGTTGACATTAGGAACTTTTCCTAAACACATCCAATATATCATAAGGAAAAGCCAATTTATTTTATGAAGCTCGTCATAAATGAAATAAGATTGGGGATTCGAGCTCGTAGATGGAGGTGGAGAGGAAGTAGTCCGCCTTGGAGGGAAAAAAATGGAGCATCATTATTGTAGCTGTTCTGGATGTTCCATTTCCCCCATGCTAGAGCAGCCTGTCTCAACATTGATAAAAGAGAAAAGTAAGGGGGCGGTAAAAAGGGCGCAAAATTAAGTCACCATTAATATCGCGTCTTCCTCATGACCCATCACTTCAGGCCATTCCTATTCTCCTCACGCCTAACCCTAATTTCTCTGCACCGAAAGAAGACCAAAGCATATAACGGAGCAGCGAGAGGTCCGGCAGCACTCGCGTGTTGCTGGCGCGTTGACCACGTGTTGGATGTCTGATACCTCTGGTTGCGTGTCGATGCCATATAGGGTATCTCGTCGTGTGTTTATATATATACACACACTAACGTATAGTACATTTCAAAAATTACCACCCTCTCTCCAAAATTCAAGGCCATATCTAGTTTATAGACTTAAAGAATTTCGGATTCATAAATCATATCGGCTAGAATATTTATTGTAAAAATTTACGGTAATTAATAACGTCGCCAGAACTTTATAAGCACAAAAGATCTTCGAATTTGATTATGATTTTATAAAATATTTGGGAGGTACCAACAAAGGAGTATTCCGCGCACATGTCATGGTTTTTGATTTGACAAGCCTAGTTTGCCCCATTAATCGAAAAGAAGAAAAGTTTGCTCAATTTGATGGTTTAATAGCTTGACTTATAGCTAGCTAATCTAGGACTCAATTCCAAATTTCCAACACAAAAAGCAAAATGGAGTTTCTTATGTTCATCAACCTTTTTTTTTTTTTATAGTACGAAAAATTCCAAATCAATACACCTATAATAAATTTACCCGAATCTAATTTTTTGACTATCAAAAACCCCAAACTGGTATATCTGTTTCAATTTTATCCCGAGTTAACTAGTTTCTGTTAAATTTTACCGTCTGATTTCCGAGTCGTATGACACGTGACAGTTGACATGTGTGCTAGTGTTGGGTTTTACTTTTCGTTTGTTGCAGGTATACCGGTTTGTGATTTTTCATGGTATTAATTCAATTTAACGTAGGATATACTTGCCATAAGTGTATCGGTTTGGGGTTTTTCGTGCTAAAAAAATTAGTTTCGGGATAAATTTGTCACAGGGTATACCGGTTTGGGGCTTTTCGTGATAAAAAAATTAGCCTTGGATAAATTTGTCACAAATATATCAGTTTTGGATTTTTCGTGATATTACTCTTGCGGGGACTGAAATCCAGTCCTGGAATGTCACCAAGACGAAACAAAAAACCAAAGGAGTGAAATCTAACTCGCAAAGCACTCGAGCGCTGCTTGCGATTTGATCGTGCGACTCAATACTCATCGTTATAGATACGCACACCAATATGGGACTGTTTACAGAAAAAAAATTTGACCCCGACCTTCAATATGGGCAAGTTGGGTGACCAGCGCGGGCACATAAATAATCACGTGACCGATGCATGAGGGCTGTCGTGCACGTGGTACCTCGCCATCGGTCATAAAGGCTAGTATTTATGATCGGTATCGGCGCACATCCGTGACCCTTTTTCCCATATCGATGGAAATTGCGGATCGGTTGCTGATCAACGGATGACGAGTGGGTAAATTATCGATTGTGGGCACCGATGAGCGAGAGAGATAGCAAGCCATCGAAATTCTCCGGAAGTTCAAAGGAGATAGGAGCGTAGCTGCGGAGTCGAGATCACGAGGGGCACAACGATTGAGGATCGAGGAGCGATCGGCACGTGTAATTCCCGTATTTTGAAGGAGGATTACTCAAAAGCAGAGAGTTATAAAGCAGTCGTCATTCGGAGGCAAGATCATGGAATGGCGTTTTACCGATGAGTAGTTAGTTAGCCCTTTGGGGCAAGGCCATGGAACGGTTATGGTTTGGAGCAAGATCGTGGACGACCTAGAGCAGCTTGCGCACGCTTTTGAAGGAACAACTGTTTAACAAGACCAATGAATATTGGCACAAGACTTTCGGAAGTGGAGGAGCATGGAAGTAATAGTTGAAAATCGACCAAAAAAGAGCGGGACCACTGAAAACCGTTAGGAAGCCGTTACCACACAATCCTTATAAATATACCACTAGTCGTCTAATTAGCAACGTTATACAAATCAAACAAATTTACTATCTTTTCCGTATCTTTACTTTCCTGCATTGCACCTTATTTTTTCTAGCTATAGCTTTTTGATTTATGTCGTCAGTTAATTTTCGATATATAATCCCTATCCTAGGTACTGTGTTGTTGATTAAATTTCAGTATAGATTTTTTTACATCTGGTAGCTTGATCGAGTTTGTACTTTGGAGGTTTTGTCTTCGATTAAATTCCGGCACGATTTACGTTCGTAGAGTCCCGTTTTAATTAAAGCCCTTGGGTTTCTTCTATCCGTACGATTTCTTGTCCATAGTTGACACAAAATCCTAATTTTCTTAAAATAAAAATCGAAGAATGACTTTTCGTCGCGGAATAAATTCCGGCGGAACGGGGATCTGTATCAGTGACTACGTACGAAACCAGAGGCTCAACGATCGTACATGGGCAGAGTAATGGAGGCTCGTCCTCAACGTGTGGGCAGAACCCAGCTGCGTCCTCCTCTCTTCTTGTCCGGACATTGACGCCCAAAAAAGAAGGCGATGATTAAAGGCGCAGAGGCGTCCGGATCGACGCCAAGTTGCCAAACATGTCGTGACGTGAGCGTCCTGGAACCCGGAGACAGAGGGCGGGGGGTGGGGGTGGGGTTGGGGTTGGGCTGGGGACGATGGGGAGATATCGGCATTTGCAAATTGGAGGGGGGTGGGGCTCGGCCCCATCCCCACTTCTTGTCAAATTATGAGGCGCCAAGCACGACAGATTGTTTACCGTTTTGGTGCTTCGATCGCTCGGCGAGAGAGGGGGAAGTCTCTGGATGCCCTGCAAACGCAAATGCATGTAATGGATTGGTGCAAGATGAGAGATGGATCTGCACGTATGATCAGAAGTGGGGGTGGGAGAGGGGTAATCAATGGACGAGCGAGTGGTCCGAGGAGGGAGGGAGGGAGCCAGCGAATGCACGTGTAGCCTATACCTTTCTCATCATCACGTTCAGATCCAGGACGCCATTGGACGAGGGTCTCTTTGCATTCAATTCCCCCTGCTGAGTGAATTGAATAGATGTTGGCAGTTCCTTCTTTCTGTAAATTTTACGGGGGGGTGGGTGAGGGCTGTTGTTGCATGTTGAAGGAGACCCACTTTCAGAAGGATGCAGAGGGGGCGGGGGGGAGGGGTCCGAGCTGGGCACCACCGTGGAAATTAGACTCGGCCTCTCTGTCCGGACCCAATTGCTGTCTCACTCTACCTTGGCCCAATTTCCGCCGCCCCTCGTGTTCACATTTTGAAATGAAGGACATGGTCACATTCCTAATCATACTGAGAATGTCCTGAAGCACCTTCCTTTTTCCTTCTGCTAAGATTCTAGTGAAGCTTCCTGGTTTTTCTCCGCACGTTATTTGCATGGTCTGGTTTCATAAGAGTGAAACTGGACAGATCATAAGGAGGTTGGTCTGATTATCTTCACATCTCAGTCCGCATAATATGAAGAGAACGAAAACCCTTGGAATGAGACAACTCACCATCATCCCTCTCGCACTAGACATTTGGTGCTTATCAAGAACTCACATCTTAAACATCATATAATAAACACAATCTCTGTGCAGGATTCTTTTTTTTTTTTGTAAGATTTTGAGGAATTTCTGACCGGTCATTGCCCTATATAAAAAAAAGGAGTCTCTCTCTCCACACAAGTTGCATGTGCTTTTCCTTCCCTACTCCATGCTCTGCCATTCTTCGTGCACAGGACTGAGCTCGCCATATGATAATCCATATATCCTTCTTTGATTAGTATATTAACGGTCTTGATAAAGCCATCGAGATGAGGAGGAGGAGGTGGGGAGAAGAAGAAGACAAAGAATACGATAAAACTCAAAACGTCGGAAACAGAACAAGTGACGGTATTAAAATGGGGGGGACATTTTCAAAAGAGCATTTGAGGTTGAAGTTCGCGTGCACGTGCAGACATGTGTTTGAATATGTGGAAGCCCGCATATGCATATGCACACGTGCCCACATGCCTGTCTCTGTGCTCAAAAGGGGCGAGAGTTAAACACAGATAAATGGGAAGTTCTCAATTTCTAGAGAGGGAGGAAATGGAAAAAAGAAAAGGTGAAAGTAGAGAGAGGGTAGTGGGGGTGGTGTGAAGAAGGCATGTGAGTTTCATAGAAACTCAGTCAACTTCACTTGTGCAACGCTCCCTCCCCCCAAGAAAACTTCTACAGTCTCCACACAAATCAAACTCGTTCCTGATACAGGTTTTATTCAATCTTTGCATCAGAGACTGTGAGTTTTATTATTGTTAATGCAACTGTGTTTTAAGTTCTCTTTTGTTTTGTATTTTTCCTTTGGTTCTGCATTATCAGAGCACACCTAATCTTAAGCAGTTCCCATAAAAAGCCTAACAAGATTCTTTCATGGGAAAAACTGCCCATATTTGATCTCGAACTGACTAAACACTACACATGGGGTCAATCAAGAAGGGATGTTCTAGGTACTGATGTGTGCTGTAGTGCTCAGAATGGTTCACATATTCTTTCCAAGTCTTGCTTAGAATGAATCTGTGATCATCATCATCATGATCATCTCCGTGCCTGCTTGAGCCACCTATGCATCAGGACCACAATCACCATCGATATGTCACTGCCCGTACTTTGTCGAACCGCGTCCTCCGATGCAAAATGCTAAATGAAGGTGCACTCCCTGGAGGAGAGAAATTGCGTTCATCAAGAAGAAAAAGAAAAAAGAGTGACACCCAGAACTAAAAGATCACTATCGATAGATTTGAGGATACGGGTCTTCTTCAACCTTGACTTAAACACATGAAGCAGAGGAAATAATGGGTCAAGAGCTTTCACGTGGATGAAACAGTTGAATCTTACTTTCCCTAGGATGGGGAAAGTACCAATGTTTCAGACTCGTATCTACAGCGTTGTCTCCTTGAGCTCGCTATTGGTATTGGATCGACACAGCACATGCAACAGAGAGACTGAAATGTAGATATACAAAATGTAACTTGGTCTTTAGAGTGAGAACTGGAGGCCATTGGATCTGAACATGTGGCTAACGCACACCCAAAAATTAAGTCAATAGCATGACCAGAAAAAATAAAAAAGATCTTTAATGGACTCAACTCTTCAAAATGCGAACTTTACTATTCAGTCTGCGATGCGATTGAAGCTACTCATATACGATCCGTGCGTGCGTGTTAGCGGCGCAAAAGTGATAGGTGTCCACGTACTGTGGAACGGGGAAATTGGACGTGCACACGGTTTTTGTTAGGGTGGGGTACACAGTGCCTCGCTGTCTAGCATGTGAAGAGGTTATGTTGTGGCTCTCTCTCTCTCTCTCTCTCTCTCTCTCTCTATCTCTCGCTTACATGGGATATATTCCACCATCCGTAACACTCCTTTCCCAACTGGCAGATTTAATTCATTCATTGGAGGTGTGAGAGAGAGAGAGAGAGAGAGAGAGAGAGAGAGAGGGTCAGGACAAAACAAGTCTAGGATTCTAGTCCGATTCTCTTGGTTTTTTCCGCCCGTATAATCCACTCCCTTTTGCCTCCTTCTACGTCTCCAAGTAATACACACACCAACACAACCCCACAATCCTCGAGAGAGAGAGAGAGAGAGAGAGAGAGAGAGAGAGAGAGAGGAGTTAAAATTGTGTCACTCACTCACCCCCCCTTTTCACCTCTCTCTTCTTGCTTCCTGATATAAAGAGACCGAGGGAGACACCCATTTCTTCACAAACATTCACCGTAGAGGAGAGAGAGAGAGAGAGAGAGAGAGAGAGAGAGAGAGAGAGAGAGAGAGAGAGCCAGAGAAAATGAATGTCCTAGTTGCATCAGAATGCAGTAGTGGGTGTGAGTCCGGTTGGACTCTCTACTTCGAGCACTCTGTCAACCCCTCTTGCAGAGACGCTGCCTCTCGGTTCCTTGACGAGAGAGATAACGATGAGCTATGTGACGAGGGCAGAGGCAAGGGCACTGAAGACGATGAGGAGGAGGGCTTGTCCATGGTGTCTGATGCATCCTCTGGACCCCCAGTCCACTTTCTTGAAGATATGCATGACCAACAAGGCCACTTCAACAATGGAAGTGACCATGACCAATGTGTCCGTACCACCGTGAAAGCTCCCAAGCAGAGTGGGAAGAGACAGAGAACGAGGGAACAACAACATCCATGGCACTACAAGATGAATCAGGACTTGCCTTCTTTGCTCGATGACACTGCAAGCTCTCCCATCATCAACTTCTTCCCCACGGTCTGTTTCCATTTTGAGAAAACAAATCCCGCTAAGATTTTCATTCCCTCCTCTTTCTAATCGATCCGAACTTCTTATCTTGATCTTCACTTGATAAAATGTTGTTCTTCTCTTCTTCCCCAGAAAGACTTGATTCTTAGCCAAAGCCCAGGTTCAATGGAGAGTGTCTTGGAATTTTCTGAGGGAAGATCTGCATTTCACGACCGGTTTGGCTTCATGCAGTCTTCTCACTCTGGGAAACAGAATAACCAGTTTAGTCGATTCTTAACATATTCTTTCCCTGCTCATTTTTATCCAATTAATAGGACGGATATGATCGAGCGATTTATTACAATATTAACTTGCTTCTTGCTTTTTCTTATAGGTGGTTCGGAAGGAATGACATGAAGTTGAGATAGAGTGACAAGCTTGAATCTGTTGCAGATTGTTGCTGCTACAGTGTTGGACTCTTGGCATGCTCTAGGTCTAGGAGACATGTCTGAAATAGGAGGGTTGTCAATGTGTTGAAAAGGAGGGAAGAGAGAATGAAAGTAAAAGAAAAGAGGATGTATGGATCTCAAAGAGATCTTTTTATTCTTTATTATCTCCCTTTCCTTTTATCTGTTTAGCAGGCGCAAACCCAAGAGGAAATTTGGAAATAAGATTCAATTTTCTTGCACTGATTTGTCCATGTCTGCATTGCGGATATTTTCTGTTCGTCCATGCCATTCCCTGCTCTTTCATGGAGGCCATTGCGTAATGCTTTTTTTTTTTTTAATCTTCAGGGCAACATTATGAGCCTGCCTAAACATTGTAAAAAGGGACAGATTATATGCACTCAAAGTAAAATCAAAGTAAGAGGAAAATGGTTTTGTGGCAGCAACTCACACCATTGTAGGTAGAATTGATGAAAATTCTCTTCCTGGTCCACCATTTAGGCCCCTTGGAAGGATTAAAGATTGTCGCTTTTTCTAACTACTAAATCCATATAAAACAGAGAACTTGACTGAGATTGGGCCTTTAGATGCTTTTTTTTTTTACTGTTCTTGTAACTTTCTTCTGTTAGTTAATGCTCAGTCATCTAAAATTGGACAATGGGATAGGCGCATAAACAGAAGATTAGGAAAATGCTTGTGAAGCCCCATAAAACATTAATGATTTGGCATTGACACAGAAGAGAAAAACGCAAACGAAAGAAAGGCCAGAGAATGAAGACACCATGCTTTGTGTCAGAGAGAGAGAGAGAGAGAGAGAGAGACAGAGAGAGAGATTATATTAGTATATTATCCTCCGAGGCGACTCAGCAAGATTCTTAACACGGTTCTTAAAATTACAACTCTAATACCACCAAACAGGACAAAAGGAGCAAAACCCACCAAACTCCACAAGTCCCTCTGGTTGTATTATGAGCCAAAACATATGTTAAACTAAGATATTTGTTTACATGAAAGAGATTCTTGATTACCTAATATTGAATGGCTTAGCTGTTCAAGGACTGCGAGTACAGCCATTCTTTTGATAAGGACAAGGCCTCCATGTCCCTGAGTAACCAGACAAATCCCCATGCTTCCTGATTTTTTTATTTCTCCTTAAAATGCAAAAAACAAAAATCTTTGCCTTAAAAAAAGAACACAAGCATTCTAATGGGCGTTCACATATTAGTGCAGATATCGGCAAGAAATGCCAAACTTGTTCTTGAAGCATTGTTCATATGCATTTTCTTTGACCCCCTTTCTTAATCCCAGGAGATCCTCCACAGATCTTCTTGATCCAGTGGAACATGCCTCATATTAATTTTAATCAGTCATCTTCATCTCATTCGAAATCACTACCGCTTCCCCTGTTTCTGACTATTCTAATAAATTCATTATTTTTCCAGTTAAGATTTGATCCTCCCAAGTCTGTCTGCTGTGGAGCTGTCATTGAGGTTGATGTCTTTGCACAATTATATGCTCTCTCTCAAATTTTTTTATTGGTTTCTCTCTGGTTTTCGATGAAAAACTATCGAAGGAAAAACAGATGAAGAAAGGTTAACACTCAAGAATTTAGGATGTCAAAATCAAATCTCTTCATATATTTTATTATTCTTGAGGAGCAGGGGGTGGAAGTCTTTCATGTAGTCAAAATAAATACAAGGCAAAAGAAAAAAATATTGAAAAGGACAAAACAGAGACGAAATAATAATGTGCAAACGTGTATAGTGATGGATAGTCTCTGCCTCAATTACAGCTGCCTCATGTGGATATGGGACAAGAATCTAGGAAAGGTATGGGAAAAACATCTCTTGGCCTTCCAACCACCTCCAAAACCTGTGAGAAGTTTTCTCTTTTTCTCAGTCCTTTCTTGCAACACGAAGAGGGTAAGGAAGAGAAAGCTGCTCTTGTTTCTCACGCAAACTTTTATCCACTTTTCAATTTCTTCCACCAGTGTTCCCATTTCCCATGACAACCGTCTCCTTATCCCTCTACCATTTCTTCCTGCCAGGGATGTATGTGCATGAATCTGTGAGGATGAAGACAATCCTGTATTTATCACAGTTCAAAACCTCATCCTAGAACTTCTTTGTATATTGAACCAAAGAAGGGGTGGGTGGGGTGGGGGGGTCAAAGAAAGGGTACATCAGTGGACCAAAACCTTCTAGGGCGGCAGGTTTAGATGATTGGGGCATTCTTAGTAATATTTCTCATTGTGCTGGCTGCAATTCAAGAACGTTTGGGATGTACCGGATGCCATTTGGCTGCTAAGTAAGTATATTGATAATACTAATTAGAAGATCAAGCTACTCTAAGTCAGACAAGGAAGTTGCTATGCTTGCAGAAGTGCAACATGTTCTGGCCAACATGGGCTTGGTACTGTTGGTCGGAGGCTTGAATTCAGTGGTGAGGCCCTGGTCCATTTTGAGGAATAACAAAAGAAAAAGTACAATTTGTTTCTAAAACTTCTTCCTGTCAAGTTACTTATGTGCGAAGAAGTTTTCCCATTTATGAAGATAAGTATACACTCAAACGGAAGTTAGTTTTTCTCAATGAAGCCCCAATGAAACTTCTTTCCGACACTTAAGAAATCTGAGTTTTTGATCTTCATCCTAGCCAGCATAATCTCTTTGGTTGGCCTCGAAGTTCTTGGGCAGAACAGCCACCAGGAACATGGCTTTTACCCATATTATACTGTCCGAACAAGCCAACATTAATAGATACATCACATGTTCAGAGTAGCTGATGAAAGCCATTACTGTCATTCACATCACGATCGAAACAACGACTACACCTAGCCTAGCAACTAAATAATCTAATTAAATCAAGGATGACTTGAGACTTGACATAACTGACTCAAATCTGCCGACTTACATGGATAAAATCTTTAGAAAAGCTAATTTAAAGTTCGAATACCAGCCCCCAAGGAAAGGCCTTATCGTTAATTAGGTGGAGACACCAACCACCAAATCATAAATATAACCAGTCAATCAACAGCTCAGGCAAATGATATTCCATGTTTCTTCAAGATACATTCCGCAACTCGCCAAATTTGGCAAAGAGTAACCCCCAAGAAGTTCTCAAGATTCGATACATGTCAAAGAAAGGCATTAATGAAGTATTATCGACTATAAGTTTTGACAAAGTACTCAACTAAGCAACACTCTCGACTGGTAACAGCATCTATTCGCATATGTGTAACATTGCTATGCACAACTGGATACTGTCTTGTAGTACAACACTTAATGACTGTTATTTGGGTGGGGCAACAGAGGGAGTGTTATTCCAGCAATCGCTTGTGCTTACACCAAGCAATAGCAATGACATAAAGGAAAAGGCTGCCAGTGGCGCCACCGCCGACAGTCCAAAGGAATGCTTCTGGACCTTTATTCTTATCAAACAGCTCAATAGTGATGTTCATGCCAAAAAGTCCTGCCACGACCACAAAAGCACTCACCACTAGGGTTGCAGTTGTCAACACAACCCCCATTTGCAGCAGATGGTTCTGTTTGTCGTCTAACATTATGTTGATGTAATCCTCCGTGTCATCAACATACTCCCTTAGCTTCAATGGGACAACAAAAGCAATAACAAGAATGTCAAGAAACGGAGAGAACAGGTAGTACATAAACCACACCAAAAGAATTCATATTTCTTATAAAATATGACATGGAAAAATTCTATCATTAATATCGAATAGGAAGTGAGGAGCAGAAACATGAGATAATTCATTTCTAGTTATGGCCCATTTGGTTCTAGAAAATGTTCTTAAAAGATTTAAGTTTTCAGTTTTCTTGAAGACACGTTTAGGAAAATATCTTTTTGAGGAAAAAATAACAGTGAAAATCTGGAAGACTCTCATGAGCCAAACAGGGCCTTGTTGTTACCCAAAAAAGAAGGCAATTTCTTTGGAGCCTTATTTCTTCTTTTTTGGGATAGGTATGGGGTAGACCTAATCACTAGGTGGGCTCAGGCAGGCTATTTGGGATAGATAAAAACATTCACAATAGGACTAGAAACAAAAGTTTACGTCCATTACCGTGGATAATTTGTTTAATGTACCATCAATTTGCACAAAGTAAGCCTCTAACAGCATCTCAAGCTCCTCCACATCAAGATGCTTGCTTATGGCACTATGAATGGTACTGGCACGTGTTCCATGGCTGTCTCTACTAAACACGTTAGGGGCGGCAAACAAATGATCCCGGGGATTGACAACGTTTGGAATATCACCCTCATAGGTGGAACTTCCATTAGCATCCAAAGAAATCTCAGCAGGAACCCTGAGGCAAAGAAACAAACAACTTAAAGGCAAGCAATTATCACAAATGACGGTCGAAACAAATGTGACAAAATACATTTTCGAATACCTATCCTCTATTTCAGATTGAAGAACGTCATCATCCATTCCTTCTTTCTCATTTATCGAGGAAGCAGAAGAACTTTCAAGCAGTTGTTGAACCAACTTGTCTGTCAAGTACATCTCAGCCATATCTTCATCATCATCAAGAAGGTGTTCCAATTCATCCCTCACCTGGAGATAAAAAAACATACACTCCACAATCAAATTACAAGAGTCATACAAATCAAATACTCATATAAAATGAATTGTCTGTGTTATGCGGGTCAATCAGAGGTAAAATAAGATCAAGAAGCAGGAGGTAACGAGACGCTTTCAAAGTATCAAAGAACTTTAGCATGGATAGAGGATGCACTAATGAACGCAAACTAAATGAACTCCCTTTGTTCCCAAAAAGACAAAAGATAGAAAAGACAAATTCAGCCATCTGTCTGTCACCTACAGCTCAAAAGGAGCAGTCACAATTCACAAGAGCATGCACGTCTATCAGCTGTTTTAGTCAGATACCCTTTAACCACTTGTCTTAAACTATATGATGAAATGTGTCGCAGAGCAAATGTTAATCGATAAGCCACAAAACCACACCAAAATACTATTTCAACTACCCTACATTTCAGAAATGGTGGTGGTCATCTGGCATGATCATTTTTTAGATATGCCTCATGTATTTGTGAAGGAGAAGGGCAGATCATTCACAATAAGTTTTAGACCTGAAAATTTCCATTTCTTTACTTGTGTAAATGTGTATCTGTAATAGGTGGATTATCCACGTCCAATACACAACATTGTTTTGCTCCGGAACCATGCATTCATGAAGCACAAAAATCTTGACCACGGAGAGCTCTGACTCAGCATTTATGCCGAGCAATGAAGAATCTGCTCATTCGCTTTAGACTTTAAGGTATTATTCTAGGTCTTTCGAAGTTTTTCCCTTAAAACTACTTGCAACTGGTGTGCTCAAATGGTACGGCTCACAAGTCCTACTCCAAAGTCTTGGGTTTACTCATACAGAAAAATTAGCAAGACCAAACAATGTATATGGTGGAAAGATATATAAGAATACATTGGTGAAACATAAATCACAGGCTCCGAACCAGCTGACCTTTTGAACACGTCCAGTTATGGCAACCAAGCGACTTTTAATTTGACGAACTCGCTCCAAATTGAGAGTACTAATCTTTGAAGTGAGCTTATCTAAAGCTGGATGAGCCTCCTGCTCCAATGTCTTCGCCTAATTTTCACAAAGAAGAAGTTCAATTGTGACAACAAAACAAAAGAGAACTGCAGCCTTTCTAGGGTAAAAAAAAGCAAGAACATCAGATTTACAAAGCTGAGAATTTACTTCAATTTCCAAGCAGCTGCAAGCGGCCTCCAAGCATGCCTCCAGTGCAACAAACTCAAACGGAGGAAGTTTCAGTCCCTCTCGATTCTCGAGTGCTTGTTTCACATCCATCTTAGCTTCTTCTTGACCTTCTAATCGTGACAAAACTACAGGAGAACTTCCAGGGCTGACAGCCCTCGATTGCAGCTCTTCTAAATCGTAAGTCCATCTTGAATCATCAGCATTCCCTTCCTATAAAGAGAGAGCAACATGACTACAAAAATACAGAAAAAGCCAAAGAACCAACAATTCAAACGATCTCTAAACTTGAGCCCATCTCACTAACTCGGAAACCTATCAAGGTTTTAAAAGAGTTGATTGGTCAGTGGCGCAATGAGGCATGTCAGTCAGTGACAAGGACAAGCTTGAAGTTGTGAACTGATACAAGCTGCAGAACCGAAATCTTACCAGTAACATTGGACCGATCATCTACGAGAACTAAACATACTAGCGTAAACTTTCGAACACAAAGTAAGTTGCCAAGATAAATATCTTTCTGGCCGCACATTGAATGATATGGTCAGAATCCAGACGCCCACCACAAATCTTGAACAATCATAAACACTTTAAAACTGACAACACCCGCCATGAAGAGGGAAGCTCGGTGGCTCTCGAATTATGTCATCCCGTGATCAAGAGAAACTTCAAGAACCCCAAAGAGACGGTGAAAGTTACAGAATTCACACCCGAATCAAGGAAATTCAAGAAATGAAGCAGGGGGCAAAGAAACAGAACCCCGACCTGGGCTTTGGTGGTGGCGTGGAAATGACGCGCGAGCCGCCTCTGCAGCTCCTCCACAAAGGGCGTCACGGAAGGGTCCCTCGAATTCAGCAGCAAGACCTCCTGCGCCGTGATGATGGCCTTGATGTGCTCCAAATTGATGACGATGGCCCTCTCGCGGCCGAGGATCGTGGACGGGTACGAGAGGAGCGGGTCCAAGATCCGGAGATCGCGGGCGGGGAGGCCCGTCCGGCGCATGATGGCGTGCTTGCCGGCCTCCACCACCTGGGCCTGCCCGTTCGAGTCCAGGAGCAGCCACGCCCGGACGCCGGTACCCTTCTTGCGGAGGGCGGCGGCGGCGGAGAGGGGGAGGTGCTGCTGCTGCTGCTGGGCGGCGGGGGGCGGCGGCGGCCGGGCGGGGTTGTCGGGGTCGGGGTCGGGGTCGTCGAGCTGGGCGGGCTTGGACGGGTGAGCGAGGTGGGCGCTCCTCATGGCTCGGGCCAGAATCTCAGCGAACCATTCCTGGGTCGATGGTCGACCCCTTTTCTTGATCGAAAGAGAGAGACAGAGAGAGCGAGAGAGATGGGGATGGAAGCGAGGAGCCAAACTACATGTAAGCTAAATCCCAGCACCCTTGAGCTCGTTGCGATGGACGAGATCACTCATCACCATGTTCGCTCCCTCGACATCTATGCTCTTGATCTCTTGCCGAGTGATTGTTTGATAATGAACATGGTAGTTACGGTTTCGACGTTTGGACATGCCCACACGCGTGTAGAACGAGATATGGAACGAGCCTGTCCAAGTTTGAACTCAAGTTTCTAGGGGAAAAATTCCAAATAATCACGTGAAGTGGCCTCGTTTTCTCAAATTAAAGTTTAAAGTAGATTTTATCTCAAATATGCCCTTAAAATACCATTATTTTTTAAAATAATGACATGAAGTGGACTTTATTTCAAATAAAAATTTGAAGTGGCTATATTAATCTCAAAGAAGGGCCTGACCTTGCTGGTTGAAGAGCATTTTCGTTCTTTACTTTTTTGAATTTTTTTTTTTTATGTTTTTTTCTTTTTCCTTTTCTCTTTTTTTTCCCTCTCCCTCCAACGACCATTGTTGGCGGAGGTCGCCGGACTCAGGCGAGGGCCACCCTCTCCCGTCTAGCCCAGGCAACCCGCCTAGGCGATGCCCTTGCCGGATCTAGGGAGGAACATCCTCACCCTTGCCTGAGGCCGTCGGAGGTCGCCGGCGATGGCCAAGGGAGGAAAGAGGGAAAAAAAAAAGGAAAATGAAAAGAAAATAATCTAAAAAATTAAAAAAATATCCTATAATTTTTTTTGACTAAAATACCCATTCTCCGATAGTTGGAATAGTCATCGGTCGGCCAAAGTCATTATTTGAGACGATTTGGTCACTTCAGATCCTTTATTTAAGAAAACGATAGCACTTTGAGCCTTTATTTGAAATTTTCCCCGAGTTTGTATGATATAGTGATCATAAAGGAAGTTGAGCTCGATTGTATGTCGCGCAGATTTCTTTGTCGAGACATGATTGCCCAATCAATGATTAAAGTTCAATTGAGAATGGCCGACGACTAGTTAATGTGTCGAGAAATTGACTTCCGATCGAAAAGTAAATGGACCCTGATATACTTTGGCGTCTAAAGGATTTTGTGAAGTTTGAATTGCCAAAATAATGTGCAGACCGTAAATTAGAAAAAAAAAATTAACGAAATTACCCAAAACTTTATTGGATCGGAACAAATAGCTTACTTCTTCGCTTGACCACTAATAGCCTTGATTTGCCCGTTACTCTACAGATGATATGTAACTGCTCTCCATGCCTTGGCCACAATTATCTCTGGTCGATGGATTCTCCACGATTCAGTCTTCAACTTCCGTGCATGTTTCGAGTCAATCGATTGTGGCCAAGGGTCATGTGCGCCACCTAAACTCTACCCATTGGAAACTTATGATCAATGAGCTCACTAAGCATTTCATCGATGATACGATGGGCCGATGGTATTGTTATGCCCTTCACGATCGATGAGTCTGATCGATTGGGTACGATGGGTTAAGTGTATTGTCACGATCTGGTTTGGGCCATTAATTTCTTTATGTTTGGGCCTGATGTCAACAGGAGTCTTAACATTCACGTGAGCCGAGCTCTAGCAAGATACTCAGCGCTCGGTTGAGTTGGAGCTAAAGTTCCGAGCACGCGGATCGAGTCAAATCTGTGTTGCTCAACGGAGGAGAGATGAGCAAACAAAGGCTACTAAATTTATTCGCGGCGGCCATACAAATGCAGCCTTTCTTAGGTAATTCAATGAAAATAATCGGGGACCGAAACGAAAAAATATTAAAAAATATATATATATTCATGTCCTCTCTTTAACTTCATCAACCAAGGCCCAAGTCATGTTTTCTTGATTACCAACATGGAAGGCGCGAGACTGAAACCCCATCACAGGCTGTAATGAGACAGCCATCTGTCCGCCATCTCCAAGCACTGCTTGGGATTGTACTCCGGAGCCGTGTGGCCTGCCCCCTGTTTCAAATGAAATGCATCGTCTCATTATCACCTTCTCCAATTCCTTGCCAAAAGTTCAACATTCATCTGATTTGCTTGCGTTTGATTTCTTTACTGCTTACCTTTACAGTTGCATAGGTCATGCCATCTCCAAGTTTTATGGTGGACTTGAACGTGTATCTGTCGAATGAACCCGAGATAATCAAAACACAAGTTCAAATCCGCGAAAAAGCACGCAGACGGTTCGCAGTGTGATCGAGAGAGACTGACCCGGCGACTTGGCCATCGACGAACCAGGGTCTCCAGTAGTCCAAGACGGTCATGTTAAGCGAATAGATCCACTTCTCTGTAGCCACGTACGGGATCAACATGTCGTGATCTCCGCTGCAATTTTTTTTAACCGAAAAGGGGTGTTGTCATGGGAATTTCAATCAGAGTAATTGCCTCCAAAATTGAGAGTGTTGTATGTAGCGATGGAGAAGAAAATACCTGTAAACCAGAGCTCGGTAACCAGCTTCGATGAGATCATAATGATAAGGGACTGTCGAGTTGAGATCGTCTTCGTAAGCCAAGCTCTTGTTGCATCTAGTCCACTCTGGAATCGTCCCCTGCCCATCACATTGAATTCATTCCTTGTGTTCACTTCTAGGAAAATTAAAAAAAAAAAAAAACACATTCTTTGAATTCGAATTTGCGATTTTCGGAACTACTCACGTTACGGATATTGAGAGCGCTCTGGACGGATCGTTCGTTGGCCCACATGTAAACAAGCACATAGTTCTCATTCTGCAAGGAAACACAAGAGTTTGTAATACGATGAGCGCTGAGCTCTTGCAAGATCATGTGAATGTTTTGAGTATGTTTGTGGCCTTACTCGACACCAGTTTTCTTTCCGTTTAGTAGATGGCGATTGGAGCAAGTCCAAAGGCATGTCGTCATCGAAGAATTTGATTCCCCAGTTGAGTCCCATCTCTCTCGATCTCGGTTTCGCATAACTGCACTTGGGTTCCAATATTGCTGCATCACATACCTTCAACGTGCACTGCAACGACAAGAGAAAATTCAATAAAGCTCACGCATAACTCGTTGGAAAAGCCACCTAAATTAAAAGAAAGAAAGAAAGAAAGATCAATAGTGTGAAGGACCTCTGCGATCTGTCGAACATCCTCCACGCATGCAGTGTTCTCTGGGTCTGGGTTAATATAGTTTCCCTGGCAATTCTCTATGGCTGACTGATGGAAAAAAGAAGGAAAACCATATGATCTAAGAAGCGTGCTCATGATATAGGCGAGATCGCATGATCAGCCAGATCATCGGAAATTCGAAACTAGACCAAGAGAAGCAAACGGGAAGTGATCAAGTCTTACGTACTTTGTAAAGCTCAGTCGATATCAATGATACCCGATACTGATATTCGACCCTCGAGTTCTGGTCCGAGTCCAAATCCGTCACTGGATTGCCCAGCATGTACCCCTGATTTCATTTTAACGAAAAAGAGAAGTGTGTTAATTCCATTTTTTATGGAGTTAAACTTGACAACTAAGCGATATGAGTCAGTGGCGAGGTGTACTTGGAGATACAGGGTTGGCTTTTCGCCAGCAATAATCCCTGAAACATGGTTGAAACGGGCAAGAACAAAAAGAGCCAAGTAAAATTTAGCAAGAATTTGTACTCCAAAACAAAGAAATTGGAAAGTCTCAGGTTGTAGCACATTCATAAGGTCAAGCACAAAGACTCAGATTATAATCACCATTCGATGCTAGAAGAGCGACTTGCGGTACGATCTTGCCGGAATACGAGTCGCCGGCTATGTAAAGTGGGTTGTTGCCAAACTTGGGATTGCCCAGTATCCACTGCATTTACACTTCTTTTTTTCAGTATTTTCATTCATCAATGTCATAATTGTGTGTTCTATTTCCGTAAACTGCAATGACATCCCAGATTATATTGGTTCTGAAATTAAATTGTCCCACAGGAAAAGCGAAAAAACCTGACCTTCCGGAGAAACTTGTATATGTCCTTAGCTGATTTAGTGTCTGTGGTGTAGTAACCCTCTTGGGTGGTCGAGTAAGAGAAACCGGTGCCGACGGGCGCGTCTAGGAATATAATGTTGGCTATCTGCAGATTCATCAGACATTTACCGAAAACTAAGGGAAGAAGAAGAGCGTCCACAGTTAAACTTATATTGTTTATGGTGACTGAAGATGGGCACCTGTGTCCACGAGTAAGGGTTCGGAAGCAATGTGGGTGAGCTCCCGTTGAACGTTGCATAGTCAAATTTTAAAGGTCCTGCGAGAAGAAAATCGATCGACAAAATGCACGTGAGGTGTTACAGTCAGAAGCACCATCCATTTCAATGTATTGTACAGAGCATTCAGCTGCGTTGATCTTCCGTAAAGTCGACATTGAAATTCCTGGTAACAGCATCACGGACCGGGAAGTGAGATAATATGAGGTATTCTAATCGAGCACTATTGAACGCTCCACCTTTGTGGGTGCCTCGGATGAGCAGTGTGAACTTAATCAAGCACAGTGCAACGGCCCGTCAGGTTTGGCAAGCACCATTCTCGTTGACCAGCCTCCGGCATGATTCTAGGATTGTTTGGTGGCGCAATGTTCACAAACTCGTTTACCCCTGAGACCAACTCGTCGCTTCCCCAACTTTTGGGATAATTACCCCATTAGTGCTAAACATATTATACGCATACCAATTCGGTCAAAAACTTATCAATTTTGTCAATGTAGTCCCAAGTCTCTGCGCGGAATTCCAACGCAATCCTTCCGGTCAATATCTGACGTGGCATCCAGTCATCACTATTCGTCCTATGCAGCATGTTGATGTGGCCAATTTGCGGATCGCCACGTCAGCAACCTCTGGCACCAAATTGGTTGGAATGACTAAATTGGAATTTCGCACGAAGATTTAGGATTACATTGGTAAGATTGAAAAGTTTAGGACTGATCGGACATATGTACAATTGGTTTAGGACTTTGGTGCCTATCGGACATTAGTGACCTCCGATCAACATGGTGGTCCAAGCGAAACTCATTGGTCGGAGGTTTACTACGCCCGGTTCCAAACTCATGTAAGTTTTGGTCATCATTTCTGCTACCGGTTCATTAAATTTTTACTACCCTCTCGACTTTTATGATGATATAATTGATCATTCCTAAATTCCATGCTCATTCATTAATTACATGCCTCAACAAATTATCATTTTTTTGGTAAAAAGTGGCATTTGTTTCTACGCATCAGCTCCTACTAGCTCCAACTTGTGCATACACCAAAGCAATAAATAAATATAAACTTGTTCATGGATTATAATAACAAACTTTTGGCCGGAGAGAGCGAGAGAGAGGCGCACCGATTTCGAAAACCAGGCCGGAGAAACCAGAGCAACCCGGGCCGCCGGTGAGCCACAGCAGAAGAGGGTCTCTGACCGGGTTCCTCTCCGATTCGATGAAGTAGTAGAACAGCTCGATTTCATCGTTATCCCCAACGCTCACGTAGCTGGTTCAGCAACATTGTACCCCACACAAACTCAGTTTCAACAAGGAAAAATATTAAGCAGGAGAGCGACCTGCTACAAGCTCACTGGTGATAACTAGATGAATGTACTAAGACGTAAAATGCCGCAAAAATAAAAGAAATTCGAATCATATGCAGTCGACGCGTTGTAACTCACCCAGTTTCAAGCTTAAATGGGAGCTTCCCTGAATACCCAGGTAGATATTCAACGATGGTGTTGGCCACTGCAAATGTGTTGATCTTCAGGGCAAGCAAAAGCACAGCCCCGAGAAAGAGCTTCTTCGTCGCCGTCCCCATCGTTCTCCGACTCGAACACTGGTCCACCGCCATTTCTCGTGGCGGCCGAGGAGAGAGACTGTTGGAGCTTAAGTACTATTTACGAGGCAAACTGAAAAAGCGTATATAGATCAAATGGACCCTGGAGAGAGACACGATGGACACTGGAGAGAGAAGTTGGTAGAAGTGCTATGCTAATGTATGAAAGGAGCATAGTGGGACTCAAATGGGTTTCGTTTCATTAGGGGTTTTTTTTTTTTTTTTAACGTAGCGTGTGGACATAATACTGCCTATTCTCGGTCAAAGATTGAAATGGCAGCGGCTCCAAAGATTTGTGCAATGGTGGAGCCGTTGGTCAAAGCTGCGAGGGAGGATAGTTTGGTGGGCCTTTCGAAATTTAAAAGTGGAAACCATAGATACAATAATACCCATCGAAGTCAAGTACCCGTGAAAGTCCATCTAACTTTCCATTTGGCAATCTTCTTTTTTCAATGAATGAATGTCTGCGAAGATCTCCTTTAGCTACATGTCTCATATTTGGGAAAATGTTCGTCTTTTTTTTAGGTAGGAGTTCGTTCGTGCAAGAATGGTCCAAGGGGCCACATCTGATTAGAGCTGTGTACTGTAGCGAGAAGATAACAAGAGATGCTATGATCACGGGTAATAGCAAGATTATGGGATTTGACTAGTTTGAGCATGTATCAGGGGATATTGTATCTAACTTTCCAAGAAGTGCCGGGACTAAATTTGAAAGAAGACTTGGAATGGGAGTTCGAATTCGAGCATGTGAGAAATTGATTTGGAACCACTGTTGTTTATATCATGAATTGGAGAGCGAAAGAGCTAAGGCGGGTTCGACCCTACTTTCAATCGTTTTTATCAGGATTAGAACAATTCTAGAACTAACTTTAGCGTGACAAAAATAAAATAAAAATGGAACTAGGACAATCTCACGGGCTTCGCATAGTATTTACAACCGGCCTTATGTGTGGAGATCAACGTCACAACGGGAAAGATTCGCTTCGCACATCGTTACCTGCAAACAATGCCGTGTTTGAGCTTTTGTCTTATTGAGGTGTTTGGGGTGTGTGATTTTTCTGAGATGCCCAAGAAAGTTTAATGATGTCACCGTGCTAAATCTGCGATATGTCACTATTTGATGATCAAGAGTAGTTTTAGGAATACGATCAGAATCAAAGTCGAGATTTCAGTTTTGGCATGGATTGCACGATGTCCAGGACAAGATTTACATAGAAACAAGACGAATGGGGTATCATGTGATCAGATTGGCATAAGATGGTTAATTTTTTCGGTTATTTTTGTTTGATCCAACGAATTTGTCTATTCCATTCCGCTTAATCTCTTTTTGGGTCCCATATACGATGACTTTTAGATTACAAGGTATATGCACGAGTCGCACGTTAAGAACTTGGAAAAGTGTTCCATCGTGTAGAGATAAATGGCAATAATTTTGATTTGCGATGCAAAGAAAAGATAACGTCCATATTCGATTCACCTGCGTGCACATCCTAGCATATTGGGGTGGTTTGAAAGATTGGTAGCGTCTTGACTTGTGAAATTTAGGTCTCAAAACACGTGGATAATGCTAGCTAAAATCAATGAGTTCCCTAGTTAGCAAATATGACTCAAAAGAAAAGTTGATCTGGACGAGTGGACAGACATGCCATGGACAGACCATGCATTGATAGGAGGCATGACAATTCGATGGGGATGCTCATTGCTTCTTCATGTCATGGACGTGCCCTATGCTTATTCACGACTGGCCCTAGAATTATCCCAACAATCTCGTAAATAAGTTGTACTACGTGAGCCGAAGCCTGAGTGGATGGGTCGAACGTGAAATGGTGCGAGAAATCGAACATGTTCTTTATTTCTCCCACAATGTTACAGTCACATGGTTCATTTGAAGTACTGATGTGACTGAGTGACATCCAGCAGAACACTCCTTACATGAATTGCAGCTTATTAGTCTCACTTGGGGAGCTTCAGCAAAAGCGGCTGAGAACTAGAGAGGGTAATTAGCAAACCACCTGTAAATCATGGCTAGAGTCTCTTTGGGCTTGTATTCTGGAGCTGTATGACCGGCTCCCTGTACAGAAAACACGTCGAACATGAGAGAGTTTTCTGCAACGTGATTGATATAGTCCGCCACATCCACATCATTCCACGAATTAAGTCTCTATAATATCTTTACCAAGCATCACGTGCGAATAATTATGTACCTTGACAGTTGCATATGTCAACTTATAGTTGTCGTGCTCATTCTGGAGGGTGTACCTGCAATTCAAAATTAGCAATGCAAATTCTGGGTGAGGTTTGGTCAAGAATAGCAGAAATCATGTGTATACTAATGTTTGCAGACATACTAGCCCAGTGACTTGACCGTCCACGAACCAGGCCTCCCAATCAGTGGAGAGAGAGAGATTTAAAGTTTCGATCCATGCCATTGTGCCGATATATGGAACAACCATGTCGTGATCTCCACTGTAACATCACAGACGGTAACTAATTCGGCTTACAGTACATTATCTCGATATCGTACTTCTTGAATTGCAATATTATGTTTTCATTATTCCCGGTACCTATAAATAAGGGCTCGCAGTTTTTTCTCGGTGAGATTTCGGTGATAATCAGTGGATTTCAGGACATCATGAGCGTAAGATGAGCTCTCATTGCACCTTATCCACTCTGTTTTAGTCCCCTGGCCGTGCGAGCAGGAGTAAGCAAGATGACCAAGAAACAATCCAATCGGCAACATATATTAATCCGAATAATCAACAATGCAATACCTCTCGTATTTGGAGAGCCTTTTGAACAGTCTCGTCATTAGCCCATACGTAGCAATAGAGGTAATCATAATTCTGCACAGCGAAAATTGCTTCACTTGAAACAGTCGTCAAAGCATTTAAATGAATGTAATCTAGAAGAGAATGAATATATTTACTCGGCACCACGGTCTGGGAAATTAGTGCAATGATAAGGGGTTGATCTCTGAGTTGCCATCCTCGAGAATTCGTCGATCCCATTTCAGGAAATTCGGTCTTGGAGTCAATGTACTACACTTTGGTTCCAATACATGGGCATTGAATATCTTCTCAACACACTGTCAAATGGGAGAATGAACTAACAAATCGCCAATGATCGGGTAGATGGTACTCTTACATAGATGCATCGATACAATCATATTTACCTCGACAACAGATTGAAGATCGACTCCACAGTCCACGTTTTCGGGATCGACATGCATGTATTCGCCCTTACAGTTGCTCTTAGCTGACTTGAATTTCGTTTGGTATTCAAATGCTTCTTCATCAGCCATTGCAAGTCAAGGGGAACCAACAAAGTCATCGGATGGAAAATCAAATAAAAACTCAGTGGAATCTACCTTATAGAGTTCGTCCGATATAAGTGCTTTTCGATGCGCAAATACGACCCTCGAATTCAAGTCGTAGAGTACACCCGTCAAGGGATTGCCAAGCACATATCCTTGGATTCGTGAAGCAAAAACGTCATCTGAGAATCATGGAACTTTATAGTCTTAACATGTTTTGTACTGGTAAATGCATGTATACCTTGATATTCAACGGTGGAAGATGTCCAACTTCATTACCTAGAAAAATTCGAGACATCACATCATTAGGAAAACAATGGTAAGATTATGGTGAAACCAGTACACGTTTTCACTGTTTGAAGATCTTTAAATCGAGACCTTCCAGCTAAACTAGAACGACAATGTTTCGAGAGCTATGGTTACCATTAACAACTTCGGTGACAATGATAGGGATCGTCATGCCCGAATAAGAGTCGCCGGTGATGTAAAGTGGGTTGGACAGAAACTCGGGATGAACCATAAGCCACTGTGTCGATCATTGGAAAACGATGTTAAAAAGAAACTGATAGCACCACTATGTGCTTGGCTGAAACACAATCAATCGATGGTGCGGCATGACATGAACAAGAATTCACCAAGGTAGGTGAGGCCCCCTCCAAGAGGCCCATCTGGTAATTAGTCAATTAAAGTAACAAGCCCAAAGAAGGGCATCATGAATTGTTTTTTGGTCAGCATTTACAGATTCAAAGAGCTTGATCCAAAGTGAATAAACCTGTCACTTGGGAAAGGAAGATCAGTATCTCATCTAACCTTTCGCAGGAACTGATATGTTTCGGCAGCTGAACTCAAGTCGCCAGTGTGATAACCTTCTTGAGTAGTCGAGTACGAGAATCCAGTGCCAACAGGTTGGTCCAGGAATATTATGTTCGCGACCTGAAAAAATTTAGGTGATACATGAAGCTCTGTGCGCGAACCAACCGCCAAGTGAAGCATGCACAGACATTGCTCAATGTCTCGTACCTTGGTCCATGAGTATGGATTCAGCAGGAAGCTTGGCCTGTTCCCACTTGAGTTATCGTAGTTGAAATTTAATGGACCTAAGAACAAAAGACATTCTTCATGGTAATGACTATGGAAATTTCTACTTTTCTAGTAGTCGTGGTCCTAGTCTTTTGTTTAGCTGGTGAGTTTGATTTTCCACCAAGCACTGATTGCTAATTTGACAACAAGGTACGACCTCGCATTCCAAAAGACAAAATAAAAAAAAGGAGTAGTTTCGTGCTCTTTTATAATTGATTTACAGCCAAAATAAGAAAATACCTAGGCTGTTCAAACAACTTTAGTTAAATAGTTGTGCTCTAGAGCAATTGAATGTCAACTTCAAATATTTTTTCAACTTGAAATGTTCTTTGAGAATTTTCTAGGTTTCTCTAGAGCACATGCTTCTTAAAACTGTCCATTTAGGCGAAGTAAAAACTTGTAAATTTTAGGATAGGCGAGATTAAAGAAAATTCACAATATCCAACTAATGAAAGAAAGGCGTCATAAATAAGTGTTATATTCAATCACTAATAGTTACGTCAGGTAACAAATAATTAGGAGGTAACGACGGCCCTTGTCAGCCTCTCTTGAAACCATCGTTACTTGTGGAATGAACTTATTTATTCTTTCTTTCGATAAAAAAGAAACTTAGTTATTCTTTCCACAAATATTTTCTAATATCTTATGATTCCTATTTGGGATTAAATCATGTTCATCACTAGCCTAACTGCATTTTTGCTTCTCACCGGTAACAGTACAATTTGAATCAGAATTGAAACTTGAAACAATGGGTGGTTGTGGCTGCACCATTACTCTCCTAGGAGGAAGCGCCGTCACACATTCATTTTTAATATTATAAAGGGATATAATAAGCTATAGAAAAACACGAAACATTACACAAATCTTCATCTTTCCGCATTGTGATGGATTTTTCAGTTTTACTAGTCCTAGAACACGAGTACTCAATACCTCCATTTCTATCAAAGATGGTTTATCTAATTCAAAATACAATAAGAAAATTTCGTCCAAAAACGAAGTATTTCGGGTGTAATCCTGTTTATTATCTTATGAACTTATGATCATATATCATCACAGGTCCTGGTCCCGCATGCTCATCTTATCTTGAAGGTATTGCTACATTTAAGCTTTAGAAAAGTGTTCTCTCCCTTAGAAAAAATCACGACAAGCGGATGATCTCTGTCACCTTCTTTTCCACTTTGCACCTTTACTAAAGGAAAGCTAACGTTCAACCTCGAGTCTACCGAATTTTCAACTTGGAACTTCATGTAATTGAACTTCACCATCATCACTACTGCTTTCCCTTTCTTCTACAACTCAAGAAGAGCTGGGCTAGACAAGAGATCATCAGACACTTTTGAAGGACTCGGCATAGCGATTTCGTAGATGAGACCAGAGAGGCTAGAGCAACCAGGGCCTCCGGTAAGCCAAAGCATCATAGGGTCGTCCTTCGGACTCCTTTCCGACTCGATGAAGTAGTAAAATAGCTGCACGTCATCAAACTCTCCAACTCCAATGTACCTTCATTAATCACTCGTAGTTACATACTAGTTGCTCTTTGACCATAACATACACTGGCATTGCAAGACTTATGCGTTGGATGGGCATAAATATTACTTACCCAGTTTCGAGCTTGAAGGGGTGATCGCCAGCAAACCCGGGTAGACTTTTGATGATCGACTGAGATTGGACCGTGCTGAAGAAAACGAGCAGTGACGACAAGAGGTGTGACAAAATGGATCCCATCGTGAAATTGTTGGAGAACCAGCTTGGAGTAGAACTAGAAAGCAGAGGATTGACAGTTTAGCAGTTCACTCATCAAGTTAGTTGTTGAAGTGCGAGTGTGTAATGTATATATATGAAGTTGTTTGTACATCTGTTTCTGGTCAGTTTTGTTCAAGCGATGAGGTTCAAGCCGATGCTCGACACCGGCAGCATTATCGAATGATGAACGGGGGATGTCCACTCAAAACGGCTAAAAAGTGGCTAAACTCAAAGTGAGTGGTTTCTTCGTGCCTGATACAAAAAAGACATGTTCGATATATATCGTGGATCCCTTTCTTGGTCGCATTAGAAGTTTTTGAAACGATACGGTTTAGTGTACTGAAAGTTGATCGTTGGGACTCCAATTCACTGACACAGCCACACCTGCGAATTTTGTTGCTCTTTACCTTTAGTTAATCGTATTCATATCCTATGAATCAAGTGGGGATGTTTGAAAGGCAGCAATGAGAAAAGATGGAGATTGGAGCATGTTGGAGTTGGCGAATACTTCGGGGACCCTTATTTCTCATACCGAGCACGTCCATATGAATTTAGGGAAATCAAAATATGATCCGACGATATGTGACCCCTACGCACGGAATGCGGGGGGGGTTTGGAGGCAGCGCCCCTGACATGGGGGTCCCGCTGACCGGACAGCGGGCGGGGGTTCCGCTCCCCGTTGAGCGGACGACGACCTCGCTCGCCGGTGAGCGGGTAGGGGCTCGGGGGCAGCGCCCCCGAAACAACATCGGGTTTGCTAACCCATTTGTTGTGGGATTAAAGGGATTCGGATAGGCTTGGACTTTGAGTCCATTTTAAGTCCTATATATATTGTACTCGTATGAGAAATTATTGTAACGAGTGATTGTGGTTGTAAACCCTAAAAATCATAGTGGAATCCCTTTGTAGGACGTAGTCCTATTTGTGGGTGAATCTGGGTAAACTCGTACATCATTTAATTTTCTTCTATTTTCTGCTTAATCGTTCTAATTCGATTAGCGATATACCCCCATCAATTGGTATCAGAGCCAAGATCGAGGAATTAGGGTTTATCTAAGATGTCAACAGGGTCACGGATTGAGATAGAAAAATTCGATGGGATGCGGTTTGACTTGTGGAAGATGAAGATGGAGGATCTACTTTGTGATCGAGATCTCTGGTCAACAATCGTAAGTGAAAGGCCGGTTGTTGCGACGGCTAGTGTCGTGATTGGCAAGGAAGCGGATGCAACTTCCAAACAGCCAGATCAAAAGGAGATTGAGTATTGGGATCGGATCGATCGGAAAGCAAACGGTTTGATCCGGCTTTGTCTCAAAGATTCCATTCTGACGAACGTGATGAACGAATCTACAGCTAGGGATTTATGGCAGAAACTGGAGTTGTTGTACCAAAGTAAGTCACTGGTAAATAAATTGTTCTTAAGGAAGAAACTATATAATCTTCGGATGCATGAGGGCGATTCGTTTTCTGCACATCTGTATGACTTTAACACATTGATAAGTCAACTCGTATCAATCGATGTTAAGTTCTAGGATGATGATAAGGCGATAACACTACTCTGTTCACTGCCGGATTCATGGGATAACCTAATTGTGGTAATCGGTGGTGGGGACAAGGAATTGTCGTATGATAATGTGTGTTTGGCCTTGTTATCAGAGGAGACACGAAGAAATGGGTCAGGGAATTCTAGTAAATAGACGCTGGCTGCTAGGGGTAGGCCAGCAGAGAAGGCTCTAAATCGAAGAGGGTCCAGATCCAAATCTCATGGGCAATCGAAGAGTAGGGAGAGGAGGGTACAATGCTGGAGATGTCAAGAGTGAGGCCATGTGAAGCGAGATTGTAAAAACAAGCCCGTTTCTAAGAAAGAAGCTGAATCATCCCTGGGAAAGAAGGAGGACGAGATAGGAGATATGTATGTGGCTGTTCATGTATGGCGTAGTTAGACAAGGATATTTGATTCGTCGACATCGGTGCTTAGTACCACATGATGCCTCATAGACACTGGTTTTGTGAATATGAGAAATATGATAGTGGAGATGTCGTGCTCAGAGATGATACTGCAGTTCAGATGTCGGGTGTGGCAGGGTGAAGCTGACAATGAGTAATGACACAGTGAAGACTCTTCCAGAAGTGATGCACATACCCTCGATGAGTAGAAACCTGTTATCAGTCGATACGATGGCTGATTCAGGAGTTACTTTCAGCTGTGATAAAAATTCGTGCAAGATGACTCGAGGTTCTATTGTGATTGCACGAGGAGTCCGTTATGGAACGTTGTACAAGCTGCTCAGGGAAACGGTGATTGTTGGTGGTGGGTTCGTCTCTAAAAAGGCAAAGGAAGATGGATATGACACGTCCATGTTGTGGCATCAGAGGCTAGGGCATATTGGTGAAAAGAGCTTGTCTACCTTAGCTTCGAGTCACATGGTAGAGGGAGTACCAGATTGCTCTATGGGTTTCGGGTTTTGTGAACACCGTCTTCATGGAAAATAGAACCGAGTTAGTTTCCAACACACCGGTACGAGAGCAACAGAGATTCTGGAGTTGATTCACAGTAATGTTTTCGAGCCTACTTCGATGCCATCTATTGAAGGATCCAGGTACTATGTATCGTTTATAGATGATTTTTCGAGATATAGTTAGATTTATTTTATTAAAAGTAAATCAGATGTATTCGAAAAATTTCGAGAATTTAAGGCTTTGGTTGAAAACCAATTGGATAGGAAAATCAAGATACTTCGTACGGATAACGGAGGTGAATTCTGTTTGGACAAGTTCGAGCAGTTTTGTGTGGATAGTGGTATCGCGAGGCAGAAAACGACCCCATATACACCTCAACAGAATGGAGTGGCTGAAAGATTAAATCTGTCACTCATAGAAAAGGCAAGATGCATGCTGAGTTAGGCAGGTCTGGATCCTGAATTTTGGGCAGAAGCTGTAGCCACGACCAGTTATTTGAAGAACCGGTCACTGACCTCATCAGTGAAGGACCGTACACCATACGAGGCAGTGTTTGGGAAGAAGCCGAATCTGTCACATATTCGGGTGTTTGGGTGTAACGCGTATGTTCATGTACCCAAGGAGAAAAAGGGGTAAGCTTGACAATAAGTCTGAGAAGAACATATTCATCGGATACAAGGAAGGGGTCAAGGGCTATAAGTTGTGGAATCCAAAATCAAAGATCATCGCATACAGCAGGGATGTTTTCTTTCGTGAAACACAATCCCAAGGAAGCATACAGAAAAGTGACGAGCCTAAGAAAGTGGTAGTGCTTGAAGAAAGTCCTAAGACTGAAACTGTGAAGATGGCTCCACAAGATATACTAGCAGAGTCTGATTCTGATATGGAGTAAGGGGACTTGGTTAATGAAGTCGAGGATGCAGATTCGGATGAAGACCCGGACACCAATAGTATGCCGGCTCTTAGGAGATCAGCACGGGAAAGATGGAAACCACTTCGGTACTCACTTAGTGCATTGAGTATGTTTCATGCCTTAAGCATTACCAGAGATGATCCTAGTTATGTAAAAGAGCCGAGATCCATGGATGATGCAAATCAGTGGGAGCTTGCAATGATAGATGAGATGCAATCGCTTGATCAAAACAAGACATGGAGCTTATGTAAATTGCCTAAGGATAGAAAGGCAATTGGGTACAAACAGGTGTTCAAGCGAAAGCTAAAACCGGATGGGACTGTGGAGAAGTACAAGACAAGGCTCGTGGCCAAGGGGTATTCTCAAATCGAGGGAATTGACTATGACAAGGTTTTCTCTCCTGCGACGAAATTGATCTCGATGCGATTTGTTCTATCCGTAGTAGCTGCATACGATCTTGAGGTGGAATAGATGGATGTAAAAACAGCTTTCCTTCATGGGGATTTGGAGGAGGAGATTTATATGAGGCAACCAGAAAGCTTTGAAGCAAAAGGAAAGGAGAATCTGATATGTAAACTAAAAAAGTCCCTATATGGGCTGAAACAGTCATCAAGGATGTGGTACCAGAAGTTTGACATGTACATGCTCCAGCTTGATTTTGTGCGTTCAAATTCTGATCACTGCGTTTATGTGAAGAGGGTGGGCGATCAATTTGTCATTCTCATGCTATATGTGGATGATATGCTTTTAATAAGGAATAGCGTGAAGATGGTGAAATCTATGAAAAATTTGTTGACTAGGAAGTTCGATATGAAAGATTTGGGGCATGCAAATTTTATTTTGGGTATGCAGATTACGAGGGACAGCGGGAAACGGAAGCTATGGCTAGGGCAAGAGAAATACATCAAAGAAATATTGAAAAAATTCAACATGACGGACTGCAAGCTTGTTAGTACCCTCATACCTTTAGGGACCAAATTATTTGCGGAACAATGTTCTAAAACGGATGAGGAGACTGATGAGATGGCCCGAGTTCCGTACGCAAGTGCAGTGGGTAGCTTGATGTATGCTATAGTGTGCACGCGTCCGGATATAGCTCAAACGGTGGGAGTCTTGAGCCGATATATGTCCAACCCGGGTAGAGAACATTGGAATGCAATAAAAAGGGTTTTTAGGTATCTTCATGGAACTTGGAATTTTTCTTTATGTTTTGAAGGTACAGGGAATGGAAATATCCTCGATATCGTAGGCCATGTAGATGCAGATTGGGGTGGAGATATTGATAGTAGACGGTCCATTAGCGGGTATGTTTTCACATTATTTGGGGCTGCGGTGAGTTGGATGAGTAGGAGGCAAAGCGTGGTAGCGCTCTCTTCTACATAGGCTTAGTACATGGCTCTTATTCATGCCGGAAAAGAGGCCATATGGTTACGATGATTGTGCTTAGAGCTTGGTTTTGAGCAAGGTACCGTGGAGGTGAGATGCGACAATCAAGGAGCTATTTATTTAGCTGAGGAATCCAGCGTTGCACTCACGTACAAAGCACATTGACATTCAATATCACTTTATACGAGGGAAGGTGGAGAAGAAAGTGGTTCGGCTTGAAAAGATCGACACTGTGAAAAATAGTTTAGACTTCCTTACTAAAGCTGTCACGATTGCGAAGTTTGAATGGTGCTTTGCTGCAATTGGATTGAAGAGGAGTGATGTTGGAAAGGCTCTCATTTGCACGAAGTATCCACCAAGTGGGGGAATGTTAGAGTTGGCGAATACTTCGGGACCCTTATTTCTCATACCGGGCATGCTCACATGAGCTTAGGGAAATCGAAGTATGATCCGACGATATATGACCCCTGCGCATGGAATACGGAGGTTCGGGGGCAGCGCCCCCGACATAGGGGTCCTGCAGATTGGACAGCGGGCAGAAGTTCTGCTCCCCGGTGAGCGGACGGCGGCCCCGCTCGCCGGTGAGTGGGCAGGGGCTCGGAGGCAGCGCCCAAAACAACATCAGGTTTGCTGGCCCATTTGTTGTGGGATTAAAGAGATTCGGATAGGCTTGGACTTTGGACCCATTTTAAGTCATAAATATATTATACTCGTATAAGAGATCATTATAACGAGTGGTTGTAGTTGTAAACCCTAAAAATCATAGTGAAATCCCTTTGCAGGGCATAGCCCTATTCGGGGGTAAATCTGGATAAACTCGTGCATCATTTAATTTTTTTTTTCTTTGCGTGATTGTTCTGATTCAATTAGCGATACACCCCCGTCAGACCAGCTGACTTTCCTTATATTCCGAAGGTTAATAACCTAAGAAATCCCACATGCCTAATGTGGGGAGTCTATTTACTTGGCCAAGCACCAAGATAAAGTAAAAAACTAAATAGAGGTACTTAATTTAACAATAATGAATGTGCGACACTCGAGATTATATGAATGCAACTCTCGAAGTACTTCTTTTGGGGAATTGAGCCCGCGCTAATTCAATCTTAACATCTTTTGTGTTTTTAATAGGTCAACATAAGTGTTAGTGTGTCCAACAATGTACTTCTCGTGCAAGAATTTATTGCGATACGGTGTGCTCATAAGTGTTAGAGTGAGAAAACATATAGTTAAGGGTGAGGTTTAGCTACAGCCGCTGTTGTTAGGATACATGCGAAACATTTATTAGGTGTTTGATCACCCCGATGTACACATAACACGAAAAAAAACAGTATCATCAAGGCAAGGCAAGATAACATGGTAAAGAATAATTGATAATAAATACTAGCTGGGGCTCTCCCTTGGATGTGAGGTCAGACTTAAATCCAAGTCCGGCTCTCCCACTCAGCCCAACTTGAACCCCGCCGACTTAAAGAGGGAGTTATGACAAATGCTTATCTACATTTGGAGGCTCATTGAGTAGCTTTTCTGCAGGACTAGAAAAGAAAGAGAAAAGAAGAAATCAAAGGAAGAAGAAGAGAGAGAAATGATGTTTGATGAGTAAACCTCTTAAACGGTCAGGTCGAATCGAGTTGAAAATAGTCTAACCCAAATTGACTCATTCAATCCGTTTTGGCCCATTTTCACATAATACAAATTTAGTGAGTCATATCTGACTCGACCCATATTGCTAAAATACACTTATATTTAACCAAATTTAGGAAAACTCATACACAAACTAAGGTGAGAGTATGGAATGAGTGAGCACAAGATCGAGTGAGGGCAAGAAAAAGTAAAGAAAGAGTTATAGAGGTGTGTTTGATTTAAAAGTTGCGCACCTATTTAACACCTATATTATTTTAGGCATTACCATTCTAAATCCATTTATAACCCATTTACTAAATATAATTAACTTTGTAATAACTCAATCTATCAAATATGAGTTAAGAAATAAGTTTATGACCCATTTTGTCAGGTCCACTGATGAGTTAGGGATGTGTTGTAGGTTGATCAAATTTGAAGGTTTTGGTTCTTTTTAGGCTCTTGCAAAAGAGATTTTGAGTCGGGACTTTAATACGGGATATTATATTCACACATTGGTAATAGAGGAGTTTTGTCAATGTGCCTCACATGTATGGCCGTCAAACGGATGGGTCGGATTCAAAATGGTCTGACCTAAATTAACCCATTTAACCCATCTCGACCCATTTTATGCTTTACAAATCTAGCTATCCGATCCATATCCAACCTGATCCGAGAATCATTTTAAGTAATTATTCACCTTAAATTGTTGCCTTTGATGACGGATAGGTCCATGGACCGGCTCGTCGAGTTAGTGAGGGAACTCAAGGGTTGGAACGAGGGTGTAAAGGCAGTGGTGAAAGTTCGATCCAAGCCATCCATAAAATATGAAATAGGTTCGGGCTTTGATTTTTGGAATAGGTGAGGGTCAGTGCCATCCTTGAAGAAAGAAAAGAAAAATAAAAAATTCAAAAAAATAAAAAAATTCATAAAATTGTTTACATCAACACCGGCCGTGCTGTGCAGGACAGCTGGTGTCCACATCAATAATTTCCAATCGAAATTGATGAGAATGACTATATTGGCAAATTGTTAAAATATTTAGGATGAAATTGACCAAATTGAAAAGTTTAGGACTGAGTTGGCATCCATAAAGTAAATTTAGAACTTTTTGGGTAATTATCTCACGAAGTATCAATGTTGTATAATGATCTAGCAAAAGAAAGGAGAAACCTCCACTAGAGACTTTAAGGTTGGAGTTGAACGGCATGAGAACAGCAAAAGTACACTAAAAGTGCCATAACTTGTGTACGGCGATCACTTTGGTACCAAACTTTTTTTTCGGATCACTTTAGTGCTAAGTCGGAGGAAAAGAGATCACTTTAGTGTCAATTTGACCGGAAATCCGACGTGGCATTTTTTTATTAATTTTTCATGCCGACGTGGCTCGTCGGAGGATGAGTCAGCGTATACAATTAGTATTTTTTATTTTAAATAATTTTTTTCCAGCGTGTACAGTCAGCAGTTTTAATTTTAAATAATTTTTTCCCTTTTTTTTCCTCTTCTTTCCTTTTTCTTTTCTTTTTTTTTTTTTCTTTTCCCCCCTCGTCGGCCGGTTGCCGATGGCCGGCCGGCCGCCAGCGAAGCTTGGGAAGGGCTGGGCGAGGGCGGCCTTGCCCATGGCCGGCGAGGGGTGACCTCGCCAGATCTGGATGAGGCAACCCTCGCCAGCCCAGGCGAGGCTGACCCTCGTCGGCTTCGGGCGTGGGTGACCCTCGCTCGACGCCGGTGAGGGCGACCCTCGCTCGCTCAGGCAAGGGCTTCCCTCGCCGGCGTCGGGTGACCCTCGCCGGCGTTGGGCGAGGGTTGCCCACGCCCGACTCAGGTGAGGGCGACCCTCGCCCGCCCAAGCGAGGGCTTCCCTCACCCGCCCAGGCGAGGGGCGGCCTCGCCTGTCGCCGGCGAGGGTCGCCTCGCCCAGATCTAGCGAGGCCGCCCCTCAATGGCCATGGGCAAGGCTGCCCTCGCCTAGCCCTTCCCGGGCTTCGCCGGTGGCCGGCCGGCCACGGGCAACCGGCCGGCGAGGGGAGAAAAGAAAAAAAAGAAAAGAAAAGAAAAAGGAAAGAAGAGGAAAAAAATTATTTAAAATTAAAAATGCTGACTGTACACGCTGAAAAAAATTATTTAAAATAAAAAATGCTAACTGTACACGCTGACTTATCCTTCGGCGAGCCACGTCGGCGTCAAAAATTAATAAAAAATGCCACGTCGAATTTCTGACGTAATTGGCACTAAAGTGATCTCTTTTCCTCCGACTTGACATCAAAGTGATCCGAAAAAAGTTATGCCACCAAAGTGATCGCCATACATAAGTTATGGCACTTCTGGTGTACTTTTACCGCATGAGAACTATTATATTATTCACTGCTTGAGCAATGTTGCCTACGTACACGTGAAATTGGCTTGCAAAAGTTAGTTTTAAGGAATTGTAATTAGGAAAAAACGACACATCAAAGTGGTGACCCAAGGGAAATCATGAAAAGAGAGAATGAAACAAAACATAAGAAATGATAAAGATTGAGGAGGAAATGTTCCCAACTATGTACATGAAAATGAGCAACATATATACTAACGGTAAATGGTTCTTGGGTTCGTATAGGTTCGCATATTTTTTGTAATTTGGAACCTACTCTATATATTCTAGACCTAGAACCTCCATTGTCATAGGTTCCAGGATCTACCTAGGTTCCACCTGTATTATTAATTGAACAATTACAGTAAATCATCACTTTAATGACCACCATTTGCTGTAATATACTGACCACAACTTATATTTAGATAGACGAAGAATATGAAAGATTAACAAAATAAATGTCTCAGTCATAAAATAGAAGTTCGGATGAGTAGTTTCAAATTATATACTCATCATCGGACGCTATAGAATATCACAGGATTGCACGAATATATAGACAAAGAAAAACTCAAAAACTTGTTACAAGTTATAGGTTCCATCAACCTAAAACTTGTAACCTACCGGTCGAAAGAGGTTTATTAATTTTTGAAACCTGAAATCTACTCTTCATATCTTAAAACTTGGAATTGGACAGATTCCCGCCGGTCCGATTCTTTGGTTCCAGGTTCTATCCTAGAACTATGCTCATCCCTATTGCATACTGATTAAGGAATTCCGAAAGACCATGTCCATCTATTTTGGGTGTGTTTCGTCGAAGTTTGAATATGTGACAAGATATCTTAACCGAAAATTGTTCTTCAATTTTATTAAAGGAGACAAGTTCTGTGGCGACTCCGAATAGAAAATATCACAAGTAGAGAAGAGAATCGGTGATTTCATTTCAAGTGAGATTGAATGTGCACAAATTATTCCATAAGTTAATTGACGATTAAGCTTGAGAATGTAATAACTCCAAACGGAACCAAACGTACACAAATTATGTTGGAATATAATCGATGATAAAGCCTAAGAACGTAAAGATGTAACACTAGAATTTAATCGACGATGAGGTACCTGAGATATACAGCAAAGATACACGCTAGAATTTAGTCGACAACGTGAATCTAGAAACTATAACTAAGAAACACACTTGATTTAAATTGACGACACAAGTTTGGAAATTATAACTACTATGCAGGAATCGAAAGATAATATGTTTGTTTATTTGTGCGCGGGGGGGGGGGGGAGGCACTTCGAAGAGTTCAATGTGGCTATTTAAAGCCTGCAATCGACGCTTATTGACGAAGGTTACAAACACAAATGGTAACCTAATTATTACATTGACTCAACTACCGTTTTCTTCGACTTCACTATTTTTACGGTTGCTTCTTTGATGGTAGTATATGAGATTGTCGACTCTACTTTTCCTCGATTCCTTCAAGCTGTTGATTCATCAAGTTATTGATTTTTCAAGTTGTCAATAATTTTGTTTACAAATGACCAAACTTCGCTCTCATCATTAAGTCCTTCACATGTCGATAATTACCAGAAGGGCCTCTCGAAGGGGGCCTCACCTAACTTGGTGAGTTCTTGTTCATGTTTTTCAGTTCCATCGATTGATGGTTTGATTAATTTGACATGAAATGACTTAATTCCCCCTATTTCTATTAAAATCACATCATGAACTAGACCAATGTACACAATTGAAGTTCAATGGGCCAAAGTAGAATATAATTGATCAAATTGGATTAGAGTTTAGAATGGATCAAATTGAATTGAGTCAATTAGGGCATTCCGTAATAGATTTTTCAAATGCATGTTAAATAATTTAGTCAAATTAAGCCCAATGGAAGTGATTTTGTCAAAATTGACATTGGAATTGATTTCCATCCAACCAACTTTGTCCAATTTTGGCTATTTTGTATTAGGGGTGATCAGTTTCAAGATGAATAGGTTCTAGACCTGGAACTTGAAACCTACCTTGTTATAATCGGTTCTCGATTTTTGAAACTTGGAACCTGTCATGTTTGCCTTGGAACCTGTTTTGAAACCTACCCTGTCTTCCGGTTTGGTTTTAGGGTCTACTCAAGAACCTTTTTTTTTTGTTCCCTTTCTTGGTTTCATTTTTTCCAGCAAAAAATATGAGTAGCAATAAAACGATTCAAAGTAAAAGATAAATAATACAAATTACTATTCTCCAAAAGTAACATTCCCTAAGATAAGCAATAAAAATTACTATCCACCAAAAGCATAATCCAAAATATAGTAATTGTATGATCTGCGTTTTTTTTTTACACAAGCTAAAACCGGTTATAGAACCTCTTCGGGTGGGTCTTCACGTGGAACTGGGAACCGGACCAGTTTCAATTGGTTCCCAAAAAATGGAACCAATTCCAGGACCTATTTTTTCGATGGTTTGGTCCGGTTCCTTGGTAAACCCAGTCCGGTTGTACACCTTATTTTACACTAATCATGAAGTATTGATTCGGAACCCCTAATTGGGTCAAAATTGGGGAAATTTACCAATGACTTGTAATCTCAAAATTGGCTTGACAATTGGAATAGTTACAACCTATAGATAAAATGTCGTGAAAGAAACTATCTCAAAAGACGATTAGAAGTGAACTAATTTTGATTTTGGCCAATTAGCCATCAAAATTTTCGAATTGGGGAAAAGTCGGTTTCTAATCAATTTTTGTAAATTTGACAATGGATTAGTCAAATTAAGGTAAAAGGAAATGATTTAATGATTTGTCATTTTATTTTAAAAATTTAGTGGTTGACTTGAGTAATTTGACCAAAAAGTTCACTCTTAACAGTTTTCAAGATTATGGGCCAAATCAATGTCTTGACTTAAATAAAACACGATGGAACTAAAAATTTGACTAAAAACACTAAAATAACTCTTTTTGGATGAGAAATGAGCCATGTCGCAATTAAAAACTCTAATATCAAATTTTTATCATTATATATACGTGTTGGTTGAAAATTGCGTGTCAATACCTAAAAATAGAAAGAAGAGAAAAGACAAAAAAGCCTTAAAAAGTTTTGGCTTTACCCGCCAACAAAAATGAGTACTGGTTTTGCCTGAATCTTATCCTTGTTTCCCTAATGATGTGATGTCTTAAATTTTTCTAGGTAATGAAGTTGGACATCTTCTACCATTGATTATCAAGGTATACATGCATTTACCAAAATAAAACATGTTAGACTAGAAAGTTTCATCATTCTCAAATGACGTTTTTGCTTCACGAATCTAGGGATATGTGCTTGGCCATCCCTTGACGGATGTACCTTCTTTTTTTGGACGGTAAAAACTCATTCATTTCAAAGGATTGCTTTTGCACGTAATAAATCCAAAAGAGGAAATGGGAGAGTAGAGTCCCAGCTCATAGGAAGAGTGTCGTCGAGTTGGTCTTTGACGACCCAATCCGCTACTTTGTTTTGAGATCTAGAGCAATGGACCAAGCTTAGATCCGGTAAAGTGGTCGAGAGCCTCATGCACTCTTTGACTAACTCTACTTCCTCCCATGTGGGTTCATCTTCGCCTGGTACTTGCGACGGATGTACTCTACGACTTGAATTCGAGGGTCGTATTCATGCATTGAAATGCGCTTATATTGGGCGAACTCTATGAGGTGAATTCCAGTGAGTTTTTATTTGATTTTCCATCCAATGTCTTTGTTGGTTCCCCTTGGCTTGCAATGGCTGATGAAGAAGCATTTGAATACCAAATGAAATTCAAGTAAGTGAAAAACAACTATAAGGGCGAATACATGCATGTGGATCCCGAAAACGTGAGCTGCGGAGTGGATCTTCAATCTGCTGTCAAGGTAAATATGATTGCATTGATGCATCTATGTAAGATTACCATCTACATGATCATTAGCGATTTGTTAGTGTTGCAATATTAATGGGACGATTAATTAGGATCTTGCAATTAAGTGAATTATCAGAGAAATAAATGAAGAATAATAAAAAAAATAAAAAAAATTTATGTGAATCGATTCGAATATCAATATCTATATAGACTCATTCATTAATAATCGAATAAGTGAAATTTATAAGCATTTATATGTTTCGAGTGTTTTCCAGAGCTCCTCCGGTCGGCTGCTTGTCTTTTTCCCGCAAGCTGATACCGTAGGCTTGTCTTTGTTACGTGTGTTCGGCTCGTCTCTCAAAAAGCGCCTTTCATGTGGGACCTCCACTCTAGGGCTTTACAGGAGGCAACGCCAACATTAAAGAGTCCGTGTCTTGGCCCCACTTGCTTTCCTTTTTATGAGGCCACATGGTAATACACAGTTAGACTGGGTATGATAATAATTTTGTCCTCGAAAGTAAATTCTGCTAAAAAATAATTTTTTTTAATTTCGTATTTAGAAATAATTTTCAAGCATTTGAAAATATTTAATAACTGCTCAAAATTTTTATTTTTAGAATAGAAAAAGAATAGAAATGTGTTTGATAACTATACAAAATTTCTTTTTATTAATAATATTTTGAATTTTTCAATATTTCTTGTTTTTTCTTTCCTTCCTTGGCCATGGCCGATCGCCGGCGTCGACAACCAGCTACAGGCCAGGGCGGGCAAGGGATTTGCGGCCCTCGCCGTCGCCACCTAGGCGAGGGACTTGGGTGGCGACGGTGAGGTCAACCTTGCCATCGCGGTCGTGAGCTGCCCTCGCCAGCCTTGGCCCGTGGCCGGTGGAAGGCAGGTGGCAGGCCGGGAAGAAGAAGAACAAATCAAGAAAAAAGAAGAAAACCAAGAAGAATTAGAAATGAAAAAATTATTCCAGAATCAATAAACTGCTTTTTTTTGCTTCTTGATTCTGCTCCAAAACTGATCTTGGGAATAATTTTTTGCAAATTTGTGTCTGGGCACAAAAAATTTAACAAATGGATTTCTATTCCCAAACTGATTCTGGGAACAAAAGAACAGAAATTTTCACTATTTGACAAGTTGTCAAACGGGCCCTTAGTGTCCACTGTAGGAGTGTGCCCCTTATATTTGGTGACAAAGCTTTTCACAACCAAATTTGGAGAGACATTAGATTTTCAAAAAATCAAAATCTTTCAATGGGTTGTGTTCCGTACACAATTCAAAGTTGAAACACAATTTAACAGTTAGTTCATTATCCTAGCATGTTGAGAAGAAATGCAATCCCCACGTATTGGAACCAAAGTGTAGTACATGGACACCACAATCGAATTTCCTGAGATGGGATCGACGAATTCTCGGGGATGGCAACCCGGACCGTGGTGCCGAGTAAATTTATTGGCCCTCTTCTTGACTGCATTCATTTAAACGAATTGACGAATATTTCAAGTGAAGCAACTTTCGTTGTGTATAATTACGTTTACCTCTACTGCTATGTATGGGCTAACGATGAGATTGTTAAAAAGGCTCTCCACGTACGAGAGGTATTGCATTGTTGATTGTCGGAATTAATATATGTTGCCGATCCGATTGTTACTTGGTCATCTTGCTCACTCCCGCTCGCACGGCCAAGGGACTAAAGCAGAGTGGACAAGGTGCAATGAGAGCTCATCTTACGCTCACGAAATCCACCGATTTTCATAAAAATTAACCTAGAAAAAACTCCGAGCCCTTACCTCTAGGTACCAGGACTAAGAAAAACATAATATTACAGTTCATGTAATAAGATATCAAAATAATGTAATGTAAGCCGAATTAGTTATTACTGCAATAAGAAAAGTTGATCACGACATGGTTATTCCATATATCGGCAAAATGGCAAGGATCGAAACTTTAAAGGTCAAGTCACTGCGTTTAGATTGTCTGCAAACGTATGTTTTTCGTTTTTAGGTCAGATTCTGCAAACATAAGTATATGCAGGGTTAATTCTAAAAAAAATACAAATTTTAGATCAAGTGACAATTCTGGCCTCAATTTTTTTTTGTCTTATAAAAAATCATCAATTTTCACCGTGATCCCAAATTTGGCTCTCCGTTGACTTTCTGTCTGAAGTCACCTTTATTTGAGAAAAAAGGTTATGGTGGTGAGCTTGACAGATCTCGTCCATGGCGTTTGTCGACTGGCGGTGGTCTACAGTTTTAAATTACGACAAAATGACGAAATCAGGCCAGAGAGATTCAATTTGGAGATATTTTTTATTTGCCGGTGAAGTGAATGAGACGAATAGTTTCACCGTTATTCTTCAAGCTATGACTCAGAGAATAAGATAATGAATAGTGCTTTAAATCCAGTCAACAAGTCACGTGGATTTATTACTGAGGTGGAAGAGTCAAGTCGAATAATTAATGGTTCTAAGTCAATGGGAGCCAGATTTGGGATTTAAGTGAAAGTTGGTGATTTTTTACGAGATAAAAAAAAAGTCGAGGTCAGAATTGTCACTCGACCTAAACTTTGTGCTCTTTTACGGGACAAAAAAAAGCTCCAATTAAAATTGTTCCTCAATCTAAAGTTAGTATTTTTTTTTTTTTTTGGAATTAGGCAGTATATGCATGATTTCTGCTGCTCTTGACCAAAGCTCACCCAAAATTTGCATTGCTGATTTTGACTAGCAGGCACACCCTCCAGTATGAGCACGACAACTGTGAGTTGAGATATGCAACTGGCAAGGTACATAATTATTAGCATGCGATGTTTGCTAAAAATATTACAGCGACTTTAATTCGTTGCCGAAAACTTTCTCACGCTCAACGTGTTTCCGTACAGGGAGCCGGTCGTACAGCTCCAGAATACAAGCCCGAAGAGACTCTAGCCCTGATTGACGAATGGTTCGCTCATTACCCTCTCTACTTCTCATCCACTCTTGCTGAAGGTCCCAAATTGACACTAGTGAGCTGCAATTCATGTAAGGAGTGTTCTGCTGGATGTCACTCTGATCACGTTAGCGCTTCAAATGAACCATGCGACCGTAACATTGTGCGGGAGAAACAAAAAAACACGTTCGATTTCTCGCACCATTTCACGTTCGACCGATCCACTCAGGCTTCGGCTCATGCGTTACAACTTATCGACGAGATTGCCGAGATAATTCTAGGGCCAGTCGTGAATAAGCATGGGGCTCGTCTATGACATGAACAAGCAATGAGCATCCGTGTCAAATTTTCAGGACACCTATCAATGCATGTCCTGTCCGTGACATTTCTGTCCACTCGTCCAGACCAACTTTTCTTTTAACTCATTTTTTTTTCTGATTAGGGAGCGCATTTGATTTAAGCTAGCATTATCCACGTGTTTCGAGACCTAAATTTCACAAGTCAAGACGCTACCAATCTTTCAAACCGCTCCCGCATGTTAGGATCAGGTGTATCTACTCCCGACGTTATCTGGTCTTCGCATCGCAAACCAAAACGATTGTCATTTATCTCCACTCGATGAAACACTTTTCCAAGTTCAGATGATTCTCAACGTGCGACTCGTGCATTTATATCTTGTAATCTCTAAGTCATCGTACATGGGACCCAGAAAGAGACTAAGCGAAATAGAACAGATAAATCTGTTTGATCAAACGAAAATTTAACCGAAAAAATTAATCATCTTATGCCAATCTGATAACACGACTCCTCGTCCGTCTTGTTTCTATGTAAATATTGTCCTGTACATCGTGCAATTCATACCCAAAGTGAAAGTTCGACTTTGATTATGATCCTATTATTAAAACTACTCTTGATCGTCAAGTAGCGACAGATCGCAGATTTGGCACACTAACGTTAGTCAACTTTCATGGGCCTATCGTGAAAAATCACACACCTCAAACACCTCAATAAGACATAAGCAAAAACACGAGTAGATGCTCAAACATGCCATTGTTTGCACGTAACGATGTGGGAAGCCGAATCTATTCCGCTATGGTGTTGATCTCCACACTTACGTCGACCGGTTGTAAGTACAATGCGCATCCCATGAGATTGTCCCAGTTCCATTTTTATTTTTTTGGTCATGCTAACTAATGTAGTTAGTTCTAGAGTTGTTCTAATCCTGATAAAAACACTTCAAAGTAGGGTCAAACCCGCATTAGCTCTTTCGCTCTCCAATTCATGATATAATCCACGCGATTCCAAATCAATTTTCTCTCGTGCTCGAATTCGAACTCCCATTCAAAATCTACTCTCATTTACAGCACCGGCACTTCTTGGAAAGTTAGATACAGTGTCCCCTGGTACATGCTGAAACTAGTCAAATCCCATAATCTTACTGTTGCCCGTGACTATAGCATCTCTTGTTATCTTCTCGCTACAGTACTTCGCTATAATCAGATGTGGCTCCTTGGACCACGCATGCGCGAACTACCACCTACAAAAAAAGAAGAAGATGATTTCCCCAAATACGAGGTATGTAACTAAAGGAATACTTCGCACAGATTCATTCTTTGAGAAAAGAAGATTGCCAAATGGAAAGTTAGATGGGCTTTCACAGGTTCTTGACTTCGATGGGTACTATTATATCTATGGTTTTCACTTTTAAATTTCTAAAGACCCAGCAATCTACCCTCCCTCACATTTCTCCTGTGCCTTGATCGGATCAGAATTGTAGAGTCCTTTCATATATCTGACATGCTGCAGCTTCTCTCTTGACTAGGAATCGAAAACGAACTGTAGCTAACCGTTGCTTGGAGCGTCGCGTGGCCAGTACGGAAGTACACACTCTGTTTTTTTTTTTAGGGATGCGGAAGTATACTCTTTTGGCCACCCAGAAAATGAGATTCGAAAGATTTCAAAAGTGTTTCTGGGGCCACTCTTTGACACTGAGGTAAGCTTTAAAAGAAAAATGAGGGTGTTAGGGGTTGCTTCTTGTCAAGTTGTGGTCGTGAGAGACTCCATGATTTTGACCCTACTTTCGCTACGCTCCTCCGCTTCACTCGCTAGCTTTCGAGCTACGCTCCCCTGGGTGATATACTGCTCAATCTATTTAGAAAAGAGAAAGAAAGAGCCCGCATAAGAATTGGAATAGGACGAACAATTAATGTGCAATCGATGATAATCAATTATATATTGCGAATTTTGCGAGACATTCTACAGAATTATTCACTAGCGCATTTGCCCATGAATTCGGTAGCTGTAAAGTAAGTAATTGAGGACATTTTGGAAAAAAAATAGTAAATGACTTGCCTACTACAGGTGGTCCACTTTGTTTTATATAATAGCATAGATAACGTGCAAAAGTAAGCTCACGTGACAGACTTTTATATTATATTGTGGGCTTCAATGGTATGGTACCCAACATTTAAGATTGGCTGACAAACTTCTTCTACAAAATTCGAACATATTTCTCAAATGGCGCATAAAATATCAAATTAAAATTTATCGTATCGTTTCATAAATCCTTTGGTAAATCAATCTTTTTATGCCTCGTTTGAATATATGGACCGCAAATTTGAGCGCCCAATTCCAGTCCGTGGCATTAATTTGTATATCAATTCGGTAGACGAAGTAGTTGTGCTTCCGATCCCTAACATGTCGCTGTTTCAATTAGGTTTAAGTGCACGTGGCTTTTGACCAGTGGATGGACAATTGAGAAAGCCGCGAAGCCTCTATAAAAAGTCAAAGAAATCCACACAAAAGGGAAGGAGGAGGACTCTTACACAAATTTGCCTAGTTCTCTTTTCTTCGGCAATTTCCTTTGGTTGTACGGGCCAAGGATGTTGCGTCTCCTACTTCCATTGCTGCTGTTGATCTCGAATGTCGTGCAATCACATTCGGCCATCGTCGAGAGCCTGCCAGGTTTCCCCGAAGATCTTCCCTTCAAACTCGAAACCGGGTCAGCTCGTGTTTTTTGTTTGTTTGTTCATGATCAATTGCAATGTAGCAAATGGCTTGACTCGCTATATCTTTCCTTCATCTTCAAGAGTTGTACGTATACTTATACATGCACGTTTCCCTTCTAACGTTTGTTGTAATGGTGTCGAAACAAAAAATGGTGTAGATACGTAGGGGTTGGAGAATTGGACGAAGTGCAGCTATTCTACTACTTCATCGAGTCCGAGAGGAGCCCCAAGGTGGACCCGTTGTTGGTTTGGCTCACTGGCGGTCCCGGTTGCTCCTCTTTGTCAAGCCTCCTCTACGAAATTGGTACATTCTCTCTCATTAATTTCTTAACTCATTGCCGTTGCCGTCGTAGTCGTGTCGTCTTCTTCATATATTTTTCTTCTTCCTACTTGCGTTACTACTAGGGGTGTGCAACCGGACCGAATTTACCCGGAAACCGGACCAACCCACCCGAAAAACAGGTTCGGTAACCGGTTCTAACAAGAACCGGTCCGGATATCGGTTCCATTTTTTGGGAACCGATTAGAACCGGTCTAGTTTCCGGTTTCAAGTAAAAACCAACCAAAACCTGTTTTAGAACCGGTTTTAGAATCGGTTTTGAGATAATGTACAAAAAAGTAAAAGCCTATATCACGTTACCCTATTTCACCGGTTTTAGAACCGATTTCCGGTTTAATATTTGAATATGTTTCACAACTATGAGTGAAACAGTACGGCCCTTAAAGTCATTTAAATATTATGTGATTCAGATGAGATATATAGACATTTTTCTAGCGAGAGCATATGTTTTTTCAAGATATTTCATTCGGAAACAGAAGTGAGGAGTTATCTCATCATGGCGCAAAATAAAGAGCTAAATATGTTGAATAAATTCCTTGAAAATGTGACTCTTAAAGATTTATGCGATTGGACTATGTCTTGCCACATAGTGCTTTTGGATTGTTGATTTTGATGGATTGTAATTTCAATTGCTCATTTTGGGGATTGTTACTTTTGGCGGATAGTGGTTTTTGTTATTTATCTTTTATTTTAAATTGTTTCATTGCTACCTATATTATTTTGCTAGAAAAAAATGAAACCGAAAAAAGGAACACAAAAAAAAGGTTCTCGGGTAGACCTTGAAACCGGACCGGAAAAATAGGGTTGATTCCAAAACAGGGTCTAGGAAAAACAGGGTTGGTTTCAGATTCCAAAAATTGAGAACCGGTTATAACAGGGTTGGTTTTAGGTTCTAGGTCCGGATTCAACCTGCCCTGGAACCGATCACCCCTAGTTACTACTGTCTTTTCCGATGACACGTAGCCTTTGGTAGCCTTCTTTTCCCTCTCTCTTTCTCAAAGACCACTAGGTTATGCTACATTATAATATGTCAAAATGATTAAGGCGGTCATTCATTGAGCACCCACCACTTATTTGTGTTCTATGGCTCTTTTTCCTTTTTGATGAGTCCTGTAATATCTAAATGAGCTGGTAGCAACTTTTCATGATATGATATATAAATGCTGTGTATCCATCTATTATCGGGTTAATTCCGAAAGAAAAAGCATCAATGTCATAAATTAAACGATGATGTTCTGTGATGTGCATTCCATATCAACTAAATATCCATATACCAGTCGAAAGCAAAACCGATGAAATGGTTTTAATCACCTAAGATCTTGACGTCACTTCATGTTTTCGCACAGGTCCACTGCAGTTTGATTTTTCAAGTTCCAGCGGAACGAAACCGATTTTAAAGTCAAATCCTTATGCCTGGACAAAGGTGAATCGCCTTTTATTTTCGGCTACCGTTAATACCGTTCAACTTATCGAGACTAAAATCCGCCGTCTTTTTCGTACAACAGGTAGCCAACGTCATATTTTTGGATGCACCCGTGGGTACAGGATTTTCATATGCAACGGCAGAGGCGGGATACAATGTTAGTGACACTTCCTCGGCAGCACAAACGTACGAGTTCTTAAGAAAGGTAACATTCACCTCAAGATAATCAGATGCCCCTTATGGCCATTATTGTACCTAATCACGGGGACCGATACGGTTCCTTATATTTGTTGTCTCTTTTTGCTGATGCAGTGGCTTCTGTCTCACCCCAATTTCCTCGCAAATCCGCTTTACATCACCGGCGATTCTTACTCTGGCGTTGTTATCCCCATCATCGTTAAAAATATATACGATGGTGCGTAATTGAAGTTTTTACCCACATTATTCTGGGCCACATTGGCTTTCAAGAAGGCCATTTTTCTCTTCATCAATTTAAACAACTCCGTTTGGTTTTCTGTATAGGAAATGAAGCTGGAAACGTGCCGCAAATGAATATCGTGGTACGTAATAATCTTGTAATTTTTACTATATATATAGTAATGTTTTGCGACATTAGATAAAGTTAGGCTTAGTGTGCTCTTCTCATGTCTTGTGATAATCTTGCATTCTACTACTTCCTCAGCATTTCCCACTTCATGTGACTATTAATATTGAGCCGTATAGGTTAAGTAAAGCGTTATTGTTCTGGTTATATGAACAGGGTTATACGCTAGGCAATCCGGTGAATTGTGACGAGAAGGACATGAGTTTTAGAATTCCATACGCTAACAAGATGGCTCTCGTATCTGATGAACTTTATGAGGTAAACTCACATCATAACTCTGATACGAGCTCTGTATCATCAAGGAATGTAATATGTTTGTAATGATAATTACACATGAATCGTCCTTTCGTGGTTTTACTTTTTGCATTCATGTTTTCAAGACAACGAAAACGGATTGCAATGGAGATTTTCAGAATGTAGATCCCACCAACAGCGCCTGCCTAATTGACCTTGAAATGGTGTCAATGGTAAGTCCTTTTGTTATAGCCATCCACCTCTCTCGTATTCTTTTACGCAACATATAAAATGACCGAGATGTGTTTCCTTGTGAAATCTTCTAGTGCCTTGAGAAGATATTCTTGGCTCAAGTATTGGAACCATCATGTAATCTCATATCTCCAAACCACACAAGGCTGAAATGGAGCAGAAGTATACTCGAAGAGAATGCCGTCGATGTCCTTTCGATGCCCCACGAATCCAGGCCATGGTGTCGGGTACATCCTGAATTAACTCCCTCAAAATTTCACGTTTACAGTATCTAAAAGTATATTATCTATCTATATGGGTAAGACAAATATGATATTGAACATATGGATTTCGATGATGAGCCGTTTCACTCACTTAAATTTCTTCATGATCAGCCCTATAACTACATATACTCTTACATTTGGGCCAACGATAAGAACGTCCAAGAAGCTCTTCACGTACGAGAGGTATGAAAAATCATTCTCTTCGTATTCATCACCGACATTTATATGTTTTACATTGTTAATTGATAATGACATCCAGGGCACGAAGGAAGAGTGGAACAGATGCAACCATACTCTATCTTACACAAAGGACGTTCTTGATAGCGTAGTTAATAATAAATACCTCTCTCAGAAAACCCTGCGTGCCCTTGTTTACAGGTAATGCGATGGCTAAGTGAATAAGTTTCTCGTCTTGGTTAAAATTTTTTTAATGTGTATTTGGTTTTTTACGTAAATCGGCAATTCTTACTTTGGTTCACAAAAATTACTGTTGTTGTAGTGGTGATCATGACATCGCCATCCCGTACGTGGCTACACTGGATTGGATAAGATCACTCAATTTGACTTTAGAAGGGTCGTGGTCGCCTTGGTTTGTCGAAGGTCAAGTAGCCGGGTAATATCTTCATCCTAATCCGTCAAGATCACTATAAAAATTTTTTTTTATCGAATTTTGTTTAGTTGATCATCATCTTCTCATAAACGTTTAGCTTTGTGCTTCGCTCGATGACCAACATATTCATACCGATGTGAACAACGTGCATCTCGATCTAACTATATACCAAAAATATTGTTGTTGATGAACTTCGCTCTTTAAATTCCATCTCTCGTCTGTGTTGAGAACCACGCTCAAGCTGAAAAAGTTTGTACCAAATCGCAATTAGACTTCTAAACTAAAATAAACTCATTCTGACAGTCTCCCACTATGGTAAAGTACTTCCTCTTACCTCAAATGTTTGATTCTGGGCTATTCATACTTACTTTGATACACTGGGGTTCCCCAATTTTCGGAAACGCGCCATTTTCAAGAACGTGGGTATATCTATTGGTTTGTTGCCCACCTTTCACCTCTCTTCACCAAACACTCGGAGACGTGGCTGCTAGAATCTGAATCGATGGGTGCTCTTATTCCGAATCGGACCGATCTTTTTTTTTTTTTTTGGTTTAGGAACTGGTCTCTCCCAGTTCATGGCTTCAAAGGACCCATGTCAATGGGCTTTGTTCAAAGCTGGTGTTATCAGTTAACCTACTCGTCAACCATAGAAAGTGCAATAGACCATAACATTCTTACCTAATAAAGAAGCCCTGGCCATTTTGTTGCTCGAAAGCCTCAAATGGCTAATTGGTCAACATGAGTTTGAAAGTGCAGTACATATTATCTCGTTTTAGTAATAGAGTCCCCATTTTGATTTTTCTTATTCTAATTTAAGTTAGAAAGTATTTTTGGCTCTTTTGCACAGTTTTTGAATTTATTTTGCAAACATTTTGCGTATCTTCTTTCACACCAAATATCTTGGATCTAATTTTCCTTTTGCTTGCATGTACCCGCATCGCGTGTGCTTAAGGAATTTCAATATGTTATATCTATTAACTTTCTTTTTAACCTCCGCGGACAGATATTCTATATTATATTCGGAAAATAGCAAGTTCGACCTGACGTTTACAACAATTAAGGTAGGACCCAACTCCCCTCCGGTATTCTCCCTTTTGACACTCGTATACATCTCGAAAATGATTATCTAAAATGGCAATGATCCTTTTTTTTTTTATTCGTCCCCATTTTGGGTGGTGCAGGGAGGGGGACACACAGCTCCGGAGTATAAACCCAAACAATGTCTTGCAATGGTGGACAGATGGTTCTCTTATTACCCTCTCTAGCTAACTTTCATTGGTCGTTAGGTTAATAGTCGGACCAATTCCAAATTTGTGACCCGATGATAATGTGATTCTGAATGTATCTTTCCTATCAAGACTATGCGATGATTTTTTTTTATGAGGGAGCTTCGGCTCTAAGCGAGGGATGCAAGCTATAGTTAGATTCGTGGCTGCCACAACAGTTAGACCTAAAAATAAAGCTGCGGATTGGGTCGCTAAAGCCCAGCTTCGTAAGACTCTCTCTCTCGGAGCCGGGTTTCAAGCCCGCCTCGACCTCTTTTGGATGTACTTTGCTTTGAAGCCTGTTGGAGATGTCCTTTTACCTTATCTCCATGAAATGAAATGAAGTTTCTTTTTTCGACTAAAGAATAAGAAGGCAAGGATAGCTTCCCGGTCAGAGATGCGCCTGGCATTTTGACCTTGAGAACTCCAAAAAGCACCGTTTTCTAGCGAGTGAGCGGTAATCAAAATGCAGGCGGAAACAGAAATCCTGGTTAACGGGGGAAGATTTCATTTCACAGATAGAGAACAAACGTGTAATGGAATCGAAGAATAGGAAAGCCTCGACTTCCCCAGATTGTGCATTGCGAAACCGTCCTCATTCGCGCTCTGCTCGATTTCGCCACTCCATCAAAATTCTAATCTGTAGTTCGAAAACTCTCGTTTTCGCATCTTCGACGGCTCTGGCTTCGTCGTCTGTCCCCCGTTCAATTTCGAAACTCGACTCTTTCGTACGCTGCCTTACGTGGCGGCGAGATTTTGCTCGCTTTTGGCCTGGGGAGGCACAGAACAAACGCGAGATCCAGATCTCCATCACCTCCGCTCCGAGAAAGACTTCGACAAATGGGACGAATGCGTGCAATTGTCTGCAAGTTGAACAACAGGATGCTCCCGAAGCTCCGGCACGGCTGCGAGTCGAGCCAGCCCAAGCACCCGTCTACCTTGCTGCCACCTTCGATTCCTCCGCCAGTCGCCATCAATGGCCTGGCACAGTACGTCGCAGGAGGGGCTCCGTCGAAGCAAAACAGCCTATGGCTTGCTTTTTTTTTTTTTTTTCCCTTTTCAATTTTTAGTTTTTCTGTTATTTTAGCGCTTATTCTTTTCTTTTCTTAATCTTTATATTTCTTTAAAAAAAGGTTTCAAGATTTTTATTGACTTAGTGCATGCTGGGTGCCACATCTGCACCAAGTGTCTTAAGAAAGCAATAAAAAAGGATTGTGCTTTTTCTACTCTCTCTTTGGCTGAAGCACTCTCAACATAATAATCTAATTATACTGCCATTTGTGGGTCTCACTTTTTAGCATCCGCTAATGTTTTAAGAGAGTGCTGTCACATTTTTTTTGGTCTTATTATCTTATCTTTTATTAATTTTCTATTTCTTTTCTTGTGGGTCCCGCGTTAAGTACTTTCCTAGTATGTTCTCTTATGTAACCATTCACAGCAATAAAGAGATAGATAAATGGAGACTTCCAGGCTTGTACAGGTGGAGGCAATTGAACTGGTCCTCATGACTCACGACAACACCTCGAGCAGCCAGTGTGAAGGCTCTGCGTCACATGCCTTACGATAGCAAAGGGATGGTGTTCGCATAGAGCGGCGCATACTGGCGAGGCATGAGGAGGTTGTGCACTCTGCATTTGATTAGCCCGACAAAGGTGGAGTAGTTCATGCCGATGAGGAGGGGGTGGGAACTGTGATGGGGAGGCTGAGGGGGGCGGCCTTGAGACATACTCTACATAATCTAAAACACTTTATCGAAAAACCCTTCTCTGCACAAGGAATCAATGAAATTCGCAAAAGAAGCATTGCTCACAAGCAAATCCTCTTGATATTTCGTTACCTCCCAGAGCCTGACAATCAATTTCCTCCCTCTCTCCATCTAGTTCTTGAAAATATCCACTGACCAATTTGCTAAATTTCCTCGCAAAGAGCGTGAATTACATTGAAGTTGAGCGAATCAAATCAGTAGCCGCAAAGACAGATGTGGTCAAGGAAGAGGGCTTCTTCAACGTCTCGGTGGCGAGTTGATGTGGCCCTGCCTAGGATATGCGAGCACAATGACATGACTTTCTTGATTCTCTATTTCTCTGCCTCTTGAGAGAGAACGGAATTCGGTTAAAAAAAGAGAGAGAAAGAGAGAACGAAGAGAATAGAGAAGATAAAGGAAAATGGATGTGGGATCTATAAGAAAAGAAATAGGGTTAATACCATAAAAAATTTCAAACTGGTATATTTGCGACAGTTTTATCCCGAACTAATTTTTTGACCACCTAAAATCCCAAACCAATATACCTGTGACAAATTTACCCAAATTATTTTTTTGACACCAAAAACCCCATACTGGTACACTTGTGACAATTTTACCTCGAACTAATTTTTTGACTACCAAAAACCCCAAACTTGTATACTTATGACAATTTTACCTCAAACTAGTTTTTTAACCACTAAAAACCCCAAGATGGTATATTTGTGACAAATTTACCTTCCGTTAGTGTCCGTTAAATTGGATTAATATCACAAAAAATCACAAATTGGTAAACTTTTGACAAATAGAGGGGGTAAAATCCCAAACTAGTACACTTGTCAACTATCTCGTGTCGTCAAACTTTGCATTTGACGGTAAAATTTAACGAAAATTAATTATGGGTAAATTTGTCACAAGTGTACCAGTTTGGGGTTTTTGGTAATCAAAAATTTAATTCGAGGTAAAATTATCACATGTGTACCAGTATAGGATTTTTGATAGTAAAAAAAATAGTTCAGAATAAATTTATCACAGGTGTACTAATTTGAGATTTTTCGTGGTATTAACCTAAACAAATAAGAAATCAATAAAAAAAAGGGACAAAGGGATGCTAAAAGGTGGGACCCACAAAGGACAATATTGTCAAAACACTGTGTTAAGGAGTGTTTTAGGCATAGAGGAAGTGGAAACATGTGACCCTTTAATTTAATGTCACAATGTTCGAGAAAACAACTAAAATCATGTTGCCCAGATAGCAACATTACATAAGCGCCGCAAGATAAGGACGACACTAGCATAAATATAGCAAAGTATCACTTGTTGCAACATTCGGTCTAAATTGAAAAGTAGCTTTTTTGAGTTAGGGTGCATTTGATTCAGTATTTTGAAAGCCCCTTAGAACCCAAAAATCTCTTGGAGAAAATTTAGGGTGATTGGCAATCATTTTCAATGGGCTTTCAAGTGAAAGCTAGTATTGAGAAGGCCGAAAGCACAAGGCAGGTCTCCACCTGCTTAGATGAGGAGTCTATTTCAAATGAAAAGCGTTGAAAGTATGAAAGTTCACATCTAGTGTAAGTAAACATATGAGCAAATGACAAATTTTCACTCAGGTGTCAGGGCAAGGCTCTTTGCTTGGTGGAGATTGACTTTGTACGATGAATGCATGTAAGACAAAGCCTATATATGTGACGATGTTGAAGATTCATTTTCCAAATTCATCATAGTTCATGTTACAGTAGTAAAAAGTGGAAATGCAAACATAATGAGTCTGGAGAAATTGTCGTCTGCACCCATAGCATATGGGCCAGCTATCATGGACCGCTAGATTATATAGGCTCATGTGTGGTCCGCTTCCTCCAACGGTAAAATATGGGTCGTCTCACACCGCACGCTAGATTACTCGTGTCTCATGATGGCCCATCTCATTTGATAGTGGATGTGAGCTGGGCTCACGCGATTCGGATTCATTGAAGATAAGACATGCTCCATTATGAAGAAATTCATTGAAGAAGTGTACGATACCTTAGGAGCCCACCGGAGTCAAGTCAAAGTATTTATTGACATGTATAGGTACCTAGCGGTGTGCAACTGGACCAGGTTTATCCGGAAACCGGACCAATCCACCCGAAAAACAGGTCTGGGAACCGGTTCTAACAAGAACTGGTCCGGGTACCGGTTCCATTTTTTGGGAACCGGTTAGAACCAGTCCGATTTTCGGTTCCAAGTAAAAACCAACCAAAACCTATTTTAGAACAGATTTTAGAACCGGTTTTGAGATAATGTACAAAAAAGTAAAAAGCCTATATCACATTACCCTACTTCACCGGTTTTAGAACCGATTTCTGGTTTAATATTGGAATATGTTTTACAACTATAAGCGAAATAGCACGGCCCTTAAAGTCATCTAAATATTGTGTGATTCAGATGAGATATATAGACATTTTTCTAGTGAGAGCAGATGCCTTACTGCTAAGTCTCTTGATTTTTCTTTCAAAATATTTCATTCGGAAACAGAAGTGAGGAGTTATCTCATCTTGGCGTAAAATAAAGAGCTAAACATATTGAATAAATTTCCTGGAAATGTGACTCTTAAATATTTATGCGATTGAACTATGTCTTGCCACATAGTGCTTTTGGATTATTGATTTTGATGGATTGTAATTTCAATTGCTCATTTTGGGGATTGTTACTTTTGGCGGATAATGATTTTTGTTATTCATCTTTTATTTTAAATTGTTTCATTGCTACCTATATTATTTTGCTAGAAAAAAATGAAACCGGAAAAAGGAACAAAAAAAAAAGGTTCTCGGATAGACCCTGAAACCGGACTGGAAAAATAGGGTTGGTTACAAAACAGGGTCTAGGAAAAACAGGATTGGTTTCAAGTTCAAAAAATTGGAAACCAGTTACACTACAAAAAAATGATTTTTTTCCGACAAAATTTCCAACGAAAAATTCTGGAAAATTCGTTGGAAAAAGAATTTCCAACGAATTTTCCAACGAAAAAAAATTCGTTGGTAATTCGTCGTCGGAAAATTTTCCAACGAAAAATTTGAATTTTCGTTGGAAATTTGCGACGAATTTTTTTTCGTTGGAAAATTCGTTGGAAAACTCGTAGCTAAATTCGTTGGAAACGAACTTTTTTTCCGACGAATTTATTTTCGTTGGAAACTATAATTTTTTTTTGGTCGAAAAATCCTGGAAATTTTTTTCCATCGAAAAAATTTTTTTTGGTCGATTTTTTTTTTTGGTCGAAAATTTATTTTTTTGGGCGAAAAATAGCCCTCGCCGCCGGCGAGGGCCAGCCTCGTCGCCGGCGAGGGCCGAGCTCGCCGGCCATGGCAAGCTCGGCCCTCGGCATGGCCGACGAGGGCCGGCCTCGTCGCCGGCGAGGGCCGAGCTCGCCCAGATCTGGGCGAGCTCGAGCTCGCCGGCCATGGCGAGCTCGGCCCTCGCCATGGCCGGCGAGGGCGAGCTCGTCGCCGGCGAGGGCCGAGCTCGCCCAGATCTGGGCGAGCTCGAGCTCGCCGGCCATGGCGAGGGCCGAGCTCGCCCAGATCTGGGCGAGCTCGGCCCTCGCCATGGCCGGCGAGCTCGGCCCTCGCCGGCGACGAGCTCGCCCAGATCTGGGCGAGCTCGGCCCTCGCCGCCGACGAGGCTTGCCCTCATGGCCGGCGAGGCTGTTGCGCGAAGATGAAGAAGAAGCAGCAGCAGCAGCAGCAGGGGCGGGAGCGGGCTTCGGGGTCGCCGCCCGTCGTCGTCTCCTAGCCTCGCCGGCGATGAGGCTTGGTGGCGTCGGGGGCGTCGGAGGTTGGAGTCCATGGCGCCGGAGCCGGAGCCGGAGCCGGAGGAGGAGGGGGGCGGCGGGGGAGGAGGCGGAGGGGGAGGCGGAGAGGGAGAAGGACAGAGAGGGCGAAGGAGAGAGCGAGAGACAGAGAGAGAGAGAGAGAGAGAGAATGTTCAAATTGGAATAATGAGCGCGAAAATATTGGGTTTTTTTTGTACTTCGTTGGAAATTTCGTTGGAAATTTCCAACGAAAAAAATTCGTTGGAAATTTCCAACGAATTTTCCAACGAAAATTGTACACACTGAATTAATTTTCCGGAAAATTGAAATTCGTTGGAAAATTCGTTGGAAATTTCCAACGAATTTTCCAACGAAAATTGTACACACTGAATTAATTTCCCGGAAAATTGGAATTCGTTGGAAAATTCGTTGGAAATTTCCAACGAATTTTCCAACGAATTACAAAAATATGGGTTTTTTTGTAATTCGTTGGAAAATTCGTTGGAAATTTCCAACGAAAAAAATTCGTTGGAAATTTCCAACGAATTTTCCAACGAAAAATGTGCACTCTGAAGAAATTTTCCGGAAAATTGAAATTCGTTGGAAAATTCGTTGGAAATTTCCAACAAATTTTTTTTCATTGGAAATTTCCAACGAATTTTGCGACCAATTTTTTTTCGTTGGAAATTTCCAACGAATTTTGCGACGAAAATTTTTTCGTTGGAAATTTCCAACGAATTTTCCAACGAAAATTTTTCGTTGGAAATTTCCAACGAATTTTGATTTTCGTTGGAAAATTTGTCGCAAATTTGCAACGAAAATTTTTTCGTCGGAAATTTTCGTGGCAAAAATCAAGTTTTTTTGTAGTGTTATAACAGGGTTGGTTTTAGATTCTAGGTCCGGACCCAACTCATCCTGGAACCGATCACCCCTATAGGTACCGCATGAGTTAAGGCTAGAGCTGGACTACGGATACGAGAGATTGTTGTGTGAGTGGGATACTTTGGACCATTGAAAACAGCAAGTCCTACGAAATCTGACTGTTTGTATTCATTTAACTCGAATCGGCTGAAAATGAAAAGAATAGGAGAGTTCGTCCAGAAATGATAGGATTTTGGTTTGTCTTCTGCCAAGGGGAAAATGAGAAGCAACAAAATAACATCCAATTAACTTTCTCAGCTGCCAACGTCGCCAATATCCTCCACAAATTACAAATCTCGACTTTTTCATTTTTATTTTGAAAGGGAGATAGGATCTTCGTGGAAGTGCTGGATTGAAGTAGGACCTTTCCGTAAGTGATAATCCTTGTCAATTTTTTAGAGCGCAACTATTCTTTTGGTGCAACTATTGCTTGTACAATGTAATCAATGTAATGATGCCTCATGTTATCGGTAAAGGACTTGTATTCTTAGTAGCATAATGTTGTACCATAGTTTATAATGAATTTAATTGCAGGCCCTTGAGCAGGTTTGAGATTATTAATGCTTATAAAAGGTATGCCCTTCACTGAACGTCATTGTTTAATTTATTGCGTTTCAATCACATATGAACATATATACTTTCCACATTGGTATTTTGAAAGAGAATTCTGGCAAAGGAAAAACATGATAAAGATAAGGACAAGACAATGAGACTTTTACTATTTAACATTTGACTTCAATCGTGCAAAAAAAAATGTTTATTCGGACCCTATCAGATAAACATCTTGTGTTCTTTACCACCCACCTGGGTGGCGCTGCTGGAGCACGCACTCTTCCTCTCGCAAAAGGTTGAGTGTTCGAATCCCGAGTACCGCAGGGTGACTTAACCGGTGGCACGTGTGTGGTGGCTAGCACGTGTCGCCCCCAGGGTTTACTCTCCGACTGTCGGCCGTGCGGGGGTTCCCTGGGTTATCAAAAAAAAAAAAAAAAACATCTTGTGTTCTTTCACTTTAAAGATGGATATACATCTATGTATACCAGCTCATTAAGGGCTTGTCAGAACTTCGTCGGCGGTTGGGTTTAATCAGCACGCGCATTACATTGACTCAGCCGAAAGAAAAAACAGCCACAAAAAACAGAATAGTGCTTGTGTCGTGATCTTTTGCAGATTGGAGTTTGGAGGGAGCTCACCGAGTGACCATCTTAGTCATTTTTATATGGAGAAGAAGCCAGAGAAAATTTTAATTATACCCACTATGACATATATATCCGAAATTTTTTTTATAAAATAAAAAACTCCAAATTATGTGACACGTTTACTTTTCATCAATGTTCCGTTATATGATTTTCGCCAAAACAATGTCAATTATATTTCACTTAAGTCATGTGGGCGCTATATCAACATCACTTTCTTTCCAGCATCTATGTAGGCAGATTTTTAACGGTGCTCATTGATGGAACCTTGGTAAATGTGTCATTCGAGTACAAGTTCAGGGTAAATGTATTACAGTGAAAATAGTTTGGTGTTTCAAATAATTACCAGAAAAGTCCTTTATTTGTTGAATTTGTGCTTTTGAAAATTTGCCAAATACCAGCGCGGTAACCTAGCCAACCTCACAAGGGCGAGCCCTGGTCTCCGGGCAAAGTCGACCCTTGGCAAATTCCGACGAGATTTAGGACTTTTTGGGTAATTTACCATTTGAAGTTTTTGGTGGCATTTGCCCTTTTTATCTTGTATAATATAGCATAATCGAATAATCTTCCGAGAGAGAGAGAGAGAGAGAGAGAGAGAGAGAGGAGGCTACCGACAGCTCCGTGTCAACAAATGATAAAAATATCGCGAAGAAGAAGCAAAATGTCGACGACAACGAGTGAAGGAATTAAAAACAGGGAATGAACCTATTTCGAAGAAGAAGGCAGACAAAGTGGAGCAACCCGGACCCTCGGGGAGCCAAAGCAACGAAGGGTCGTCCTCGGGGCTCCTCTCAGACTCGCTGAAGTAGTAAAATAGCTGCACTTCCTCCAACTATCTTACCCCAACATATCTGCACCTTCTTTGTTTCACCACCATTCAAAAAAACATTAAGAAGAAGACACTCACGTATATAACTCTTGAAGATGAAGAAAAGATATAGCAATTCAAGTCATTTGGTCCATTGTAATTGCTCAGATTCATAAACATACAACGGGAAAATTACCAAAACAGTCCTGAACCTATTGTAATCGTGTCAATTCAATCATAAACATTTTGCATTTGTTCCAATTCAATTCATTTGGTCAATTTTGGCCGGCCGGCACTAATGTGGACGCCGGCTGGCCAGCTAACACTAACATGGCAATTTTTTAATATTATTTTTTATTTTTTTATTCTTTTCTTTTCTTTTCTTTTTCCTTTCCTTTTCTTTATCCTTTCTTTTTCTTTTTTCCTCATCTTCATCTTCAACCTCTGGCCGGTTGCCGGAGCGAGCTCAACCTCGCCAGCGATGGCGAGGTCAAGCCTCGCCAGATCTGGCGAGGGCTCGTCCTACCCTAGCAACGGTGAGATTGAACCTCGCCAAGGGCAGGCAAGGCCGGCCTCGCTAGTCGTCGGCGAGGATGACCCTGATGAGGTTGGCCTCGCCTAGCAATAGCGTCCATGTTAGCACCGGCCGGCTAAAATTGGCCGGATGGACTGAATTGGCACAAATGCAAAAGTTTTAAGATTAAATTGGCACAAAAAAAGGTCTAGAATTGAATTGGCATAATTGCAATAGGTTTAGGACTGTTTTGGTAAATTTTCTTAAATTAGAGTGATTTACTAATTTTTGTCTTATTGTAACATATAAGTTTGATAACCGACTTCTATTTGAGTTACTAACCAATGTTTAATTGTGTTTAAATAATTTACATACTATCTGACCAAAAATAATAATAATTTACGTATTAGTCTATTGAATTATCAATTTTTAGCAATCCCTTACATTTACTAACTCTTTTTAGAGAAAACCAATCTAAGTTACTGTGAGCAACAAGTTTTCTCTTATTAAACTACCAACAAGTCACTGAAAAAAAAATGGGCTAATGCCTTAGGCAAAGGCGACGATATTTTTTTGTCACGAATCGTTTATTGGGTTTGCTCCATCGCCTTTACCTAAAGCAACAATTTTTTTTGTTGCTTTTGGTACTTAAGGCAACAAGACAAATCGCCTTTAAAAGCAAATGAGACAAAATAAGGTTCTCTTGCTTAAAGGAAAATTCATTGTTTTCGTCGCCATAAACTTATCTAAGGCCATGACAATTTGTCGCATTTGTCGAGTCTATGGCTTTGGTAAAATTTTTGATGCGTTAGATTGATTTTTCAGGTCAGACTTGCATACGTGTCTAGTTCTCCTCCTTAGCCCAAATTCAACCCAGCCGACCAAAAAACAAGAAACACTTCAACCTAGCCGCTTCAAAAGAACAAAAATTAAGTTTCAAAGAAAATAAGGAGTGCTTGTATAATAAGGAAGTTGTAATAAGTAGCTTATAGACATTGCTGGCTCAATGAGTAGTTTCTCTTCAAGACAAGAAAGGAAAAAGAAAAGGACGAAAGGGAAGTAAGAAGAAGGGATGGAGGAGAAAGAAAAAGGACAGGCCTATTGCTTTTGGAGAATATCTTTGGAGAAATGCAAATACCTTTAGGTTAAAGGAGTTATCCAAAAAGTATATAGTGTTTGGTAAACTGTATTTTAAAAATATATTGAGAAGCACTTTGACCTAAATGTCGTTTGGTAAAAACTTCACTTTGTACTTTTGCTAATTTTTTTTAAAGAAAATCTCAAACTATTTGCCTACGGAACTCAATCATCAAAGGCTAGATCTAGCCGTCAGCCAACCTCACTTGAGGTCGCCTGACCTTAGGTGAGGCCTGGGTCGCACAGCCCCAGGTGGTGTCGCCTTGGTCACGTAACCCTAGGCGACTGTTGCCTGGGGCCGTGCGACCTAGGCAACAATCACCCGGGGCCATAACGACCATTTGGGGTCTAGCAACCTTAGCTAATGCTTGGGTTACACGACTCAGGCCTAGCCTATGGTTGCTCAACTCCAAGCAACCTTGCTTGAGGTCGAGTGACCTGAGGCGAGAGTGGCAATGGCTTGTTAGTGGCTCATCGATAGCTGAGACCTTTGCCGCAAGTTAGGGTTTTCGAGAACGTTTCTAGAATTATGAAAGTTGAGTAAAGGCAAAGTTGAAAGAAAAAAAAAGTCTATTTGCGTTCCGAGAATGCTACTTTCTAAGGTACCTCCGGACCTACTTTGAGCTATGGGTGAGCAAGATGGACCGTCCAAATCGGGACCAGACCAGATCGACCAGTTTGGTCCAGTTCTCGGGAATATCGGTCTGGTTCCTGATTCCTAAAAGTGGAACCGATTTCCGAGTGGTCCGGTTCCCGGTTTTAGGGTGGGAATTGGATTAGACCGGACCGATAAATACATATTTTTCTAATTTTTTTCATATATATAATATCTAATATATATTTGTATGAAAAATATTTAATATTGGTCCCATTGGAACTAATTATTCAATTTTTTCATATATTATATATATTTTTCAATTTTTTCCATAGCCTTATGGGATCAAATCAGAATTACAAAGAAAAGAACGGAACAATTGGCTCCCAGTTCACAAATAATATTTAATATTGGTCCCATTAGAACGGACAGGACCATCGGTGCGGTTTGGTCCATGGTCCCAAGACTAGCAGGTCCGGTCCTAGAAACTGGGAACTGGTTTTCCCGGTCCAGTTTTCGGTTCTTGGGTTGGATCAGACCGGACCGGAAACCTCTCACCCCTACTTTGAGCTAAAGGCTTTGAAAATGCAATTAGATTTCCTCAAAGTTGAGCAAAAAACGAATGAAACGCCATTTGTATTTGGCCAATGAACTTTAGACCCCAAAGTCCTTTTGCAAGGTTGAACCAAACGGGCCAACGTTTGATGAGTTGGGAACGTGATGGGATGTGACATGGGTTGGTTGAATTTGAGGTTCATGGTTTTGTTCAGGCTCTGGCAACTGAAATTTAGAGTTGGGACTTGGGTTTTTGGTTGAAGGAGTCGGGACTTTGACACGTGATATAATATTCACACGTCAGTGATAGAAGAGTATTGTCATGTGCGTCAAGTGTTAGGAAGCAATAGTATTGCCGTTGCCGGGCCAAAGCCAAACCTTGCCCTTTATTGAATTTTTGTTGACAAATCAAACAATCATTTTTGGTATAAGTAAAAATAAATGATAAAAAAAATGAATGAGCAAAAAATGAAATAATAAACAAATACATAAATAAATAAATAAAATGGAGAGACCAATTCGGATTCTTGAGTAAAAAGGCCTATCTAGAACCTTGGAACCAACCCATCTCACGGCCCGTGAACCTTAAAATTTCAGTCCATGCTTAAACTAGGCTAAGTTGGGCTCATTTGAAGGAAATTCGCCCACTAAAGCCCAAGAGCCGGCCCATTTGAAAAAGAGAGAAGCCCAGGAGTTCTCTCTCTCTCTCTCTCTCTCTCTCTCTCTCTCTCTCTCTCTCTGAAAGAACACGAGCAATAGAGCATGTGAGAGAGAGTGAACGATGTAGAATGGAGTTGCGAACTACATCATCGTGAATCGAATAAATTTCAATGAACGGGGCGAATGCGTGCAATTTCTGCAATTGAGCACACAGATTCTCCCGAAGCCCTAAATAGCATGCTCCAGCATGGCTGTGAAGTCTTTTTGCCTAGTACTAAGTTGGACATATTTAATTGGGGAGGTAAATTGGGTCTGAAAAGATTTGAACTCAGAACTTTCTTGTTCTAATACTATGTGAGATTTCGTGGGACTACTGCTAACTATTCTAAAAACTTAAGGTATTAGATGAAGGTGTTTAATATTTGAATATTCTATCATCGTCATCAGTGGCCTGGCATAGTACGTTGGAGGAGTGGCTTCAACGAAGTATAACAACCTATGGCTTGTTTTTTTTTTTTTCATTTTTTCTATTATTTTAGCACTTATGTTTCTATGGCTTAATATGGTGCTTATTAGGTGCCATATTTGCACCACATGTCTTAAGAAAATAATAAAAATAACCACGCTAGCAATTTCCATTAATCAAATTAAACGGAGTTAACTGAGAAACTTGACTACATATATCTAACAAGTTTTAGGATTTGATTGTACTTTTTAAATATTTTAGGACTCAATTTCATTTTTATGATAAGTTGTAAGACTTATAATGTACTTATCCAAATCTTTTTTTCTCGTCATGAATTAGGTTATGTGATATGCAATCAAGTGACATGTGAGTAAAAGGACAAAAAGCAAAGAGTCCCATATGCTTACAAGACGGCTCTCATACCATATGAACTCTACGAGGTGAAAACTAAATGTAGTAATTAACTCTATTTTCTTTACATTACCAAAATTCGTTCTTACAATTACAAAGGAAAAGTAATCCAGGATGCTCCATGTCATAACTTCTTTAGATTTGGGCCATTGACTTCTTTATCTTTGAACCCAGATTTCGGGCAAGGCGTAGACAAAGGGCGAGAAAACTAATCCGAGGTGATCCTTGATTTAGTGAAGTTCTTACAATTACTTTTCTGTTCTCATACTAGAAGGAAGTGCTTTTCACTAAGTAGATGAAATTCATGGATGACCCAAAAAAAAACAGCAACAAGAATATTCAAATTCAAACTTAATATTGGCCAACGCAAGAAGAATGCATAACAATTCTTGATTTTCTTTGCATCAAATGAAACTCAACCTATATAGGATGTTGCCCAAGGGTGACTCTGAGTAGGTATTGGATCTGTTGTACATATCTAAACTAGACGCAGCATTTGACCACTCCTGCAATATTTGGGACTTTTGTTATTCTTTTGTTCCACCCGAGGTAATATAATAAGATAATTTGTATGTGTATACAGTGTTGAAAAGGAAAAATTCAACTATATAACGAATAAATGCAATTGAAAATTAAGAAATGGACATATATAAGTCTGAATGGTACGACGTGTCTGGATTGACTTTTATCCTTTGCTTTTTACTTAATCAAAATTTTCCGATGCACTCGCTTTAACTTTTGTTGATCCAAAATATTTGAAACTTTGGAAGGGCACAGATCTCGTTACATAAATTCATTCTCGAATTTCTTCATAATTTCTTGAAATTTAGATAGTATTTTAAATTTTTCTTAATATCCCAAACCAACAAGCCAATGATTTGTATCTTGATGACTCATCCACCAGAGCCAAAGCTCCTCGCAAAAAAAACAGAAGGACGAGCCGACAGGACCCGACCACATTATTCATTGGGTGACAAATCTGGATTGGTTCGAGTATTATTAACCCAACGACCAATGAAAATTAGCTAGAGACAGTAATAAGAGAACCATCTGTCAACCATTGCAAGACATTCTTTGGGTTTATACTCCGGAGCTGTGTCCCCCTCCCTGCACCACCAAAAAATCAAAGAAAACAAAAACGAAAACAATAGTTAGAATTTCAAATAATCATTTTTCGAGACATATACAATTGTAAAACGATAAAAAAAAATATTAAGAGCAGAGGAGTTGGTCCCACCTTGATTGTTGTAAATGTCAAATCATACTTACTATTCTCCGAATATATTATAGAAGATCTGTCCTGACATATTAAGAAGAAATTAATAGATATTCACATGAAATTTAAAATAAAATTACTGAACCGAGGATGAGTACTCGGATATCAGTGAGATAATTTGCAAGAAATTCATGTTTTTTCTAACTCGAATTGACCAAATTAATTATTTGAGGCATTTAAGCAACAGAATCCACGTGACTTCTTAATATGTTAGAAAACGTTATAGTATTTTGGACTTTCTATGGTTGACAAGTTAAGTGATAACATAGGTTATACACAAAAACCAATAAGAGTAAGAAATAAGCCCATTGGCGTGGTTTCTTTAACAACATGAACAGGGGAATACCAATTTTTAAGTCAAAGACTTAGTCCGATCCAGAACAAGAGCAAACCAACAGCTACACCCACGTTCTAGAGAGACAATCCCACAATGTTACATGTTCGAAAATTGGAAAACCCCAATCTATCAAAGTAAGTATAATTAGTCTAGAATCAACCATTCGAGGCAAGATAGATTTGAGATAGATAAAGCTGTTATTTTATCAATTTCACTTCTCTTAAGCTCAGACCGACTTGAATGTCGGAGGGTCCCAAAAAATCCATCCTTTAGGGACCTTCTTGTTTGTGATTTGCAGGGGGTGTAGAGTCAACAGCTAACCGAATGAGTAAAAGGCATGAGGAAGGTTGAGTTGCGTGTAAATCCAAATTTGACTCTTATAGTTAATTAGACTCTATTGGTTGAGCAGCATTGATAGATCGCAAGCTGATTATGATTGTCTCAGTGTATCACTAAAGAAAATGAATTTTATTTCTACGAGTGCAACTAATACCATTTACTTTACTATAGTGGGAGACAGTCAGAGTGAGTTAATTTATGTTTAGAAATCTAATTGCGATTCGATACAATGTTTTTCAGGTTAATTATGGTTCTCAACATAGACAAGTGATTGAATTTGATGAGCAAAGTTTATGGTACATACTTAGATCTAGATGGACGTTGTTCACATTGAATAAATTATACGTTCATGATCGAGAAGAAGACGATGATCAAGTAAAATGAATTCGACAAAAAAGAAAGTAATTGGTGATTTTAATGGATTAGGATAAAATTATTACCCGGCTACTTGACCTTCGACAAACCAAGGCGACCACGGACCAAGTAAAGTCAAATTGAGTGATCTTATCCAATCCAGCGTACCCACATACGGAATAGCCATGTCATGATCACCACTGCAACAAGAGTACTTTTCGTCAACAAAAGAAAATGTCTCTGATGTTATGTGAAAAAGCAAATAAATTATAAAAGAATTTGAGCCAGGATGAGAAACTTATCCATTTAGCTAACGCTGTACCTGTAAATTAGGGTGCGGAGGGATGTCTTAGAGAGGTATCTATGATAGACTACACTATTAAGAACGTCCTTAGTGTAAGATATACTATAGTTGGATCTATCCCACTCTGGCTTCGTGCCCTGAATGTCATTGTCAGGTAATCAATATAACTACATAAATGTCGGTGATGGCCGCGAAAGAGAATGTTTCTTCATACCTCTCGTATGTGAAGGGCCTCTCGGACATTCCTATCGTTGGCCCAAATTTAAGCATACAAGTAGTTATAGCTCTGTTGACGGGGAAATTTAAGTAAGTGAAACCATCGCATTAGCTATTTATCAAAATCCATATATCCATCGTATATTGTGTTACACATATTGATAGGTGCTATACTTTTAGATACTGAATTCATGGGTTTTGAAGGTGTTAATTTAGGATGTACCCGACACCATGGCCTGGATTGTTGAGGCACCGAGACAACGTTGATGATATTCTCTTCCAGTATACTTCTGCTCCATCTTAGCCTGGTATGGTTAGGAGATATAACACTACATATCGGTTCCAGTATGTGAGCCAAAAATATCTTCTCAAGGCACTAGAAAATTTCACAAGGAAACATATCTCGGTGATTTCTCGCATACATACATCTTGCATAAAAAGTTATGAAAGAAGTTGATGTTATAACAATAGCACTTACTATTGACACCATTTCAAGGTCAGTTAGACATGCTCCATTGGTAGGATCTACATTCACGTAATCTCCATTGCAATCCGTTTTCGTTGACTTGAAAACATGAATGTGAAATTAAAATCACAAGGTCATCGATTCATATGTAATTATTATTACTAATATATTATATTCTTTGATAATGTAGAGATCTTATCAAAGTTACGTTATGTTGTAAATTCACCTCATAAAGTTCATCTGATATGAGAGCCGTCTTGTGACCGAATGGAATTCTTTGACTAATGTCCTTTACATCACAAGTCACCGGATTGCCTAGCACATAACCCTGTTCATATAACCACAATAATGTTGCTTTACTCAACATATATGGCTTAGTATTAACAGATATGAAGTTCAAATGTTGAGGTAATAGGAGCATACATATGAGTTTTAACCTTAGTGCGAAATAGGAGAAGAGCACACGAAGTCTAACATTTTTAAATATCGTAGAAGATTAATTTATAAAGCAAAATCGACAAGATTATTACATACTTGGAGATTCATTGACGGCTCATGTCACGCCCCGAACCCTATCGAGAGTGCGTCATCCTCTACTGGTCGATTCTGCAACATCCCAGGGTATCGCCGACCTAACTTAAAATGATCAGAGATTCTGAACAATCAGCGGAAACCACAATTAATACCCGGACAATTGAAACTGAGGAACACAGGGAAAATATACATATTCATTTCTAACTATCAAGCTTATACAATATTCCCAATTTACATCCATCATACCCATAATGCACACCGTATTATACAACCACCGATATTCAAAAAGGGTCGATAACCTGGTATTCTAACCCAAAAAATGGTACTCTTCCCAAAAACCTACTCTCAACTCCTATATTAGCCCTTACGCCTCTTACTCGGCATCCACTCTGAGTCCGACTCATTGTCATCCGAATCCGAACTCTCCTGAACAGTTTGCTCCTCCGAAGGATCCGGCTCTGCCTCAATTTCGATCGGGTAATTGATGTCCCCCGACTCAGCTGGAATTTCGTCATGATCCTTCTCAGCTAGTCCATCAAAGAAATTATACTCAGGCACAAAATTGGGATTCATAAACTACTCATATGGGAGTATATACTCTGGTTCCTCCTCGGGCTCCTCAGACTCATCGGGTTCATTCTCGGATCCTGCCTCGGGCTCTACTTCCTCTGGTTCTTCCTCGGGAATAGGCTCTAAATCTATGTTCATCGGGTCGTCTTCAGCTTGCGACGCCTCGAGCTCGGGTTCATGCTCAGCCCCTGAAGATCCCTATGTTGTGGGTGCTGGATGTATTCCAGATTGAGCTAAATTAGTCTCTGCACTTGTCAACTCTCCATCTATCGGGGGTATAGCAGACGGGTCCCAATCCCCAACTAAGTCAAACGGAACATCAAAATCCCTAACGGGCCCGAACTCGTCCCCTGCTACATCCCGGAAGAACCAGGCAGTATAAACATGGTTCTCCCATAAAGGTAGTCCTACCTCTACAAAAACAGTCATAGTATGCTTAATCCAGGTCATTCCATCGCCCATATGAAATTCTGCAACATCACACTCGGTGTGCACTGGTACCCCAAAACGCTCAGGTGGCGGTGGCGGAGGATTCATGGCTCGGGTTGGGGTTCTAAAAAATTTTGATTGAAACAACCATGAGACTACATCTCAGTAAGTACACCCCTAAACCCCACCTAGGCTATCACGTACCTTCAGACAATCACAAAACACAATTACACACACCAAATCATCACATAGCAGGCACTTCAATGATTCTTATCGGGGCTTATCATGCGTGCTACCTGCACGTTAGTCCCAATCATAATATACGCAATCATATGCAGCTTAAATCACGTGTCACACATTTCCATTTGCCTCGTCACAATCATTTCCATACTACTCGCCAGTGACATGCGTTACAGTACATGTCTCAGGTTCACTGCGACTAATTATCACAACACTCCAGGGCCCGCATTGAAGTATACACCTCAGGCCATGTTTCTTGCCCACGTTAAAGTACACGCCTCAGGCTCAACACCTACCACCTACTGCGCAACCCGCATTGAAGTACACGCCTCAGGCTGGCATTCTTCCGGTAATATCGGGCATCGTCCCGCGTTGAAGTACACGCCTCAGGACAGCACAGTTCTCACGATTGTACATGCCATACCAAATTCACTTTCTTTCTTATGCACGTGCTCAACAATCACTTGCCACACACAATTGGTCCATCACACGTGGTCCATGCACGCATTAATTCACACGCAGATCATGCTCACCAAGCATTTGATATGGCCAATTTAACAATTAATGCAATCTGGCCCAAGCGTGCACACAATAGGCATATTTCAATCAATTAATTGCACAATCATGCACCCAATTTCACCACCACAACTCAGTCACAGTACAAACACACATTAAACACACAATTTGCCATTTTTCTCCAACCAAACAGCGGCAAATCAATTTCGGTCCTTCACGACATTTTCCCACCACTAATTGCCTATTCTAAATGTCCAAATTTCATTCCAATCGGCACATCACAGCCCAGTGAACGGCCAATCACAGCCACCTATTGACCTCAAAATTTCCATTAAAAATTTCCCGAATTCAATCCTAGGCCCGCTAATCAATTCCGTTCCTAAACCACACAATTTCCACACCCAAATAAACCCGATTTCTCCCAAATAAATTGTCCGTCGATACCCGACGTCCTAACTAAGGTTTAGAGCGTGACTTACAAAGTTCTAGATTGACACGGTTAGAATGGAAAGCGGCGGCAAAACCAAGATCTAACGGCGGCTTGCGGTGGCAGCGACGATTGGCGGTGATCGGGAGGAACGGTGGGCGACAGCGGCTTGGGCAGTGGCCGGTGGGGCTCACGGCTAAGAGAGGGAGACCGAGAGGGAGAGGGGAGAGAAACGGCGGTGTGGGAGGTGGTGAGGCGGTGGTACGACGTGGCACGGCAGCGGGTGGTGCAGCGGCGACGGCGGTCCGAACGGTGGGAGGGAGAGGCGGCTGAAGGGGGGAAAGCTCGCGGTGGGGGGGGATTACGGTGGAGAGAGAGAGAGAGAGAGAGAGAATGGGTCAAAGGCTAAATATCCCAATTTTGACCACTTTATGCCAAATGACCAAAATGCCCCTCTCTAATCTTTTTCATCCAACGGTCGAGATTTGATCTAATCTTGAAATCGACTGCCCGGATTGAATCTTGCTTAAAAATATCCAAGGGCATTGTGTCTTTTCCAAATTTGAGGGCAAAATGACCAAAATACCGTTGCCTCACAAAACTAACCCTTTATAAAGTCTTAGGGGTAAAATGGTCACTTTCTCATTTTCTCGTCGAATTCGAATTTTTCTGAAGGAATCGAGACAATCCAAAATTGCACGTTCCATCCGCAACGTCGTCCTAACGTCCCGTTGTGACTTCCAAATTTTCCGATATCCAATTTGGGCGTAAATAAATAATCAAATTTTATTAAACGCAACTCAAGCGTTTTTCAAACTAACGGGCGGCTTGTTGGGGAAATCCGTATATTCGACCCGTGACTGATAATAATTCAAGTCACGTGCAAGTTTATTCGATTCGTGACGACTTCGGTTGTCATTTAAATCGTGAGGATCAATTACTAGATCCGAGGGGCACGATCGTTTGGTTTAGGTTCAGGATCATTTGTCAATTCATTTCGTGGTCCGGCGGAATCACCCACGATCCACTACTATGACAGTGACGAACTGATCCCTGACTATCCTTGGATCGGCCAACAGTGACTCAAAATATCACATCGATGATTTCATGGTCGAAAGTCAATTCACGATTGAATTTTCTTTTAGTCATACGAGTTTAAATCCCTAATTAGCCTTTCCCTAATGGTTAGTATCACATGAATGATCAGTTCCGGACGAAAACTAACTATGAGTATATTCATAAAACTCAGTATTTTATAAACCCCAAATGGACCGATTTTCAGGATGTCACAGCTCACGTCTAGCTTCATTTCCTATACAGAAATGCAAGCAAAGTCTTTTTTATGAAGAATATAACTTCTTGATAGCAAGGGAGACAAATATCAAGTAATTAATTTGAAAATAAAACTGTTAATGAAAGTAAACTTCAATTACGCACCACCGTATATTTCTTTAACAATGATGGGAACAACGACACCTGAGTAAGAATCACCGGTGATGTAAAGCTGGTTTGTGAGGTACTTGGGATGAGCCATAAGCCACTACATCAAAAATTAAATTAATTAAAAAAAGGAACCGTACTGATCCAGATAATTAGCTATGATAATTGCCTTAGGGGCATCTGATTATGTTGAGGTAATATATAATTGGTATGTTTGTGTTTAGGCTACCTTTCTTAAGAATTCATATGTTTGTGCTGCTGAGGAAGTGTCGCTACTATCATATGCTGTATATCTCGTTGCATATGAAAATCCCGTACCCACAGGCACATCCAAAAATATAATGTTGGCTATCTGCTATAAGAAAAAGTGACAACTTTTGATCCCAAAAAGTTTAACAATATTAACCCTAGTTAAAAATAAAGGTAATTTACCTTTGTCCAGGAATAGGGATTTAACTTGAACACCGGTTTATTTCCGCTAGAATGTGAATAATCAAACTGCAAAGGACTTGTGCGAAAACATACAAACATCAAGATCATGGGAGATCCACACCATTCAAAAAGGTTTTGCTCTCGACTGATATGTTGATTTTCAGTTGATAGGGAGTTTTCATCCATAGTAAATCCGGTATGCCCCAAACTAAAGTATCTAGAAAATTGTTTTCTAATTTAAGTTAAATGTCACAATACCAGAGAACAAACTAAAATCACGTTGCCCAGACAGCAACATCACATAAGCGCCGCAAGATAAGGGCAGCAGTAGCATAAATATAGCAAAGTATCACTTGTGGCGACATTTGGTCTAAATTTAAAAAGTAGCTTTCTTAGAGTTAGAGACTATAGTTCGAAGAAAAAGCTCCAATGAGGAGTATATTTCAAATGCAAACCGTTGAAAGTATGAAAGTTCGCGTCTAGTGTAGTTGAAGATTCATTTTCCAAATTCATGATACCTCATGTTACAGTAGAAAAAAATGAAAATGCAACCGTAACGAGTCTACCCGAGAAATTGTTGTCCGCACCCATAACATTTGGGTCCTATTGAATATATTTAGAAATCTTCTATGAATATGTAGGATATTTCTTCTGATTTTCTATATATTTTTTGAATATGTATATTATATTTGATTTCATTTGATTTTCTCTATCTAAGCCTATAAATAGGCTCTCTATATACTCTTTTTAATATATCGAAATATATTCAATTTCTCACATTTCTCTCTTCCGCAATTCTTATATTTAACTTGGCATCAGAGCCTCTTTTCCAGAGGTAACGTAGTGCACTGGATGCATCTCACGCACCCCAGAAATTTCCCCAATCCTATTTTTCCACTTTATCATTCTCAGTGCAGAATAAATCCATCCCAATCATTGTTGTTCAATAGTTTTCACTTGGTGCTCACAAGTTTCATATGAGGAAGCACTTAATGAAGTCCGCATAGTGTTTCAATGCTAATCGCACTGATCGCGTCACCGGTCAAGCCTTTTTCATGGAGGTGGCTTTTTTTCGATGCTAGCCGCACGGGCTGCATCCCAGTAACTCTTTTCCAAGCTAGCCGTATAGGCTGCTTGATGTTACGACACCAACCGTATAGGCTGCGTCGCTTAGTTACTATTTCACAAGCCAGCCGTATCGGCTGCTTGCTGCTTCCCCTCTAATTCTCGACCTTTCACGCATCATTTCAAGAAGCCGAAACCACCACCAGTCTCGCTCAACATCAGATGAGCCAAATGCTGCCTCACTCACCGCCCTGTCTCAGATCCACCAAGCCCGATGCCATGCAGCGTCGTTGGGAAAACAAGTTTTCATGGCATTGTTCGACAATAATTAAAACTCAAGATGACTTAGTCACTATGAGTTTGAGGGGGGATGTTGAAGATATTTAGAAATCTTCTAGGAATATTTAAGATATTTCGTCTGATTTTCTATATCTCTTTTGATTATGCATATCAGATTTGATTTTATTTGATTTTCTCTATCTAAGCCTCTAAATAGGCTCTCTATGTACTATTTTAAATATATCGAAATATATACAACTTCTCACACTTCTCTCTTCCGCAATTCTTATATTTAACTTGGCATTAATTCTTATATTTAACTTGGTATCAGAGCTTCTTTTCCTGAGGCAACTTAGTGCATCAGGTGCACTTCACCCTCGGTGCACCTCACGCGCCCCAGAAATTGCCCCAATCCTATTTTTCCGTTTTATCATTCTCAGTACAGAATAAATCCATTCCCATCATTGCTGTTCAACAGCAACGCCAGTCGTATAGGCTGTGTCGCTTAGTTACTATTTCGCAAGCCAGCTGTGTCAGTCGCTTGCTGTTTCCCCTCTGATTCTCGACCTTTCACACATCGTTTCGAGAAGCCAAAACCACTACCAAACTCGCTCAACTTCAAATGAGCTAGATGCTACCTCACTCACCGCCCCGTCCCAAATCCACCAAGCCCGATGCCATGCAGCATCGTTTGGAAAAACAAGTTTTTGTGGCATTGTTCTACAATGATTCAAACTCAAGATGACTTAGTCATTATGAGTTTGAGGGGGATGTTAAAGATATTTAGAAATCTTCTGGGAATATTTAGGATATTTCTCATGATTTTCTATATCTCTTTTGATTATGCATATCCGATTCGATTTCATTTGATTTTTTCTATCTAAGCCTATAAATAGGCTCTTTGTGTACTCTGTTCAATATATCGATATATATACAATTTCTCCCATTTCTCTCTTCCGCAATTCTTATATTTAACTGGTCCACCTACCATGGACCTGCTAGATTATATGGATCTCACATGTGACCCACTGCATCCGACGGTAGATATGGGCCTTGGCTCACATGTACCGCTAGACCATATGGGTCCCCTTAGGGCCCATCTCATTCATTAGTGGATGTGAGCTGGGCTCTCAGGATTCAGATTCACGTAACATTTTATCGTGGGACATGCTCCCATTATGAAGAAATTTATTGAAGAAGTGTGCGATGCCTTGGGAGCCCACCCGAAAAGTTAAAGTAATTATTGACATGTATAGGTACAACATGAGTAAAGACTAGAGCTAGAGTACGGATATGAGAAATTATTGTGTGAGTGGGATAATTTGGACCACTGAAAAGTTAAAGTAATTATTGACATGTATACGTACAACATGGGTAAAGACTACAGCTGGAGTACGGATATGAGAAATTATTGTATGAGTGGGATAATTTGGACCACTGAAAACAGCACGTCCTAAACCACTGGGCCACTCTTCTTATTTGCGAAGAGAGAGGAGGGGAGTTCGATTTCTCACTTTCTTAGAGAGATTGGGGGTGAGGATGTTTAGTTTTAGATGTGGATTTCGACTCCCACACTCTGCAGAAAGGCAAGACAAAAGCCCGAGAGTGAGTTGAGAGTTAAAATAGGACAGATAAAAAAAAAAGTTCTATAAAATCCGACTGTTCATATTCATTTAAGTCGAATAGGCCGAAAATGGAAAGAACAGGAGAGTTCGTCTAGAAAAGATAGGATTTTGGTTTGTCTTCTGCCAAGGGGAACATGAGAAGTGACAAAATAGCATCCAACTAACTTCCTCAACTACCAACGAAAGTTCCGCGGTATGGTCACCGATATCCTCCACAAATTACAAAAATCTTCCTACCAGCATCGTATATACTTGTCAAACCAAATCTCAACTTTTTCTTTTTTATTTTGAAAGGGAGATGGGATACACTTGGAAGTGCTGGATTGAAATAGGACCTTTCCGTAAGTGATAATCCTTGTCAATTTTTTAGAGCGCAACTATTCTTTTGGTGCAACTGTTGCTAGTACAATATAATCAATGGAATGACGCCTAATGTTATCGGTAAAGGACTTGTATCCTTTGTAGCATCATGTTATACTATAGTTTATAATGAATTTAATTGCTGGCCCTTGAGCAGGTTTGAGATTATTAATGCTTATAATATGAATCGCAAATGAACATATATATTTTCCACACGGGTTTTGGTAGAGAATCCCGGCAAAGGAAAAACAAGATAAAGATAAGAGATAAAACGATGAGACTCTTACTATTAAACATTTGACTACTATCGTGCAAAGAATGTTTACTCGGAGGCAATCAGATAAATGTATACATAAGTATACATTTATGTATACGTCATGTCATGAAAAGTTGCTACGAGCTCATTAAGATCTCGTCAGAACTTCGTTGGCGAACCAGTTCAATCAGCAGGCGCATTACATGACTCATCCGAAAGGAAAAAGAGCCAAAGAAAATAGAACATTGCTTGTGTCGTGATCTTTTGGAGATTGGAGTTTGGGGGGGAGCTCAATGACTGACCATCTTAATCATGTTTATCTAGTATAATATAGCATAAACGGATGGTCTTCCAAAAAAGAGAGAGAAAAGAAGGCTATCGAAGCTTAAGTGCCGCCAAATAATAGTAATATCGCAAGGAAGAAGAAGAACGACGACGACGAGTGAAGGAATTGAAGAGAGAGAATGCACCTATTTCGAAGAGGAGGCCGTACAGAGCGGAGCAACCCGGACCGCCGGTTAGCCAAAGCAGCAAAGGGTCGTCCTTGGGGCTCCTCTCGGACTCGATGAAGTAGTAAAATAGCTGCACTTCCTCTAACTGTCCTACCCCTACGTATCTGCACCAGCTTTGTTTCACCTCCATTCAAACAAACATTAAGAAGAAAACACTCATATATATAACTCTTGAAGATGAAGAAAAGAAATAGCGAATCAAGTCTTTCGCTACGTCATCGTTGCTCATAAACATATACTGCAAGCTGACCCAGTTTCGAGTTTAAAGGGAAGATCTCCGGGGAAACCCGGGAGGCTCTCGACGATCGCTGATTGTGATCGTCCAACATTGGAGATCAAAAGCAGCAATGGAAGTAGGAGATGCAACATCCTTGGCTCGTCCAACCAAGAAAAACGGAAGAGAAAAGAGAATAGGCAAATTTCTGTAAGATTCCTCCTTCCTCTGGGTGGAATTCTAGGGGTTATATAGGTTTCGTGGCTTTGTAAACCGTCCCTCCCTTGGTCTGTAGAGTAATTCTCACCGTGGCCTTTTAACAAGTGCATTTGAGCAATAACATTTTAGGGATGTGGAAGCATAACTACTCGCCTATCGAATTGATTTCCAAAATAGTGCAATGGATTGGAATTAGGTACTCAATTATGTACGCCATATTTCTAAAGAAGCGAATATGCTAAACATGAAAGGATTGATTTACAATATCGATTTATAAAATGATGTGATCAATTCTAATTTGACGTTTGTTGGGCCATTTGTGAAACATATGTACTTACAATTTATCCAATTATTTTGTATAAGAACTCTGGAAGCTAATCTTCATATATTTGGCACCATGCCATTGAAGCTCTCGATATAGTGAAAAAGGTTTGTCATGGTTACTTACTTTTACACATTGTTCATACTATTATATGAAGGAAAAAGGACATCCTAGTAAGGGACATCATGCATTTCTTTTTCTTTTCAAAATGTCCTTAATTACTCATTTTAAAAATATTGAATTATTGGACATATGCATAAGTTAATAAGTCTATATAGTCTTTCACGTATTTTAATATTAGAATTCGAATGTTTTCTATTCAACAATACCATCCTTTAAAAGATTTCCCATCTTGAAATCTTAGCATCTCATCATATATAGAATATGCTACTATGATATCAATTTGTATTTTTATCAGTAATTTCTCAATTGTCTAATCTTTCAAACATTTAGCAATAAAGTGTTGTTCAATTTTTTTAAATGTGAAATTTTTTGCATACATCTAGCGCGCGTCCACATTCACTAGTATGTTTTTTCGGTAGACACAACTACTTGCATCGGTGATGTCAAAACCTACTCTATTTATTGCCTTGGCCGTCGAGATTTTGACGTCTCATCGGCATGCTACATTAAAGAAACCAACTCTATTTATTGCCTTGGCCGTCGAGATTTTGACGTCCCATCGGCACGCTACATTAAAGAAACCTACTTTATTGTAAGTTCTAACTATCCATTTTAACGGTTACATTAGCTAAGTTGAGTGACAATTGGCCTGCCAATGAAACTAGTCAGGACTGAAGATGGGCCGAATTGAGAATATTGGTCTAAGGTTTCGTTTGTTTTGCGGGGTACGAATGATTTGGAAAATAATTTTCTGAAAATGATTATTTATATCGCTTGAAATAATTAGTCAATGGAAGATATTTTCATTATCGATAGCAATCTATGTCTAAACATCTTCGTGGATAATGAAAATATTTTCCGTTCATTCACCTTTGTAAACGATATAAGCCACCATATTTAGAAAAATATTTTTCAAATCATTCATTCTCCGTGAAATAAATAAAACAAGACCCATCTACCCCTTCGGCCCATTTTCAGTCATGATATTTGATAAAGATCACACTAAGGTTTTCTTATCACCATGTTATTTTTTTAGACTTTATCAATGACAAGTCAAACTGCTACTAGTCGGTCAACAACCGCCATTGCCTGTATTAAGGCTCTGTTTATTTACCGGAAAATGAATAATTTAAAAAATATTTTCCTATAAATGATCTCCTATATCACTTACAAAATTACTGAAGGAAATTTTTTTCATCATCCATGAAAATATTTAGACATAAATTGTTATCGATAATGAAATATATATTTTCATTGGCTAATTATTTCAAGCGATCATTTTTAAGAATTTTTTTTTCAAATTACTCATTTTTTGTGAAACAAATGGACCTAAGATTTAATGGCCTTTCCCCAAAAAATAAAAATTAAAAGATGGTCATGGGAAAATGCTCAAATTATCTGTCGGAGTGAGCCAATCGACAATTCCAGCTTGTTTCTGCTGCTCATAGTTATAGTACTTGTAGAATTTTCAAAATGACCACAATTCATTCGACATGAGAAACGTGACCAAAGTAAAGTTAAATGAATGAGAATAGCCTAAATTCAAAGAGGACAAAAAAAACAAAAGGACCAACAATGTGCCAATGCAACAATGATTGTACAGGCACAATGTTGGAGAGAAGAAAGCAAAGGACGCACGAGAGCCAATATCTTCTCTTGCTACCGTTGCATGGAACCGGTCCATCGTGTTTCACGTACCACAATCGTTAAATTGGATGATATAAAATCCATGTAAGATGCGCCTAACCTAATCACTAATTGTGATTCACTCGATCCACCACGAATCATTTCCGAGCAAAAACTTTCCACTAAAATGTGGTGCAGATGCAACTGAGCAACAAGTGGACAAGAAAAGCGAGCCTTCCTAATTCGCTTGAATTCTATTGCTATTCGTTAGCCATTACTCTTTTATTGTACAACACTGGTCGAAATCGTAAATTTCGCTTTCGCTCTCACTTGTTTATTAATCCTTATGATTGCATGAAATAACCCATAAATAACTAGCTAATTATTAGTTCGTTTCTGCATTCATTCCTAGTTCATATTCTTGGTTTCATTAGTTGTGTGATTCGTGCCCATTTTTTAATCATATGAAAAGACTACAGGTCCAAGAATAAATCATTCGTTTATATGTGTATGCGACATCCCTCTGACCAAATCGACCAACATTAGAGAGTCACTCTCTACTTGTCAACAAATGTGATAGGGATAATTACACAAATGGTCCATGAATTTTGGCCCAATGTGTAGTATCGTTCTTAAACTTTTATTTTGTTCAATGTAGTCCCTAAACTTTAACTCAATATGCAATGTCGTCCATGAACATTTAATTTGTTTAAAGTGATTCCTGAACTTTTGGTAAATGTTCCATTTAGTCCCTTTGAATATTTACGAAAAGTTCATGGACCACTTTGAACAAATTAAAAGTTCAAGGATGGCATTGTGCATTGAGGTACAATTTGGGGACCACATTGAACAAATTAGAAATTCAATAACAACATTGCACGTTGGGCCTAAGTTTTCAAGGACCATTGGTGTCACTTTCCCAATGTGATATATTTCCCTCCCGGATAAGCGCTCCATTATTCAGCATATTTCTTGTCTACTTAATTAGTACTTATCTTGCACTTGATCAAAATAGAGGCATTATCAGCTACTTTCAACAAGTTTTTAATAACCTCGAGGGATCTCATCACTCACAGTTAGATCCCTTGACTATTCCTCTCGATGAGTTAAGACGGTCCTTCGTTTCACCATAACTAGATAACTATCGATAAAGTCATACTTTGTGAGGCTGTCATTGAATATTTAAAGCATGACCCCATCGAGAAAAAGCCGATAAGCATTTTCCATTTCCGTACCCTATCCAACACAACGGCCTCAAGTTTCTGTGTCCATACGGGTAGAATTTCGTTTCTGTGTCAATAAATATGAACTTTTTTTTTTTTCCATGCTAGTAAATTTTAAGAAGTGTGGGTAAGTTCAGAAAAATGTTGGTAAACTATTGATCACTTTTTCTTAGGTAACTAATTGTTAACTTAACAACAATTTTTTTTTTATAGTTAACACATTAGATTTTTTTGTACTAACCTACCAACTTTTATTTGCATTACTTACCAACGATTTGAATTTACTAACTCAAACATGAATTTACCAACTTGAATTCGAGCAAGAAATAGTGGGACTCGCCATGGAGATCGCGTCCAGTTGCCTAGAGGTGGTCTACTACGAGTTCCTCAGTGTAAACGGTGGGGGCAGAGAGAGATACCACGTCGACCTGGTGACAAGGGGGATTGGAAGGAGAAGGAAACTGAGGACGCGGGGGCCGAGGAGTGGGCGAGCCTGCTTCGTTGTTGGTCTCTGTATTTACTCAATTCCTTTGCAAGCAAAAATAGATGTCTTGACTTGACGTGCAAGAGAGAGTTTCTGAGAGAATTGTGCAGGATGTGGCGGTGGCAGTCCTTGCCGATTCGGTCAAGCTCGAAGGCAGGCGAGGAGAGAGAAAGAGGTTCGGAGAGAGAATCACACGAGCGGTGCTACAAGATTACCAAGTATGGTGATCTGAAGCTGAAGAGCGAGAGACCACAGAGGGCACTGGAGGTGACATGGTACATGAAGGTGGAGGGGAGGAGAGAGAAGCTGACGTCGGAGGAGGAGGTTAGAGAAAGAGAGAGAGAGAGGCCATGGTGGGGTCGTTTAAAGGGGAGGGAATGAGAGCTTCGGGTGTAGGGAGATCAAGAAAGCTGCTCTGGTTTCCACCAAGGCATTGGACTTGTGCATGTTGAAAAAACGGGATTGTGATTCATGGCAATAGCGCTCAGTGTCACTTGCTGATGAGAGAACTGACAGAAGAGCGAGAGAGCAGAGTGGAGTCCTTTCTCTGGATAGAGAGAGAGCAAAGCGAGCGGCATACTTAATTCAGTAACAGGAGAGTAATGGAGAAGCATCAGAGATGGAGAGAAAGGGGAGAGAGACGTTCAATATTTTCTGACAGGTGGGCCCAATAGGGACACGTGTCGCCCAATGAATGGGCTATTTAAAAAATAACATGGCACAATAGTTGCTCGTAATATTTTCTCGAGCCAAGGCTCCTCACAAACGAAGGACAATCTAACAGGACACACAATCACATTATTATTGGTGACAAATCTCGATTTTGGTTCGAGTATTATTAAGCGAACGACCAATGGAAATGAGCTAGAGAGGGTAATAAGAGAACCATCTATCAACCATTGCAAGACATTCTTTGGGTTTATACTCCGGAGCTGTGTGCCCCCCTCCCTGCACCACGGAAAAAAAAATCAACACAAAAACAATAATTTTTTCGAGACTTATACAAGTGTAAAAGGAAAAAAAATAATATTTAAAGGAGAGGATTCGATCCTACCTTGATTGTTGTGAATGTCAAATCGTACTTATGATTCTCTGAATATAATATAGAGTATCTGTCCAGACAAATTAAGAAGAAGTTAATACATCTAACATTTTACAACTTCCCGAGCACACGCAATGCACATACTTGCATGGAAAAGGAAGATTTGATAAAAAGAAATTTGATGCGAAAGAAGGCATGAAGCCTTACAAATTCAAAATCGACAGACTTCTTTAATATGTTAGAGCGTCCTAGTATTTTGGACTTACTATGGTTGACAGGTAAGTTAAGTGATGAATCGGTTTTACACAAAAGCCAACAAGAGTAAGAAATAAGCTCATTAGCGTGGTTCCTTTAAAACCAAGGACTAAGGATGGCCAATTTCTAAAGTCAAAGGCTCAATCCAATTCGGAAGAAGAGCAAGTGGAGAATAAGGAAGTGGGACCAAAGAGAAGTCCGGTCCCATAAGTCCGGATTCTAACAGCCATGTGTCACAGTCCCGAGGTTTCCATGCACCAAAGACCTTGTACGATCAAAAAATATCGGGCCGAATTTTCAAGGGTTTCTGGAATGTTCCTAGGGACGGGCTATACGATAATTGTGTTGTGTTCTAGAGTCTTCCTGCATTCAATATCGGTAGTTGGTAGATGGGGAGATGCAATCTCCTCCGCTAGATCGAATGGTTGTAACGAGAGGCCTTCTAGTAAAAATAGGGGTGCTCTCTCTCTCATTTGTATCTATCCAACAATTGAAACAATACAATTTCATTCTTTCCCAAAGCTCTATACTCCCTCTCTACGATCAGGGCAAGCGAGTGAGTGATAGAGAAAATGCTTGACTTCGGGGCTCCAATGATCCAAAAAAGCCTAAGTCGCTGCATGGGTCCAATCCCAAACAACGACTTGTGACACATGTCTCTGAGTGTTCAGCAAAGAGGGGGCGAGACGTGGGCAATAAGGCAACAACTACACCCACGTTCTAGAGAGACAACCCCATTCGAGGTAAGAGATATTTGAGATACATAAGCTATTATTCTAGCACTTTCTCTTCATTTAAGCTCAATCTGACTTGATTATTGAAGGGTCCCAAGTAAATCCATGGTGTATAGAGTGCGTAGGGTCAAGAGCTAGTCGAATGAGAAATTTGTGTGAAGGTTGAGTTGTGGGTTCATCCAAATTTGACCGTTATGGTTAACCAAACTCACTATCTGCTCGTAGATAAATCGCAAGCTGATCGTGATTATCTCAGTATAGCATTAAAGAAAATGGCTTCTATTCCTATTAGTGTATAAAGCAAAATATTACTAATAAATTCAGTCAACAAAATTGTGTTGCATTAGTAATGTGTAACCGACATGACGTACTTTACCAAATTGGGTGACAGTTAGAGTGAGTTAATTTATGTGTAGAAGTCTAATTGCGATTTGGTACAATCATTTTCAGCTTAAGTGTGGTTCTCAACACAGACAAGCGATGGAATTTGATGAGAAAATATTTCAGTACATGATTAGATCAAGATGTGCCTTGTTGACAACGGAATAAATATGTTCATGATAGAGTGAAGTAGAAAGCTACACATTCATGAAGATGATGATCAAGTAATATGAATTCAATAAAAAGTAAAAGTAATCGGTGATCTTAACGGATTAGTATAAAATTATTACCCGGCTACTTGACCTTCGACAAACCAAGGCGACCACGGACCAAGTAAAGTCAAATTGAGGGATCTTATCCAATCTAGTGTACCAATATACGGGATAGCCAAGTCATGATCACCACTACAAGAAGATTAATTTTTGTCAACAAAAGAAAAAAGTCGTTGATTTGTGTAAAAAAGGGAATCGATTGTACGTAAAAGAATAGAACCAGGATGAGAAACTTATCTATTTAGCTAAGGCAGTACCTGTAAATTAGGGCACGAAGGGATGTCTTAGAGAGGTATCTATGATAGACTACACTATTAAGAACGTCCTTTGTGTAAGATAGAGAGTAGTTGCATCTATCCCACTCTGGCTTTGTGCCCTGAACGTCATTATCACGTAATCAATTTGAGTAAATATAAGAGTGTCGGTGATGCCTGTGATGAGAATGTTTCTTCATACCTCTCGTATGTGAAGGGCTTCTCGAACATTCCTATCATTGGCCCAAATGTACGAGTACAAATAGTTATAGCTCTGTCGATGGAGAAATTTAAGTAAGTGAAACCATCGCAGTAACTATTTATCAAAATCCATGTGTTCATCGTTTATTGTCTTACACATATACATAGATGCTATACTTTTAGGTACTGAATCCATGGATTTTGAGCGTGTTAATTTAGGATTTACCCGGCACCACGGTCTGGATTGTTGAGGCACCGATACGACGTCGATAATATTCTCTTCCAATACACTTCTGCTCCATTTTAGCCTTGTGTGGTTAGGAGATATGAAGCTACATATCGGTTCCAGTATATGAGGCCCATATATCTTCTCAAGGCACTAAAAAAATTTGACAAGGAAACATATCTCGGTGATTTATCGCATACATACATCTTGCGTAAGAAAAAATGAGAGTGGTGGGACAATAGCACTTACTATGGATACCATTTCAAGGTCAGTTAGACATGCTCCGTTGGTTGGATCTACATTCACATAATCTCCATTGCAATCCGTTTTCGTTGACTTGAAAACATGAATGCAAACATAAAATCACAAAAAACGCCGATTTATATGTAATTATCATTACTAATATATCATATTCTTTGATAATATAAAGATCTTATCAGAGTAAGGTTATGTTGTAAATTAACCTCATAAAGTTCATCCGATATGAGAGCCGTCTTGTGACCAAATGGAATTCTTTGACTGATGTCCTTTACTTCACAAGTCACCGGATTGCCTAGCACATAGCCCTGTTCACATAACCAGAATGATAATGCTTTACTTAACATAGTAGGCCTTAGTATTAACAGATATGAAGTTCAAATGTTGAGGAAATAGTAACATGCATAAGTTTTAACCCTAGTGTGATATACGAGAAGAGGACACGAGGCCTAACGTTATTAAATGTCGCAAAAGATAATCATGTTACAAAAAACATGAATGATTATTACGTACTTTGAGATTCAGCGGCGGCTCCCGTCCAGCTTCATTTGCTATACAGAAAAGCAAACAGTTTTTTTTTTTATGAAGAGAAAATAGCTTCTCGAGAGCAAGAGTGAGACAAAAATCAAGTAATTAATTTGAAAGGAACAATGATATGTGGGTGAAGTTCAATTACGTACCATCGTATACTTCTTTCACGAGGATGGGAACAATTACACCGGAATAAGAATCACCAGTGATGTAAAGTGGATTTGTGAGGAATTTGGGATGAGCCATAAGCCACTGCATAAAAAAGACAAATTAAAGAATTCTACTGGTCTAGGTAATTAGCTAGGATAATTGCCTAGGGGCATCTGACTATTTCGAGGCGACACAGTGTTGGTATTAAATTAAAACGATTACCTTTCTTAAGAACTCATACGATTGTGCTGCCGAGGACGTGTCACTACTATCATATGCTCTCCATGTCGTTGCATAAGAAAATCCCGTACCCACGGGTGCATCCAAAAATATAATGTTGGCTATCTGTCATAAGAAATTGTGACAACTTTTAATCTGGACAAATCTAACAATATTTGAACCCGAGTCGAAAATAAAGGTCATTCACCTTTGTCCAGGAATAGGAATTTAACTTTAATACTGGTCTGTTTCCGCTTGAATTCGAATAATCAAATTGTAACGGACCTGTAACATCAAGATGATTGGTGATCAAAATCACTTGATTGGTTTGGCTTTCGACCGGTACTTAGATATCTAGTTGATATGGAGTTTTCACTTATAGGAAATCTCGTATGCAAACTCTTTCCCAAACTAAAGTGAGAAAATTGTTTTCCAATTTAACCTGAACGTCACAACATCAGAGCACGACTAATATCAAATTGAGCAGATGGCAAAATTACATAAGCACCCCAAGAATATGACGGCACAAAGATATATATAATATCACTTGTTGCGAAATTCTATCTAAATTGACAAATACTTTTCTTAAAGTTAGAGCTGTCTATTTTAAATAAAAACTCTTGAAAGTATGAAAGTTCACATCTAGGGTAGGTATATGTGCAGACCTTAGTTAAAATGACAAAATTTTCGTTGGGTGAGGGGCCTTTCATGGTGGATTTGCTTCGTGATTGCACGAAAGATAAAGGCTATAAACATGCGAGCCCAATTGCTATGTACCGCTAGATCGTATGGGTTTCATGTGAAATCCATTTTATCCGTCAGTGTATATGAGCTGAGCTCACACGAACCGCTAAACCGGGTGAGTCCCCTGTAGGTTCAATGCCTTATAAAGGCAAGATCTATTGAAAAAGTGTCTTGGGGACCCACCCGTGTTAAGGCAAACTATTTATCGATGTGTCTAGGTGCAACACTCATAAAGAGTTGGAGTAAATACCGAGAAATTATCGTATGAGTGCGATGTATATACTAAATCGAAAATGGACCGTCTTACCAAATCCGACAGTTCAGATTGTAATTTAATATATGGACTAGGTTAATGGAATACTGACTCTTAAGGACTAGGAAAGAGTTTTTACTGAAAATGAGCCAAAATAATCGAAAGATTGGTAGTTTTCATCGAGATAAGATCGGCTTTTAGTCTTCTACCGAGGCGAAAATGAGAAGCTGATAAAATAACATCCATCCAACGCTCTCAACTAATCATTTTTCGTATCTTCCTAACCCCCCAACAAGAAATGCTACGGTTTGGTCGTCAACACCCCTCCCCAAATCACGAAAATCCTCCTTACCCACGTTTTTAAAATACTTCTCAGACCAAATTTCTCCTTTCAATTCAAACGGAGAGAATAGCCACCACACATACGCTCACGACAAAGATGTCATTTTGGTGGAAAATGGACCCTTTCGCAAGTGGAGGATTGTAGTAGGATACTTCCGTGAGTGTCTGTCTGAGCGAGAGTCCTTGTCATCTTTTGGAGCGCGACTATTCTCTTTCGGTGCAACCTACTGCTGGCACGATTTAAGTGTAATATCGATGCCTGAATATGATCGATAAAGAAGGAGTCGGACGCTGAGTAGTTGTGCTATAGTGTACGAGGCATTTATTGCGGGCCGTTGAGCAGGTTTGAGATTTTAAATTTTTATAAAAGGGGTCCCCCCATCGCTTGAACTTAATGGTCTAATTGAACATGGATATATGCAGGTGTTACTCAGTCACGCAAAAAAAAGAAAAGTGATTAATATCACGAAAAATTTCAAATTGATATATTTATAATAAATTTACTCTAAAATAATTTTTTAACCACTAAAAACTCTAAATTGATATATCTGTGGCCAATATGCCCTTATCTGATCATAAAAAATTCAAAACTGAAATATTTGTTATAAATATACCTTCCATTAAATTCTATTAATACAAAAAAAAATCCATAAATTAATACACTTGTAACAAACAGAGAATAAAACCTCAAATTGATATTTCCGTCAATTATAATGTGTTATTTAACTTAATAATTCGACAGTTAATCCAAAAAAAAAAAAAAGAGAAGAATAGAGACGAGGACGATGAGTCACTTTACTATTTCGCGTTTGGCTACAATTCGTGTAAAGAAAGATTACTCGGAAGTTGTCTTTTAACAGACGGATCCCTCTGCTTTGGAGACTTTCTCTCGATTAAAATCGATAAATATCTCGCGTTCTTTTCGTAGACTCTCTACTACTTAACGTTTGGCTACTGTACATCGTATCATGAGAAGTTGCTACGAGGTCATCGAGATCTTATCAGAACGTCGTTGACGGTGCTTGTGTCCGGGTTCGTTTGCATATTGTAACTTGGTGGAGCGCATATGAGTGACCCACCTTCCTTAATCATTTTTGTGTTATTTAATATAAGTACAACCTCATAATCTTCCGAAGAGAGTGGAAACAGAAAGGTTACCGAAAGCTCCAAATCACGAAACTATAATAATAACGTAGGGAAGAAGAAAAAGAAGAAGGTGACGACCATAAGGACGACCGCGACTAGTAAAGGAATTAAAGGGAGAGAACGGACCTATTTCGAAGAGGAGGCCAGACAGAGCGGAGCAACCGGGGCCGCCGGTGAGCCAAAGCAACAAAGGGTCGTCCTTGGGGCTCCTCTCGGACTCGATGAAGTAGTAAAATAGCTGCACTTCCTCCAACTCTCCTACCCCTACATATCTGTGTACCATTTTTGTTGGACCACCGGTCAAACAAACATAAGGAAGAAGACACTCGTATACATGCAACTCAGCGAATCCAGTCATCTGCTAAATTGTAGTTGCTCATAATCATTTGATACGGGTTTACCCTGTTTCGAGTTTGAAGGGAAGATCTCCGGGGAAACCCGGGAGGCTCTCGATGATGGCTGCCCGTGATCCTCCAACGTTGGAGATCAACAGCAGCAATGGAAGCAGGAGATGCAACATTCTTGGCTTGTCCAACCAAGAAAAATGGATTAAGAAAAGAGTGTCCGAATGTGTAAGATTCCTCCTTCCTCTGGTATGGATTTCTAAGGGTTGTGTAGGCTCCACGGCATCTTAAACTGTCCATCTACTAGTCAAAATGCATGTGCGCTTTGACCTATTTGAGCAATAACATGCTGGGGATGGCGAAGCATTGCTACTCGTCTATGAAATTGATTTACAAAACAATGAGATGGATTGGAACTAGGTATTCAGATATGTAGGCCGACATTCAAACGAATCTTTTTATGTTGATTTACAAAATTGATTCATATAGTGACGTAATTGATTCGAATTCGACGTTTTATGGGCCATTTGGGCAATATACACTTACAGATAGAAGAATTTCGTAAGTTAATCTTTATATATTTGGTGCCATTCCATTGAAGCGCTTAATATAATAAAAAAACTCCATGTCGATAACTTAATTTGGCACGTTGTCTATATTATTATATAACGTAAAAAGGACCTCTTCCCAAAATGTCCTCGATGACTTATTTTACAAATATTGAATCTATGAGGAAATACGTAACTTAAAGACTATATGATCTCTCACATATTTCAACAGTTAGAGTTTGTATATTTCCTGTCCAAATAAAGCCTCTTTAAAAAGATTTCAAATCTTGAAATATTTGGATATTTCCACATATATTATATATTTCCATTGTCAATTTGTACTTTTATCGATAATTTCTCATTATTTAATCATTCAAATATTTAGCGATGAGGGTTGTGCTTAATCTTTCGAATTTGAAGTTTCTGTAAACACACAACTTGTCACGCCCCATAGCCCACGAAGCGCGAGCATCCCACCTTCGGTCGTTTGACTGCGACGTCCCAGGATGAGTCGCCGACCCAACACCCATACAGAGATCAAACACAAGCGGAAGCATAAAACAACCAAACCCAGACAACTACAATATGAGCCAAAGATAGCCATGCAACAAACATCATTGAAGAAAATAATTACACATTTATACTATTCTTAAAATCTTTTTGTACAATATTTACAAGTACCAACAAAAGATACGAACAGTCAGCAGCCACCTGGTCAAAAAGGAATAAGTGGCTAAGGAGGTCAGGCCAAACTAGGGAAGAGGGCTACAGTCCTAAAGTAGCTGCCCTCACTGCTAGCTGGGGACCCTGGACGGCTCTACGGCTCCCAATAGGGATCGGACGACTCAGTGGAATCATCTGACAACTCCTCAGAGGCGTCCTCACTGGGCCCTGACTCCTCCGAATCCATGGCCTGTGCTCGCTCGTCCTCGGAGTCTATTTCTAACTCCGGGTCTAGGTACATTTCGAACTCTTCCTCATCTGATCCCAGCTCTGCCACCTCTCTGTCCTCCTCTATGTCCTGCTCCATGGCCTCGGGTTCATCTTCTTCCTCATCCATCGGCTCGGGGTCCTCCGCTAGTACTTCAGGCTCGTCCTCCATCTCTTCCTCCTACCTCATCCATTCAGGCGTGGCCTCGGGTTTATCACTTCACCAGCCGCTATAATTGGTTGTAACATCCCCACACTGTCAACGGGGATATCAAAGGTCCTGAGAGGCTCTTCCTCATTTCCATTGGCATCCTGATGGCACCATGCCATATACTCCTGATGCTGGTAATAATACTCGCCTATATTCACAATTACATCGGATCGATATCTCACAAAAGCCTCTCCATTTCCTGAGAGGTAGGTAGTAACATACTGCCGGATCTGCCGAGGGATCCCAAAAAGTGGCGGTGGTCTCTCCATCCTCACGGTCGGGGGTCTGAGAAGTATCGGTTTACACAACCGTGAGACGAATCTCAGTAAGTTCAACCCCTAAACCTAGGCTAGGCTAACATGTAATCTCATGACCGGATTTAATTATTCAAATCACAATACAACATTAATCAAACAATTCTCTAACCCTGTAGGTTAGGCAGTTCAATATATAATCATTACGGCACATACATGGCACACATTATCACACGTACGTCAATCACATGCTTATGCACCGACTCTCACACCCTCGCATGGTAATCAATGCATGTTTATGCATGCAAATGTCATCGGCATGTCATGCACATTTCTTCGGCCCACTGGCCCACACTGGCACACTTGCTCAATTCATTATTATTACGACTCGAGTCAACAAAATTCACGGCCCGGTGCGTCTAGCCTGCTTCAAAGTGCATGAGGCGCAGCAACAGATCTGGCCCAGTGTCTCTAGCTTGCTTCAAAGTGCATGAGGCGCAACACTGATCTACTTACGAACCAGAACCTGCTTCAAAGTGCATGAGGATGGTCGTCTTCCGGACGTACCGGGCATCGTCCTGCTTCAAAGTGCATGAGGACGGTATCGACCTGAAGGTCACGACCCGAAGGTCCTTAGGTGATCACACAACTCATTATTATCTGAACCCAGCATATAACGCTTCAGGGTATTTTAGGTGATCACATGCTCATGGCAGGCACGCATTCTCGCACAATTTCACCACATGCCTCATTCTATACATACATAATGCGTGTCCATGTTATGCAATGCAATGCATCATGAGCACCAATGAAATTCAGTCACTCGATATCACAACACGTGCTCAATTGGTCTAATTGATACCGTGTGGCCTAATGTGCAATTCACAAGTTAACAATTAATTTCAAACCCATCATTGACCAATCGCACTCCACATAATTCAGTCACACGACATGCGACATGGTAGTACACAATCAATCACAATTGAGCACAAATTACATACAATCATTCAATCCAGACATACCCGATAATTTCCAATGGGCTCCTAAATTGGTCATTTAATCCACTTACTCTCCCCAAATAATTCTCAATATACCACTAAATTTTTCCAATGACAATTTCTATCAATCCACCCTCAACCCAATCTTAATTACACACCGACACTACCTAAGTTAGTCCAAATTGTATCGATAAATACCTAAAACAGTCCAGAAAAACACAATATCAGTCCTAATCCAGGTTTAGAAATTTTACTCACCTAATCCAAGGTCACGACGATGGGGAAATGGCTGCCGATCACTGATGAACAGTGAAACCGGCGGAGAAAATCCCGGCGACGGCGTACGGACGGTGAACAGTGACCGTACGGACGGCGGTGAACAGTACCACCCCCCCGTATGGACACTGTACGGACAGGCGGGGACAGGTGCCCGGCGAGGTGCCGGTGACGGCCGCGGCGGTCCGTACGGTCGGGCGTGAATAGTGACCGTACGGACGGTGAACAGTACCGTACGGGGGGCACTGTACGGGCGGGTACAGATGCGCGACGTACGGCGGTGCTGGATGGACGGGTGGTGACGGTTCGGCAATCGGAGCTCCGGCGAAGCTGCGGCGAGGCTCCGAAGCGGCGGCAAGGCTAAACCGTGAGAGAAATAAGAGAGAAAAAGAGGGAAAGGGAGAGAGAAAAGGTCAGCCAGGGCAAGGCTGAGGCTAAGGGGGCTGAGGTGGTCCACGGCGGGGCACGGTGGCCGGCGGCGGCGCTCCGGTGGCCGTCGGTGTGCTCCGGCAAGAGAGAAAATGAGGGAAAAAGAGAGAAAAAAAAGGAGAGGAAGGGCTGTTCTGGTGGTTCTGCCGAATGGGGGAGCTGAGGAGAGAGAGAGAGAGTTTATCTTGGTCAAACATTGTAGACTAGGGGTGCCAAGTGTCAAAAATCAAGCCACTTTGACCTTTTTGCCCCTCATCCAAGGGCTCACATTAAATCTTATCCAAAAATCTAAGGGCACTTTGGTCCTTTTCTGCCATAATTAAGATAAGTCCAACTTTAATTAATTTCCTTAAAAATTCCCCAAAATTCGGAACCAAAAATAGCCTAGGGGCAAAACCGTCATTTTTCCGGTCCCGGGGCGAAATTTCAATTTTTACACATACGCGTTCCATATATGCGTGGCCAACCTAATATGGCGTCGGAATCACGAAATTCACTTTTTAAGCCCTCGAAAATCCACGTCAAAGTTTCGGGAATAAAATAATATTATTTTTTCAATTTTTGTCGAAATTTCAATTTTTGTCCAAAACGACTCCCGGTATGCATGGCCACCCAAAAATGGCGTCGGCCTCGAAAAATAACCTCATTTGACCTCAAAAAGCAACGCTGGCGTCCCGAGGGGCAAAATCGTAATTTTTCACCACCGGACCGAAATTTCAAATTTTCACTTGTACTAACTCCAAACATATGTGGCCAGCGTGATATGACGTCAGATTCCCAAAAATAGTCTCTTAACCCTTCGAAAATCGACATCGAAATCCGAGCCCAATTTCGTGAACAATACTTGCTAAACTTTCAATTTCAGGGTTCTCACTAATGGGCGGCTGTTTAGAGGTTACGCGTATCGACCTACGGTTATCCGTATCGTGATGGTCTCGATTATTGAGAGAATGAGAAAATTATCATTAGTTCCAGAGGTCACAATCATTAGGTTCAAGTTCAGGACTGGTTGACCACGTGCACTTTTGGTCTTGCAGAATCACCTGCGTCCCAATTGTACATCGTAGGCCTTGGCCAAACCCAATCCATTACTCTTTCCTAAGATCGGCCCACGTTGGCCCAAAATATTTCCTCAACGTCTCTCGTGATCGGTATCCCTTTCGCGATAGAGTCCCTGGTCCACGTACCATTTTCTAGTTAGCCATACCCTAATAGTTAGTATCCCGAGAGTGATCAGTTCTGGGCGAGACTTACTAAAATGAAATGCGAAATAATATCAGTTTCATTGATCCCGGATATTACATCGAAATTCGGGCTGTTACACAACTTGTAGCCACATTTGCTAGTCTTTGGTAGGTAAAGATTACTGTTTGCATCAATGATATCAATAACCTACTCTCTCTCTCTCTCTCTTTTTTCAAGCAATACCCTACTCTATTTATTGCCTTTTTATATACCGTCCGAATGGCGGAAAATGTGCCCCATCAATGATCTCTTAACGTAAATTGTCGAGGAAAGTTGGAAGGAATGATGGAGGACTTCCTTACGATAGAAGATTTCATGGATGAACCATTAATTCTTTCTCAAAATTTGATCAAAGATCATACCAAGGCTTATTATTTCACAAGTATTAGGATTTAAGACGGGCTAGTTGTAACTCCTTACATGGTACAAAGAAAATGCGTACTCAATCATCATAGATACGCATAATGGCCCGCCCAAAGAAGTAAAAAAGGCTAGCACGAGAAAATGTTGATACTTTAATAAATAACGTATTAGAATATGAACCGATCCATGGATTGGTTGAGTTTCAGCGCTACCGTCTTCTTCTCTTGCTAGCGTTGCATGGACCAATCCATCATACATAACGTACCACAATCATTGAATTAGATGATGTGAACCTCGCGGGAGATTCATATGATCCATACAATAGCCGATCGCGATTCACTCGGTCCATCACAGATCAGGTGCGAGCACAAATATTGCACTAAATTGAGGAGCTGATGCAGCTGAGCGACAAACCGACAAGAAAAGACGACCCCCTAGTTTGCTTGAGTTCTATTGCTACACATTAGCCGTTCTCTTTCACGGTAGGACGCCTCTCAAAACAGTAAAATTCCACAAAATGGCGTTATCTGTATGCGTGAAACTTTTAGCGTTTGTTTCCACATACTGGTTAGCTTTCGTGTCCTTCTTTATTATTCCTCGTGATTGTACGAAATAACCCACTAGCTAGCCAATTACTTGTTTGCTTCTGCAGATATTCCTTGTCGATCTTGTTCGTTTCATTAATCGTGATTCCTGCCCATTCTTGATTCGTAGGATAAGTCCAAGAATAAATCGTTAGTTTATCAACCCACGTTGGAGAGTCGCTCTCAAGTTCTCAACAGATGGGATTAATTCCCTCTTGGGAAAGCGGTTTGTCATTCAGCATCTATCTTTCTTGTCTACTTAATTAATTGTTTTCTTGCACCTTAATCAAATTAGAGGTATTCTCAGCTACTTTCAACAATTTCTTTTAACAACCTCAAGCGACCACATCACTCACGCTTAGATTGCTCGACTACTCATCTCGATCGGTCATGATGGTCCTCCATTTCATTCATCGTGATTCATGCCCATTCTTGATTGGTAAGATAAGTCTAATAATAAATCATCGGTTTATCACCCACGTTGGAGAGTCGCTCTCGAGTTCTCAACAAATGGGATTAATTCCCTCTCGGGAAAGCGCTCTATCATGCAGCATCTTTCTTATCTGCTTAATTAATTGTTCTCTTGCACCTCGATCAAATCAAAGGTACCATCAGCTACTGTCAACAACTTTTTTAAATGACCTCAAACGACAGCATCACTCATATTTAGATCGCTCGACTACTCCTATTGATAAGTTATGACGGTCCACCGTTTCGCCGTAACTAAATAAATGAAGTCATGCTACATGAGGTTGCCATTGAATATTCAAAGCACGACCCCATCTTCATAGCCGTTGAAAAAAAGCCTATAAGCATCGTCAATTTCCACACTCTATCCAATACAATGGCCTCAAGTTGGCATAATTTAACTGTTCCACATCAACAAGTATGGATTTTTTTTCCACGCTGGTAAATTTCAATAAGTGCCAAAAGAGCTGTTGGTAAGAAAAATTATAGTTCACTTTTTTCCTAGTAGCTTGTCAACAATTTACGACGTTTTTATTAAATTACCAACTTTTTCCTTATAATTTGCAGTTTATCAATTTTTGTGCTGATTTACCAACTTTTATTTGTACAACTTACTAATGCTTCAAATTTACTGACTTCTATATGAAATTACAACCTGAGTGCCAACTCTTGTTTGAATTACTTACCAAAATTTAATTATATTATTCCTATTTACCGGCTTTTCAATTGAGTTATCAATTTTTGTTTGCCTTGATTAGCAACTCCTTATATTTACTAACTCTCTAGAGATTACTAACCTTATTAACGTGACTTATCAACTTTTCTCTCATCAAACCATCGCTAACACTACAAAAAGAAAAATGGGCTGATGCCCTAGGCAAAGGCGACAAATTCTTTTTGGCATGAATTATTTGTTGCGTTTGCTCCCTTGACTCTTGCTATAGGCTAATTTTGTCGCCTGCGCGTCGTGTTAGATACGTTTTTTTTTTGTGTGTGTTAGGCGTGGTGATGAAAATAAAGCCTCGGACTTCGCTCATTTGTTTTTAATTGAAATTTGACTATAGCTATTCTGGAAAAAAAATTGCCAATTCTATCATGAACTTATCTTACGGATTCTAATTCAATCATATACCTTTCAATTTTGTAAATATAGTCTTAAATTTTTGCGTTCAATTTTAATGTAGTCCTTCCGACTAATTTTAACCAAAAAATGTCAACATTTTGGATCAATCATTACCGGCCGTCTTACGCGGCACGCCGGCCAGTTTTTCTGTTAGTTTTCTGGATTTTCTGAGTTTTTTTTTCTTATTTTTTCGATCTTCTTACCGTTCATCTTCTTCGGTCATCGTCATCTTCAACCTCTGTTCTTCTACCAAGAACGCCGGTCTTCAACCTCTGAGAACGACGATCTGCTCGAAGCCTTCGCGCGTTCAGCTCAAATTCGAGAAGCAATTGGACGATGCAGGCTCGACCCTGTGCGATGGCCAGGTCAAGCAATGTCCGGCCGTGCTCGCGTCGACCAAGCCCGCGAGCTCCCGAGCTGGATCGGTCCGCTCCAGCACCTCCCTAAGCCCGTCCATCGGACCCCTTGGGCAACGAGTTGAAACCCAGATCTGTCCTGGAGCTCCGTGTCGTGGCTGAGCTCGAGCCTCGCAGATCAGGGGGGGCTCGAGTTCTGGGTTCAGCTCGCCGAGACCTGCCTCTCCATGGCCACCCCCAATGGTCCCGACTCCCCGCCAAGATGAGTGGCAGGAAATCAAGATGATCGGTGGAAAATCAACTGATGTCTTATGCCTTTCAAATTTGATCTCAATTCGACAAGCCAGTGATCAAATCGACGACCTCAAATCTTTGTCATCCTCATTGGCTTTTGGAGTAACAAAATTGCATCAAAGGAAATTACCGCATCTGTTGGACTGGGCTAGAAGCAAATTTACTGCTCCAGCGAGAGAAGAAAACTTTCCTCATGAGCTTTTGACATTCGAGCTTGCTAAAATATAATTACTGATGCAGCTAACTTCAAGACAAGCCTAGTCTCAAAATTACATATGTCCACAAATCTCTCCCAAAATGAACTGATTGCATGAAATGAATTACGAGAAGGTATTATTCGAAATAAATCTCCCGACTTAAGTGATCTTTATTCGCCGAAAGGATCCTTGGGACGGCGGACCCGACTAGATAGGGTAACTAGATAGGGTAACGAGCCATGAACCGGTCGAACATGGCGAGTGTTTCCTTGTGCTTGTACTCTGGAGCTGTGTGACCGGCGCCCTGTTTCACATAAACCATGGAGTATTTTTCAGTTTAGTTTCGTTCCTTGTCTCATGAACTATGAAGAAGCGCGAAAGGAAATTCGATTTTCTGCTCTCACCTTCACGGTCACGTAGGTCAGACGGAAGTGATCGTTCATGAACTTCACTTGGTACCTGGAAAACGATCAAGGATTGCATAACATTAGGACGGGCATTTGGCTCACTTCAACTTCAACAGCAGTTCGCACTTCGGCAACTTACCCTGAAATTTGTCCATCGACGTACCACACCCTCCATTCGTCGAAGACGGGCACTCCCAAGGATTTTATCCAGCTCAGGGTTCCAATCCACGGAACTGAGATGTCGTGGTCTCCACTGCGAGGTATAACATACACAGAGCATGAGCATGGGGTTTAATATCAAAGGTGCAACCAATTGTTAATTATGGCCTTTTTGTTTCAGTACACCTGTACTCGATAAGGGTTACTTCTTCTGGTTCACTAAAAACTAATCGAATTCAGATCAAGAAAAGCGCCCGTGCTGGGCTTTTTCTGAATCATTTGTCTCGGCTAACCCATGAACAAGCAAGGATTTGATCCAAGTGAGCAAAACAATCAAGGCAACGGAATTATGTCTGAAGCTGCATATATCCACTATGATCATAGGGTTGAAATATTCACTTTTCATATCAAAGTGTGCTGGGCAGTCGGCTAACTGTACTGTTCTGGTTAACCGTTTCTTGATGTGAAAAATTATGTTACCTATATATGAGAGCACGGAGACCGGTCTCTGAGAGATTTTTGTGATAGGCAACGGTACTGGTGATTTCCTCGGTGTAGGTTGAGAAGTTTTTCGGGCATCTTTTCCATCCATCTGAAGGGACACTTTCCTGATTGGAAGTTTTCCAAAATGTTAATGAACCTATCCAGGAAGTCACGGTAAATTACTCTTGTTTGCAATTCATTGACATACCGGTCTGACGTGCAAAGCCTTTTGCACACCTTCATCATTCAACCACTTGTAGGCCATCACGTAGGTAAAACCCTGCATAAACCATCAAACAAGCTTAACAAAAGCTGATTGAGAATAAGGAAAGAAGAAGAGGAAGAGTAGAAGTCTTTTTACTCTGCATGGCAATTCGGGAAGTCTGTTGTTGGAGAGGATATGATTTATAGTTTCTGCTTCTTGAACTCTCAAATCCCATTCCAACTCCCTCCGTCTCTTAGATGCGAAGGCGCATTGCGGTTCCAAGATTTGGCAGAGATTGATTTTGACGCAGAGAGAAAGCGTAAATTTGGAACAACTCCAAAGAACTCAAAATTTTTATTCAATAATACTGTGGTTTTGATTACAAGACGGACATCCTATATATAGAGATAGGATTCTTAATACTAATGGAAACTGCCTCAATGATAATATAGGAAACTGCCTAACTAGTAATATAGAAAACTGCCTCAATGATAATATAGGAAACTGCCTAAATGATAATATAGGAAACTGCCTGAACAATGTGATCACCGGTCCCCCTAGGTGCATCATCCTCCCCTGCTAGAGAAAGATTCGTCCTCGAATCTGCTTCGCCTTCATTGTCGTCATCAATCTCCTCAGAATCTTCTTCCTCTTCAGGGTAGTAAGGTGACAAATCTGCTACATTAAAAGTTCCGGATACATTATACTTACCCGGCAATTCGATCTTATAAGCATTGTCACTAATTCGCTCCAAAACTTTGAAAGGTCCATCAGCTCTAGGTTGAAGCTTGCCAAACCTACCAGCTGGAAATCGTTCCTTCCTAAGGTGAATCCAAACTAGATCACCTTCCTTGAAGACAACTCTTTTCCTGCGCATATCCACGTGTTGCTTATACTTCATGTTCTGACTATTGATCTGATTATGGACCTGGGAATGCAGCTCTTTGATATACTTTGCATGTTCCTCAGCTTCCGAGCTAAATTGCTTGAGAACTGGTATCGGTGTGAGATCTAATGGAGTAATTGGATTACGCCCATAAACCACCTCAAAAGGAGTCTTGCCAGTAGTTCGGTTCTCTGACCTGTTATATGCAAATTTCGCCTGAGGCAATGCCAAGTCCCATTGTCGCGGATTATCTCCAATCAAACTCCGCAGTAAATTTCCTAAGCTTCGATTGACAACTTCTGTTTGACCATCAGTCTGAGGATGATGAGATGAACTAAACTGCAAACTTGTACCCATGTACCTCTAAAGAGTGCGCTAGAAGTGACTCACAAATTTCACATCACGATCTGAGGTAATGGACTTAGGAATTCCATGCAGCTTAACAATTAAATCATCAAATCTCGGAATAGGAAAGCGATACCTGATCGTGATTTTGTTAACAGCTTTGCTATCCACGCACATTCTCCACGACCCGTCTTTCTTAGGAACCAATAAAGCTGGCACTGCACAAGGGCTCATGCTCTCTCGAATTGTACCTTTTTCTAATAGTTCCTGCACTTGCCTCTGCATCTCCTCATGCTCCTTAGGATTCATTCTGTAAGCTGCCTTATTAGGAATAGCAGCTCCTGGAACGAGATCTATACAATGCTGAATGTCCCTCATGGGTGGCAATCCAGGTGACAACTCCTCTGGCACGACATCAGCAAACTCCTCAAGTATAGGTAGAACTTGAGTTGAAATTTCTGGACTATCAAGATTCTGCTCCATGACTACAACAGCAAAAAACTCTGGGGCATTCACCGCCTCCTCTTGGAACTCTGATTTGGAAAGCAGATTACTTTTCCCTTCTTTTCTCAAATCTGAAGGACCCAGAGTAATAGTCCGGCCATCCTTCTTGAAGGTGTATGTATTTTTGAATCCATCATGCTGTGTTTTCCTGTCAAACTGTCAAGGCCTCCCCAACAGAATATGACAAGCGTCCATTGGAACGACGTCACCCCACACTTCATCAGCATATTTCTTCCCAATCGAAAACTGCACTAGACACCTCTTGCTCACTTTTACCTCATTCCCCTTCCTAAGCCATGACAACTTATATGGCTGAGGATGTTCGACAGTTTTCAACCCCAACTTTTCTACCATAGTGGTAGATATTACATTCTCACAACTTCCCCCGTCAATGATCATACTGCACACCTTTCCCCCACTAGTGCACTTAGTATGAAATATATTATGCCTGAGCCACGATTCATCATCTACCTCAGCAATATTTAAAACCCGACGCACAACTAAAGACTCACCAGAATCGGCATAGATAATGTCCTCCGGATCTGGATCTGCATCTGCTTGCTCGCCATCAGATTTATCATAAGTTGGGTCTTCATCAAAAGTTGGATTATCTACAAGTGTCACAAACTGTCGGTTCGGACAATCAACAGCAAAGTGTCCGAGCCCTTGACACTTAAAACATCGCTTGCCTGCAGCTCCTCCCCTGCTAGATCCAGCACTACCCTGCTCTCCTTTTGTTGTAAATTTTGAACCAGCGCCCTTAACTGCTGCCGGGGCTGAAGAACTCCCTACTTTCCCCCGGGACTCTTTATCTGACCACTTGGAACTGCTGCCTGTCCATTTAGAACCGCTGCTAGACCACTTGGACTTACTGCCTTTTCTTTTAAACTGCCCCTATACATTTAGGGCTAGTCTACACACATCCTCATATGTCCAATACTGCTGCAATTGGACAACATCAGAGATCTCATAACGCAGCCCTGCCAGATATCGTGCAATTGTCTGCTCGTCTTCCTCTACCACATCACAACGCATCCGCAAACGATCAAATTCTTCTGTAAATTCCTCAACTGTTTTATCATCTTGCCTGACGTTATGATATTCGATAAATGCCTCTTGCCTATAATGGGTAGGCAAAAAATTTTTTTGCAATAACTTTTTCATCTTCTCCCAGCGATCCACCTTCGGCTTCCCCTCTCTAGCGCGTTGCTTTTTTATGTGTTCCCACCAAATCGAAGCATGTTTTCGCAGCCTAATAGCCACTAACTTCACTTTTTGCCCCTCAGTTAGGTCTTTAAGATCAAAAATCCGTTCTACCGTATGTAACCAATCAATAAACTCATCAGGATGGGCTTTACCATTAAACTCGGGAATCTCGATCTTCATTCCGAAATTTTGAGAAGAACGCTGATTTTCAGGTCGTACTCCTCAATTCCGCCCCTGGTTCAGAACCCCGAAAGGGTTTACGTCTTCTTCGTCATCATCGGATGAATCCTCAGATACCGCTCCTTCTTTGGATTGAGCGCCCAACCTCGCCTCCGCAAGTTGTCGCTCCAAATCCTGGATTCGTCTTCTCTGTTCTTCAATTTCTATGCCTCGCAGATCTCTTAGATGCGGTAGGTCGTCTGCTTCAGGAACGCCTCCACACCCCCGACCATCACGAGCCCACCGTCCACGACCGCGATTCTGTTCAGCCATTGATTCAAGCAACCTGTGCTCTGATACCAATTGACGCAGAGAGAAAGCGTAAATTTGGAACAACTCCAAAGAACTCAAAATTTTTATTCAATAATACTGTGATTTTGATTACAAGACGGACATCCTATATATAGAGATAGGACTCCTAATACTAATGGAAACTGCCTGAATGGTAATATAGGAAACTGCCTCAATGATAATATAGAACACTGCCTAACTGGTAATATAGGAAACTGCCTCAATGATAATATAGGAAACTGCCTAAATGATAATATAGGAAACTGCCTAAATGATAATATAGGAAACTGCCTGAACAATGTGATTACCTGTCCCCCTAGGTGCATCAGATTTGTAAAAGGCACTGCATAAATGACACAATCGATTGGATCGGTATCAGCACCCCGGCACAATGGCATTAAGGCACAAAAAGGAAAAGCCAATGTGGCCAGTATGCTCGCTCAGGATTAGCAGGACCTCTTTGATCAATTGCAGTGTTGCTACACAGGCAGTATTGTTTGCATCCACGTCGACATAATTGCCTCCGCAATATTCTTTGGCATCCTGAGAGAAATCAGAATCGATAAGTTCAATGTATTCGGTAAGTGGAGAAATATTGACAAGTGAAGCAAAAAATGAAGTGATATAAACAAGAAAAGGTTACTGAATAATATGATATGAAGCATCTCTTATCAATTCCTATGCCGGACTACAAGATTTGAGTTTCTTTTGGTAAGGATCTCTTTTTGGTTATCTTGAGCTCAACATTATACCAGAAAATCATAAAGCAGAAAGACGCCCCAAAACCAAAAAGTGTCCTATTTTAAGCAGAACCGCACCTAAATATATTGCACTCAGAAGACATGCCGTGCTTTTCATGTCTTTCTAATTAACAATGCATTCATGCAATCATTTTATGAGACCACTTTTCCAACACGAGAAAAGGCGAAGCACACAATAAAGCGTTAGGAAAATTTTACCTCATAGTAGTCATCTGATATAAGGTTCACACGATGAACATACGGAATCCTTGAATTTGGATCAGTGAAGTCATCGGTTACTGGGTTCCCGAGCAAATACCCCTATTCAAAAGTTGAATCGAGAAAAAAAAAACTTGTTAGGTTTCGCTCTGTGCATATGCACGTTCAACTCACTCGCCGGGCTCAATAAATTTGGTCAAGGCTAAGCCAAGAAGAAGAAGAAAACATACTTGGAGTTCCATCTTAGGCCTTAGTCCTGCCTCTAGGCCTGCAATCCCACGAAATCAGCTTAAAGTTTCTGTAGTGAATCAGCATAAAAAGAAGAGGCGACATGAACTGTGTAAAAAGAAGCTACCTTCCAGTATATTTGTCACCAAAATAGGAACAGTAATGCCTGAGTATGAGTCGCCGCCAATGTAAAGTTGATTTCCTAGGAATTGCGGGTGAAAAAGGAGCCACTGAAACATAAATCAAGCATAAGTCTTGTCATCAGTGATACGATCAGAAGACAACTTTAGGCAATAGCGGCTCAATCTTGTGTACTAGCAAATAATGTCAATTGACATCTATTAGTACCTTCCTCAAGAAAGTATAAGTCTGGTATGCGGATTTTATGTCAGAGCTGTATTTACCCTCTTCGGTCGTCGAATATGAGAATCCAGCTCCCACGGGCGCATCGATAAATATTATGCTGGCAGCCTACGGTCAATTTACGACAAGATGACGAAAGAGTCGGGGTAATCCCAGAATTTACTGAAAATTTCCACGAGGAAAGGGGGGGGGGGGGGATCTTTCGCACCTGGGTCCATGAGTATTTGTTGATTTGAAGAGAGGGTAAGCTGCCATTGTAAGCTCCATAATCGAAAGTCAAAGGACCTGCACAGAAGTTTCAATTTCAAAATGATTGAAACTATTTTCTCGGTATGATTCTGTCTGTTTTGGCTCGTTTTTCTTATATTCCAGCAATCTTTACTTTTCAGGACTCATTCCTAATGCAAGAGGCCTCATAATAAGAAGAAAGAGTGCATGTATCAGGAGTACGATCTTTCTTTCAGAGTCCCACTTCAACAAATGACATTATATGTGTTGGCTAACATAACACACGAGGAGGAGGTTTTACTGCTGGAGCATCAAAAAATTTTGCTCAAGGTAAGATCGTTATTAGGCGGTAATCCAGAACTGACTGATTTGGTTTTCCAGTAGCACTTGACTGAGTGATTTTTGTTTACCTTACCTTAATTACAAGATGGAAGATCAAGTACACTACGACATGTAGAAGAACCAATTTATGTGGTCCACGTGAAACTTCACACGTGTGTTCATATATTGCTCGAACATCACTGTTTGAAGTATTTGAATTCAACACAACCCCAATTCTAATTCCAACATGTCACTGTCACTTACAGGAGCTAAATTCGCATCGTTCCACTCTTTCTTTAATCAGATGACACAAACCATATCCACGACTTTAATTCCATGAAAATAGTGTAGATTTTATCAATATTCAATTGCAAAGAGTTAAGATGAGCATGTCCACTGTTTCATTATCTCAAGTAGTAATATTTGGTATAGTGGGAACTCTTCCCCGTCCCTAACTCCTACTCCTTCTCTATTTACAATAGTACATCACAGTAACATTTATGCAGGCCCATGACTGGTCCTCATCGATTATGTGCCTGTTCTGGCTAAACACATTATATCCTTGACTCAAATTCTGTCCCACAAAATTGCAGAAAGAAAGTAATGTACATTTCGCCTTTCTTTCAAATGCTAAAGGTCCTACCATATTTGTATTTTGCCACTCCTAGGAAACATAAGGGAAAGGAAAAAAGGAAACACAGAGAAACACTGACCGATTTCCCAGCCGTACTCCATCCAGATAACATTCCATAAGCGGGGAAATCATTTATCGTCCAAAGAAGCACAGCCTTCATTACAAATGTTTGGTCAGTAGAAACGTCATACGTAGGGACACCTTCAAACCATAGCCATTGTAACTCTTCAATTAAAAGTTGCATATAAATATCTATGGCCTTTTTCGGATTTTGCGGGCCAGGCACGATCAATGTCAAAAACATATAAGGTGTCTTCATGCACATACCGGGTGAAAGATTGTACGGAGTTAAGATAACTGGCCAACATGAATAACTTTTTCCTGATTTCCCAAATGGGGCAAATCCATCAGCACACAGACCTAACCTGATGTTTCGAGATTCTAGCGCAAACTCGGGGTATGTTCTATCAAAATGTTGCCATGCCTCTGCATCTGAAGGATGACACATTAGATCATCTTTTGTTTCATGATTTGCATGCTAAGTCATGTGTGCAGCAGTGGCTTGTGACGCATAAAGCCTTTGCAACCTAGGGATTAACGGCAAATAAAACATTTGCTTGCATGGTCTACGCTTCTGATTACGACCATGCCTCCTGTTAATCTTGTACCTGGGTTGGTCACAGAATTTGCAAGATTCTGCATATTTATCATCTCTCCAATATAACATACAACCCATAGCACATACATCAATTCGTATAACTGAAAGACCTAAGTTATCCATCAACTTTTTCATATCGTAAAAGTCATTTGGCATGATATTATCACGAGGCATTGTTTCTCGCACCACTTCAACAAAAGAGTTGAAGCAATCCACGGACACATTATGCTCTGCCTTGATATTTAAAAGTCTTGATGTCACCGATACCTGTGTGTGGTTGTCACAACCTGCCCATAAAGGTTCATTTGCCGTTTTCAACATTTCCTGGAAATGATTAGATTGAGAAGTTCCGTCACACACATTCTCATCACAACCTGTAACTCCTATCTCTTCCAATTCTGCTCCATGACTAGTTCCCACTTGTTTGGGTGCATGAGTAAAACTAGTACTTACATGGTTCAATTCTGAATACAAATTATGACCGGCTTCATCAAACACCATCCCCTGATATGAGTTCAATTGTTCGAAATAGTTACATTCTTCCCTAACTGAAAATTGGTCGCTTCCTCGATATCCGTCATCATATATAAATGGTTCACCATGGCTAGTCCAATTATAATAGTTCGGAGTAAACCCAAATCTACAAAGATGTTCTCTAACTTTATCAATGTCTTGAAATTTTCCATTACTGCACTTTTTACATGGACACCTTAATTTATTTCCATCCATAAACTCATATTTTGTACTAGCAAAGTTCAAAAATAGTTCTAACCCGATACGAAACTCATCAGTCAATCCTCGCCGTTCGGGTAAGTTCTTATTATACATCCAACCCCTGTCTCTTTGCATTTTCTCTGTATGAAGAAAATTGTCCTAAATTATTCAACATATCATATATATTGTTTAATATTGTTTATAAAAACCATAAAATGCGAAAAATTATAATTATGTTGTTTACGAAACAATTACTTTAAACTTGAAAAACTCGGAAAATTTACCATGTCAAGAAAACTTACCAAGTTTTTGGCTGAAATCTTTGTAGTAGAAAGTGGACAATTTGATGAGAATTGCAACGTTCAATTGATTTGCGACACCTTCCAATGGACACGTACCTAAAAAAAAATAATTACATAAGATTCGTCTATAAAATATATTTTATTTTTTCCTTTCTTTTTCTTTCCCTTTGTTTCCCTTTCTTCTTAGCCGGGCCGGCGACTGATGAGGTTATGGGCATCCCATAGATATGACCAAATTTCCAACGAATTTTGCAACGATTTTCTATTATGCCGAACAATAATGTGGTATTCAATTCGTTCTAAAATTGGTGGGAAATTTTCCTACGAAATGTGTACAAACCATTTTGAAACGATTTTCTATTAATGAATTGGTTTTTTGCATACGATGCAAAATTCGTTGTAAATTTTCGAACGAATTTTGAAACAAATTTATATTAACCCGAACAAGAAGGTGTTTTTTGACTTATTTGAAAAAATGAAGGAAAATTTCTCACGAATTTTGCAATGAAAGTAGTACACAACAAAATTAATGTGCAAAATATCGAAATTCGTTACAAAAGTCGTTGGAAAATTCGTTGGAAATTTTGTGTTCAAAATTTCCAACGAATTTCGACAATATGTGGAAAAATAAGGTTTGATATAAATTTATTGAAAAATTTGTGGAAAATTTCCAACAAATTTTCCAACGAATTAAAAGCACATTATAGATATACATAATACAAATTTGTTGGAAAATTCGCGGGAAATTTCCCACGAATTTTCCAACGAAATTTTTTGCGGAAAACCAAAAAACTTTTAACAATTCGTTGGAAAATTCGTGGGAAATTTCCCACGAATTTTCCAACGAATTTAGTTCAAATGAATTTTATAACCGAAAATTTAAATTTGTTGGCAAATTCGTGGGAAATTTCCCACGAATTTTCCAACGACTTTTCAAAACATCTACTTTTTAAACGGAATATTAAATTCGTTGGAAAATTCGTGGGAAATTTCCCACGAATTTTCCAACGAATTTTCAAAACATCTACTTTTTAACCGGAATATTAAATTCGTTGGAAAATTCGTGGGAAATTCCCCACGAATTTTCCAACGAATTTTCAAAACATCTAATTATGAACCGGAATATTACATTCGTTGGAAAATTCGTGGGAAATTTCCCACGAATTTTCCAACGAATTTTCAAAACATATACTTTTGAACCGGAATATTAATTTCGTTGGAAAATTCGTGGGAAATTTCCCACGAATTTTCCAACGAAATTAGATCACATGAACTTTATAACCTGAAATTTAAATTCGTTGGAAAATTGGTGGGAAATTTCCCACGAATTTGTCAACGAATTTCAAAACATCTACTTTTTAACCGTAATTTTAAATTCGTTGAAAAATTTGTGGGAAATTTCCCACCAATTTTCCAACGAAATATTTTGTGCGGAAAACCAAAAAACTTTTGGAAATTCGTTGGAAAATTCGTGGGAATTTTCCCACGAATTTTCCAACAAAATATTTTTTGCGGAAAACCAAAAAACTTTTTAAAATACGTTGGAAAATTCGTGGGAAATTTCCCACGAATTTTCCAACAAATTTACTCAGAACAACTTTATTAACCAGAAATTTAATTTGGTTGCAAAATTCGTTGGAAATTTTCCAACGAATCTTGCAACGAATTTCGATAATATGTGGAAAATAATATTTGATGTAAATTCGTTGTAAAAATCGTGGGAAATTTCCCACGATTTTTGCAACGAAATTAGAACACAACTAAATTAATGCGCCGAAAATTGAACACAACTAAACTAAACCTAAAAAAATTGTCGACAAATACTATGCTAAAAAAATTTTCCAAGTATTACCAAGTATTTGCGTAGTTCGATGAGATTACTTGGATCTTGAGATACTTACCGTGGCTGGTAAGGCGGACGGCAAGGGCGGCAGCGGCGAGGAGGACCGCGAGGTGGACGGCGAAGAGGAAGACGAAAAAGAGAGTTTGTTGAGTAAAAAATTCTCAGTACACACGAAATGATTGTTGCCGAATATATAAACATGTTTTGCAACAAACTTTGCAACAACGTAAAAGTTTCCAACGAATTTGAGAGTTCCGGCCAATAATTGCACCGAGTTATTTTCGTTGGAAAATTTGTCGGAAATTTCCGACGAATTTTCCAACGAATTTCAAAAATAAAAGCACCTAAAAATGAATTCGTCGAAAAATTCGTTGGAAATTTCCAACGAATTTTGCCACGAATTTAGAAAAGCCCAACAATACCGTGTTTGTTTTGAATTCGTCGCATAATTCGTTGGAAATTAGCGACGAAAATATTTTCGTCGGAAAAGTTGTTGGAAAATTGCGAGGAAAAATGTTTTGTGGCAAAGTTCGTTGGTAATTTCCAACGAAATAGTTTCGTCGCTAATTTCCAACGAATTTTGCGACGAAAATATTTTCGTCGCTAATTTATATTTTCGTCGCTAATTTCCAACAAATTTTTATTTTCGTTGGAAAATTTGTTGAAAATTTTCGTCGCAAATTTTCGTGGCAAAAATGCGTTTTTTTTTGTAGTGGCAATCAGATAAATGTATACATAAGTATACATTTATGTATACGTCATGTCATGAAAAGTTGCTACGAGCTCATTAAGATCTCGTCAGAACTTTGTTGGCGAACCGGTTCAATCAGCAGGCGCATTTAATGACTCATCTGAAAGGAAAAAGAGCCACAGAAAATGGAACATTGCTTGTGCCGTGATCTTTTGCAGATTGGAGTTTGGGGGGGAGCTCAATGACTGACCATCTTAGTCATTTTCATCTAGTATAATATAGCATAAACTGATAATCTTCCAAAAAAGAGAGAAAAGAAGGCTATCGAAGCTTAAGTGCCACCAAATAATAGTAATATCGCAAGGAAGAAGAAGAACGATGATGACGAGTGAAGCAATTGAAGAGAGAGAATGCTCCTAAGTCGAAGAGGAGGCCGGACAGAGCGGAGCAACCCGGACCGCCGGTTAGCCAAAGCAGCAAAGGGTCGTCCTTGGGGCTCCTCTCGGACTCGATGAAGTAGTAAAATAGCTGCACTTCCTCCAACTCTCCTACCCCTACACATCTGCACCAGTTTTGTTTCGCCTCCGTTCAAACAAACATTAAGAAGAAAACACTCATATATATAACTCTTGAAGATGAAGAAAAGAAATAGTGAATCAAGTCTTTTGCTACGTCGTAGTTGCTCATAAACTTATACTGCGAGCTGACCCAGTTTCGAGTTTGAAGGGAAGATCTCCGGGGAAACCCGGGAGGCTCTCGACGATCGCTGATTGTGATCATTCAACGTTGGAGATCAAGAGCAGCAATGAAAGTAGGAGATGCAACATTCTTGGCTCGTCCGACCAAGAAAAATGGAAGAGAAAAGAGAATAGGCAAATTTCTGTAAGATTCCTCCTTCCTCTGAGTGGAATTCTAGGGTTTATATAGGCTTCGCGGCTTTGTAGACTATCCATCCCCTGGTCTGAAGAGTAATTCTCACCGTAGCCTTTTAACAAGTGCATTTGAGCAATAACATTTTAGGGATGTGGAAGCACTGCTACTCGCCCATCAAATTGATTTACAAAATAGTGCAATCGATTGGAATTAGGTACTCAATTATGTACACCATATTTCTAAAGAAGCGAATATCCTAAGCATGAAAGGATTGATTTGCAATATCGATTTATAAAATGATGTGATCAATTCTAATTTGATGTTTGATGCACCATTTGGGAAACATATGCATTTGCAATTTGTCCAATTATTTTGTAGAAGAACTCTGGAAGCTAATCTTCATTTATTTGGCATCATGCCATTGAAGTTCTCGATATAGTGAAAAAAGGTTTGTCATGGTTACTTACTTTTGCACATTGTTCATACTATTATATGAAGCAGAAAGGACATCCTACTGATAAGGGGCATCATGCATTTCTTTTCTTTTCAAAATGTCCTTAGTTACTTATTTTAAAAATATCGAATTATTGGACATATGCATAAGTTAATATGTATATATAGTCTTTCGCATATTTCAATATTAGAATTCGAATGTTTTCTATTCAACAATTACATCCTTTAAAAGATTTCCCATCTTGAAATCTTTGCATCTCATCATATATAGAATATACTTATATGATATCAATTTGTATTTTTATCAGTAATTTCTCAATTGTCTAATCTTTCAAACATGTAGCAATAAAGTGTTGCTCAATTTTTTAAAATGTGAAATTTTTTGCATACATCTAGCGCGTCCACATTCGCTTGTATTTTATTGGGTAGACACAACTACTTGCATCAGTGATGTCAAAACCTACTCTATTTATCGCCTTGGCCGTCGAGATTTTGACGTCCCATGGGCATGCTACATTAAAGAAACCAACTTTATTGTAAGTTCTAACAATCCATTTTAACGGCTACATTAGCTAAGTTGAGCGACAATTGGCTGGCCAATGAAACTAGTCGGGACCGAAGATGGGCCGAATTGAGAATATTGGTCTAAGGTTTCATTTGTTTTGCGGGATACGCATGATTTGAAAAATATTTTTCTGAAAATGATTGTTTGTATTTCTTGAAATAATTAGTTAATAGAAGATATTTTCATTATCGAAACAATTCATGTCTAAATATTATCGTGAACGATGAAAATATTTTCCGTTCATTCACTTTTATAAACGATACAAGCCACCATTTTTAGAAAAATATTTTCAAATCATTTTATTTTCCGCAAAATAAATAAAATCAGACCTCCCCTTTGACCCATTTTCGTTCCCCCCCCCCCTCCCCCAAATCAATAGAAGATTTAATGCCAAGGCTTTCTTATCACCATGTTTTTTTAGGATTTATCGACTACAAGTCAAACTGCTACTAGTCGGTCAACGACCACCATCACATGTATTAAGGCTCTGCTTACTTTTGGAAAATGAATAATTTAAAAAATATCTTATAAATAATCTTTTATATAGCTTACAAAATGACCGAAGGAATTAGACATAAATTATTATCGATGATGAAAATATTTTTCATTTGCTAATTATTTCAAGCGATCCTTTTTAGGAAATTATTTTTCAAATCACTCATTTTTTTGCGAAACAAACAGACCTAAATTTAATGGCCTATCCCCAAAAAATAAAAATGGAAAGATCGTCATGGGAAAATGCTCAAATTATATGTTGGAACGAGCCAATCGACAATTCCAGCTTGTTTCTACTGTTCATAGTTATAGTACTTGTAGAATTTTCAAAATGACCACTATAACGTCCTTATCTTACATTGGGTTAATTTGACATTACAGGCTTGTCGCTGTCTCGTTTTTTATCTAATTATTAAGCACATGCGGAAACATGTATAAACAAATGCCCAAATATAATAACAGCTGAAAATCAGGGAAAGCATAATGGGCAAGACATATTATTTCCATTTTACTTAAACATATTTTACACACCCTTTTTCCACAAGCCGTTTCACGTACAAATCACATCACAAGTGAAGGCCATGGTTAATTCTAGCTCCTCTATATCATCCTCCATCTTACAGACCTGAAAAGGAAAATGATGGGGGATGAGTCGGGGAGACTCAATGAGTAAATTCACTAAAACTGGTGTAGGATGATGCCTCACCGTTATACTAACACATACAAATATTTTTCCCGCCTTATGTCGATGACAAATCAATAGCAAAGACTTTGACCTTGCCCTTGCTATGTTCATATGGAAACTCACCTTTATCCAGTCACATAAATTCGGTTTATCAATAAACACACATACCGGCACACATATAAGATTCATGTATCGTTATCCTAGCTCAATCAGGACATCCCGACTCATCTGAAGCATCCAGCTTCATGCTAGGCATCTTGGCTCAACCGAGGCATCCCGGGGCTAGCTTATCTAAGGCATCCAAGCTCAACTAGGGCATCCCGGCACTAGTTTACCGAGGTATCCACGCTCAACCCAGGCATCCTAGCTCAACTAGGGCATCACGGCATTAGTTTATCAAGGCATCGCCGCCAATGCTATGTGACAACGGTCTTCTTCTTTTTTTTAGTTATCACACCATCATGGGTCACACAAGCCAGTTTATTATCTTGATTTTATTAGCCCATGCAATCAAGCCTAAAGGTATGTCATGCTTGTGTAATCACGATCTCTAGAACATTCGCCTAACATGTGAGTCGCGGTCAAGAGCACGTGGTTCAGTCTGTTATGTTGAGCGCCGGCTCAAAGCTGAACTTGGTCTAGATCTACATACCTCAATGTAAACCTACACTAAGTCGAACTCGTCCCGTGACGCCACAACATGAGTACGAGACCATACGACACCCGTTTTGTGACTCGTATGTGCCTTGACTTACGATTATAAAGCAAAACAAGAAGCATTCATGCAAACATCGAGCATCACAGATACAGTCACTATTCGAGCCAAACTCGTAACACCACGTTCTATCCTCTTATAAATCAACAAGCATGGATGAGAACATCAAGCAGGGTAACAAGCGATGCGTGCAACATCATGACAAACAACAACACGCAAGTCTCAACAAAGGCTAGGGTGAGAACTCAAGCCAACAACGCATCATAACTTCCTATCCCGAGATTAGGGAATCCACTTACATGCCGTATTCCAACCACGTAACACACTGCCCTATCCAAATGTTAGGGAATTTACTCACCTATAAGCTCAAGAAATATCTACGGCGGTCGGTGGCGGCCAACCGTGAGAGAGAGATGATTGGCGTGATGGTAAGGGAGAGAGAGAGACGTGAGAGTGAGAGATGAGAGGAAGAAGAGGTGATGTGTGGAAGAGTGAGAGATGAGAGGAAGAAGAGGTGATGTGTGGAAACTAAGGGGGGGGGGAACCAAGCCTATTTATAGGCAAATCACTAACCTATTCACCAAGTTTAAGAGTCAAAGATTGCTCCCCAAGTTCTTGACTCTCGAGACTCTTCCAAGTCAAAACTTGTCCCCCAAGTTCTTAACCATCATGAAGCTTCTTATGCAAGCCTTTAATTAAGGTCACGCATCTCTCATTTAAAAGCTTAGAATGTATAGATTTTGTTTCCAGAAGATATCAATTCTAAATTCTAATGTTTTCATATAAAAATTGATGAATCTTTGAAATCTAGCAAAACCGGGCAGTTTTGTACTGTTCACGAAATTGGACTTGAAAATATAGTAAATAGACTCCAAAAATTCTCAAATTTGAATATATTATAAACAAGGCCTTAACAAACATTTTCCATGAAGAACACAAAATCTGAATCTTTCTATAACTACAACTTTTAGTAGCTCAAATACAGACTAAAAATAGTTCGCTGGAACATAATCTTTGCTTTTCAAAGTAAGCTCTTTCCAGAATCTAAATCATCTCCAAAAATTCCCAAATTTATATATGTTATAGAGAAAGAAGTTCTCAACAACTTTTGCGAAGGAAGTTTATCCAAATTCGGCCCAGAAAAGTTTGTAAAAAATCGAGAAAGTGTGAACATCATAGAAATACCCATTCTTGACAGTTTTACATAGTCCAAAATTAGGGCTATCGTACTACTCATATCAAGTCCAAAAATTATGAAATTAAAGTACGTAAAACTTCAAGATATTTGGAAAAACTTTTAAGGAGGAAGTGTTTGAAAATTCGGATCACAAAAGTCTCCACAAAAATAACAAAATGAAATGCGTACAGAGGATCCGAATCTGGATTTTTCAAAACAAGAGTAGAATTGACTCCGATTAGAAAACCACAAAACTTAAACCATAGCCATTTCTCATGGACTGAAATTGAGAATGTTACAACCACAATTCATTCGACATGAGAAACGTGGCCAAAGAAAAGTGAAATGAATGAGAATAGCCTAAATTCAAAGAGGACAGAAAAACAAAAGGACCTACAATGTGCAAATGCAACAATGATTGTACAGGCACAATGTGGGAGAGAAGAAAAGCAAAGGACGCATGTAGTCATGGCCACGGTTCGGAACCGACCGGTTCCGGTTTGTGGCCACATGTGAACCGGAACCGGAACCGCCCCTAGCGGTTCCAATTCCGATCCGGCCGGTTCCAATTCGTAATTTAAAAATTTTAAAAATAATTTATGAAATAAAAAAATAAATAATTATAAAAATATGAAATAATGAATTATTCAATATAAATTATAATCAAAATGAAAATTGTAGGGGTGATTAGTTCCCGGTCGGAACCAGGAACCGAACCGGTAAGACCAGTCTTTTAATTTTAGAACTAAGAACCGGACCGGTAAACCATAGAACCGAGAACCGAACCAATGGTCCGATTCTAGTCGGTCCAATGGAACCCTTTGCTCTTAACTAGCAAAGGATCGTAGCCACAAAAGGCATACAACTTCACATGCTCATGGCTTGGCTTGGATTTTATAAACAATCCCTTTGATGGGCTCTTCATTCCCATTCGATGTGGGACTCTTGGCATTTGCATGAAGACAAGCCAAGAGTCTCATATTGAAGGCGTTCAAGGCAAACCGAGAGTCCCACATCGAATGAGAATGAAGAGACCATCAAAGGGGTTGTTTATAAAACTCAAGTCAAGCCTTGTAATTAGAGTTCAATACACCCAAGCCAAGCATTGCAATTGGAGATCAATGCACTTACAATGCATGGCAATTAGAGTTCAATTTGTTTTATAAAAAAAATTAAATAATGACATTTTTTTTAAAAAAAATTTCATTAATTTAAATAATTTGGAACCGGAACCGGAACCGCCGGTTCCGGTTCCAAAATTATGGAACAGGAACCGGGCCCGTAGGCCACGGGCCGGTTCCGGTTCCGAACTGCAGGCCCGGTCAATGGGCCGGGCCCGGGTTTGACCGGGCCGGTTCCAGGCCAAAACCGGCCCGTGGCCATGACTAGACGCATGAGAGGCAACATGTTCTCTTGCTACCGTTGCATGGAACCGGTCCAACGGGTTTCACGTACCACAATCGTTAAATTGGATGATGTAAAATCCATGTAAGATGCGCCTAACCTAATCACTAATTGTGATTCACTCAATCCACCACGGATCATTTCCGAGCAAAAACTTTCTACTAAAATGCGGTGCAGATGCAACCGAGCAACAAGTGGACAAGAAAAGCGAGCCTTCCTAATTCGCTTGAAATTCTTTTGCTATTCATTAGCTGTTACTCTTTTATTGTACAACACCTGTCGAAATTGTAAATTTCGCTTTCACTTGTTCTTTAATTGTTATGATTGCATGAAATAACCCAAAAACAACTAGCTAATTATTTGTTCGTTTCTGCATTCATTTCTTGTTCATATTCTTGGTTTCGTTCGTCGTGATTTGTGCCCATTTTTTATTCATATGATTGTCGCGACCTCCCCACATAGGTGTCAACAATGATTGGACTATAGGTCCAACAATAAATCATTGGTTTATATGTGTATGCGACATCCCTATGACCAAATTGACCCACATTAGAGAGTTGCTCTCTACTTCTCAACAAATGTGATATGGATAGTTATACAAATGGTCTTTGAATTTTGGCCAAATGTATAATGTTATTCTTGAACTTTTATTTTGTTTAATGGGTCCTTAAACTTTAACCTAATATGTAATGTTGTTCATGAACGTTTAATTTATTTAAAGTGATTTATGAACTTTTGGTAAATGTTCCATTTGGCTCTTTTGAATATTTACCAAAAGTTTACTAATCACTTTGAACAAATTAAAAGTTCAAGAAGGATACTGCGCATTGAGCTAAAGTGCAGAAACAGCATTGCATATTGGACCAAAGTTCATCAATCATTAGTGTCACTTTCCCAATGTGATATAATTCCCTCCTAGAAAAGCACTCAATTATTCATCATCTTTCTTGTCTGCTTAGTTAATACGTATCGTGCACTTGATCAAATTAGAGGTATTACCAACTACTTTCAACAAGTTTTTAATAACATCGAGAGACCCTCATCACTCACACTTAGATCACTTGACTACTCCTCTCGATGAGTTACGACGGTTCGTTGTTTCACCATAACTAGATAACTATCGATAAAGTCATACTTTGGGGAAAAGTGTCAAAAAAGTTTTAAACCTTTGTGTCAATTTAGTCCTAGACTTTTTTTGATGTCAATTCAGTCATAAACGTTTTGCTTTGGTACCAATTCAGTCCTAAACCTTTTGTCTTTGTGCTAATTCAGTAATTCTTGCCAATTTTGGTCGGAAGGACTGAATTGGCATAAAGATAAAAGGTTTAGAACTGAATTGGCACAAAAAAAGATTTAAAATTAAATTGGCACAAATACAAAGATTTATGACTTTTTTGACACTTTTCCCTTACACTTTATGAGGCTGTCATTGAATATTTAAAGCATGACCCCATCAAGAAAAAGCCGATAAGCATTGCCATTTCCATACCCCATCCAATACAATGGCCTCAAGTTTCTGTGTCCATACGGGTAGAATTTTGTTTCTGTGTCAATAAATACGATTTTTTTCCATGCTAGTTAATTTTAATAAGTGTGGGTAAGTTCAGAAAAATGTTGGTAAACTATTGATCACTTTTTCTTAGGTAACTAATTGTTAACTTAACAACAATTTTTTTTATCATTTACACATTAGAATTTTTTGTACTAACCTACCAACTTTTCTTTGCATTACTTACCAACTATTTGAATTTACTAACTCTAACATGAATTTACCAACTTGAATTCGAGCAAGAAATAGTGGGACTCGCCATGGAGATCGCGTCCAGTTGCCTAGAGGTGGTCTACTACGAGTTCGTCAGTGTAAACGGTGGGGGCAGAGAGAAATACCACGTCGGCCTGGTGACGAGGGGGATTGGAGGGAGAAGGAAACTGAGGACGCGAGGGCCGAGGAGTGCGCGAGCCTGCTTCGTTGTTGGTCTCTGTATTTACTCAATTGCTTTGCAAGCAAAAATAGATGTCTTGACTTGACGTGCAAGAGAGAGTTTCTGAGAGAATTGTGCAGGATGTGGCGGTGGCAGTCCTTGCCGATTCGGTCAAGCTCGAAGGCAGCCGAGGAGAGAGAAAGAGGGTCGGAGAGAGAATCACACGAGCGGTGCTACAAGATTACCAAGTATGGTGATCTGAAGCTGAAGAGCGAGAGACCACAGAGGGCACTGGAGGTGACATGGTACATGAAGGTGGAGGGGAGGAGAGAGAAGCTGACGTCGGAGGAGGAGGTTAGAGAAAGAGAGAGAGAGAGAGGCCATGGTGGGGTCGTTTAAAGGGGAGGGAATGAGAGCTTCGGGTGTAGGGAGATCAAGAAAGCTGCTCTGGTTTCCACCAAGGCATTGGACTTGTGCATGTTGAAAAAACGGGATTGTGATTCATGGCAATAGGGCTCAGTGTCACTTGCTGATGAGAGAACTGACAGAAGAGCGAGAGAGCAGAGTGGAGTCCTTTCTCTGGATAGAGAGAGAGCAAAGCGAGCGGCATACTTAATTCAGTAACAGGAGAGTAATGGAGAAGCATCAGAGATGGAGAGAAAGGGGAGAGAGACGTTCAATATTTTCTGACAGGTGGGCCCAATAGGGACACGTGTCGCCCAATGAATGGGCTATTTAAAAAATAACATGGCACAACAGTTGCTCGTAATATTTTCTCGAGCCAAGGCTCCTCACAAACGAAGGACAATCTAACAGGACACATAATCACATTATTATTAGTGACAAATCTCGATTTTGGTTCGAGTATTATTAAGCGAACGACCAATGGAAATGAGCTAGAGAGGGTAATAAGAGAACCACCTATCAGCCATTGCAAGACATTCTTTGGGTTTATATTCCGGAGCTGTGTGCCCCCCTCCCTGCACCATGAAAAAAAAAATCAACACAAAAACAATAATTTTTTCGAGACATATACTAGTGTAAAAGGATAAAAAAAATAATATTTAAAGGAGAGGATTCGATTCTACCTTGACTGTTGTGAATGTCAAATCGTACTTATAATTCTCTGAATATAATATAGAGTATCTGTCCAGACAGATTAAGAAGAAGTTAATGCATCTAACATTTTACAACTTCCCGAGCACATGCAATGCACATACTTGCATGGAAAAGGGAAATTTGATAAAAAGAAATTTGATGCGAAAGAAGGAATGAAGCCTTACAAATTCAAAATCGACAGACTTCTCTAATATGTTAGAGCGTCCTAGTATTTTAGACTTTCTATGGTTGACAGGTAAGTTAAGTGATGAATCGGTTTTACACAAAAGCCAACAAGAGTAAGAAATAAGCTCATTAGCGTGGTTCCTTTAAAACCAAGGACTAAGGATGGCCAATTTCTAAAGTCAAAGGCTCAATCCAATTCGGAAGAAGAGCAAGTGGAGAATTCGGAAGTGGGACCAAAGAGAAGTCCGGTCCCATAAGTCCGGATTCTAACAGCCATGTGTCACGGTCCCGAGGTTTCCATGCACCAAAGACCTTGTACGATCGAAAAATATCGGGCCGAATTTTCAAGGGTTTCTGGAATGTTCCTAGGGACGGGCTATACGATAATTGTGTTGTGTTCTAGAGTTTTCCTGCATTCAATATCGGTAGTTGGTAGATGGGGAGATGCAATCTCCTCCGCTAGATCGAATGGTTGTAACAAGAGGCCTTCTAGTAAAAATAGGGGTGCTCTCTCTCTCATTTGTATCTATTCAACAATTGAAACAATACAATTTCATTCTTTCCCAAAGCTCTAAACTCCCTCTCTACGATCACGGCAAGCGAGTGAGTGATAGAGAAAATGCTTGACTTCGGGGCTCCAGTGATCCAAAAAAGCCTAAGCCGCTGCACGGGTCCAATCCCAAACAACCGACTTGTGACACGTCTCTGAGTGTTCAGCAAAGAGGGGGGCGAGACGTGGGCAATAAGGCAACAACTGCACCCACGTTCTAGAGAGACAACCCCATTCGAGGTAAGAGATATTTGAGATACATAAGCTATTATTCTAGCACTTTCTCTTCATTTTAGCTCAATCTGACTTGATTATTGAAGGGTCCCAAGTAAATCCATGGTGTATAGAGTGCGTAGGGTCAAGAGCTAGTCGAATGAGAAATTTGTGTGAAGAAGGTTGAGTTGTGGGTTCATTCAAATTTGACCGTTATGGTTAACCAAACTCACTATCTTGAGCAGCATAGATAAATCGCAAGCTGATCGTGATTATCTCAGTATAGCATTAAAGAAAATGGCTTCTATTCCTACTAGTGTATAAAGCAAAATATTACTAATAAATTCAGTCAACAAAATTGTGTTGCATTAGTAATGTGTAACCGACATGACGTACTTTACCAAATTGGGTGACAGTTAGAGTGAGTTAATTTATGTGTAGAAGTCTAATTGCGATTTGGTACAATCATTTTCAGCTTAAGTGTGGTTCTCAACACAGACAAGCGATGGAATTTGATGAGAAAATATTTCAGTACATGATTAGATCAAGATGTGCCTTGTTGACAATGGAATAAATATGTTCATGATAGAGTGAAGTAGAAAGCTACACATTCATGAAGATGATGATCAAGTAATATGAATTCAATAAAAAGTAAAAGTAATCGGTGATCTTAACGGATTAGTATAAAATTATTACCCGGCTACTTGACCTTCGACAAACCAAGGCGACCACGGACCAAGTAAAGTCAAATTGAGGGATCTTATCCAATCTAGTGTACCAATATACGGGATAGCCAAGTCATGATCACCACTACAAGAAGATTAATTTTTGTCAACAAAAGAAAAAAGTCGTTGATTTGTGTAAAAAAGGGAATCGATTGTACGTAAAAGAATAGAACCAGGATGAGAAACTTATCTATTTAGCTAAGGCAGTACCTGTAAATTAGGGCACGAAGGGATGTCTTAGAGAGGTATCTATGATAGACTACACTATTAAGAACGTCCTTTGTGTAAGATAGAGAGTAGTTGCATCTATCCCACTCTGGCTTTGTGCCCTGAACGTCATTATCACGTAATCAATTTGAGTAAATATAAGAGTGTCGGTGATGCCTGTGATGAGAATATTTCTTCATACCTCTCGTATGTGAAGGGCTTCTCGGACATTCCTATCATTGGCCCAAATGTACGAGTACAAATAATTATAGCTCTGTCGATGGAGAAATTTAAGTAAGTGAAACCATCGTAGTAACTATTTATCAAAATCCATGTGTTCATCGTTTATTGTCTTACACATATACATAGATGCTATACTTTTAGGTACTGAATCCATGGATTTTGAGCGTGTTAATTTAGGATTTACCCGGCACCATGGCCTGGATTGTTGAGGCACCGATACGACGTCGGTAATATTCTCTGCCAATACACTTCTGCTCCATTTTAGTCTTGTGTGGTTAGGAGATATGATGCTACATATCGGTTCCAGTATATGAGCCAAATATATCTTCTCAAGGCACTAAAAAAATTTGACAAGGAAACATATCTCGGTGATTTATCGCATGCATACATCTTGCGCAAGAAAAAATGAGAGCGGTGGGACAATAGCACTTACTCTGGATACCATTTCAAGGTCAGTTAGACATGCTCCATTGGTTGGATCTACATTCACATAATCTCCATTGCAATCCGTTTTCGTTGACTTGAAAACATGAATGCAAACATAAAATCACAAAAAACGTCGATTTATATGTAATTATCATTACTAATATATCATATTCTTTGATAATATAAAGATCTTATCAGAGTAAGGTTACGTTGTAAATTAACCTCATAAAGTTCATCCGATATGAGAGCCGTCTTGTGACCAAATGGAATTCTTTGACTGATGTCCTTTACTTCACAAGTCACCGGATTGCCTAGCACATAGCCCTGTTCACATAACCAGAATGATAATGCTTTACTTAACATAGTTGGCTTTAGTATTAACAGATATGAAGTTCTAATGTTGAGGAAATAGTAACATACGTAAGTTTCAACCTTAGTGTGATATACGAGAAGAGGACACGAGGCCTAACGTTATTAAATGTCGCAAAAGATAATCATATTACAAAAAACATGAATGATTGTTACGTACTTTGAGATTCATCGGCGGCTCCCGTCCAGCTTCATTTCCTATGCAGAAAAGCAAACAATTTTTTTTTATGAAGAGAAAATAGCTTCTTGAGAGCAAGAGTGAGACAAAAATCAAGTAATTAATTTGAAAGGAACAATGATATGTGGGTGAAGTTCAATTACGTACCATCGTATACTTCTTTAACGAGGATGGGAACAATTACACCGGAATAAGAATCACCAGTGATGTAAAGTGGATTTGTGAGGAATTTGGGATGAGCCATAAGCCACTGCATAAAAAGAAAAATTAAAGAATTCTACTGGTCTAGGTAATTAGCTAAGATAATTGCCTAGGGTCATCTGATTATTTCGAGGTGACACAGTGTTGGTATTAATCAAAACGATTACCTTTCTTAAGAACTCATACGATTGTGCTGCCGAGGACGTGTCACTACTATCATATGCTCTCCAAGTCGTTGCATAAGAAAATCCCGTACCCACGGGTGCATCCAAAAATATAATGTTGGCTATCTGTCATAAGAAATTATGACAACTTTTAATCTGGATAAATCTAACAATATTTGAACCCGAGTCGAAAATAAAGGTAATTCACCTTTGTCCAGGAATAGGAATTTAACTTTAATACTGGTCTGTTTCCGCTTGAATTCGAATAATCAAACTGTAACGGACCTGTAACATCAAGATGATTGGTGATCAAAATCACTTGATTGGTTTGGCTTTTGACCGGTACTTAGATATCTAGTTGATATGGAGTTTTCACTTATAGGAAATCTCGTATGCAAACTCTTTCCCAAACTATATAGGCACTCCGATTACCTATGCGGGCTCGTCTCCAAGAAATGATAACAGATCCTCGATTATCAAAAAAAAAGAAAAAACTCTTTCCCAAACTAAAGTGAGAAAATTGTTTTCCAATTTAATCTGAACGTCACAACGCCAGAGCACAACTAATATCACATTGCGCAAATGGCAAAATTACATAAGCACCCCAAGAATATGATGGCACAAAGATATATATAATATCACTTGTTGCGAAATTCTATCTAAATTGACAAATAGTTTTCTTAAAGTTGGAGCTGTCTATTTTAAATAAAAACTCTTGAAAGTATGAAAGTTCACATCTAGGGTAGGTATATGTGCAGGCTTTAGTTAAAATGACAAAATTTTCGTTGGGTGAGGGGGCTTTTCCCGGTGGATTTGCTTCGTGATTGCACGAAAGATAAAGGCTATAAACATGTGAGCCCAATTACTATGTACTGCTAGATCGTATGGGTTTCACATGAAGCCCATTTTATCCATCAGTGTAAATGAGCTCGGCTCACACGAACTGCTAAATCGGGTGAGTCCATGTAGGTTCAATGCCTTATAAAGACAAGATCCATTGAAAAAGTGTCTTGGGGACCCACCTGTGTTAAGCCAAACTATTTATCGATGTGTGTAGGTGCAACACTCAGAAAGAGTTGGAGTAAATACCGAGAAATTATCATATGATTGCGATGTATATACTAAATCGAAAATGGACCGTCCTACCGAATCCAACAGTTCAGATTGTAGTTTAATATATGAACTAGGTTAATGGAATACTTACTCGTAGGGACTAGGAAAGAGTTTTTACTGAAAATGAGCTAAAATAATCGAAAGATTGGCAGTTTTCATCGAGATATGATCGGATTTTAGTCTTCTGCCCAGGCGAAAATGAGAAGCTGAGAAAATAACATCCATCCAACGTTCTCAACTAATCATTTTTTTTGTCTCTTCCTAACCCCCAACAAGAAATGCTACGGTTTGGTCGTCAACACCCCTCCCCAAATCACGAAAATCCTCCTTACCCACGTTTTTAAAATACTTCTCAGACCAAATTTCTCCTTTCAATTCAAAGGGAGAGACTAGCCACCACACATACGCACACGACAAATATGTCATTTTGGTAGAAAACGGACCCTTTCGCAAGTGGAGGATTGAAGTAGAATACTTTCGTGAGCGTGTCTTAGTGAGCGTCCTTGTCATCTTTTGGAGCGCAACTATTCTCTTTCGGTGCAACCTACTGCTGGCACGATTTAAATATAATATCGATGCCTGAATACGATCGATAAAGAAGGAGTCGTGCTGCTATAGTGTACGAGGCATTTTATTGCAGGCCTTTTGAGCAGGTTTGAGATTTTAAATTTCTGTAAAAGGGGTCCCCCATCGCTAGAACTTCATTGTCTAATTAAACATGGATATATGCATGCATTACTCAGCCGCGCAACCAAAAAATGATTAATAGCACGAACAACCTCAAATTAGTACATTTGAAATAAATTTACCTCAAATTAATTTTTTGACCATCAAAGACTCCAAATTGGTACATTTGCAATCAATTTGGCCCTATCCGATCACAAAAAATCCAAAACTGGAACATTTATTATAAATTTATTCTCCGTTAAATTCGATTAATACAAAAAAAAATTCACAAACTAGTACATTTGTGACAAATGGAAAGTAAAATCCCAAATGGATACTTTCGTCAATTATCACGTGTTATTTAACTTAGCAATGTGATAGTTAACCCAAAAAATTAAGAGAAGAGTAGAGACGAGGACGATGAGATGCTTTACTATTTCACGCTTGGCTACAATTCGTGTAAAGAAAGATTACTCGGAAGTTGTCTTTTCACAGACGGATCCCTCTGCTTTGGAGACTTTCTCTCGATTAAAATCGAAAAATATCTCGTGTTCTTTTCGTAGACTCTCTACTACTTAACGTTTGGCTACTGTACATCGTATCATGAGAAGTTGCTACGAGGTCATCGAGATCTTATCAGAACGTCGTTGACGGTGCTTGTGTCCGGGTTCGTTTGCATATTGTAACTTGGTGGAGCGCATATGAGTGACCCACCTTCCTTAATCATTTTTGTGTTATTTAATATAAGTACAACCTCATAATCTTCCGAAGAGAGTGGAAACAGAAAGGTTACCGAAAGCTCCAAATCACGAAACTATAATAATAACGTAGGGAAGAAGAAAAAGAAGAAGGTGACGACCATAAGGACGACCGCGACTAGTAAAGGAATTAAAGGGAGAGAACGGACCTATTTCGAAGAGGAGGCCAGACAGAGCGGAGCAACCGGGGCCGCCGGTGAGCCAAAGCAACAAAGGGTCGTCCTTGGGGCTCCTCTCGGACTCGATGAAGTAGTAAAATAGCTGCACTTCCTCCAACTCTCCTACCCCTACATATCTGTGTACCATTTTTGTTGGACCACCGTTCAAACAAACATAAGGAAGAAGACACTCGTATATATGCAACTCAGCGAATCCAGTCATCTGCTAAATTGCAGTTGCTCGTAATCATTTGATACGGGCTTACCCTGTTTCGAGTTTGAAGGGAAGATCTCCGGGGAAACCCGGGAGGCTCTCGATGATGGCTGCCCGTGATCCTCCAACGTTGGAGATCAACAGCAGCAATGGAAGCAGGAGATGCAACATTCTTGGCTTGTCCAACCAAGAAAAATGGATAAGAAAAGAGTGTCTGAATGTGTAAGATTCCTCCTTCCTCTGGTGTGGATTTCTAAGGGTTATGTAGGCTTCACGGCATCTTAAACTGTCCATCTACTAGTCAAAATGCATGTGCGCTTTGACCTATTTGAGCAATAACATGTTGGGGATGGGGAAGCATTGCTACTCGTCTATGAAATTGATTTACAAAACAATGAGATGGATTGGAACTAGGTATTCAGATATGTAGGCCGACATTCAAACGAATCTTTTTATGTTGATTTACAAAATTGATTCATATAGTGACGTAATTGATTCGAATTCGACGTTTTATGGGCCATTTGGGCAATATACACTTACAGATAGAAGAATTTCGTAAGTTAATCTTTATATATTTGGTGCCATTCCATTGAAGCGCTTAATATAATAAAAAAACTCCATGTCGATAACTTAATTTTGCATGTTGTCTGAATTATTATATAAAGTAAAAAGGACCTCTTCCCAAATTGTCCTCGGTTACTTATTTTACAAATATTGAATCCATGAGGAAATACGTAACTTAAAGACTCTATATAATCTCTCACATATTTCAATAGTTAGAGTTTGTATATTTCCTATCCAAATAAAGCCTCTTTAAAAAGATTTCAAATCTTGAAATATTTGGATATTTCCACATATATTATATATTTCCATTGTCAATTTGTACTTTTATCAATAATTTCTCATTATTTAATCATTCAAATATTTAGCGATGAGGGTTGTGCTTAATCTTTCGAATTTGAAGTTTCTGTAAACACACAACTTGTAGCCACATTTGCTAGTCTTTGGTAGGTAAAGATTACTGTTTGCATCAATGATATCAATAACCTACTCTCTCTCTCTCTCTCTTTTTTTTCAAGCAATACCCTACTCTATTTATTGCCTTTTTATATACCGTCCGAATGGCGGAAAATGTGCCCCATCAATGATCTCTTAACGTAAATTGTCGAGGAAAGTTGGAAGGAATGATGGAGGACTTCCTTACGATAGAAGATTTCATGGATGAACCATTAATTCTTTCTCAAAATTTGATCAAAGATCATACCAAGGCTTATTATTTCACAAGTATTAGGATTTAAGACGGGCTAGTTGTAACTCCTTACATGGTACAAAGAAAATGCATACTCAATCATCATAGATACGCATAATGGCCCGCCCAAAGAAGTAAAAAAGGCTAGCACGAGAAAATGTTGATACTTTAATAAATAACGTATTAGAATATGAACCGATCCGTGGATTGGTTGAGTTTCAGTGCTACCGTCTTCTTCTCTTGCTAGCGTTGCATGGACCAATCCATCATACATAACGTGCCACAATCATTGAATTAGATGATGTGAACCTCGCGGGAGATTCATATGATCCATACAATAGCTGATCGCGATTCACTCGGTCCATCATAGATCAGGTGTGAGCACAAATATTGCACTAAATTGAGGAGCTGATGCAGCTGAGCGACAAACCGACAAGAAAAGACGACTCCCTAATTTGCTTGAGTTCTATTGCTACACATTAGCCGTTCTCTTTCACGGTAGGACGCCTCTCAAAACAGTAAAATTCCACAAAATGGCGTTATCTGTATGCGTGAAACTTTTAGCGTTTGTTTCGACATACTGGTTAGCTTTCGTGTCCTTCTTTATTATTCCTCGTGATTGTACGAAATAACCCACTAGCTAGCCAATTACTTGTTTGCTTCTGCGGATATTCCTTGTCGATCTTGTTCGTTTCATTAATCGTGATTCCTGCCCATTCTTGATTCGTAGGATAAGTCCAAGAATAAATCGTTATTTTATCAACCCACGTTGGAGAGTCGCTCTCAAGTTCTCAACAGATGGGATTAATTCCCTCTCGGGAAAGCGGTTTGTCATTCAGCATCTATCTTTCTTGTCTACTTAATTAATTGTTTTCTTGCACCTTAATCAAATTAGAGGTATTCTCAGCTACTTTCAAAAATTTCTTTTAACAACCTCAAGCGACCACATCACTCACGCTTAGATTGCTCGACTACTCATCTCGATCGGTCATGATGGTCCTCCATTTCATTCATCGTGATTCATGCCCATTCTTGATTGGTAAGATAAGTATAATAATAAATCATCGGTTTATCACCCACGTTGGAGAGTCGCTCTCGAGTTCTCAACAAATGGGATTAATTCCCTCTCGGGAAAGCGCTCTATCATTCAGCATCTTTCTTATCTGCTTAATTAATTGTTCTCTTGCACCTCGATCAAATCAAAGGTACCATCAGCTACTGTCAACAACTTTTTTAAGTGACCTCAAACGACAGCATCACTCATATTTAGATCGTTTAACTACTCCTCTTGATAAGTTATGACGGTCCACCGTTTCGCCGTAACTAAATAAATGAAGTCATGCTACATGAGGTTGCCATTGAATATTCAAAGCACGACCCCATCTTCATAGCCGTTGAAAAAAGCCTATAAGCATCGTCAATTTCCACACTCTATCCAATACAATGGCCTCAAGTTGGCATAATTTAACTGTTCCACATCAACAAGTATGGATTTTTTTTCCACGCTGGTAAATTTCAATAAGTGCCAAAAGAGCTGTTGGTAAGAAAAATTATCGTTCACTTTTTTCCTAGTAGCTTGTCAACAATTTACGACGTTTTTGTCAAATTACCAACTTTTTCCTTATAATTTGCAGTTTATCAATTTTTGTACTGATTTACCAACTTTTATTTGTACAACTTACCAATGCTTCAAATTTATTGACTTCTATATGAAATTACAACCTGAGTGCCAACTCTCATTTGAATTACTTACCAAAATTTAATTATGTTATTCCTATTTACCGGCTTTTCAATTGAGTTATCAATTTTTGTTTGCCTTGATTAGCAACTCCTTATATTTACTAACTCTATAGAGATTACTAACCTTATTAACGTGACTTATCAACTTTTCTCTCGTCAAACCATCACTAACACTACAAAAAAAAATGGGCTAATGCCTTAGGTAAAGGCGACAAATTCTTTTTGGCATGAATTATTTGTTGCGTTTGCTGCTCCCTTGACTCTTGTTATAGGCAAATTTTGTCGCCTGCGTGTCATGTTAGATACATTTTTTTTCTTGTGTGTTAGGCGTGGTGATGAAAATAAAGCCTCAGACTTCGCTCATTTGTTTTCAATTGAAATCCGACTATAGCTATTCTGGGAAAAAAAAATTGTCAATTCTGTCGTAAACTTATCTTACGGATCCTAATTCAACCATATACCTTTCAATTTTATAAATATAGTCTTAAACTTTTGCGTTCAATTTTAATGTAGCCCTTCCGACTAATTTTAGCCTGAAAATGTCAACGTTTTGGATCAGTCATTGCCGGCCGTATTACGCGGCACGCCGGCCAGTTTTTCTGTTAGTTTTCTGGATTTTCTGAGTTTTTTTTTCTTATTTTTTCGATCTTCTTACCGTTCATCTTCTTCGGTCATCGTCATCTTCAACCTCTGTTCTTCTACCGAGAACGCCGGTCTTCAACCTCTGAGAACGACGATCTGCTCGAAGCCTTCGCGCGTTCAGCTCAAATTCGAGAAGCAATTGGACGATGTCGGCTCGACCCTGTGCGACGGCCAGGTCAAGCAATGTCCGGCCGTGCTCGCGTCGACCAAGCCCGCGAGCTCCCGAGCTGGGTCGGTCCGCTCCAGCACCTCCCTAAGCCCGTCCATCGGACCCCTTGGGCAACGAGTTGAAACCCAGATCTGTCCTGGAGCTCCGTGTCGTGGCTGAGCTCGAGCCTCGCAGATCAGGGGGGGCTCGAGTTCTGGGTTCAGCTCGCCGAGACCTGCCTCTCCATGGCCACCCCCAATGGTCCCGACTCCCCGCCAAGATGAGTGGCAGGAAATCAAGATGATCGGTGGAAAATCAACTGATGTCTTATGCCTTTCAAATTTGATTTCAATTCGACAAGCCAGTGATCAAATCGACGACCTCAAATCTTTGTCATCCTCATTGGCTTTTGGAGTAACAAAATTGCATCAAAGGAAATTACCGCATCTGTTGGACTGGGCTAGAAGCAATTTTACTGCTCCAGCGAGAGAAGAAAACTTTCCCCATGAGCTTTTGACATTCGAGCTTGCTAAAATATAATTACTGATGCAGCTAACTTCAAGACATGCCTAGTCTCAAAATTACATATGTCCACAAATCTCTCCCAAAATGAACTGATTGCATGAAATGAATTACAAGAAGGTATTATTCGAAATAAATCTCCCGACTTAAGTGATCTTTATTCACCGAAATGATCCTTGGGACGGCGGACCCGACTAGATAGGGTAACGAGCCATGAACCGGTCGAACATGGCGAGTGTTTCCTTGTGCTTGTACTCTGGAGCTGTGTGACCGGCGCCCTGTTTCACATAAACCATGGAGTATTTTTCAGTTTAGTTTCGTTCCTTGTCTCATGAACTATGAAGAAGCGCGAAAGGAAATTCGATTTTCTGCTCTCACCTTCACGGTCACGTAGGTCAGACGGAAGTGATCGTTCATGAACTTCACTTGGTACCTGGAAAACGATCAAGGATTGCATAACATTAGGACGGGCATTTGGCTCACTTCAACTTCAACAGCAGTTCGCACTTCAGCAACTTACCCTGAAATTTGTCCATCGACATACCACGCCCTCCATTCGTCGAAGACGGGCACTCCCAAGGATTTTATCCAGCTCAGGGTTCCAATCCACGGAACTGAGATGTCGTGGTCTCCACTGCGAGGTATAACATACACAGAGCATGAGCATGGGGTTTAATATCAAAGGTGCAACCAATTGTTAATTATGGCCTTTTTGTTTCAGTACACCTGTACTCGATAAGGGTTACTTCTTCTGGTTCACTAAAAACTAATCGAATTCAGATCAAGAAAAGCGCCCGTGCTGGGCTTTTTCTGAATCATTTGTCTCGGCTAACCCATGAACAAGCAAGGATTTGATCCAAGTGAGCAAAACAATCAAGGCAACGGAATTATGTCTGAAGCTGCATATATCCACTATGATCATAGGGTTGAAATATTCACTTGTCATATCAAAGTGTGCTGGGCAGTCGGCTAACTGTACTGTTCTGGTTAACCGTTTCTTGATGTGAAAAATTATGTTACCTATATATGAGAGCACGGAGACCGGTCTCTGAGAGATTTTTGTGATAGGCAACGGTACTGGTGATTTCCTCGGTGTAGGTTGAGAAGTTTTTCGGGCATCTTTTCCATCCATCTGAAGGGACACTTTCCTGATTGGAAGTTTTCCAAAATGTTAATGAACCTATCCAGGAAGTCACGGTAAATTACTCTTGTTTGCAATTCATTGACATACCGGTCTGACGTGCAAAGCCTTTTGCACACCTTCATCATTCAACCACTTGTAGGCCATCACATAGGTAAAACCCTGCATAAACCATCAAACAAGCTTAACAAAAGCTGATTGAGAATAAGGAAAGAAGAAGAGGAAGAGTAGAAGTCTTTTTACTCTGCATGGCAATTCGGGAAGTCTGTTGTTGGAGAGGATATGATTTATAGTTTCTGCTTCTTGAACTCTCAAATCCCATTCCAACTCCCTCCGTCTCTTAGATGCGAAGGCGCATTGTGGTTCCAAGATTTGGCAGAGATTGATTTGTAAAAGGCACTGCATAAATGACACAATCGATTGGATCGGTATCAGCACCCTGGCACAATGGCATTAAGGCACAAAAAGGAAAAGCCAATGTGGCCAGTATGCTCGCTCAGGATTAGCAGGACCTCTTTGATCAATTGCAGTGTTGCTACACAGGCAGTATTGTTTGCATCCACGTCGACGTAATTGCCTCCGCAATATTCTTTGGCATCCTGAGAGAAATCAGAATCGATAAGTTCAATGTATTCGGTAAGTGGAGAAATATTGACAAGTGAAGCAAAAAATGAAGTGATATAAACAAGAAAAGGTTACTGAATAATATGATATGAAGCATCTCTTATCAATTCCTATGCCGGACTACAAGATTTGAGTTTCTTTTGGTAAGGATCTCTTTTTGGTTATCTTGAGCTCAACATTATACCAGAAAATCATAAAGCAGAAAGACGCCCCAAAACCAAAAAGTGTCCTATTTTAAGCAGAACCGCACCTAAATATATTGCACTCAGAAGACATGCCGTGCTTTTCATGTCTTTCTAATTAACAATGCATTCATGCAATCATTTTATGAGACCACTTTTCCAACACGAGAAAAGGCGAAGCACACAATAGAGCGTCAGGAAAATTTTACCTCATAGTAGTCATCTGATATAAGGTTCACACGATGAACATACGGAATCCTTGAATTTGGATCAGTGAAGTCATCGGTTACTGGGTTCCCGAGCAAATACCCCTATTCAAAAGTTGAATCGAGAAAAAAAAAACTTGTTAGGTTTTGCTCTGTGCATATGCATGTTCAACTCACTCTCCGGGCTCAATAAATTTGGTCAAGGCTAAGCCAAGAAGAAGAAGAAAACATACTTGGAGTTCCATCTTAGGCCTTAGTCCTGCCTCTAGGCCTGCAATCCCGCGAAATCAGCTTAAAGTTTCTGTAGTGAATCAGCATAAAAAGAAGAGGCGACATGAACTGTGTAAAAAGAAGCTACCTTCCAGTATATTTGTCACCAAAATAGGAACAATAATGCCTGAGTATGAGTCGCCGCCAATGTAAAGTTGATTTCCTAGGAATTGCGGGTGAAAAAGGAGCCACTGAAACATAAATCAAGCATAAGTCTTGTCATCAGTGATATGATCAGAAGACAACTTTAGGCAATAGCGGCTCAATCTTGTGTACTAGCAAATAATGTCAATTGACATCTATTAGTACCTTCCTCAAGAAAGTATAAGTCTGGTATGCGGATTTTATGTCAGAGCTGTATTTACCCTCTTCGGTCGTCGAATATGAGAATCCAGCTCCCACGGGCGCATCGATAAATATTATGCTGGCAGCCTACAGTCAATTTACGACAAGATGACAAAAGAGTTGGGGTAATCCCAGAATTTACTGAAAATTTCCACGAGGAAAGGGGGGGGGGGCGATCTTTCGCACCTGGGTCCATGAGTATTTGTTGATTTGAAGAGAGGGTAAGCTGCCGTTGTACGCTCCATAATCGAAAGTCAAAGGACCTGCGCAGAAGTTTCAAATTCAAAATGATTGAAACTATTTTCTCGGTATGATTCTCTCTGTTTGGCTCGTTTTTCTTATATTCCAGCAATCTTTACTTTTCGGGCTCATTCCTATTGCAAGAGGCCTCATAATAAGAAGAAAGAGTGCATGTATAAGGAGTACGATCTTTCTTTCAGAGTCCCACTTCAACAAATGACATTATATGTGTTGGCTAACATGACACACGAGGAGGAGGTTTTACTGCTGGAGCATGAAAAAATTTTGCTCAAGGTAAGATCGTTATTAGGCGGTAATCCAGAACTGACTGATTTGGTTTTCCAGTAGCACTTGACTGAGTGATTTTTGTTTACCTTACCTTAATTACAAGATGGAAGATCAAGTACACTACGACATGTAGAAGAACCAATTTATGTGGTTCGCGTGAAACTTCACACGTGTTTTCATATATTGCTCGAACATCACTGTTAGGAGTATTTGAATTCAACACAACCCCAATTCTAATTCCATCATGTCACTGTCACTTATAGGAGCTAAATTCGCATCGTTCCACTCTTTCTTTAATCAGATGAAACAAACCATATCCACGACTTTAATTCCATGAAAATAGTGTAGATTTTATCAATATTCAATTGCAAAGAGTTAAGATGAGCATGTCCACTGTTTCATTATCTCAAGTAGTAATTAATATTTGGTATAGTGGGAACTCTTCCCCGTCCCTAACACCTACTCCGTCTCTATTTACAATAGTACATCACAGTAACATTTATGCAGGTCCATGACTGGTCCTCATCGATTATGTGCCTGTTCTGGCTAAACACATTATATCCTTGACTCAAATCCTGTCCCACAAAATTGCAGAAAGAAAGTAATGTACATTTCGCCTGTCTTTCAAATGCTAAAGGTCCTACCATACTTGTATTTTGCCACTCTTAGGAAACATAAGGGAAAGGAAAAAAGGAAACACGGAGAAACACTGACCGATTTCGTAGGCAAGGGCAGAGAAGCCAGAGCAGCCAGGGCCACCGGTGAGCCAGAGAAGAAGAGGATCCTTGGCAGGGTCTCTCTCGGACTCAATGAAGTAGTAGAACAGCTGCACATCATCCATTGCATCCACCCCTATGTACCTGCAGTTTCCATCGATATCCACACTCTGAATTATCCCAAACAAAGCAGGGAAAAAGTTCGGTAAAAACCCAACAAAGCATCAATGCAAGCACCGACCCGGTTTCTAGCGTGAAGGGGAGTTTCCCAGGAAACCCAGGAAGAGTCTCTACTATGTTCTGAGACGTTGCAGCTCCAGCAAGGAGCAACACCAGCAACATGCTCATCCATTTCTCGCCAATTTGGCTTCTTGAATCGAACCCCATTGGCTTCTGCTTTCGCCTCCCCACTTCCAAATGCTCTTCTTTTCTTACGTGGCGCCTTTCCCCTTGAAAGAAACTAAAAGGAACTGACAAAGATTTTGTATACGGTCCAGTGAGCTCCGGGGGAGTCACTGGTGACTTTGGCCGGTGCAACGTATCGATGAGTTTGAATTTGGGTGCTTTAAGCGTTCCATGTAGCGAGCAAAGAACTTCAAATGGAATGGAGTACGTGGACTGGTTTTTGCGGGGGAGGTTAAGATGAATGTTAGGTGCAATCTTGAGCCGGTCCAGCTCACCTTCAACTCTCGCTGTGGCAGCTAGGACACTGTTTCTTGGCTGCTCGTTCAAAGCGTATGACTTGGCTTTATGTATTTTTTCCAGTCTATGACTACCTGATTCAACAAACCTTCTACGTTCTAGCAGAAACCCGGCAGGTGCGAGTGGTCTTGGATTCCTAGCAAACTCTAGATTTTAGATTCGTTTGTTTTATCATCGTTCATCTTTCTCCTAAGAAATAAGAGCGCCTTTTGGGAAAATAACGGGGATAATGACACTAACAGTCCTTGAATTTTTGCACAATATGCAACGTAGTCCCTGAACTTTTAATTTGTTCAATATCGTCCCCTGAAGTTTAACTTAATGTTCAATGTGGTCCCTGAACTTATAATTTGTTCAATATTGTTCATGAACTTTTGGTACATGTTCAATGTAGTCCCTGAAATTGAATTAGTGGAAGGACTATATCGAACATTTTCATATAATTCAAGGACTAAATTGAACATGTACCAAAAGTTTGAGGACAATATTGAACAAATTAATAGTTCGGAGACTATATTGCACATTAGGCCAAAGTTCAAGAACTGTTTGTGTCATTTTCCCAAAATATAATTCGATCGATTACATCCTTGAACTCTTCTTGTGCGATCGAGTTTTGAACCAGGCGCCCTTTTTTCGCGGGTCATTAGCACATTTGAATATGTTACGAACATCGCGAATCAAGGCATTTCCCTCGATTCTTTTACTGGTTTCATTGCCCGGAAATAGAAACCAAACTGTTCCCTTGGGTCTGTTCCCGCAGGATTTGCACGTGGTATTCCTACCAGTCTTTGCACGGGTTCGGTACTATACAATAGAATAGACGACGGCCCACGGAAATTATTTTAATTAATTCTAGGACTGATTCCGGTAATTAATAATCTATTAAGTTCTAATACTTCGGATCCTACGCCAAACAGGTGCCCTTCGTGCGTTCAAATCTAGCAATTAAGTTTATCATAAAGACGATCAGATTTACACGTGTGCGTAAAGCATTGACATACTTTGTCCGAAAAGTCCGAAAAGTCCAAAAAGTCCTCAATCTATCGAACGGCTGCCAATTCAGTCATAAATCTTTCTATTGTGTCAATTTAGTTCTAAATCTTTTTGAAGTTTTGCCAAGTTAGTCGCGAACTTGTTATTTGGATAATTGGCTGAAATAACTATACCGACAAATCGTCAAAAAATTCAGGACTAAATTGACACACCGTCAAAGATTCAGGACTAAATTAGCACAATTAAAAGTTTCGAGACTAAATTGGCAAATCATTAGAAAGTTTAGAACTAAATTAGCACAATTGAAATGTTTAGTATTGAATTGGCCGCCGTATAATAGGTTTAGGGATTTTTTGTACCAATTTAGTCCTAAACCTTAGAATCTATCGATTTAGTCCTCCCGATCAATTTTGGTTGGAAATTGAGAACGCCGACACTAGCCGTCCTGCATGGTATAACCGGCACTAACCTGGATGATTTTTGCAATCTCTTCTTTTAATATAAAATTTCCAATTTTTTTCTCTCTTCACCGTATTATGTGGGGATGACATCTTATCCATGCATTCGAGAAAATATTATTAAACGCGCAAATCTTTCGCAGACGGTCGTCGATTCGGCCCGGATGAATGTACTTTTTTTCCATATGGCTGACTTCTCACGGGTAACCAAAGAGTCAACCAATCGGGCGAAGGACCACGTGATGATTACGAAACCAAGGGGAGCTTAACCAAAATAAGGAGGTGCGCGTTGCACAGTTGCACCAACCGAAGGGATCGCACGACCTCAGGTCCTCCTTTCAAAACTTTGAAGCAAAGGTTTAGCTACCCTTTTCGAGCAGCCGCCTTCAACGTCGCACCGGGGCAGCGACGGATGGCGACGGGACAAGATAAGGGTTTTTCAAGTCTCTTATCTCCTAGAAAATTTGATGGGGTTTGGGTCCGCTCACTAATTCGTGCTCGAAATTGCCCTTTGCTCAAAGTCAAATCACGCGCGCTTATTGTTCCTATTACAATCTCCCTATCTAACCTGTATTGGCAAAGCAGCAGTAAGGTCGAAAGCCTATTTCGTTATTAGGGAACTTGGGCTCTGTTCGAGCAATATTCGCAATTCGAATCGGAATGGAAGTGATAGTATCGATGGTGTTTAATGCGAATATGTTTAGAACTTCTAATCTTATGTGTTTTCATAAAAGAAGACTTGTTTAATATGGGAAGCCGAGGGTATTTTGAGGGGAAAAAGGGAAAGAACCGCTTAGGAAATATAGTAAGACGATATAATTTGTGGGTTTCGCAATGTCAATTGGGCAACCTATGCTATAAATGATGTTTCTTCGCTCGAATCTTTTTCTGTGTTTAAACGGTTAGGTGGTATCCGAATCAGTTTCACGTGGCTCAACTGACACAGCTCTTCGGGCAATGTTAAAGGCTCGCTCTTCCATGTCGGCCCGGTATATTCAGAATTTTTGTCCCAAAATGCTCTCCACAGACTTGGATTCAAAACGACAAGAGAAATAGCAAACTCCCTTATCATCCAAGCCACATCTTTGTTGGTCCCTTTATCTTTATATGTCGAGAGAGATTGGAGGGTGGAGTGGTCGGGAATTGAAGCAGGAGCGAAACCATCGCATGAGCGTGATCGAGTGTAGGCCCATGCAAAATGGGGGAGTGAATAGTAGCTGCGCTGGGCTTTCAATGTAGATGCAGAGTCTTGTCTTTCAATGTTATCATATGTCCAACGGCAAATCAAAGACAAGCAACGGGGATTGGACATCTTTCTTTCTTCCTTTCTTTCTGGAAAGGAACATCAAGAAGAAGGTTTGGTATGAACGTCAGCCTCCAACCAATCACACAGAGGGGGAAAAAAGGGCAAATGATCAAATGAAATTAAATGTGATCCTGATCCTTTTCAAGGGTCGATGGAGGTAATGCAAAGCATAAACCGGGCCTCGTAAATAGTAGTCATCCGATGGTAAAGAGGAAAATGACATAAATAATCTATTAATTTTGGCCCGATTTACAGTGTTATACTGAAACTTTTAATTCGTTCGATAGGGCTTTTGAACTTTTATTAAATGTTCAATCTAGTTCCTAAATATCTAATTTGTTTAATCTAGTCCCTCAACTTTCTATAACAAAATTGAATCGATCCCTTGGTACTATCCAAAAGTTTTCATAGCTACACTATTGCCTAGATTTCATATCATCTTTTAATTCTAATCTATTTCTCGAATTAACAAATGATATGCTATCGTTTTTCTCATCTTTGGATCTTTATAAATATAATTATAGTTCCATTTGAGTATATTTTAATTTTAATCTCTATAATAGTAAAATAATAGCATTATATAGAGTTATATCAGATTCATATTACTTTTATTTTTAAAATAAGTATTTTCTTAATCATATTTAATACAGATATTAATTTATTTGTAATTTTCTTGTAAAATAGTAGGAAAATCAACCCAATATAACTCTTAATGAGATTCTTGACAGGAAGCACAGTAGTATTTATAAAGATAAAAGGTAATTTTGAAAACTTTTAACTTTTTTATGGAAAGTTGAGGACTAGATTGAAACAAATTGAAAGTTTACTTATTACATTGAACATTTATGAATGATTCAATGACCATATTAAACGAATTGAAAGATCAAGAATGACATTACACGTTGAGCAAATACTACACCTCGAAAGGATTGTATTCAAAAGTCAATCAACAAGGTTGAGCTTCTGCTTATATATCATACATCGTCGATATAAGCCATTCTAGATTTGAGCTCTCATGAAATACAAGAGTTAGCCATTCAAGATTTATATTTCCATAGAATAAGTAAAACTCATCATGGACGAAGGACAAGTATGGTGTCCGTGGGCAAAGACGACTAGATCCATTCCCTTCCTCCCTAAGGTTCGAGGGCATTTTATGTGGCACAAAACGCCGCCCTTAAATTCATGATTTTGGGTTGGACAATGCCGGCCTTTGCTAGGGCAAGTCAAATCACCATCCGCACGTCGATTGATGCCGAAGGAGTATTTCACTTCGGATTACATGGCAAGGGAGAACGTGATTTGCAGGATACAACTTTTCTCATCATCAAGAAGCAAGGATTTATTCAGACATCCACTTATGAACTATGGACAAAGTCTCTTGGTTCGACAATCGACACGAACCGGAGGGCATGGTTTGTTGATGGCCAAGTAGTAGAGTAAGCTCAAATGTTACTTAGTCATTTTGGTGGGAAAATTATCATAAAGATCTTAAATTTATTGTATTTGTGTCAATTCAATCCTAAACATTTGTTTCTTAAACTCTTCCATTGACAGTGTTGAACCAAACCCATGGAGTTGTCAAAACGGCAGTGACAATTCCGCAAAGCACCGCCGCAGTGGCTGCACAAGGCGCTCGGTGTTCATTTAGTTTGTGCACAACGAGAGTACACAGCAAGAAATTTCCGATGCTAACGATCTTTTTACATTTTGGCTGACTGTCTAGTTCATATTGCGTTTATTTGCGACCACCGGAGAGACTGGATTGCTAAAATGAAAGGAAGCTTGTTTACTCACGACAAAGGGCCTGATATAATGCGATACTCGTTAGCACACTCCGGAGGACTATGGTACAAATTTGTACTACTAGTGCTCTTCAATTTTTGTTATTGCGATAGTCAAAACGATACAGATTACTGGCTCTGATGATACAAGGAGAGAGAGCACATTATGGTACTGTCCATAATCCAAACCGACAACTAGAGAGGATAATAATGGACCCATCTCATAAACATTTCGAAGCATTCTCTTCTATAATATTCTGGAGCTGTGTGTCCAGCACCCTACAGAGGACGCAAAACCACGTTGCTTCAATTACTCCATTCGCTTGTGAAAGTAAACGATAGGCATCAAAACAGCAAAACGAAAAGCAAAAAAAAAATAAAATAAGCAACATAGAAGTTGCATACCTTGACTGTAGCATAAGTTAATCGATATCCATGTTCTGAGTATTTCTTCGTGTATCTGCAGTTCAGCGATCTAGGACTTCAGCTCAAACTCGTTAAAGTGGCAAAGACTACATCGAAAGAGAGAACTCACCCTGCAACTTGACCATCCACAAACCACGGTCGCCAGTCATTTACGACTGTCAAATTGAGACGTTTTATCCATTCAACCGTACCCACAAATGGAACAACCATGTCACGATCACCGCTGCATCAAAAGGGGTATAAGGAGGTGAGAAGCTACAGGTACCTCCTTGTCAAACAAAATGTTTCTTAAGCGGTAACCTATGCTTTATGATCAACAACGTTTTTGCTTCCACTTAGTCATGCTGGTATTTGGGACGAGGGACGATTTGCTCAGTTCAAGATGAAATCATACATGACTACGCTATAGTGGTGCCTTGATACTTAGCAAGCATACCGGACAAAATTTATGAGTAGATTGAGAACTCAAAGGGGTGCTAGTAATTACCACTCCACCAAGACCTCTAAACCCAGCGTACTGAGGCTTTTGTGGACTTCAACAACGCTCTGAATGTCTTTTGTGTATGCTAAGCTTTTGTTGCACCTCTTCCAGTCCATTACTGTCCCCTGTGTTCATTATTACAGAAACGTATCAATAAGTTTGCAAGAATCACACTGTCACTACCCTTATGAGTAATCACTCAACCATTTATTTTAACTTACCAGTCGAACATTTAATGCTTTCTGGACCCTAATATCATTTGACCACGTATAGGACAAAGCGTAGTTAAAGGTCTGCACAAAGAATCATAATTATAGCACTCGTGATATGTGAACAGAAAGAGAGAGTCATTTCCCGTAACATGTGATTAACTAATAAACAGAACGGCAATCTTACCCGGCACCAATATTCAGGAATTCTCGGGGGTGAAAGAATAAACTCTGTCGTATCCTCTTGTACAGATCGACGACCAATTTCTGGGTTCATTTTAGGGGATGCGAAGACACACTTTGGTTCCAAAATGTCATTGCGGAAAAGATCTTTAACACGCTGCAATTCGAGAATATGATTCAGTCTGATGCCTGATTAACCTAGAGAAAATCTCCATATTGAAGGTCTTGATATGTATTACATATTCGATTGCCCCAAGAGCAGTCCAGCACTCCGTATTTGACGGATCCACATTAACATAGGTCTCATTACAACTTATTTTTGCTGCCTGTAAAGCATAGATAACAATATAGTTTAGATAAGCTAACAGATGACTTCACTGCTGACGACGGCACTATATAGTCCACACTGTGTGGCCATACCAAGCTATGATATATAGCTTTCGAGAATGCTCGTAGAAATTTTCGAACCAAAGAGTCACTTCAAGACTGCATCAATCTTGGAGAAAAAGGAGACTTAAAGGAGAGGGTTAAATCACCTCATAGAGTTCATCAGAGATCAGTGCCATCCTGTGAGCAAATACAATCTTCGAGTTTTCATCAATAACTGAATCTGTTCTTGGACTTCCAACTAGATAACCCTGAAGATCAACATCCCATCAGCAGCTTAAGACCTCGATGACATATTGAAGCTGGTTCATGCAGAAGTGAGCACTGGAGCTCCAAAATTAAATTTTACCTTGAGATTCAGGCGTGGCACGACACCATCCTTGTTAGCTAAAAGTCCGTAGAAAAAAGCCAAAAATATTTAGACTGAATCTTGTATGGACAAAAAAAAGATATTGATTTTGGTGAAAGTTATACCCTCCACTACATATTTGGTGACAAGGGGAACCATCATGCCAGAGTAAGAATCACCGCCAATGAATAGTTGAATAGAGAGATATTTCGGGTGATCGACCAACCACTGTGTGTATAAGCATTGCCTTTTTTAAGTCAGTCGACGATTAAAGAGTAAATTTAACTCAATTCAATTTAATGTGACAGAATCCTTCATAAGAATGGATAACAAGTTCTGTATTCACTTGGTCAGAAGCATCATATAGTTGCGTATCCTGTATTACTAACCTTTCTGAGAAACTCGTATGCTTGCTTTGCTGTACTTGAGTCTGAAGAATACCAACCTTCATCTGTTGTTGAATAAGAAAAACCAGTACCAACTGGCGAATCTACAAATATGATGCTAGCTGTCTGAAGAGCAAAAGAATTGCATTCATGACGAAGTTCACAAAAATGCAAGGGAAAATGAACAGCTTGTGTGAGTGATGAGACCTTTGTCCATGCATACTCATAAGGTCGCAATTTCGGCAATCCTCCTTTATAATTCTCAATATCAAACTCCATTGGACCTGCATTTATGAATAAGCTAATTATGGCAGGAAGCCAGTGTGATGCATATCCTGTCGTGCATCCATCATGAGAATGCAATGTCCTTGAAAACCAGTTTCATATCTTGCTGATTTTTCTTTGCAAATAGGTCATAAGGAATCCTGTAAAAGCTACATAATGTTTGATTTGTCTAATAAGTTCTCGGGCATGAAACGGACAATGGACAGTCCACAATTCATAATTTGCCAATACATTTTGCTAGAGATCTCACTCAAATATTTGCTGATAATGAATGCTCAAGTGTGTCTTTACCATGTTAGCAAGATAAATGCTGCTTAAAAATCAGATTAGAACAACATTAGCCATGTCTCAGATCCAAACCATGTTGAATTTTTTAAATTCTCTTCTTCCACACAGTCTGGTACAACAGCATAAGTGAAGATCTGACGGATAACTAATCCGATCATTGCATATTTTCTAGGTCCTGTAGCACAAGAATAATCGAAATGGAGCTAACACCAGCTTGATGATGTCTATGTGCTACTGAAACTTCTAAATGACCACACACATGGTCTAGTCCATTTAACACCTCGATTGCAACTTTTTTTTTCTTTTTTTTCCTTTAATTTCACTTCATTTTGTGACTAGTCAGATGGTTCATAAGCAGTTCTATATTTGCTTCAGCAGCCTAAAGCTGTTACAAACCTTCTTGATATCATGTCAGGTTCAAACTTTTCACCATTCGAGAACAAGAAAATACTAGATCAGCTTCATGTATCAGGTACGGACATATCGTCCCTTCTTATAGACTTGGTCATGGGCTCAATAGCCTGCAGGGCATAGCTAGGCCCTCGGATAAATGGGCGCGCCTGGGAAAGTACTCTACATGTAAAAACCCGACCCAAAATCAACATCTTTCTTTCTTGTGATGGGGTGGGATTGTGTGACAAGTTACGCCCAACATACGGCTTGGTCCTCAATCAAGGCTACTTCACTGAGCACTAGAGACCAGATACAGCAATCACTACTGGCAAATAAAATTCCAAAAGTGTATTTCCTTATTACCGCTCTGTCATATTCTCAAGTGCGAATAAATTAAAGAACTGTTATATTCTATCAACTTATCTCACCATATATCCACACAAGGGAGGGGAATTGCAATTCATTTCTCTTCATTTGCTTCAATTGTCACTCTCATTATATTTCCTTCATTTCCTTCCTAGTTTTTAATTTTTTTGGTCGAAATTTCCTTCCTAGTTTAGATGGTTAACTGTAGCTTCAGTCAAAACTGCTTATCTACTCCAAGAAAGCAATTCCAAATTAAAAGTATAATGGCAGAGATCTCACTAGGAAATTGCACTTACCTACGGCAGTTTTATTGTCCATAATTGCATATCCAGGCACGTTCCCTTGAACTATCAAACATCGGTACTGAACCGAACTCAAATTAAGGAAGAACAGAGAAGAAAATATCTGAATTACAAACTACGTGCGAAATTTCTCTCTAATTTACAAGAATTTAACTAGGTCTGTCTACTAACTAATCTTTGGGCAAGGATAAACGGTCTTCTTCTGTGAATTGGAGTAATCTTTTTCCATTTCTCGACACCAAAAAAAAAAAAGAAGCATTTAGACTCTGTGATCCAAGCTCACTTAACTGCAAGTTAAACCATACCTAACATTCAATATGCTCCTCCTAACTAGGAAGGTCCTACCTAAACTTAGACATCTCTCGAATCACGAAGATAGTAAAGAACCTTCTCCTGTATCACATGCCCAACCCCAATCCAGCAACAGTTCAAGGTGACTCCATGACAAAAAAAATTATCCCACGCTCATCTACTTCAAGTTCGAAATTGAACAGTCATCCAATTAGGGAAAATGGATCTTTTTCCGTTAAAAAGCGGGTGAGAAATGGAAAAGACAGATTTTTTTGCAACCTATCGTATTAACAATTAATCCCACTTCCCTTACCAAAAAAAACAATTAATCCCACTTGTAAAGCACACCTAAAATAGCAAGTTCCTAAAGAACTCGTTATACATGACACAAGAAAAAGCGACTCCGTCTGAAACCATGAAGGCACTCGTCCAACAAAAAAACGAGAAAGCGTTTATGATAAGGAAAGGGACAGAATATGAAGACGTGCCTATCTCGTAGATGAGGCCATTGAAGGAGGAGCAACCGGGGCCTCCAGTGAGCCACAGGAAAATAGGATCCTCTTCTGGGTCTCCTTGGGATTCAATGAAGTAGTAGAACAGCTCCGAACTGTCCACCGTCACGTACCTGACGATCATGACAGCACAATTCACCCCGATTCAAGAAATGCAACAGCGCGACTCGACACGACACGGCAACCAAATTCAAGAACATCATCAGCAAGAGCCCACCAAAAGGAGGCATCGAGAGTTCAAGAATTTTACCCAGTTTCGAGCTTGAACGGAAGCTCTCCCTCATACCCAGGAAGATACTTCACAATGGAACCAGAAAGGACCGAACTCGCACAGAACAGCAGGGTCAAAAGCGAAAACAAGAGCAACCTCGAAAATGACTTCGTGGAAAGCAATGACTTTGAGTGCACAGCCCTTGCCATGTTCGACATCATTGAGCAACACGGGCTCTCTTTTCAGTTCTTTGGGTTTCCGTAAAGCTGGGAGTGAGCTTATATATAGTGCAGAGAATACACAGAGAAGAGGCAGTTGGGTGGCGCTCAAGTTCAAACAAAAAGGAGAGTTAAATTATTGTCATACTGGAAAATTGGATTCTTCTCCCCGCCGGCCCCCCGCACCACCCTGCTTGGACGGTTTTTCTAATTTAAATCCCCCATATGTGTGGAAAAATGTAGACATCTTAAGCAAGGCCGGTGTATCGAGTGATGTTCACATTGGAAAAATTTAGACATCTTAAGCAAGGCTGGTGTATCGAGTGATGTTCACATTGGAAAAATTTATCCATGTCACATCGCAATGTCGCCCGACGGTCTTGCCAGCTGAATTTCGATGGATTTGGTGTCGGAGAAACTTGATTAAAGAATTTATAAATGTAAAAGGGCTTAATTAGATCAATTGAAAATGGAGTTAATGAGAAAAGGCGTGAAATTATAATAACAAAAGGCTAACTTTTTCCTCTTTGGAAGGATAAAAACTACAAACATCTTATAATACAATTTCATTTTATTGTCATATTTAAGTGTCACCTATGGCTGGATATTGTTAAAATGATCCTCCGCTTGTTACAAAGAAAGCCATATTGTTTTCAATTGAAGTATACTAAAATGTGTTTCAAGAACACTCGTCATGAGAATCATTTAAAAAGAAAATGCATCTCAGAAAGGCGCTATGTTGAAATTATGTAAATCAATTTAATGCACTAGCTAATATATTTTTCGTTAAAGTAAAGATTACTATCCGGAAAGCATGAGTAATGATTATTATAAAGTATCAAAGAGTACATTTTAATCAAATTTATTGAATTTCAAGGCAAGTGCGCGCGCATATATACAACACAACTCATGAACTTTGTAATCATGTGGTCGGCTCAACTAATTCAAAGCTAAATACATCTATTTCTATAAGTTGAGAATTCTCTATAATTCTATCACCAAATTCGATATCATTTGCAAAAAGAAAAGCATTTTCCATTAATGAGATGGTTTTAGTAAGAGTCCGAACATTTTTAGGGTGTATTTGGTGGATTATACGATAAACCAATCTAGAAACTAGAATAGTAATACTAAGTAAATTGATGTGATTAATAGAAAATTACGAGTAAAGAATGAGGATAACAGTTTTGGTCCTCGTGCTACCTCTTCTAGTTACATTCTCCCTCAGAAAAAGAAGAATTTTTCAAATCTAGAAAACCAACTAATATGGGGATTAGAACTAAGTTACGACTTAGTTTAATTATATCTTCATCTTCCCCACCTACCCCTGAAGGGGCAGGTATGGAAGCTCGGTAAAGCAACACAGGCACCAGTCCCCACCTATTCCGAAACATAACCTTATTTACCTCGTAGGTGTATCTAACCATTTCTTTGGACGGATGCCAAGTGGCTCTACAATATTAAGGTGTGATCAAACCGACAGGCCCTCACCCTGCAATTGTCTGTTTAAATCAGTCCTTAAAATTCGCGAAAGTGTAACTACGAGGTGATTTGATGACACGTTCAAAGGGCGTCATTAAAGATGGTATCGGTTTTACTCTCAGTGAAATGATAAAATATAGATAAAGAAAATGTGAAAAGAGTTTTTAAATGAATAGAGATGGCTGAAAATAATGTTGAGCGCGACTTTAGTAATGTCGAAACCAGTCCTCTCTATTGCTTCAAAACGTGACCTCTCGATCTTGTCTTCATCGGTGGGACCATGTCGGGTCAGGACCTTGTCGGTAGGTTTTCACGTGGTTTGTCCACCGGTTCCTTTGGGGCTTATGCCGTAACCGGTAGATAGAATGACATGGATAAGTCTTTGGGTTTCAAAGTTCACTGGTGGTCACGTGCGTGGAGAGCTTGTGGTTTGGTAAACGTTCAGTATATAATATACATATATATGAAGATAATGATGCCTGATTAGAAAATCCACTTTCCAACTCATTCTGATAATGAAGAAACTGTCGGTCTGTCACCCTCTTAAATCAGTCGAAATCGAATTTGGCATCCTGCTATGTGTTTTTTAATACTTCAACCAAGGCAGCTGAGTCAAATGGGGTTATGTATCTGTATAAAAAATCTACTCCTGCCATCACGTTTTCAATACTGAATCAGTACTACTGATCCTTTCGTGCTAAGAGAATACAATGACGATTAAGTAAAGTCTAAGTATCTTGGGGTTCTACTGGTCGTTTAGCAGGAGAAAAGACTCCACTCCTTTAAACGCTAGAGTGCATTTTGACTGATCCGAGTCTATTTATCGATAGAAAATGGACATGATCCCAACTTCTCTTGATTTGAACAAGTGTAAATGTTAATTGGTCCACATTAGGGGTGATCAATTTCAAGATAAATCGTTTCGCATCCTGGAACCGAAATACTAATTGAATAAGGCCAGCTCCCAGTCTATGAAACTGGGAACCGACTGTATCCACCCTAGAACTAGATTGGATCAAACTGGCCATTCCCGGTCCATTTCCTTGGTTTTTCTTGGAATCGACAGTGTTATTTATCTTTTAGATGTTTTATTTACTTCCTCAAAAATTCCTAAACATATTGAAAGTTACTTTAGTGTAGGATGGAATTACTAATCACGTGCAAGTTACTAGTAATAAAAGAGATTGCTTTCACAAATAATCTATACGTTTTCCCTTGCTAAATAAAATATAATACATACTCTGGGCCTATTCCGACGGTCCGGTCTGCCTAGCTTGCGAAGGAATCGGGAACATGACAACACAAGCACCCTCAATGTCATATCAATCGACTAGAACATCAAGAAATGCAATGAGCCTGCACAAGTACTATATTCAAGAATTGAGCAAGAACCGCTAAAGAAGCATCAAGATTTCAAGAATTTGCCCAGTTTCGAGCTTGAAAGGGAGTTCTCCATGATACTCAGGAAGATACTTTACAATGGAACCAGAAAGGACTGAACTTGCAGAAGATAGCAGGATCAACGTAGTTGGTTACATAGTTAACATTTTGAAAATTTCTTTCTATGGGTATTTGTATTATGAATTTACACGCGTTAACTCGTACCAAAAATGTGGGGGGAAAACTTGGGGAGGAACTAGTCTTGCGTATCTGCAATGATATTATCATTAAGATGTATGAAATCAATGAATGAGCTCTGCATTATGTGAATCCACTAAATGAAAACACTGAAAATTAGGAAATGGATGTGTGGTATTTTCCTTTCTTTTGTTATTGCGATAGTCGAAACGATACAGATTGCTAGCTCTGATGATACAAGAAGAGAGAGGACACTGTGATACTGTCCAAAATCCCGACTGTCAACAAGAGCGGATAATAATGGACTGGACCCATCTCATAAATATTTCGTAGCATTCTCTTCTATAATATTCTGGAGCTGTGTGTCCAGCACCCTACAAAGGACGCAAAACCACGTTGCTTCAATTACTCCTTTCGCTTGTGTAAGTAAACGACAGACATCAAAACAGCAAAATGGACATAAAAAATAGAAAGCAACATAAAAGTTGCATACCTTGACTGTAGCATAAATTAATCGATATTTATGTTCTGAGTATTTCTTCGTGCATCTGCAGTTCAGTGATCTAGGACTTTCAGCTCGAGACACGTTAAAGCAGCAAAGACTAAATTGAAAGAGAACTCACCCTGCAACTTGACCATCCACAAACCATGGTCGCCAGTCATTTACAACCGTCAAATTGAGACGTTTTATCCATTCAACCGTACCCACAAATGGAACAACAATGTCACGATCACCGCTGCATCAAACAGGGTATAAGGAGGTTAGAAGCTACGGGTACCTCCTTGTCAAACAAAATGTTCGTTAAGCTGTAACCTATGCAATGTGATCAACAACGTTTTTCCTTCCACTTAGTCATGCTGGTATGGGACGCCGGCCGATTTCCTCGGTACCAGATGCAATCGATACATGACTATGGTATAGTGGTGCACTGATACTTAGCAAGCATACTGGACACAATTTATCGGTAGATTGGGAACTCAAAGGGATGCTAGTAACTACCACTCCACCAAGACCTCTAATCCCAGTGTGCTGAGGTTTTTATGAACTTCACCAACGCTCTGAATGTCTTTTGTGTATGCTATGCTTTTGTTGCACCTCTTCCAGTCCAATACTGTCCCCTGTATTCATTTTACAGAGACCTATAAATATTTTTGCAAGAATAAAATTGTCAGTACCCTTGTGAGTAATCACCCAACCAATTAAATTAACTTATCGCTCGAACATTTAAAGCTTTCTGGACCCTAAGATCATTTGACCACGTATAGGAAAAAGCATAGTTAAAGTACTGCAAAAAGAATCAAAATTATAGATAAGGCACTTGTGATTTGTGAACAGAAAGAGATAGACATTTCCCATAACATGTAATTAACTAATAAACGAAAACGGCAAGTTTACCCGGCACCAATATTCGGGAATTCTCGTGGGTGAAAGAATAAACTCTGTCATATCCTCTCGCGCAGATTGACGATCAATTTCTGGGTTCATTTTAGGGGATGCGAAGACACTCTGGTTCCAAAATGTCACTGCGGAATAGATCTTTAACACACTGCAATTTGAGAATATAATTCAGTCTGACGCCTGATTAAAACTTGAGAAAGTCTCCATATTGAAGGTCTTGATTGGTATTACCCTTATGATTTTCCCAAGAGCAGTCCTGCACTCCGTATTTGATGGATCCACATTAACATAAGCCTCATTACAACTTGTTTTTGCTGCCTGGAAAGTATAGATAACAGAATAGTTTAGATAAGCTTAACAGACGACTTCACTGTTGACAATGGTAACCATAGTCCATACCGTGTGACAAAGAATTGGAACATATGTAGGAATAAGACATCCTGATAACTTAATTAATAAAAGCCAAGATATGTTATGTAGCTTTTGAGAATGCTCATAGAAATTTTCGAACCGAAGAGTGAAGGCAACTTCCTGGAGAGGGTTAAATCACCTCATAGAGTTCATCAGAGATAAGTGCCATCCTGTGAGCAAACACAATCTTTGAGTTCTCGTCAATGACTGAATCTGTTCTAGGACTTCCAATTAGATAACCCTGAAGATCAACATCCCATCAGCAGCTTAAGACCCCAATGCCACATTGAAGCTGGATCATGCAGAAGTGAGAACTGGAGCTCCGAGGTTAAATTTTACCTTGAGATTCAGGCGTGGCACGACACCATCCTTGTTAGCTAAAAGTCCATAGAAAAAAGCCAAAAATTATTTAGACTGAATCTTGTATGGACAAAAAGAAAAAGACATTAATCCAGGTGAAAGATATACCATCCACTACATATTTGGTGACAAGGGGAACCACCATGCCAGAGTAAGAATCACTGCCGATGAAAAGTTGAACAGCGAGATACTGAGGGTGCTCGACCAACCACTGTGTATAAGCATTGCATGTTTTAAGTGAGTTGATCATTAAAGAGATAATTAAACTCCATTCAATTTAATGTGACAGAATCCTTCATAAGAATGGATAACAAATCTTGTATTCACTTGGTCAGAAGCATCATATTGTTGCAGATCCTGTATTACTAACCTTTCGGAGAAACTCATATGCTTGCTTTGCTGAACTTGAGTCTGAAGTATACCAACCTTCTTCTGTCATTGAATAAGAAAACCAAGTACCAACTGGCGAATCTACAAATATGATGCTAGCCGTCTGAAGAGCATAAAACTTGATTTATTACATTGTTCACAAAAAATGCAAGGGAAAATTGATAAGCGTGCGTGAGTGATGAGACTTTTGTCCATGCGTGCTCATAAGGTTGCAATTTTGGCAATCCTCCTTTATAATTCTCAATATCAAACTCCATTGGACCTGCATTTATGAAGAAGCTAATTACGGCTATTTCCAGAGAGGAAGCCAGTGTACAAATAATGTACATCCTGTTGTGAATCCAGCGTGAGAATGCAATAGCCTTTGAAAACCAGTTCCATATTTTGCTGATTTTTCTTTGTCATGAAGAATCCTGTGAAAGCCAATTAATGTTCAACTTAAATAAGTTCTCAGGCATGAAACAAACAATGGCCAGTCCACCATCCATAGTTTGCATAATTAGTCGATCATTTCGCTGGAGATCTGATGCAAAAATTTGCAGATATTGAATGCTCAAAGTGCCCCGTTACATTATTTTGTGACTAGTCAGATGGTTCATAAGCAGTTCCATAGTTACTTCTGCAGCCTGAACCAGTCACAAGCCTTCTTGATATATTGTCAGTTAGATCAGCTTCACGTATCAGGTATGCAACACATCATTTCTCCATTATGGACTTGATCATGGGCTCAGCTCAGTAGCCTACTAGTACCGGGCATAGCTAGGCTCTAGGATAAATGGACGTGTAAAACCCGACCCAAAATTAACATTTCTCTTTTGTGATGGGGGGCGGGATTGGGTAACAAGGGAGGCCCAACAAATGGCTTGGCCCTCAATCAAGGCTCCTTCATTGAACAATCACTAATGGCAATTAATATCCCAAGAATGCATTTCATTATCACCGCTCACTTATGTACTAAAACGCAAACAAAGTAAGTAAATGTTATATTCTATCAAGTTATCAAATTAGCAAAGTGGATAGTTTCCAAAAAAAAATGGGTAAAAAAAGGAAAAGGCAAAAAAAAAATTTTAAATGGATCGTGTTAACGTGTGTTCAAACTTATGAAGCAAGCTTAAAAACATTATAATTGGCGCAAGATAAAGTGGCTCCGCTTGTCTATATATATATTACGTTAATAATGTGGAAAATGATTTTTCGTGGTATTAATTCAATTTAACGTAAAGTAAATTTATCACAAATATACCAGTTTAGGGTTTTTGGTTGTTAAAAAATTAATTTGAGATAAATTTGTCAAAAATGTACCAGTTTAGGATTTTTGGTGGTCAAAAAATTAGTTTGAGGTAAATTTGTCAAAGGTATACCGGTTTGGGGTTTTTCATGATATTAACTGAAGTATAAAATAGATGATATGGCACATTCCCTATTCGCAATTAGAAAATTACTCGAGCTTCTATCCGCCAAATCAGGTCATATATATCATCGACACATTGTACGCAAGTTTTTTTTATTTGGTCAAAACATTGTGCGCAGGTTGAGCCGTGCGTATCTGAAAAGTTAGTAGTATACAACCTTTCTTTTAGTAGGTTAACTTCTACATTTTGTATACAAGAAATCTCCCTTCTCCTCTTCAAAGGAACAACACTTATCTTCATCAATTCTTCCTATCACACCTACCCCAACACTATAACTCCTCATTCCCATCGCATATTTAGATTGCATAGTGTTCGCCCGCCGAATCTTGCCCTTGACTCCCGATTTCTCGACTTCACTCCTTGGATCTATCCTCAAAACCAATCGAGATAGATTCGTACTTTGCACGTCGTGATCGTTCACTGAAGAGTAGACATAGAAACTTTTGGGCAATAGAGTCGGCACTTGAGCAGCTGGACCTCCAACAGCGGGTCCACTGTACTCAACCCTAGTTGCGCAATCCATTAAGCTGTCCATATAGAGATTTCTAACCTTGTTTAAAGCCCTAATGGGGGCTCCTATTATGTGCTTGAACTTGCTTTGCTTAGACCTCGCCATTTTTGCTCACCTACGCTCACGCACACATAAAGAAATTATAACTTAGAAATGGAATAATCTGAGCACAAGATTAGGGATTTTATTTTGTTCAAGCTATGAGAGTTTGAAGAGAAAGTTCAATATGATGTTAGTACAGATGAAAGTGCGTTGGGTCTTGGTCTATATAGCCCCATGACATCAACGCAGTTCAGATAAAATGGCAAGGAATAGGAACATCGACGTGGCGTGTGCATGACTATTTCAAATTATCGACGTGTATCAAAAATGGTATTAATAGAGAATATAAAGCTGGCAGAAACGAAAAGAACACAAGAAAACGTACAAAACAAATCACCTAATGAATAGAAATCAATTTTAGATCGAGTTCTAAATCTATGTTATTTTTTTTCATGAAAAATTCACAAACTTTCACTAGTACTCAAATCTGATCGTTTAGATTTCCTTCTAATGATCCCGTTAAAACTTCAACGTATCATTACTGTGTACGTTACCTCCACGTCGCTGGTTAACGTGATTCAAGGCACCAAAAAAGACGTTGCTTCAGTCCATCTTCAATGGCGGGAAATCAGCGCTCGCTTGGTCTTCAATTCAAAAACTAGGAACTCTCGATACTTCGATTCGCCATTAACGTCGACCCCGAGAAAGAGATCGCTCCAAAAGTCTCCAAACTTTCCTTCCTCTGCAAATTTTTTTGGAGAAACAAATGGAGGCGCAATAACACTGATTTTCCCCCAGGGCTCGGCTTTAAAGCCCCTCCCTTCCATTTCGGCGGATGCCTCGAAGCGCGGAGACCGCATCCGCGGTGTGGAAGACAAATTGAGGTTTGAGGGAGGGAGAAAGAATTTGATAAAGGTGCCTAGTTGAATCCGCAAAAAGGATAAAGACTCTTTTGGAGTATATTACTCTGTACAGCTACACACATTTAAGACAAATATGTATATATTCACACTGGAATTGAGATCCGACCTAAAGAATTAGTTCTTCTTTTTAAGGGCGATCTGACCCAAGGACATTTTTTTTTAAGGGCTGACCCATCGGCAATCTTTATGGTTTGGTTGAATTAGGATCTTCTTCGTAATTTAGAACTAGCTAGTCTCTGGCGCAACACAAGACCGTGTCTATTTCGTTCAATTTTTTTTTTCAATAAAATTACCCAATTGGTCATAAAATCTATTGTGGGAATGTTAATTCAGTCATAAACATTTTAATTTTGCCAATTTAGTCATAGACCTTTGCATGACATTCCAATAAAATCATTTCGGTCAATTTTCATATGAAATTATTGGCGGTCCAATCATCGCCGGCCGATCTACTTGGCACACCGCTATGTCAATAATTCCTAGCGAAAATTGACCAGAAAGACTATATTGAAATTTTGCGCAAAAGTTCCCGACTAAATTTAGTTTTGAATTGGCACTCGTATAATAGGTTTAGGTCTTATTGGATAATTTCTCCTGATTTTATTCTGTGTGTTGAAATTTTTTGAAGATCAATACTATAGAAAGAACTTTGTTATTATTATAGGGAACTATTCTGGCGTTTTTAACTCCTTTTGTCTTGAAGATCGATGAGAAAGAAGGTATTTTCAATTGGGCGTCACTGGTGACTACTCTGATGTGAATGGACCACAGATATCAAATCAATACCAACAACTATTGAATCAGAACTTCTTCCGCACGTCAAATGCGAATGGTCAGAGTTAAGAGTGGTCCCAAGTAGAAACTCGAATATGAACCACTCCTCATCACTTTTGCTTTAGAAGACTTGTTTTGCTCAAAGAGAATTGGAAAAGATGGCCTTGTATATACGATTAAACTTGGAAAGCTCCTCTAGAACTCACTTAGCTACTCTTTCAAACATGATTTTTGGCCTGCCCATATTGGGAAAAAAAAAAGAACTATCTCGAATGACCGCTGATGAATGATCCTATCATTGTTTTGCTGATTAAATTGCAATCAACACAGAGTAAAAGAAGCAAATGGTATAGCGCAACCCCAATTCGCAATCAGAAAATCACTCGAGCTTTAAACCACCAAATCAGGTCATATATATGATCAACACAATGCATACATGCTGAGCCATGCATGTGTGGAAAGTTAGTAATACACGACCTTTCTTTTAGTAGCATAACTTCTGCATTTAGGGTACAAGAAATCTCCCTTATCCTCTTCAAAAGAACAAGACTCATCTTCATCAATTCTTCCTATCACACCTATTCCAACACTGTAACTCCTCATTCCCATTGCATAATTAGATTGCACAGCATTTGCTGGACAATTCTTGTTCGTGATTCCCGGTTTCTCAACTTCACTCCTTGAAACCGATTGAGACAAACTCGTACATAGTAAGTCATGATTGTTCGCCAAGGAGTTGACGCTGAAACTTTTGGGCAATTGAGTTGGCACTTGAGCAGTTGGACCTCCAACGGCAGGTCCGCTGTAATCAATCCTATTTGTGCAATCCATAAAGCTATTCATGTAGAGATTTCTTGCCTTGTTTAAAACCCTAACGGGTGCTCCTATTACATGGTTGAACTTGCTTTGCTTAGATGCCGCCATTTTTGCTCGCTAGTGCGCACGTGCTGGTAGAGAAACTATAACTTAGAAACGGGATAAGACTGAGCACAAGATTAGGGTTTGATTGTTCAAGCTACGAGAGCTTGAAGAGAAAGTTCAACATGATGATAGACTTGATAGTACAAATGAAGGTGCGTTGGGTCTTGGCCTATATAGCCTCACGAGGTTTACATCAATTGAGCTTAGATACAACGGCGATGATTGATAGAATAGGAACGTTGACGTGGCCTGTGTATGACTTTTCCAGAAGTTTCCACATATGAAATGTCAAACGAGACTTGAAGAACGCTATTAACAGACGAATGTAAAGCTGGCAGAATTGAAAAGAACACAAGAAAACGTGCAAAACGAATAACTTATTAAGGGTTGACCCATCAGCGGTCTTTATAGCCACGTTGAATTAGGATCTTCTTCGTGATTAACAAAAGACCACGTCTATTTTATGCAGTTTTTTCCTATGTCTTGAAATATTGTAAAGATCAAAATCATAGAGAGAGCTTCTTACCAAAAAAAAAAAAATCATAGAGAGAGCTTTCTTATTACCATAGGAAATTATTCTGGCCTTTAACTCCTGCTGTAGTTCCGTACCTATTCATCAGTCATGACGATTGATGACCCATTATCAAGTTACATTATTTTTACAAACTTTTGCATTGGCTTTGACCGAGAGAGAGGATTTGACAAGCAAAGCGGAAGATCAATAGAAGCTAACTTAACCTTGACTAATTAATGATAAATTGGCAGCCACCGGCCAAAGAAAACTGGTGACGAATTAGCCGAGAACGCACTCAATTGCAAGTTCATGATACGTACTTCCGAATTTGGAAATAGAAAACTCTTGAGCGGATGCAGCAAGAACTTCCTAAGAATTTCAATTGCTCATGAGCTTCATACATATCTGCAGCAATAACAAGATTATTACTGTTCTTACCGCAGTTATTTTTCGGCTTTCTATGTCCCTGTTCTTACTTCGAGATCATGAATGATGATGCTGGCGATAGTGATAATTGTTAACACAAAAGATATTTCGAGGAAGAAAATCACATTCCTCACTTTTCTGTATTTTTTCTTCATAAGTTTATAATGACCTAGAGGCGTATATATATACAAAGAAAAGAAAGAATCTCAAAGAATATATCCTCTAAACTAGCTAACTATAATCCTTGATTCTAGCTAATTACAATCATAAATATATTTTACAGCTCATTCTCACACTCCCCCTCAAGTTGGTGCATAGATGTCGTGAATGCCCAACTTGTCGAGTGAGCTGTAGAAGATCCTGCTTGATACAGCCTTCGTCAGAATATCTGCCAACTGATCTTCAGATCGTACAAATGGAAATCGAATCACTTTGGCGTCCAAGTTTTGCTTGATAAAATGACGATCCACCTCAACATATTTGGTACGGTCATGTTGAACTGGATTATGAGAGATATCAATTGCTGCCTTGTTATCACTAAACAACTTCATCTCGGCTTTAGGAGCAAACCCAATCTCTGACATTAACTTCTTAAGCCATAGGAGCTCACACACCCCTTTGGCCATCCCTCTAAATTCAGCCTCTGCACTTGATAATGCTACTACTTTCTGTTTCTTACTTCTCCAAGTAACTAAGTTTCCTCCTACAAAAGTGAAGTATCCTGAAGTTGATCTTCGGTCATGAACACTCCCGGCCCAGTCTGCGTCAGTAAATCCTTCAATTTCAAGATGACCCCTTTTTAAGAACCTCAAACCGCGTCCTGGAGAAGACTTCAAATAGCGAAGTATATGCAACACTGCATTCATATGATCTTCACTTGGGGCATGCATAAACTGGCTAACAATACTCACCGCATACGCAATATCAGGACGAGTATGCGATAGATAAATTAGTTTGCCAACTAACCTTTGATATCTTTCTTTATTTGTTGGCACTTGATCTGGATACTCCCCAAGTCTATGGTTCTGAACAATTGGTGTGTCTGCAGGTTTGCAATCCAACATTCCCACCTCTGCCAATAAATCTAGCACATACTTTCTTTGTGAGAGAAATATTCCCCCTGTCGACCTCGCTACTTCAATCCCTAGGAAGTATTTCAACCCCCCAAGATTTTCCATCTCAAACTCCTCAGAAAGTTTCTCTTGAAGCTTAGATATTTCTATCAAATCATCTCCAGTGATAATCATATCATCAACATAGATAATCAACATTGTTACCTTCCCTTGATGTCGTTTTAGAAACAATGTGTGATCTGAGTCACTTTAGGAATATCCATACCTCTTCATCGCCAAAGTGAACCGGCCAAACCATGCTCGTGGAGACTGCTTCAGACCATACAATGATCTCTCTAACTTACACACCGCCTCAGGCTGTGGGGATGAAGAATAACCTGGCGGAACATCCATATAAATCTCTTCTTCGAGATTACCGTGAAGAAATGCATTCTTGACATCATACTGGTGTAGTGGTCAGTCTAAATTAGCTGCAAGAGACAATAAGACCCGAACAGTATTAAGTTTAGCAACCGGAGAAAATGTCTCTTGATAGTCAATTCCGTAAGCTTGCGTATACCCCTTTGCTACTAGTCTTGCCTTGTACCTCTCAATCGATCCATCTGCTTTGTACTTCACAGAAAAGACCCACTTACATCCCACAGTCTTCTTTCCCTTGGGTAAATCTACTAGCTTACAGGTCTCATTTTTTTTCAATGCAGCCATCTCCTCCTCCATTGCTTGAACCCACTTGGGATCTTTCAGAGCATCCTGTACCCCTTCTGGAATACGAACTGCGGACACGTTCGATATAAATGCCTTTACTGGGCCTGATAACCTTTTGGTTGACACATAATTTGCAATAGGATATGTACATCTTTTCTCTTCAGCATCCGACGAATATCTATTTGGAGGCTTACCTCGATTGTGTCTAGCAGGTAATTTATATCCCACAGAAGTATTAAGCTCATCAAAGATACAAGAAGGAGTATGAGAGGTTACCTCAGGAATATTCTCAGGAGTTGAGTCGGGTACTGGAGAAGAGGGAAGCTGTTCTTCGTGATTTTGCTCCTGTAAAAGTTGGCCACCCTCAGATGATACCTCTTCTACTCCGTCAGACGATACCACCGCCTCAGACGATGTCTTCTCCACATCCTTAGACGATGCCTCTTCCGCCCCCTCAGACGATGCTTTCTCCACCCCTCTAGATAATATACTACCATACTCTTCCGTCCCCTCAGACGATACTTTCTCCACTCCTCCAGATAATATACTACCAGCAAACTCCCACCAATTTGCCCTTTCTATCTGTATCTCCCCCTGAAAGGAAGAATGGGAACTCGGATAAAAGGATTCAGCTTCCACAAACGAAACATCCATAGTCACATAGGTTCGCCGAGTAGAAGGGTCATAGCAACGATATCCCTTCTGGTGTGTACCATACCCCAAGAACAGACATCGCAGTGCACAAGGATCAAGTTTTGTCCGCTGATTCCTCGGGATATGAACAAATGCAACACACCCAAACACCCGAGGAGGGATGGTCAGGACTGAAGGTAAAGGCACATATGTGGACAAATTCTGTAGTGGTGTCTGAAAGTTTAACACTTTAGATGGCATCCGATTGAGGAGATGGACAGCTGTAGTCACACTATTGTCCCAAAATCTCTTAGGCACGTGACTTTCAATTAACAGAACTCGGGCTGTCTCAAGGATATGTCTATTCTTTCTCTCTGCCACACCATTCTGCTGAGGTGTTTGAGAGCAGGATGACTCATGGATCATGCCATGTTGTTGAAAATACTCCTTAAGGTATTCATTCATGTACTCCCCACTATTATCACTTCTTAGAACTTTGATTTGTCCACTAAATTGTGTCCGTAACATAGTATGAAAATTTCTAAATATCTTGGCTACCTCATTCTTACTTTTCATCAAGAAAAGCCATGTCATTCTAGTACAGTTGTCAACAAAATTCACAAACCACCTACAACCCGAAACAGCAGTAATAGGAGATGGGCCCCAAACATCTGAATATATCAAAGAGAAAGGAGCTTCACTTTTATTCAAACTTATAGGGAAAGGAACTCTATGACTCTTAGCCAATATACAAGTTTGACATTGCAAATCTAAATCCTTCAAATTCAAAAACAATTCAGGAAATAATCGCTTCAAAAAACCAAATGACGGATGTCCCAACCGTCGATGCCAAAGCCAAATCTGTTTTTCTCTACTGATGGATGTACCGCTAGCATGATTTGCACTCCCGAAACTGAAGTCATCCATATAATACAGCCCCCCTCTCTTAGTACCACGCCCAATTGTCTCCTTCATGAGAATATCCTGAAACAAACAAAAGTGGGGATACATTATAACAGCACAATTCAAATCTTCAGTAACTTGTCCTACTGAAATCAATTTGGTCGATAATGAAGGGACAAGCAAGGTGTTAGGAAGAGAAAAAGCAGAAGAAATTGCAACAACTCCAGCCCCAGTCACCGGATAGATGTATCCATTGGCATTTGAGATACTGTCACGTCTTGGTTCTAAAGTACGAACAAAGTCATCAGGAGTAAATGTCATGTGATCAGTAGCTCCCGAATCAATAACCCAGTGATTGCAATCAATCTGATTAGAACTAACCAAAGCACTTCCATGATTACCTCCTGACATCAAATTCTGAGGATCAACGTGAGGTATCAGTAACAGCTGAGGCTCAGCAGTCGCTAAAGAAGCTTTCCCTTTTCCTTCTGCTTGCTTTCGAGCTTTCAACTCTTTCCACCAATCTGGATACCCATGAAGCTTAAAGCACGTCTCCCTAGTATGCTTAGAATTACCACAATTCGAGCAACCTCCCCCTGGAGAAATTTTCCGGCGTGGTGCCGAGCTAGGCTTTCCCCCTTCCTGCGAAACTCCTGGTTTCGCTATTTGCAACAGTGGTTCTTGATTTGCTTTGACATTCGTCCTATTCCCCCGAGATACCATGGCTGCCGAATCATGGACTGTATCACTGTTGGTCAGCATTACAGTTTGTCTCATGTCTTCTCGATGGACACGCGCATAGGCTTCTTCAACAGTAGGAAACGGCTGCATCTGCAAAGCATCTACAAAACATCTGCTCTAACTTTGTCAAGACGGTCGTCCAACCCATCAAGAAATATGTATACCCGATCTTCCTGTATAGCCATATTGTATCTTTCAATATCTTCAGGATACCGCATTGGGTTCGGACGGCGAAAGTCGATTTCTCTCCACAAGCCTTGAAGGTTGTTGTAGTACGCCTCAATTGGTCCTCCTCCTTGTCGCACCCGAGTAACACGCCTCTTCAAGTCATAAACTTGAGAGGCATCCGTTCCGTCAAAGAAAGTTGTTGCAACTGCATCCCAGACAGATTTCGCTGTTGGGAAGCAAATGAAATTGCCAATCAACGCCGAATCCATGGAGTTGATAAGCCATCCCTTCACAGTCGAGTCTTCTATTTTCCACCTCCGAAAGCCAGGATTTGTAGGCAGTGGCTGAGGAAGGTCTCCATTGACATATCCCAGTTTGTCTTTACCAGTGATGTACATCTCGACAACCTGAGACCATAATCCATAGTTGGATCCATCTAATTTAATTGCAATCTGAGATGAAGCCGAATCATTCTGCGGTGTTGGTGATGGAGGAGGAGGGTGCGTCTGGTTCTGAGTGAGAATCTGAGTTAATCTCGCAGTCAGATTCTCCAAAAAAGCTTCCGTGGTCGAATTTCCCCCTTGGTTCTGATAGGGAATCACCGCTCCGGTAGGGTTCTGATCCTCCATGGATCCAAAATCAATCGTGACAAAGAAGAAGAAGATCGAATAGGACGCACGTCGAACGACGCAATAGAGAAAGCGGGACCGCCGTAATCGAGGATTCACGTACAGTACTTACAAAGAGCAAACCCTTGGCTCTGATACCATGTTAACACAAAAGATATTTCGAGGAAGAAAATCACATTCCTCACTTTTCTGTATTTTTTCTTCATAAGTTTATAATGACCTAGAGGCGTATATATATACAAAGAAAAGAAAGAATCTCAAAGAATATATCCTCTAAACTAGCTAACTATAATCCTTGATTCTAGCTAATTACAATCATAAATATAGTTTACAACTCATTCTCACAATAATATGCAATCCCAAATAGAAGATCGATCATCAATTAGACGGGAAAATTGTCCATAACGTCCTAAACCTATTGCACTTTTGCTAATTCAGTCATAAACCATTCAATTTTGTCAATTGAGTTCTAAACATTTTCACTTCTTATCAATTGAGTCCATCCGGCCAATTTTGGCCAGAAAGTACTGACGTGGATGCCGGTCGGCCTACGTGGCGTTGACGTGGACAATTATAATAATATGTTAATATTTTTCGAATTTTTTTTTTTTGTAATTGAGGTGTCCGTACCAACTTGCGCGCACCTCGACTATTCCTCGGGGGAGACTAGTACAGCAACCCACCGCCATGACCCCCCACTTAAATCACAAGTGCTCAGCTAGGGAATCGAACCTGGGACCAGTGCGCCTAACCACACAATCCCAAGTACGCCCTAACCAACTGAGCTACTTATGGGTGGATGAATTTTTTTTTTTTATTTTTATTTTTTTATATTCTTTTTCCTTTTTATTTATTTTTTTTCTCCCCTCCTTCCTCCTCCAGACGGTCACTGAGTGTCAACAACTAGCCAGAGGGGAGGGTTGGTGAGGTCAAGCCTTGCCCAAGATCGGCGAGGTCGACCTCGCCGGCCCTCCCCCCTCTGGCCGTTTGCCAATAGTCGACAATTGGTTAGAGGAGAAAGAAGGGTAGGAAAAAAAAAGAAAAAGGGAAAAGAATAGAAAAAAATTAAAATATAATTTAAAAAATTATCCACGTCAGCACCACGCAGGCCGGCTGACATCCACGTCAGCGATTCCGATCAAAATTAACCTGATGAACTCAATTAATAAGAAATGAAAAGATTTATGAGTCAATTGGCAAAAAAATAAAAAGGTTTAGGACTCAATTTATAAGAAGTGAAAAGGTTTAGGAGTTAATTAACAAAATTAAAAGTCTATGATTGAATTGGTAAAAGTGCAATATGTTGGACTTTTTAGACAAATTTCCCTCAATTAGACGCATAGCAATTTCAGATAGTTTGTTGGAGCTGTATGAATAATCGAATCTGCAATTAGAAGAGAGCAAATTGCAAAATTTGCCAATCTATAGTGATTTCTTGGTTGTTCATAGCTTTGGTGTGAGTATTGTGCCAATTATCAAGAAAATAGAATTTTCAAAATTACAATTTTTTACTCTCAGTCTTTACCAAAAAAAAAATTTTTTTACTCTCAGTACTCACCTTATACACACACCAAGAAAACCCTTGAAATGCGATGTGGAAGCTTCAAGCGCATCAGATTTTCTAAGGTGCACATCGAGGGGTACGGTGCTCCTAGGTTGGTACACCACTTGGTGAAATGCGATGACACGTCTTCTATGTTGGTAAATGAAAGCGAAACGTGGTGACATTTTCATTAGAAAGAAACAGCTTACTATAATTCACATTGATTTACTACAATAAGAATGATCCATTGCCCAGAATTTCTCTGTGCAAGAATGAAAAGAGCTTGACGGAGACATGTTACCTAATATTCTCTGAACTATCATTAGATATATGTTCGTTTATTTTTGTGCCATTATGATCCATGAGGTAGAATGGAAAGACAAAGTACCCTTAACAAAAACACCATTGATCGAGTAGCATTAACAGCGACACCTTTCCAACGACAACCATGAAAACAAAGGGAAGACCTGCACTGAAAGAATCGCAAATTTGATCCAAACCACGAAGGTACAATAGTCGAAACAGACATTCCCACAAACTCTTATTATGTACATTTTGATCTTCACCAATTCCAACATCTCATGTCCACCAAAGTTTCTTGCCCTTTTGCATTTAATAGAACCCGACATTTCTCCTGCCAACAGCGTGGCTTCTGCTTCTTGGATACGCCAAATCGGCCTTCAGCTTCAGCCTATCTTCCTCAAACTGGTCAGCAGCCATGTTCTCATCAATCCTCCCAATTTTCCCCAACCCCACGCTTCGGCTCCTGTCCACACCATAAACATTATTGCTACCGCTGTTGGACCCGTACCCAGTTTGCGACTCGAAACCCGTCATGTCCAAGCCTCTCCTCTTCGAAACGGCCCTCACCAACTCCCGGAAGTCCTCATCGTCATTGCTCGCCTTGGATGAGTTCACGCTGAAGCTCTTGGGCAGCGTCGTGATCGGAGCGGCGGGGCCGCCGACTCCACCGCCCTGGCCGACCCTGCCGGCCAAGTCCTCCATGCTTCTCATGTAGAAGTTCCGGGCCTTGCTCACGATCCTCAAGGGCGCCGTCATCACGTGCTTGATCTTGCTTTGCTTGCTGGCCGCTTTGGTGCTCCTCATGGCTTCTTCAAATTGCGCAATTGAGCAATTCCCCGAGAGAGCGATATAAACAAGAAAGAAGGAGAAGACGAAGAACGAGAAGAACGAGAAGCTTTTCTTTTTCTTTCGTACACGTTTGGGGTGTGAGTTTCACAAGAAAGATCATATGAGTATATAAAGAGTGGTTGGACGGCTTTAAAAGACAGGGCTTGGGCTTGTGGGGTTTCTTTCCTGGAATCAAGGTTAGCATGAGCGGTTTGAATTCGAATAAATTAGGGAGAAAGACGTAATTGAAAGTGTAATGTAATGCATGGGAACGTGAGGACTTATTCAAAGCCGGCATTAAATAAGACCAAATTGATGACAGGAAAGGATAAGAGAGCGACGTTAGTCGGCCAAATTTGAACGGAAGAAATAAGAAACCAAGTAATAAGAGAGAAAACCATTACCTGCTTGACCCATTAATCATAGCCTGCCTTCAAATGTTCTTATCTCCGTGCACACGTACGTATGTGTATGGAGCGGAGGTTCAAAAGTTGACCTCCTCTTGTAATGTATTTATACCATTATGAAGCTAGCTAAATGTCATATACAAACCTCAGTGACCACCCTTCCCATTGGGAAATTCGAATCCCCACCTTCTCAAGGGGGTTGGGGGTGAGAACGTTTAGTTTTAAGTGTAGGTTTCGATTCATACATGCATACGATGGATAGATACAACATAGTCAAACCATGGAAAATGGTGGCATTGCGGGAACAAGATGAACAGCCGAAACTCATGCTGAATTTCTTGGAGGATATATAACATTGACCAAGGAATATGACAGCTTAAGCCTTCAACTGCCCATTTTGTTTCGCGCCGGTCAAGTTGAAACACTTGAAGAAAAAAATATAAAGAGAAAAAAAAGGTTGAAATACTCGTAAGGAAATTATAAAAGAAAAATGCTATGGAACATCAGATTAATGGTTTTCTCTTATATGGATATACATTTTACTAATTAAAGTTGTCAATCAATATATTGCAATTAGTATTGCCAATTGATTCTCTCCTTAATTTCAATCTTAATACCGAAAATTACTTCATGAAAGTATTATGAATAATCTATCTAGAAAATTTTATTTTTTACAATAAAGTTTGACTTAGAGATGGGGATTTCCCTTACTTATCTTTCAAATAATTAGACATATATATAAGACGAAAAAATGGGTAAAATAGAAAAAGTATAATGAGATATCATTGTGGAAAATTGGAAGCAAACTGCAATAAAAAAATCAAATGAACGACTATTTTTTTTTTGTAAAAACAATGAACCACTATCTAATCTTCCTATGCTTGCGCAATTTTCCCCTTGATTGTACAAATTTTAAGATGCATATTGCAAACAAGGTCAATGAAATGGAGGTGATCATTGGGAGGGTTCACACTGTTGCCCTCGAGAGCGGAGCCCAACTCTTTCCCAGGCCCAAACATCGACAAGAAAAAAAAGAACATATCATGTTTCGGCTTGGACGGGCCTTGCCCAGGCCAATTAGGCTGGACCAAGCCTTACGAGTAAAGTGTATACACACACATACAATACAAATGCTCAGGGACATGATAACAAGTATTCCACAATTTGGTTGCCAAACATTCCTTAATGTTGTTTATGTTTCAGTCTTGATCATTAGTTCTTCCGGTCAATCAGGGGAAATTGACACTTACGAGTTGTATAAGCTTGCATTATCTCAGCATCGGCCCTAACCAGTCCAGCCTCCAATTTTAAGGAGTAAGGTTAGGCTAATTAGTCCAATCTTTGGCCCAATTCTTGCATCAAATAAGGATGTTTAAATTGAGAATGTTAGCTTGATACAAGCAACGTCAAATTCATTGTTTCGTATTATTTTCCATGCACTCGACCCCCATTCTATCAATGAATCATAATCATCATTACCTAAACAATGAGCTATTTCTTTTACCTCATTAAACTCGCCATATTCAAAAGTGAATGGCCAATTTTGTGCTTTTTTTTATGGCCCATCCCTTTCATAATCGCAGCGCAAAGCAACAAGCCAAAAGAGAGGCATTGCTTGCTTAACTATCATTGCTATCCATCAATGCACACTATCTATCTGTTTACAACTATCAATGTCAATGGTATAAAAAAATGGGAATTATATGAAAAGGTAAAAAGCAATCAAAGCTGGGGGAATCCACACACGCCTAGAAACACAAGATTCAGATCTCTCAAACTTATGATAGAGATTGAAAAAGCTATCCATCAAAAACCCACACCGACCGTAACCTTACACGCCCAACTCAAGGCTTCCTTTCTCACAAATAATTTTTTTTCCTACTGACTTTCTCTCATCTCATGTTTGACACTATGAAGAATTCGAATTGAAGGTATGTGCTTAAAAGCTAAATCAAATCCACATAAACTAAACATAGGTACAGATAACACCAACAACGATATCATCAACAAAACACCATCATAGTTACAACCGGGCTAAGCATCTAACTCATATCCTCGATACAGCAGTATTCCAAGTAGAGCATAACTTGTGGATTAAATCGATAATGCCTTTGCTTCAAATGTTTCGACATCCCTCGAAGCTCAAATCAATATTTAACAGTAAATCTAATAGTTTATATAACACCATCAATAGAAGGAGCAGACCAAGTATACAACATAAAATTTCGTGATCTCCAAATTTTAGTCACATAGATTTAATGAGAATAGTTACAATCAAATGAAATGAGAATAGTTACAATCAAAGGAAAGAGGTAATCATGATTCACTATTATGATTAAAAAAAGCAACCAAAGAAAATGGCCAAAGCTCTGCACAAGTGCCTTCAAGGAAGCACCACCAACAAGAAAACCATGAATGTTTTCTTGCTGTACAAGCTTTGCACAATTGCAACCTAATATATCAAGTTAGGCCACACAAAAGCAACAAATATTAATGAGCAAATCTAAGAAAGAAAAACCTTCTTGCAGTCATCGTTTTTTCTCTACTTCTTCGAGTTACGAGATGTTTTATTTCTTTCTTCAGAAATATCACTTCAAAAGAGTAAAGAAAATTCAAAGAATCATCAATGGTAGAAACTTGTACTCAACATACACATCGCTAACCAGCCAGGTAAACTAAATCACGTGAGTAAACTAAGAGAATGAGATAAAAAAGAAATACCTGATGCAAATAGTTTTGAAAGTCAACAATGAGAGACTGATTATTGAAATCTTCCTTAGGTAGAACTCCAAATAGCCAATCTCTAGTGCACAACTCGGGCTCTACACATTTAGGCGAAAGGAAACTACGATATTTATTTAAAATGCTTTTTCTAATGCTAAAGGCTGACTCTGAGACAAAGACAGTTTGAGGAATGCTTAATATATCACGTGCCATGAGAGACAACTCAGGATACCGAGTAATGCTTTCTATCAAGCCTATTCTCTTGCAAATACAATCCAATTGTGATTTAATAGATTGCGAGCCAAATTGTTCACTCACGAATATATAATGCTCATCAATATTGTCCCCAATGTTCTCCACGACGTCCTCAATTGGAATATTATCTCGACCACTAGAAGATGTAAAATTATCATCTCTCTACAAGAACATATAGAGCTTTTCCCGAATGCTTAGTACAAAATTCCACATGATCATACATGTCTAACTTCAAATAGCAAAGCACTAGCAAGTGTAACTTGTAGCGAGCATTTGATGTGGCAGCTAAGATAAGACAATTCTATAACACTTCCAATATTTTTTTTAGCTACTTTAGCATTGTTGTAGCCATAGAACTAATAACTTCATCCTTATTATTCCTCGCATTTATCAAACGAAATTGTTAGTTTTATGGCTACTCAATACTAAAAAAGTTTACCACCCACCTGGGTGGCGCTGCTGGAAAGGGCACTCTTCCTCTCGCAAAATGTTGAGTGTTCGAATCCCGGGCGCCGCAGGGTGACTTAACCGGTGCACGTGTGTGGTGGCTAGCACGTGTCGCCCCCAGGGTTTACCTCCCGGCCGTCGACCGTGCGGGGGTTCCCTGGGTTACCAAAAAAAAAAACTAAAAAAGTTTGAAAAATGTTGAGAATGTTACAGTGTTGTCTTCTCTTTTGTTGTCATATTAGATCCTAACTTTAAGCTCCACTTGTTAGAGTTTTGCTATTCAAAGTTGGATATGGATAATCATGTGGAATTCGGAAGAAGCTCTATTTGCTTTTTGATGAGTATGTGATCTCTATGTCGAGAGATAATCACTTTACATCTTCAAGAAATGGATATAATATCTCAGTTGAGGACATTGTTGAGAATATTGAGGACGATATGGATAAGTGTGATGTATTCTTGAGTAAACACTTTGGCTCGAAATCTAGTAAGTCACAATTGGATTTGTATTTGAGGGAGAATAGGCTTGACAAAAAGTATTACCCAATCTCAATATTCTTTATTATTTGAAGGTTAATTTACATTAATTTCTCGAGTTGTCTCTCATAGCATATGATATATTAAGCATTCCTATCACTACCGTTGCCCTAGAGTTGACCTTTAGCATTGGAGGATGCATTTTAAATATATATTGTAGTTCCCTTTTGCCTAAAAGTGTAGAGGCCGAGTTATGCAGCAGAGATTGGTTATTTTCAGTTCCGCCTAACGAAGATTTTGAGAATGAATCTCTCATTGTCGACTTTTAAGACTATTTGGATTAGGTACTTTTTTTTATCCCATTCTCTTGGTACACCCACATAATTTAATGCACCTGGCTGGTTAGAGACGTGCATGTTAAAATAAATTTCTATAATTAATGATTCTTTGAATTTTATTTGTTCCTGTGAAGTGATAATTCTGAGGAAAGAAAACATCTCGCAACTTTGAAAAAGTTGAAAAAAAGTTACACTTGCAAGAAGGTATGTATTTCTTTCTTCTTATCTTTCTTAGATTTGCTCATTAATTTCTCTTGCTTTGTGTGGCCTAACTTGAGATATTACAGTTTGCAAGATTTGTAAATGGAGGCAAAAGCTTTGGCCATTCTCTCTGTTTGCTTTCCCTTTATCATGGCAATGAATGTATTCACCTCTCTTTTTTGATTGTAACTTTTCTTATTAAGTCTAGGTGATTAAAATTTAGAGATCAAATTTTATATCACGTACTCAATTGGCTCCTTCTGCTGATGGTGTTTTTTAACTATTAAATATACTATTAAGTATTACTTCATGAGATGTTGAAACATTTGAAGTAAAGTCATTATCAATTTGATAATAAGTTATGCTCTGCTTCGAACATTGTTGTATAGAGCCTAGTTGTGATTATGATGGTGTCTTGTTGTTAATATTGATGTCAGTATTATTTGTACATGAGTTTAGCTTTAAGCATACACCTTCGATTCAATTTCTCCTCGGCTTCAAACATTGTTCACTTTTTAATGAGGTAAAGGTAACAGCAGGAAAATTTGTACAAAGAAAATGGTGAGTTTAATGAGGTAAAGGAAGTAGTTCACTGTTACCCGCTCTAGTCATTTAGATCTCACAATTGCTTTAGATTTATATTTACACGACTTTTACTGACTTAGGATCTTTGAATTGTCAACATAGTTATTATCTTTACAATTTCATTCACTTGCCGAGGTTTTGGGAGCTAATTCATCGTAGAAACTCCTGAATGTGAAGGATGCAACATTAATATAGGATACCTAGTGTATAAGAACTCATATTTTAATATTTCTACGTTCTTCAATTGAATGGTCATTTTGAAGAATGCTTCCCTTCACCCGAGCAATATCAATCCCACCCCCAAACTCATCCACACGGCTGTTCCGTCAACGCGGCATTCACCTATGTCTCCACATTGCTCATGAGCCACACGAAATCCTAACCAATGTCCTTACACAAGCTCCCTCACTGACTCAATAGTGGTCCATGGAGTCGCCCATCTTCAAGATTAACAATTTAAGGAGATATATTAATACAAATTTGAGCTCTGATTGGATCAAGTATGACTTGAGAGAGGTTGCTGAAATTTATTGCATAAAAATGGGTTAATTTGTATTGGACCTAGTTGACCCAAACTAACCCAACTCACTCATTTGACGAGACTAGTATTTCTCTAGAAAAAGTTGTCCTTCTTGAAAGTGTTCATACCATTCTAAATGAACATATTGGTTAAGCTCTCCTGATGCCAATTTAAACGATTTGCAATGTTCATTTAACATTTTGGCTGGCTCCATTCATAAATTGACAAACTTGTGTTTGTTCAGTAAAAGAGTTCTTGCAAGTTGAAGTAAAATTTCATCATCAAAATTTGTCAATCATCAATTGAAATAATCACCCAGAATGATAAGAGCCATCCTATAATAGACACACCCACCAAAAATTTGTGGAAATCATTGCTTGGAAAATTGTCTTATTTTATGTTTCTTTTTCATCCTTGCCAATCATCGACCTCAACAATCATCCAAAATCATAGCAATTTTATTTGTCCCATATTCCTTGCCAAAACAAGTGTAAAATCTGAATATATCCAATATATTTTCAAATGTACACCGAATTAATTTTACATACAGCTCTTAATAACTCAAAATTCTTAAGCCCCTTTCACTTGGATCTAGGCCTATCAAATGGGTGGATCAGTTCGGATTTAGGTCGGGTTGAAAATAGCTTGACCTAAAATTGACCCATACTAATGCACATTTAGTATCCATACCCAACCCGTAGCCGACCCAACTCGAGATTCTATTCCTAGCGAATCTTCTCCTTAAATTGTTGCCTATAACGGGTGACTCTATGGATCGGCTCGCCGAGTCAATGAGAAAGCTAGGGTACTTAGGTCATGTCGTGGGCTAAGACTTCTCATAGAACATGAGCAACGTGTAATGGGTAAGTGCAGCATTGATGGACAAGAATACTTGCATTGATGGATTCAAGGGTCGGTTCAATTCAAGAACCGGACCGGTTGAACCTATATATAGGATTGGTTTGAAAGAGATTACTCTTTGAGTAGAACCCTTGGTACCAGCGTTGGTACCAACACCGAATGGTCATGGGCTGACTCTAGGTTTGAACGGCAGTAAGAAAAATCTAATGCTACTAAAAAAAGAGAATCCTTCAACGACAATAGCTACCGCTCATTGAACAAAATCAAACCGGCGCAATTTGGTCCGATTATTGGGTCGGACCAAACACAATGATCACCCCTGCCAAGCTCAAGCAATTCTTGCCCGAGACCCCCTCAAATATAGCCTCTCCTCCTCCTGGCTCTACGCCCTTCTTAGCTAGGAGGTCGTTGACTTATAGTGCCGCCTCATCTGACCCCTCGAACTACCCCAGCCTCTCCGCCATAACCAAGAGCCAGCACAATAGCATAATCAAGCTCCTGGGTGCCTTAGCTTCTAGGAAATTCATCTACTTGGTCTACCAGTTCGTCTACAACAACGTCATCAACTTGAGAATCATCGTGACGAAGTCTTCGCTAGTGCCAAGATTTGCCACTTCAGGACAATCGAATTGGGCAGCGGCCCTAGAACAAGAGGAGGAGGAGGAGAGCAGCTCCGATCCTACAGGCAATTGGAAGTTGAAGAGAGCGAGCAGAGGGGAGTGAACAGAACACAAGAGAGCTTTATGGGCTGAAAGTGGATTTTACTTATGCTATAACAAAAATGGGCTTGAAATGGGTATGTTCCCAACCCATTTAGAACATATATAGTTGCACAATTGTTTCTTAGATCCATTTGGACTTGTTTCTAACGTTTTAGTCAACCAATTTATAAACTAGCCCATAAAAAATGAGCTAAATAATGGGTTTTGGAAACCCATTTCGACACCTCTATTTGTATCATTCCAAACTTCATTCTCAATCATGGTAGAGACCCTAATACCCATTTCTCCGGGCCCTACATTTGCGTAAGTTCTATTAGTCCATATGTTTTCCCCATCTTTTATCACCCTTTAAAGTAGTGTTTCGATCCACAGACATTCAAAAATTAGAGAGACCGTTCCAAAAACTATACCATAATTGGCACTAGGATCTAGCTTCTATTCACCTATTTGTCCTCAAAATTCACGAAACACCAACCTCAAATAATCACACAAAATTATAAAAATCATTCTGCAATCAGTCCACAAGATTAACATGGCCGCCTGATGCCGTACTTACAAAAAGATTAGGCAAGCACGAAAAGAAAATGACTGGAATAGTAATCACAAGCTAATCTAGCCAACAAATGGTAAAATTTCTTTGATTTTCTTTCTTGTCGCACATATCTTAATTCCAGCATATAAAATCCATATTTTTCTATATTAAGACAAAGCAAGGTCGAGCAGGAAAACTAGACGATAAGGTAGAAACAAATGAGTAATTTATGCCCGTTCACCCAACATGCAAATCACGGAAGAAGAGAGCATATTAGGGCCTTTTGTTGCCATGCTTCATATAACCAGTTGTGTCGTACTTTAATTTTGGGCAATTCTCTCCACAATCGATTTTGTCACTCGTAAACATCAAAGAGCTTTAATCCACCCATAGAAATCTCTTTGTGACTCTCCAATCTAAACACCATCAACAGAATAAGGAGGGCACATCAATCCTTCTATACATCCGGTGGATCCCAATATTGCTTTGTCAATCAATTTTTCTGCTCCAAGAAAGCCAAGATCATTCAAAGGTCATCAAACCTAGCGAAAATTCTAATTAAGGATCCCAAGTAGGGTTTTTTTGCCGGCCGGTCAAATGCTCACCGGCCGGCGAGCACATTACTGTTCCAGCGATCGGAACAAGAGCAGTTTTGTCTTTTTTATTTTCCTTTTTCTTTTCCTTTTCCTTTTCTGTTTTTTTTTTCTTCTCTTCCCTCTGCCGGCCGACAGAGGTCGCCAGCCTCAAGCGGAGGCTGTCCTCGTCAGCGTCAAGCCCTCGCCCTCGCCCTCACCTGGACGAGCAAGGGTCGCCCTCACCTAGGCTGGGCGGGCGAGGGCAACCCTCGCCCGCCCGCCCAGCCCAGGCGAGGGCAACTCTCACCGGTGTCAAGCAACCCTCGCCAGCTCCGGCGTCAGGCAACACTTGCCAGATCTAGCGAGGGCGGCCCTCATCCGACGCTGGCGAGGGCAGCCTCTGACTAAGGCTGGCAACCTCTGCTGGCCCAGGCGGTAGGAAGAGAAGGAAAAAAAACAGAAAAATGGAAAAAAAAAAAAAAAAGACGAAACTGCCCTTGTTCCGATCGCCGGAATAGTAACGTGCTCACCGGCTGGTGAACATTTGACCGGCCGACGAACCCAGGCCCTTATTTGAGACTAATTAAGCACTTCGGGCCCCTATTTGAGACTAATAGGGCACTTCGAATCTTTATTTGATATTATGTCCACTTTGGACCCTTTTTTGAGGAAATGACCTCACTTTGGATATTGATTTGAAATTTTCCCTCAAACCTAGGTTGCACGAGTAATTCTGCACTAGAACAGTCCCCATATGTCAGCAACTCCACCAGGTTGAACTTCCTCTCTCCAAAATAACCATCTTGGTGGGAAAAGCTCCAAAGACTAATCAATGCACTCAGTTCAGACTATTTCCTCCTTGGGTTTTCGCAAAAGAACACTTGATCATCTAAGAGAAATGTGACCATGTCAAATGCCAATTCGAAATCCTGTCAACCACGCTTTCTCAACACTCAAGCAGATCATAGTACTTATGACTGAGTTGTCCAAAATTCTATCCAGACAAGAAGAAAGTCCCAATGCTCTGATGCTCAAAGGAGCACTTTCCGGAGACAAATGGTCATCAGATCCTCGTACGTTCTTTAACTCAACTCCTGCCAAACGATCTCGCAAACTAACCAGGTGAAATTCAGTTTCGAACTTATACTCACTTCTATCCAAAATGACACGTGCCCGAATGACAAAAAACTAGCTTATGTCATACATTGCCAAAGTTCTCTTCGCTCAAACTCACAAGTTGGAATAAAATCTCATTATCTTGACTCGTCAAACATCAACTTGCAGTTCACCCCAATGCAACAACACCAATTCACATACCCGAATGACATAAAACCAGCTTATGTCATACATTGCCAAAGTTCTCTTCGCTCAAACTCACAAGTTGAAATAAAATCGCATTATCTTGACTCGTCAAACATCAACTTGAAATTCACCCCAATGCAACGACACCCATTCACGACAAGACTACAACTGCAGAACAGCCAACAAAACCAGAACTGGGCAAACGGAAGCCGACAAACATCAGCGACAAAACAAATTAAAAGAACGCGTCCATTATCATCGTGGGAAACAAGAACCATCCAGGACAGACTGAATTTCCAGATAACTCACGGAATGAACCCGCGCAGAGAGCCCATCTCGAACTCCATCAAGCAGTACCCTGGAATCGGCCGCCCACACCACCGCCGCTCCACCGCGCCTTTGCTACCACCGTGAGAGGACAGAGAACAAAGATTGAAAGCGCAGACAAAGAAGAAGAAGAAGAAGAAGAAGAAGAAGAAGATGACGAGAAGTAAGAGAGGAAGGAGGTGTTGGGCGAGAGAAGCGAGTGTTGTCAGTCCTGGGGATATATGCCTTTTCTTTTGACCGTTAGAGAGATGGAGAGGAGAAGGGGCTAGATCTGATATTCAAAAATCCACTCCATCCGTAAAGAACGATAATATAAAAGAAAATGGATAAAAATAGATTTAATAAGTAAAAAGGATTTTTTTTCCCTTTTCTTCATCGAGGCATTTATCGTTTTTATTTGATTTGTCTTTACATATTTTTATTAGACTACCTTATTTAGTTATGTTAAGGTGACTATGTTTATTCAGTTTTAACACGTTATTTTTAATAATATTAAGAATCGTTTTCTATTAGTATCGTTTTTAGTTAATTTGGTATTCTTCCATTTTGTATGTTTTTGTTTTCTTTTACAGCCATCAAAAGTAAAAGAAAATCTCTCTTAAAAAAAGAGCTGAAAATTATATTTTTACCCAAATAAGAAGTACATCAATTTGAACACAACAAAGTATGAAGAGTAAGAGCAAAGTTTGGATGAGTTAACGGCGTCGCCCTATTAAAATTGGGCTAATTCCCAAAAACAAAGTACTAACTTTACCTTAAGTGACAATTCTGACCCGAATTTTAATTTTTGTCTCAATAAAAATCTGCTTTTGGAATGTTATGGCGCTGAGTAGGAACATAATAGTCTAAGTCTCAAGCTGATACCCGTGAGATTCTAAAATTGATGAAAAAATGTACAAGATTTGGAAAGCACGATTCTAGCTCTGTTGGTATAAATTTCGAGTCAAAAAAACTCGAAACTATGTTTGATCTGTGGCTGCAAAATTCCAATCATGGGGCCAAAATGGTCCCACCACCGGTTAAACCAATTGGGTAGGTGGTTAATTTTGTTGATCCGTTTGAAATAGAAGAGCCAAGATTGGCGATACCCATTGTTTTGGCGAAGGTAAGGTAAGCCAAATGCAAAGAGGACATGATATCAAGAACTACGCAGATTAGTGGTCAAACATTCCTCAATGTTGTTTATGTTTCGGTCTCGATCAAGTTGTCCTTCCGGTCAGTCACTGGAAAATTAATACACTCGAGTCGTATAATAAGCTTGCGTTAGCTCGGCTTCGGCCTTCACCAGTGCAGCCTCCGATTTTTAGGATTAACGTTAGTCTAATTAGTCCAAATGCATGCCCCAATTGTCTCAAAATATGAGGATGTTTGAATTGAGGATGTTTAGCTTGGACACTAGCAACGTCAAAAGTCATCGTTTTCTCATTAATTGCCGTACACTCTTCAACATCCACCACGAATGGAGGCCGAATCTTCCCGTTTATTCAACTTTTCCAAATTACTTTTATGGTACTTTCCACCAAGACATCTCTAAAGACGGATACTTTCACACTCATAAAAGGAAAAAAAAGAAAGAAAAACTCTAACTTTAAGAAAAGTCTCCAATGGTGCATCTTAGAAGTGATTCTACATAACTAAGGATGAGTCGTGAAAGCACATGTAGACCTCCAAATATGGAACGTGGGCTAATATCCTAAAATCCCCTTAACGTTATGTCAAATTCCAATTCTGTCCCGAGCCTTATTCTCGCCTCTTAAAAAATCCCGTAATTTCACTCTAGCCCCAAATTTGCCCACACGTCTAAAGATCGCCACTAATTTCTTCAAGATTAGCATAGTCAAGCGGATGTTATTGTTTAGTACGAAAGTAAAGGTATTTATGAAAACGCGGGTTCTGATAATGAATTTCTAACTAGTCTTGATGTTGATAATTTTGAATAAACTAATGACGATTTTTTGACATGCGGAAAGATATGAGACTAGATTAAACGCTTGTAATTTTTATAAGATAAAAGAAAATTCATGACAGAATTGGGCATGGATCAAAATTGAATTTGTTTAGGGAATTAGGCGGGGTCATGACTTCGAGATGACTTTCATTCGTCGGAATTCGTGATCACATATGCATCCAGATACTTCCTTTTCGTACGGTCCCCAAGTCAACGTTTGTTTCACGTTTTGATGCAGCCCCCGCTGCGATCAACGCACTCGAGTGCGAACTCCCATCACAGTTCACCAGAAAGAAAGAGAGGATCGTTCATCAGTTCAGGTAGAAGAGCTCAGTCCGAACTCAAACGTGAATCTGCGAAACCCACCATTTTCATGCTTCAAGCAGGAACCAACTCGAGGGTCGAGCTGAGATCTGCCAACACGCAAAGCCAATACGAAGAAGACCCGCCACTTCCACTCAAGTCGTTTTTGGAGAAAAGTCTCTTCCTTATCCCTTGGCTTGGCCTCAAAAACCGGTTCATTCGCTCACCGGGACCTTAGAAAACGACAGATATATATGTCAAGTCCTTTGAAAATTTCGCCACCCAACCCCACCGTCAAACCTGTGATTTCCAAGCACGTGGAAATCGATAAATCCCACATGAATTTGATCTGGTGAATCTTGTTGAGAAAACCTCCTAATGAATTTTTAAATTATTCATGTTAATTTTATGAATCTGACATGTGCTCTAAAGTTTTTTGATAACTTTAATATTTCAAGAGAACTAAACTTTCTGAACACTCAGACTTTACTAAGATCAGAAGGAAAATTTCAAACTTTACGGCTTTCAAAACAAGAAGTTCGGACTTTACTAAAAAGTCACTCGGATGTTATATTAAGCAGATAGAGAACTTCAGACTCTATCTCTGAAAGATTCAGACCCTACTGAAGACCCACACTGACTTAAATTCTAGATGTGAAGCAAGAACCGGAAGTTTCTTAGACTCTGAAACTACTCAGAACCAAAATAACGGCTAGTGATTTGTTGCGGATTTCACAAAAGAAAAGTTTTGATTGACTTAATCTTAAAGCAAAATTGATTGACAATCAAATATTAAGGCAAGTATATCTCACAACGGATAAAGCTCTATTTATGAAAACCAAGATTTTAGTTGTATGGGCAACTAGATTCATCGGGGATTCAGATTTTATCAACCAACGACTACTCAATTAATTTTACACAAACCTATCCAAGGTGAAGATTGGAAAAAGATCCTCAAGATTGTCCAATGGCTAGTTTGGAAGTGGAGGAGTATAAAAAAAGATTAACAAGGAGTAGAAGACAGAGAACGAAATCAAGAATCAACAAGTCCAAAGATTAAGCATACACCTATTCTACTATTTGTCTTTCCTGAGTCAAACACTGAGATCTTAAGGAACATTTTGTAAAAGTGATTGTGTGTGAAATAGAGTCCTATCATTCACAGAGTAATATCACTCATAACTTGTAATCCTTCTTGATCACATAGTGAGATCTAGCAGATAGACTGTCAGTGTGGAAGAGTGGACGTAAACTTAATCTAAACCGAACCATTATAATCTTTTGCGTGTAGTTTTTTTATCCCTAAACTCCTATTTTATATATATATATTGTACACTAGAACATTTATCACAAAAGTCTTATTAGAATTTGATTGTTTTTCAAACTTTAATATTGATCATTTGTTTCCTCTTTAAAAATTGATCAAAAAATTTTAGATCACCTATTCATTCCCTTCTAAATGATTCTTGCTACTTTCGTCAAATCTGACCGAGAGGTATCTCCCCCCACACTTAATAATGGCATTGAATTTACTCGACAGTCCGCATACTTTGACCGCGAGCCAACTCCTTCCTCATTCCCCACGAATTTGCAACGTTACATCCCTCGGTTCATGAAAAACCCGTTTCCTACGTGCGACGGAACAAGAAGACGGATGCGAAAGATCAGTGCGCACGTAGACACAGCGTGCAGTCAGCGTTCAAACAAACTTCAGTTCGGGCTCGAGATCCGGGCAAAAAAGAAAAGAACCCATCTTTCTCGCGCAGTATTTCATTTCGGGAGCAGAACAAAGCGATCATCTTTAATTTTCCTCTTCTTCCTGAGTGAATCTGTTTCCATCGAGTTTTTGCTCTGATGATATACAGACCATTGCTTTGCGGGACGGTATGTTTCAACGGAACCCTTTTTTCTCTGTACAACCAAACGTGGAAAAAACGGCGTCTTTCTAAAGCCGCACGCACACCGAAAAGCTTCCATTCCTAGGTCATATCCTAAAACCTAATCAGAAACCCAGAAACGGCAGGTACAGAGTCGAAAAACGACGATAACAGAAACGAGAAGCCAAAGTAAAGAGGCCAAATTCTAATGGAACACCGACTCATCATCACCATCATCATCATCTTCATCGTCTCTCCTTTACCCGACTGATCTCTCCCTTTGGTTTCTTCTCCGTTGATCTAGAGAGAGACAGATTTGGCGAGGTCTAGAAGAGGCTGCGCTTGCCGGGGCGATCGGCGACCTTGAGCGTCTTGTCGATGAGCTTGCGGGCCTTCCGGCTGCGGATCTCCACCTTCACGCTCGAGCTCTTGTCCATCTTCACGTACGGCTTCTTGGTCTTCTTCAGGGCCCGCACCTTCGACTTTATCGTCTCCACCAAGCCCTCCAGATGGTTAGTCATCGCCGCCGGGTTGATCGACAAGACGTCCGATCCTTCTCTCTCTCTCTCTCTGCGCGATTCAGGGCGGGCAGTGCAGTTTGCGGAGTGATCTCTCAGTCGTCACTCTCACCAGTTTTGCGTATGGAGTGAGGTGTCCCTTTTATAGAGCGAAATGTGTGAATGTCGACACGTAGTTGGATGAATATTGCGATTTCGCCACTTTCCTCGCCTTTGCTTATTTAGGGTTGTGGGGCTTGGTAACTCAACAAAGTGCTGAATGAAAAAATAGAAATTCAGCATTTGATGAAATTAAGCTTGTTTTATGACCTTAAATAGAACAAGTAAAAATCCATTTAATCTGGTAAGTAAAGGAGGGGGTTGCTTAATTCGTTCGATAGAGAAATAATTGATGGTAACTGAAATTTTGATGAATATATTGATAGAACCTACCGATAATTATCTCTTTTTTATGTTTGGTAAGAGGTTAATACTACTGAGTTATCGATTTTTAATTATCATCAAGCAACTTCTTGATTATATTTTCAGCACTTACGATTATGAACACTTCAAATTCGGTTCTTGATTTTTTTGCATTGCTGGAACCAACCAAAATGATTGCAATTCCATACCTAGTAAGAAATTAATATTAATTTTCAACACTTATTTGTAAGTTTCATCAAACGAGCCCTTAGCTTGTGAATGATGTGGTGGATAGATCATATAACAGTTTAAGAAATGAATTTATGCGAAAGGTTGTGCTCTTTTACTAGGTGGGACCAAATAAAAGTCCCAAAATTCGTGGAACGCGATTGACTTGATTTAATGTACTTTATCCGTGCAAAGTTTGCTTGCCAATATTCCGATTGCTTCATTCATTTAATAGACACTTGTTAGTAATTGTAAATGGTACCTATACAAGCAATAGAGATACGAATATTGATTTTACTAGAGTTGGATTTGGGCACATATATATTTGATGGATTTCCTCCTGTAGAAAAGAATCCCAATTTCCAATTAGGAATTTGGAAGACGATTAGACTGATACCATATGAACATGACCAATCTGGCCGCGTCTATTATTTTCACGAGTAAAGTCTTGCCAATTCAATGTGAACGAAATGCTATGTACGTATCTATAAAGATTAATCGAGTTGAAATTTTGAATGAATCCGTTACTTACGTTGTGGTTAAATCATTGCAATAGAGATTTGAAATGCTTTCTATGGACCTTGACCAAAAAAATTGAAAGAAGAGTGGAGCAAAATGAATTCATTCCTATCCCTTGAATATGAATGCGCCACTACAAAACAACAATGTGGAGCACATTGGTCCGTTATCCACAAAAGGGAAAAATTAAAGATAGGTGTAATGTTATGACTTTGGTTACTTGGTGGGGTTATATAATTAAAGAAAGAGGACTTTTAAGTTCATTGGTCAAAGTTCACATAGGAAAGTACCATCCAACGTACGATAACCGAGAAGTCAAGAACAAACGAGCAGCAGTTATCGACCAAATGACCCTATCACACCCCTCAGTTGATAAAAAATACCGTCATCTAGGTAAAAGAATAACTGATTTAAAAGACATTTTTTAAAAATTATCGCTGATGAAAATGAACATTTCTTTCATTGTCTATGAAATTATTTAGATATAAATCGTTGCCGATAATAATAATATTTTTCATTGATTAATTATTTCAAGCGATACAAACGATCATTTTTAGAAAAATATTTTCTAAAATCAGTTATTTTTTGCAAAATAATCGAAACCTAGAACAAAATATCAGACGCCAATATGAACGGCACTTGGACTCCACGCTCCTCTCATAGTTTTCCACAGGTGCACCAACATTCCACATTCTCCGCCTGCCAAAACCCGAGTCAAACACATTGAATTCCCCGTACCCAAACAAAAGCAACATCGACGACAATATTGGCCTGAGCTTTGACCCAGGATCTGCTAACCTTTTTGTTCTGGACTTCTAGATCAGTGCCTCATCAAATTGGCTTCTTCCTTCCAGAAAAAAAGACAAAAAGAGAAAAAAAAAAAAAGAAAAGCTAATTATTTCTTGAACGACGATGATGTCTTTCTTTCATGTCTACTGAACAGTCATCTGAATTCCAATCACCTCAGTGGTGCAGTAGCAGCAGCTGGAATTGGGATGCCGTATCTCCGATTGCGAGTACAAGTTAAAACGCGATTCAGTAAGTGGAGCATCATCTGCAACATGCACACTCAGTGCTTCATCCTTTTGGCATGGGTGATATAAGCACCATGCTGGAGGAAGATGTAGCAAGTAACAAATAGTTAATTTTGGTTAGTTTATCCAACAAGTATTTCTGAGTTTTACTGCAATATTCCAATCAGCGGCAGGCATCCCATTATTTGGTTTTATAATGCTGCTCAGATCAATCAACTTTCAATCAATATAATAAGAAAAACCAAGAAGAGAAGTCGCCCTGTCAGTTTTCGAAAGTAATATAGCCGTGCACGACCTTCCCCAGTAAAGCGCATCTTTCAATTATAAAGCCCATTTGGACGCATGTGTGAATCCGTCTCGTGTGCAGACAAGCACGAATCTTGAAGGAAAAAAAGCAGACCCAGAACATCGGCCTCATCTTGGTTGTAATGATAAAAAGAATAGGGATGGGGCACCCAGCAGTGCCCCGTCCCGAACGGGACAAATTTTCCCTGTGAGAATTGCTCTGTGGGACACAGGCGGGGATGGCATTAACCCGCCCCATCCCGGTTATATTTGTTATACTAATACATATTTGTTACAAATAATACATTAAGATATAGATTATCATGCCATATAACTCATTCTAATGTATGACCCTCTGATTCTAATGTAAAGGAAAAAATAAAAGTATCTGCTATTAAGTTAATAATACCAAAAGGTTAATACAAATAAGTAGAGTCACACTCATGAGATTGTGATTTTTTAGTAACCAGCTATAGAATATGAATAGATTAAAGTAGCAGAGCTCATAATGGTCCAATCACATAAATATTTGTAATATGCGATTTTAAAAATTAACGAGAATTTTCCTCATATGGGGTACTGGTGCCCCTTGAGGATGTGCCCCACCCCCACCTCACCACGTACCCATCCCGATAAAAAGAATATATGGAGCACAATTGCTGATTGTAATAGCATAAGCCAAAAGCACTAAGATGACTTACCGGCATGAAACAGCAATCAAGTTTTAGTCACTTGATGATGATCAGACCATAACATGAGTGTTGCCAGAAGGGCTATTGTAGCAGTTTCTACCCGTAGGCGATGTGGCCCTAGGCCAACAGCAGTAGCGCCTGCTTCCATCAGTATACTCAGCTCTTTCTCAGTAAAATCTGACATACAACAAACAGAAGCGTAAAAACAAGTAATTGTTAGTCACAAAGGAAAAGGAGATGAGCATTACAGACTGAAGATGCTAGGAGAAAAGACTAAAATCAGAAGACAAGAATCTCCAAGAACAAAAGAATTGCCAACCAAGATGGCAAGCAGCTGTTCCTATATGTGGAAAGTAGAACCATCCAAATTCACAATGTCCATATGATCAGGTACTACCCAAGCCCTATATAGCATATCATCTAATATGACAAGTTAGATTTCAAAGAGTTCCATGGTTTTCCTTTTCTATTAGCTTAAAAAGAGAGATATGTACATGGGGGTAGGGGTGTGCCTACCTAGAGGAAGGACGTATCAATGAAATGGATGAAAACCAAAGTGACCATGGTCACCCGCACTCTCCCACCCATCCACACATATCTGCACAAGCCACCACCCACCACCCACCACGCACCACCCACCACCAACCTGACCCTCACAGCCAAATCCATGGCCTCACCCCCTCCCCCTCTCTCCCTCCCACACCCCCCCCCCCCCAAAACACACACACAAACAAGGTGTCGGCATTTTCTCGATTATATGCCGGAAAATCAGCAAAAGATAAACGGGACTAACCTCCTTCAGGTCCAACAATCATAATCCCATCAGGTTCAATTCTGCTTGAAGTCAATGCACTCATAAGAGAAGGAGCTCCTGCAACAGCAAGTAAAGATAGCTTTGACTTCTGAACCTATAAAATCCAATTACAAAACCATACATAAATTAAATACTTAATCAAAGAACGAAAAATCTATTTCTAAATGAGAACGAAATTGAGAAATTTTTCAAAGGTGATGGCTTGCAGTCAAGGAATATTAACTTACATAAGGTAGAATGTCGTTGATTTTTTGTGGAGGCTTAAGTACCATTTCATGAAGCCGCTGACCTGAAATGCAATAAAAGATCGTAAGTTGGAACAACTACTCAGCCAAGCCAAAGGGACCTCCTCTGTTATATTATTTCGGAAAATACGAAGTATAAATTGATTTAGCCCCCCAAAGAAAAAGAATAACTAATATGAACAAAGACTTCTATAAATGCAGACTACTCATGCGGTGATGAATAACTGACATTGCTTTGATGCAGCTAAGATGAGCCGTTGCAGCCTGTCGACCCTATTTTCTGAGACTGAAGGAGATCGCTCTGTCAAAAGAGGAGTTACACTGCTAGCCCCCAGCTCCTAGGGGAATCACAGAATGAATCAGTAGTAACAAGCATACCACAAGAGACAATTTAATTATCAGATGTGGAAAGCAGAAGACATAATTATGTGGACACATACCGTACATTTTTCAACAAGCCAATCAGCTCGACCGCCCTTCAGAGTTCCTAAGCAAATGTCAACGATAACTATGAGCTCAAAAAGGAATTATGTCCTGAGCCTTCAAAAACGAACTACGTCTGAATAATTGCTTAGTTCAGTAATAACTCACCAAAAGCAGCAAATACATGCCACTGCGGCCTTTGAGGAGGGACCAATTTCGGGTCTTCCAGAGCAGCAAAGTCCAATCCAGCTCTATCAACACTCTGAATGTTTCCCCTAACTAATCCTCCCTTCCCATTGAAGAGCTCTACCCTTGCAGGGATATTAAACGCAAGAACATAAATGCCATCGTCTTGGTACTCATCAAGTGTACAAAGCTAGACAATAAAATTACTACAGGGACATTTTGTCGAACAGTTGGTCCGCACGTAATGTCCACACGATATACAAAGAGACCAAAAGTTCAGCAGATCAATAGCCCAAGCAGGCAATGAAAGTAAGTCATTTCGAACTGCTTAAAATCACCCTTATCATCATAGCACAATTGTGAAGGCAACCGAACAATCATCCCCATATTGTCTGCCACAGAGCAAGAGTGCAAGAAAATCCAGCAACCATTGCGTTAGAAAAGACGAAGGTCTGAAGATACCTGTCGTTTGTGCTCAATCTCAACACTTTGGTCATATGCCAGAATTCATCACCTTGCACGCGAACAACCCCACCCTGCAGTTGGACAGTAAGCAGACAAAAGAAAACCCATGAACACCAGAAGACGCAACACGAGCCGTCCGACACCCGGGCACATGGAAAGAGGGAAACCTTGGAAGGAGGGAGGACGTCGGAGAAGAAGCGAGGGAGCCCACCGCGAGACTGGTTGGAGCCATCCGAAGAAGACGAGGAGCTGCAGAAAGCTCGAAACTTGCTCGGCGGTCGGTGCCACCATCGGTTCGAGAGGTCGACAAAGCGGTGGAACGTGGGTCGGTGAGCTTGCATTCGGGATTTTCCTTGGCTTCCCAAAGCTCTCAAGCTCCAGTGGTGCAGTTCTGCTTCTTTCTGGGGAGACGGACACCCTAATGCTGGCTCGCTTCCTCTTGTTTGCTCTTTTTACTCTTCAGATTACATAACATATAAATAATTATCAAATCCCTTTATTTGATCAAATACATCCAAAATCGACAGTGCCATCGGAACACTTTCGTGTGGATTTACCACCGAATTAATCAACCTTTTATCGTTTCGACCAAAATATAAAAAAAATCAACCTTTTACCATGTTTGAAACTGGGGTGCCACTTGAATAGCCAGAGAAATTCCCTGAATATCAACCCCACTTTTTTCTTCCTTGTTTTTTTGCTGGTATTTGCTTGATGGTCAATTCGTGGTTTTGTCAAGAACTTTGGTGAAACATGGCCCATTCAAAACAAAGAACAACAGAGAGGAATTCTTAAGGAAGATAATGGTTCATCTATTCCATGGAAGTCTGCAGCATGCCGAGCAACGATTTACAGGATTGCCAAAAGGAAGGGGACGACTGACTTTCACGACTAAGCATCCCCTGATATTTACAATCAACACAAAATGGGACATATCCCACCACAACCACAAAAAACACTTCCCGCTGCAACATTTCCACAAACACCTACAAGGCAACAGTTCCCTCTCTCATTCCTCAGCCCTCGCCGTCGCCGTCGTCCGCATCTCCGCCATCCCCCTCGTACCCACCTCCCAGCTCGCAGATCCTCTCCCAGACATCCGCCGCCACCGGCACCACCGACAGCCTCGGCTGCCTCAGCAGCGCGAACCCCTTGAGCGCGCCGTCCCCCTTCAGCTCCGCCAGCTCAACGTGCCTCCTCATCTCCCCCACCACCCTCACGTCCACCGCCCCGCCGCCGCCGCCGCCGCCATGGCCGCCGTCCCCGTCCTCGTACCACTGGCGCGCCACCTCGACGACGCCGACGACGCGGCGGGCCTTGGCCCCGGAGTGGTAGAAGAGGCAGAGGTCGCCGAGGCGCATGGACTTGAGGTTCTTCTGAGCCTGCTTGTTCTTGACGCCGTCCCACTCGGCGACGCCGCCGTCGGAGGCCACCTGGTCGTCCCAGGACCACTCGCCCGGCTCGGTCTTCAGGAGCCAGTACTGCTTGGGCTTGCCCATCTCTTCGGCGGCGAAAGATCGAGGCTCGCGGTCTCCGGCGGCGAAGCGAAGCGAAGGGTTTGAGCTTGGCAGCCTCCGGAGCCGGAAAGTCGAGGCCTTTATGGCGGGAAACGCAGATTTCTGGCGCCAAGGATGGCGGCCGAGGAGCATTCCGGTCCCCGAAACCCGGAACCTTGGAATGTACAACAGCTAGGCTAGGGAAGTGAAAAGTCATGATAGATTTTTCTTTTTCTTTTTTTTTTTACAATTAAAGAAAAAGAAATCTTTTACTAAAAGAAATCCATAAAAAAATTTGGAGGTTGATGTTTTATATTAGGAAATACTTAAGGAAATGAAAGCTTCTAGAATTACAGTAAATTTCAAAGATTAATAGAAAGGTTAGGGACCTTAGTACGGGGCTTGAGCGCGATTATCAACGAGCCATTCTAACTGCGTTAAAAGAAAAAGGGAAAAGACCATAAAAAATCTCAAATTTTATCATTTATGACATATTTACCCTGATCTTTTTTTTGTGACACCAAAAATCTTAAATTATGCTATTTGCGACACATTTACCCCATTGCACTTTAGTCCATGGGCATTTTCGTCTTTTTTGTTTTTTCTTTTTTTTTAATTTTTTTTCCTTTCCGGCGAGGGCCGCCCTCGCCGGCGTCGGGCGAGGGTCACCTCGCCTGGGCGAGCGAGGGCGGCTCACTCCCGACTCAGGCGAGGGCGACCCTCCCCGGCGTCAGGCGAGGGTCGACCTCGCCTGAGTCGAGCAAGGGCGGCCCTCGCCTAGGCGAGCAAGGGCGGCCCTTGTCGGCGTCGGGCGAGGGTCGCCCTCGCCTGAGTCAGGCGAGGGCCGCTCTCGCTCACCCAGGCGACGCTGGCAAGGGTCGCCTCGCCAGAAAGGAAAAAAAATTGAAAAAAAAAAGAAAAAGCAAAAAAGACGAAAATGCCCATGGACTAAAGTACATTGGGGTAAATGTGTCACAAATAGCATAGTTTAGGGTTTTTTGTATCACAAAAAAAGTTCAAGATAAATGTGTCGTAGATGGCAAAATTTGGGGTTTTTTGTGATTTTTTCTTAAAGAAAAAATTGAAAGTTGCGTTACAATATTCCATCTTCCGACAATTCGAGGGCAGAATCCATAATCTTTTCGAAAAGATATTCTATTACATGAACGATTCCTTTTTTTCAAATGTCTTAAACTTTTAATTTAAACTTCATCTGTTTCACGAAAAATAAAAAATTTGAAAAATATCTTCCTCAAAATAATCACTTATGTCACTTGAAATAATTGGTCGATAAAAAATTATTTCATTATCGACAATAATTTATGTTTAAACAATGCGAACGACGAAAATATTTTTTATTTATTCGTTTTTATAAGCGATAGAAGAGATCAATTTTAAGAAAATATTATTCAAATCATTCATTTTTTAAGGGAAAATGAGACAAACATTCCCTGAACTCTGGCCTAATATGCAATTTGATCATGGAACTTTTAATTTATTTATTATAATCCCTAAATTTTGATCTGATGCTCAATGTGGTCCGTGAGCTTTTAATTTGTTCAATATGATCTTTAGACTTTTGGTACATGTTCAATTTAGTCACTGAACTATATAAAATTATTCAATATAGCCTCTAAACTTGAATTAATAGAAGGATTAAATTAAATATTTTCATATAATTTAGAGATTAAATTAAACATGTACCAAAAGTCCAAGGATCACATTGAACAAATTAAAAATTCATGAACTATATTGAATATTATGCCAAAGTTCAGAGAGTACATTAACTAAATTAAAAATTTAGGGATCAAATTATATATTAAATCAGAATTTAGAGATTATTTATGTCATTATCTCTTTATTTTAAATAAACAAATCCCTTTTCGATCAAAATAAAAAATAAAAAAGAAACAAACCCCTAAAAGTTTATCAAAGAGTAAAAAGAGAGAAACTCTTAAATAGTTCCGATACGGTGCTCGACGTCAAACCAAACTCAAGATCTCCTTATGCCATGCATGATGCAGAGCATGTATGGATTGCTTTGGGCTGGCGTGGACTCCGAGGTTTGGACACGGTTTTCTTTGAGTAGGCAACTAGGCATGATGACTTCGATAGCACTAGCAATCCCCGGTAATTTCCATATCAATCAATCAATCTCTCTCTATGTAATCCTCGAGGGCTAGTTTCTGTACGGCTATCTATGAATGGAACTTGCGGTAAAGTCAGCCTAATCTTAACTTTCGAGAGCACCGGTGGGCAAAAACTACACATAAAAATACAGAGAAAGAGGCCCATGATGATAATGATCAAAAGACTTCCGGCGTGTGTTCACCGGCATCATGGCGCATCGTTAAGGTCATTGGGTATGTGCGCCTATGATTTTAGATATCGTACGATGATTTGTTAATCTCAATAATAAGCTTGAGCCGTGATGTGCGATGGACATGGGTTTCTCTCTTTTCCTGATGGGTCTCACTTCTTGTCATGCGCACGGGATTCGAGCGCGTCTTCTTAGCCTGCATCCTTTCAATGATTCATGATGCGGGTCTTTTTACGCATGTGATACGGAATGAGACACGTTAAGATCTTTCATCCAATATGTGAGGGATATACATGCATGATTGGGAGTTGCATGATAATTTGATTTTGCTTGAACGAGAACCGGATGACATGAGATAAGCGATTTACAAGTTTCCGAAAGTAATTTATATACCGAGAGTTCATTTGCGAAAAACATTGTCGCCGGGTTTATGACGAGGTTCTGTTAGCGAAAACCCTAAGGACATATTAAGCACTGTTATGCACAGCAGAACATTGAGATTGAGTACTTATTTTTTGGCAAGGATGGTGGATCAGTACCATTGATGCAGTCTGAGGCAAATGCAATACTCGAGTGAAATACTGCAATATTTGTTGCTTGGCTGGTACTCAGACCACTAGTCTTCTAGATGAAGAAAGCAAGCACCTACCCTGTAGGTTTGAACTTCAACCGGACTTGGTTCTTATATGCTTGATCTGCGGGGCTAGAATGGCGTTGGAACTGAGATTTTGGGAAGATAACAAGTACATCTTGTAGATGGAAATCAACCGTCCGCAGAAATCAGGAAGAAAGGACAAGTCAACCAAGTTAAGGAAAGGGTTTGATGCAGTCAATCAAAGTGTGGTTGAGGTTAGACAGGACGAGAGAAAGGAGCCCGCCAATTCGCTTTCTGGTCAACCTTAACAGTCACCCATCATTCCTGTAGACCAAGGTATGGATAAGACTTTGAATTTGATCGCTTATCTGGCAGTGGGTTGGGCCATTTCCCTCCATTCAATTAGTCAAGACTCGAGATGATCACAAGAGTGATAGAATGAGCGAAAATTTGAGGAAGGCTAAGCTAATACATCAAGAACACAAGCTCTATACGGCACCAGACCCTGACCAACGTTCCACACGGCAAAGAGCAAAGCAGGGACATTTGACAGAGCCTAGGCCATCTGTATCACATTTACATACAAAATCCTGCAGAATCATGTCGAACGAAAGTGCAACTAATGAACAAGCATAGGTAATAAATCAACCGAACATGATGGGTGCGGGCGCGCACGCAGGTTCATCAGGGTTTTTTCTCCTGAGTGTAGATGTAATCAAGGTGAGCTTCGAGGGTTCTTCTCATCAAGCACTCCTCTTCTCCAACTCCTTCACACTGCTCCACCTCTACCTTCTCTGCTTCACCATCAACACCCTGCAAAATTTCCATCACCATGAGCTTCTTTCTATCAATCCAGAAACACATAACAAGAGAGAAAAAAAGGGCCTTTTGTTTTCGAGAAAGGGGAGATAACGCACCTCGGGCCGAGCTTCCGACGCATCGCCTCCGGCCGGAGCCGGCCGACCGGCTCGTGACACGTCGGAGATCAAGAGGAGGGTTAACAAAGACAAGGCGATGACCCCTCTAGAAGCCTTCATCATTCTCAGCTGTCTCTAGAATTGCTTGGAATTGGAGAGACCCGCCGTAACTTTATAGAGACAGGGGAAGCTGCATGGAAGGTGCGAAACGGAATATTAAATAATAAAAAAATTGAATATATGAAGGTGATAAATTTGTTCATAGGAAATGAAAAGTTTCGTACGGCGTTGAGTTGGGTGAATCATGGGGCCTCGACCGTCTCTGTCATTGAATATTAAGAATGATGCAATGATTCTAGAACCATGATTATATGTTATCTTGGAAATCTAATAAGCTCCAGATCCCTTGCAATTGGGGAAATGAAATTGAATAATTTACGATGAATGTGACTCCCCTCTTTCATATCAAGTACTTGCAATCTTCAAGTTAGATGGCGGAGTCCAAAAATCACAATGGCTTTACATCCTAAATCATTTCGTCGATCAAAATAATCACGCATCTTACATTAAAACAACATTTACGCCATCAATAGGCTTATAAAATTGAGATATGGATTTGTGCGGATTATGCAAAGCAAGATCGACACCTCACACCATCATGTACAAACTATTTCCAATTCAAAGCTATTTTTTTAATCCAATTTACGAAATTATCTCGTAAAAGAAAGTTCAAGATTTCCGATAAAACGCGCTTCTTGGCGACACACAAAGAACATTCTTATGCTTTTGTATAATTTCTGGCCACAACATTTAATTAATTTGACAATCTGTCACACCTACGCAGAAGAAGCATTCCCACTGAATAGTCAACGCGTTTCATAGTGGCCCCCGGGTGACAAAACGGCGCCGCTTTTTCGTCTGACATTCTCATCCTGACATATATATCTATAAAGCATGCATGGCAGTGATTTGTTGAATACAGTCAAACCAATATCACACGGTATTTCTGCGTTTTGTCGTCTTACTTTATGTTGTTTCATATTCCATTATAAAACATACCGCGAAGATCTTCCAATGCAAACATGTGACAAAAAATAATGGATGGTCGACAACATATACAAATTAAGTCCTTGGGATTTTGCCATGATTTTCCAAGTCTTTATAAGATAATCCGATTTGTTAGTTCGGTACACTTCCACATATTCTGAGGCAAATCGGGGTGTAAACACTCGGCGATCGGGCGCGACCGACTTCTCCGGTCCGTCGTTGGCCAAGCATATAACATTATTCTTGGAGAAGAAGCTCGTGTTGTAAATGCAGTATTGCGATATTACGCGATGAAAACTCTCGTGGGGCGGTCCATGGGCCATATGTATATATATTTCGTGGCAATGCTCAAGTAGATCATCGTGCCTAATCCCAGGAATTTCTAAAGCAGGATGGTCAAGTAGACTCGTAAATAATAAGCTAATAAAGTCGGCCTCTAGAAATGGCTAGGCAGACCATTGTTTTCTGGGCACAATTTAATGAAACGCCATTCTTTTTCTTTCAAGGTGGAGTTGGGTGGCTTGAAATAGGAAAGAAAAAAAACAAAGAAAGGCAAGAATTTATGCTCCAACCGAAGATAAGTATGCAATCTGCCCACCATGGCTTGGATAAGAAGCTTCTACTTGGTCAGATGTTCGTGTCGAGACTTTTGTGACAAGTTTAGGCCAATTCCTCCTCTTCTTTTTCCAACGATCATCGCGAGATTCTACCTCTCGGAGGAGAGGCTGAGAAACCATCAACACATGATTGTTTTAAGATTGTATCAACGGCTCTTGTCTTTATTTTATTGTTCCTTTGGTTATTTTCGGTTGGTGGGTGCTCTGTTTTGAAGAAACCAAACCCGTTTTCCAATAGGAAGATTCGCGCGACGACTCACGACATTGTAAATTCAAGGCACTTATGTTGAGAGGTGTTCTTAGCAACATGTATTGGTTGATAGGGCATGCTTGTCAAATGAGCGGGTCGAGTCGACCGACCCAAATTGAGCCATATAAACGAAATATAGATTAAGTGGCCCACACCCGATCTATATCTGATCCGACCCCCTCAAATCTATTGTTAGCAATTTTTCTCCTTACACTGTTGCCTTTGGATAATGAACGACCTCGTGGACCGACTCGTTGAGTTAGCAAGGGAGCTTGGGGGTCAGGTTATCGACAGGAGCATAAAAATGGTAAAATTCCGTCCCAAGCGATCCATAAATCATGAAATGGGTTTGGACTTTAATTTTGGGTTAGATATAGACAGGTTTCGAGCCATTCAATCCCAACTTTGCCAAAAGAGTGTGTAGAGTAGCCTACCGATACCATAAGAAAGCTGGGACGAGTTGTTGGGCTATGGAGAAACAACGAATATTCGTGAATGGGCCATATCGTCTCCGTGGCCCATATATGCATTCTCGAAATCCTACCAAGTGGCTTTTGTTTTTGTTAGGGAAAAAGCCGTAAAAAATTCCAAATTATGCCCACACTACGATGCATTTACCCTAAATCTGCCGGTAACTAGATATATCCTTCTTGGAGAATGTAAGTGGCCTGTCTATATGACAAAATTCATTCCTAGCAATAGTACCTTCCCACGGGTCGATCGGACTAGGAAATTCGACCATGGACACGATAAGTTGCGAAGGCTACAATCACAGGCTCATTCATTTGCCTGCAGAAATAAGTCAGTGGGAATCAAGAAGAGAGAACCTATACCAGCCTGATAATCCTCTCATCTCCAGTAACATACTTCCCAGATTCCTTTCTCATATCCATCCTCGTAGGCCTAAAGCTCACTTCTCAGTTTTATCTTCAATGCCGTTTCCATCAACTGCGATAGATTATCAACACATTACAATATAGTGCCTGAGGTCATGCGGCAAATTTGAAGCCCCATACAGCGAGGCAGAAATGACGATATAGCATGTGTGATGCCCTGATAACTCTTCAACATACAATGTTGCGAATTGCCCGTGAGGAAATAAGGACGGGGGGCAGCAACAAAATCTTGCAAATGAAGCTGTGGCAAGGCGATAGTTCTGACTAAGGATGAGCGGTTTCAGGTTCAGGTTCCGGTTCTACCTAGAACCTAGAACATACTAGTTGGAACAAGTTCATCATTTTTTTTTTAAACTTGGAACTTACCTTACATAGCCCGGAACCTAGAATCTGCCGTGTTACAGGGTCTACCCAAGTTCCAAAGTCTACCCAGGTTCTACATGTATCACTAATTGAACGATTGCAGTGAATAGACAACTTTAATGACCACCGTTTGCTGTTACGATGTACTGACCACAATTTATATTTTGACGCAAGTAAAAATATAAAATATTAACAAATCAAAAGTCTCGGTCATAAAATGGAAACTCATACTAGTGATTCTAAATTATACACTCATCATCAGATGTCATGGAATACCGCGGGATCATGCGAAAACATAAACAAAAAAAAAACATAAAAACTTGTTTCAAGTTCTAAGTTCCAGATTCCACCTACCTATAACTTAAAACCTACCCATCAAAATAAATTCACTAATTTTTAGAACCTGAAACTTACCATGCATACCTTGAAATCCGAAACTGGATAGGTTCCCACCGGTCCGATTTTTCAGTTCCACGGTCTACACCGAAACCATGCTCGCCCCCTAGTTCGGGCAAACCATAAACGGGGAAATGCAATGAGATTGTAGGTAGGCATTCCTTAGTGGCGAAGCTTAGAACTGATTCTGATGGTCATTGGGCCTGAAACTTGTAATGGGCCCGAAAGGCGGTGGCCTTCTTCTTCCTCTTTAAAGATGGGAACGTTGACTCCTCCTCCCTTTCCCCACACGAACAGGATGAAACGTCGCTGCGGTTGATCGTCATCGTCGTCATCATGAAGCTCCGGCTCCGATCTCTGGAATCCAAGGAGACCCTCAAGCTCGACGTCCCCGACCCCTGCTCTCTCCCCCAGCTCCGCCAGATCCTCGCCGACCGCCTCCCCCCTCCGCCGCCGCCTCCCGGCTCCTCCCTCCGCCTCTCCCTCAACCGCACCGACGAGCTCCGGTCGCCGGACCCCGCCGGCTCCCTCCGGTCCCTCGGCCTCGCGTCCGGCGACCTCGTCTATTACTCCATCAGTCCGGGAGATGATAGCTCCTCGAACCCCGATTTCTCTGCAGCTGCATCGAGTCAGGTCTCTCGGGGTCACGCGGGCATGGATTCCGAAGGTTTGCCCGATTCGGAGATGATCGATTCGGTTCCTGAAGACGATGCGCGGGAAGTCGATGCTTTGGGAAGCGCCGAGGAGCGAGGTAATTCTGTCTCTGGGAGTGATGATTTTGAGGGCGAGGGTTTCGTCGCCGGGGATGGGTCGGTTGTGGTTCGCGGTAGGTTCTCCGAGCCTTACTTTCTGAGGAGGGTTTTGAGGGAAGAACTGGATGGCGACGGCGGTGACCATAGGCTTCTGGTTATTGCGGTGCACGCGGTCCTGCTGGAATCCGGTTTCGTCGCGGTCGATCCGGTGACCGGGATGCGTGCCGACCGGTTTCATCTCCCCGGTGAATGGCCGTCTCGGGCCTTTACCATCTCGTTGCAGTACAGTCTGCCCGAGCTTGTTGTGGATGGGACACAGAGTCTGAATATGCCGGAGAGTGTTGTTTTGAAGTTTCAGAGTCTAGGTCATTTCATAACTGTGTATGGGTCTCTGGCTAAGGCCAAGTCGGGTTTGCGTAGGATCTGTTTGGATGAGCGTAGGTTTGCTCCTATTATAGACGTGATGTGGGCGAATGACGGTGTGGAAGTGAATGAGGATGGTGGCTCTTCGAATTCGAGTTCTGAAAAAGAAGTTTTTGAGTTTTGGAAGATTGTGAAAGATGGTTTGGCATTGCCTCTGTTAATAGAGCTAACCGAGAGGGTTGGTTTGCCGCTCCCGTCCTGTTTCGCACGCCTTCCGATGGAACTGAAGCTCAAGATTATCGAGTCGCTTTCTGGTATTGACCTTGCGAGAGTAGGGTGTGTATGTTCGGAACTTCGGTATTTGACATCCAATAATGACTTGTGGAAGCAGAAGTATGTTGAGGAGTTTGGAGAGCGGATAGAAAGCCGAGAGATGATCAATTGGAAGCAGACTTTCACATGGTCATGGGAGGTGAAGAAGAAGAGGAAGCGGGAGAGTAGTTGGTGGCAGACGCCTGCTCGTGTGGACAGACCTTTCTACTTTAGGATCAGGAGGGATCCGAACCCTTTCGTTGTTCCGGGAATTATAGGTGGAGATTATGACCGCCTACCTGGTCTTGGGGTTCCTCCTCCTTTTGGCCAGCCATTTCGTCGAGTTCAATTCCGGCGGAACATCACCCCCAACTGCAATCTGGGAGGACTTAATGGCTGACATGAGTTGGGTTTTGAACAGATCTTAATTGACTGTCAAGCGATGGCTGCTGAGATATGGTGGCTTCAGAGGCATCTGTGATTGGCCACTATTGTGTACAGGTCTATGTTTTTAGCAAGATAAACATGTGTTAGTAGAATAATGTAGAGGTTCAATTTTCACTGTTGCTTTGTACTTTCTTAGTGTGCTGGAGGTCTCCTTCCCCACTACATGGCTAGCGCATCCTTTTCCTTGGGAATAATTCTTCAGTCTTTGAAGAACTTCCAATGAAGTTGATGAAACTTGACCTGCATATCTAAGTATCACTAGTTGTTATTGGAGGTGGTGTAATTTATTGAGGTGGTGTAATTGTGCAGGCTTTTTTATTGATGTGGTGTTATTCTCATGTGAAAGTGATATATCTGAATGGATCCACGCTGGTGAAGCAATGTCATCGGGTATTGAAACTTATTTGGACTAAGGCATAGAGAGTTAGGATCATAATTTTCTGGTATACCCTGGCATATGCTTCAACAATTCCTTGATAAGTCATTCCTCGTGGATTGATAGTTGTTGGACCACAAAGTAATAGATCTCAAATGTTGGTACAAAATTTTTTAGGTTTTTGCTTGTCATGGTATCTTTTTCAGAAGTATCACGACTAAATGTACGTGATCATAACTTGCTAAGACATAAGGATAGGGTTTTCGTTTTTGCATTAAAGTTCTAAAATTGACATGGCATTTCAAGCACGACAAGGAGATTCCATCAATGGGACATTAGATCGACCTTGGACGTCATGCTCACCTTGAGACCGAGCATCGGTTCTCCCTAGAATATTGCCTCCATCCAGTTAAGATGCTTGGCAAGCGCCTCATAGGCCTTGAATCTTCCTTCGATTAAGAGATGAAAGAAGGTTGCACTCAAATCCACGACCTGCTGCTCCCGCTCCCACTAACCGATGGCCACCGCTTGTTTCGCATCTCATTCTCCATCGTCGGCGAATTTCCCATCTTTAGCAATGGTATTACCACCCTCCGTCTGTAAGGACAATCCAGAACTTTGAGGGGGGTCAACGGTAGATAAATTGCCATATATGGAGGTCTCCCTTGGAAGGACGAGCACAACATACCCTTGTTGAGCCTCGGATAACTTCCTGTATACAACCTGAAGTTTTAGCTTCTCCAGCATTCAAGTGCTTGCTCAATGGGCGCTCAAAGCAGTACCTATTGGAAGGAAGAAGTTTTCGGAGAGCAAACAACAACAAAAGCAAGGAGGCCAACTCAGAAGAAAATCAGATAGTTACTTCCCGTTGTATTGGGCGATCACAGTTAAAGGCAAAAATGGCATGTTTAAGTTTACCTAAGCTGAGACTCTGAGTAGACGGTGCAGAACTGATGTGCCTGTGCCTCACTCCACAGAGAGCATACACCCAGAAGATATCGAGCTGTATAAACCGACGCTGATGGAGACATTGATGGTGACTACACTACGCTGAAGGTATAATCCATCAGGACCAGCTCAACCAGATAGAATGTCATGTGCTCTAGCTAAAGCTCTAATAAGGCTCCATGCAAGTTCAAGAGGACAAATCCTACTTTGTCAGGTTTATTACATACTCTAAACCCACACTGTGCGATTAGTAATCTCTTCAAGACGACAAATCCTGCTTTGTCCAGCTCGTAGGAAATATTTGTCGAACCACGGACATCTATATAAAGAACTTCGCATTTCTCTAGCAGCACATTAATATTTTTTATCAGTGGATCTTCCACGTCAATCTCCATCATCGAAACATTGTGTCTTGGGCACCAGTCATGCCATGAGCTAGGGTATCTGATGGTTGGCAGCTGATCGGTCCCCTTTCTCCTCAGGCCCTTCTTCTTGCTGGGTTTGCTGGGAGATACGAGTAGATTTTTGTTGTTTTGACAGGAACATGAAACCAAGTAAGAGAACGTCCCAATTCTACAGTAAATCTCATTGACTTCTTTGAAAGGAGACCATTTGGCAAGATTTCAGGCTCTCGTATGCAAATATGTAAATCACTCGGACATTGCGAAGCTGTCAACTCACCAAGACTCGCATTACTCTCTTGACCACTGCCATATTCTCTCGTACTGTCAAAGCTGTACCCTAAGTATAACTCTTCCAAGAGAGATAAATTTGAGAGAACACAAGGAGGGATTCTTTGGAGACTTTTGCAACCTTAAATCAAGACTTCTCAGCTTCTTGAGAAGTTTTATTTCTTCGGGTAACTACTCCAATTCTGAGCCGAGCAAGCTAAGAATTTCTAGTGTTTTTAATGTTCCAATCAATGGACATGTCTCTCGACTGACAAAACTCTAAACGCATAGTTTGAAGGTTCAGCAAGAATTGAAGAGATGAAGGTGCTCGTTGGATCGATAATCCCAGCAAAGCAAGAACATTGAGTTCTTTCGTTCCTCTAAAGAGATTATCAGGAAGTTTCTGAGAAGTATTTGTGCGTGCCATTTGCAAAAGCTTTAACTTCGGATAGTCCCATTCACATGAATGGTCATGCAATTGATCAAAAAGGAGGGAAATCGCATGCCAATCTTGGCATGTATCTCCTTCTGGCCATTGTCCCATATCACAATATGGTTGCATCCACTATCTAGTTCGTAACCATTGTCCTCGATTCAAGGCCCTTAGAACCATCTGCAAATGTTCTCCCCAATTTTCGTGGGGGAGCAGGATAAGCAACTTCATCAAATTCTCCATCCCTTTCAAGCTTAGCTACGAAAGCACTCTTCTTCTTAGCCCTCCGGCTAAGTAAATAGTGCGTCTTCGGATCGGGACGCCACCCTTTACAACACTTTAGATTGACAGTAACTTCATCTCCTTAAGAACCCTCTCATATCTTCATTAATCTCATCGACGCTTTTCAACCAGCTCGCAGCAGCTGGCGCAACCTCCAGTAAAGTTCCTCTCGGCCTCATCTACTAGCAGTTGCACACTGGCCCTCTTTTCGACAAACCTTCTATGCTCATCTTTCATCTCGTTGACATTACTTTTAGAGGAAAATACATATTGTACATGCTGCAAAATTGGCACTACACTGAACTCCACAATCCTAGCTGCCACAGAGATCACCATGGGCGTGCATGAAATCCATTTTGGAGTAGAAATTCTGCTCAAGAATGGATTTCGGAATAGAAATGCGTTTGTTAAAAAATTTCCGGAATGCATTCTGGAGCAATTTTTGTATTCTGGAATAAAAATGCGTTTGTTAAAAAAACTTGATTTCAGAATGTATTCTTGATTTCAGAATGCATTTTTGATTCCAGAATGAATTTTTGGTAAGAAAAAGAGAAGTTACTTTTTGTAGCTTCTCTCTTCCAGAATGCATTCTCCCTATTTTCTCTCTTTTTCTCACTAATTTTTTTAAAGAAAATGCATAAAAAATTGAAAAATTCATAAAAATTTCCAAAAAATAAAAAAGGTCAGATTTCGGGAAAATAGGATATTTGATGAATTTTTTTTCAAAAAATATAAAAAATAATAAAAAATTTCAAAATTTCACATAAAGGTTTAGAATACATCTGGACACTCATTTTGAGTGAAATTTAATTTTTTTGATGTGTCCAAAAAAATCAAAAATTTCAAAACTTCACAAAATGGCTTAGAATACCTATGGGCACCCACTTTGAGTGAAATTTAATTCTTTTGAGGTGCAAAAAAAAAATAAAAAAATCTAAAATTTCAAAACTTCACAAAATGGCTTATAATACCTTTGAGCACCTACTTTGGGTGAAATTTATTTTTTTTAAGGTGCCCAAAAAAATCAAAAATTTCAAAATTTCACAAAATGACTTAGAATACCTTTGGGCACCCACTTTGAGTGAAATTTAATTTTTTTGATATACCCAAAAAAAATTAAAAAATCAAAAATTTCAAAACTTTATAAAATGGCTTAGAATATCTTTGGACACCCACTTTGAGTGAAATTTATTTTTTTTTGAAATGCCAAATAAAAATAAAAATAGATTTCTGTTTCAGAAATCAATTTCTGGAGCAGAATTAGTCATGTTTTATCAAATAGATTTCTCCTTCAAAAATCAATTTCTAGCAAGAATTCTGGAAATTAATTTCTGGCAAGAATTTAATTTCTAGAGCAGAATGGCTACCATTCACGCCCTATATAATCTAAACATCTTCTCCACCTATGTTACGGCTTCTCCAATCTCCTCCACCGCTTTCTTAAACTCCCAGTCCCACCAAGCTAAGACCCAACCAAACAAAAAATGCAAATTTTTTTTTAAGAAAAATGAAAACCCTAAAATTTCTAATCTGAAACTCGACTCTCAATTATTATCAACTCACGACCACGTCTTTGGTCATTCATTGCCTCCTGCTCTCGCTCTCGGTCACCTCCATTTGCAGGAACCGGACCCCAGTTCCTTGGTGGCAACAGGCGATTCCCGGTTCCAATTTTTCGAAACCGGTCTTTAATGGGTGATTCTCGGTGCCATGGTGGGAACCGCCCATCCAGACCATAGTCATTCCTAGTTCCCACGAATTTATTTTCAAGATGCCTCTCACACGAAAAGTTGTGGACATCAATACCATTGTTATAGCTAGTTGCGGAGGGCTTCGAAAGACAATGACATAGCTATAATATGAAATCACAAGATGTGCAGTGAACTGTGAAGTGGCAGTAAAAGGGGGGCCGAAACGAGGCATCGTTTGAATTGGTGAAGAATACTAGATTCAACCTGCACCAGTTGAAGCCCTTTCTTGATACAACTACTCCCGTGATTTGTTTTTTTTTGTAGGATTCATCCTCGGAGATAGTGTCTGCAATATGCCCGAATGTCTTAATCGCCATGCCTAGCGCTTCAAGCCTCGTCGAGCACCTGAGACTGAGCTCGGAGAATCTTGGCGCCAGGCTCGTTGATGCGTATGCGGAGACATGCTTTTTGAAGAGTCTCGTATAATCATATGGATTCTCCGAAACAATTGCTCTGAGCATTTTACGAGACTGGATTTGACTTATACTCGTGTGTCTCTGGTTAAAGCAAAGCAGACCGAAGAGTTGGCACAGGACAGGGGCAGCGACATGTGCCAATGTCGAATAGATGATCTGATCAGATTGCTAAAAACTCGGACATGCTTCGATTTGGTGAACAAGGAGGAGATGGAGAAGAGTCCACGAGCAACTGCAAGTGTCATGCCCTTTCAACTAGAAAGGGGATGATATGGCCGTTCTTCCACATGAAGAATCTAGCATAACCAACAACCTGTTTTATATATATATATATAAACCAATTGATTACAACATCTAAGTTTATATAATCTACCAAAAAGAATATGTACAACTAGAACTCAACCAATCCAACAAACTATCAACAACCGTGTAACTCCCAAAAACATACCCAAAATCTAACTCCCGAAAGTCCTCGCGATAGCGGCTGCTAGCTGAGGAACCTAAAAAGATTGTGAAAGAAAGAGCTGAGCAACCACAGCCCAGTGAGTAATACATATCTTTCTAAGTAGATCGAGCAACTACTATGTATGTGTACTAAGCAATACTAGAACTTCATAACCCCAATTTAAGGTATAAAATACATATCAAATCACATAAGAGTTGTATTTCAACAAGTCAAGTCTGTTGATCAATCTCTATAAAAATCACGTCAATGATTCATACCATTGACTAATCTATTGCTCAATATACTATTATTAGGGGTGTGCAAAAGAATCGAAAACTGCCTGAACCACTGGAAATCGGACTGGACTAGCCTGAAACCGGTGGTTACTAAAGGAACCGGTCGGGTTCCCAGTTCTAATAAATTGGAATTGATGGATACCAGTCCGGTTCTCGGTTCCAGGTGTGGAACCGTCCACCCAAACCGGACTAGTAATGTAATAATATATTATATATTTATTTAATTTTTATTTACAAAAAGAGAAATCATAATATCCTAAACACACGAGACACTTAACACTCGAAGCTCAAAGTTTGTATCAGTAGCAATTTTTAAGTGTCATTTAGTCTTTTGAAGTAATTATCAGGATGGTGATCATCTTTTTCTTCAAGGAGTGCTAATGATCCTCATACATGTGGTTATTTCGCAGATCATAGGGGACCATATGCGGGCAATTGTATATCTCATCTAGGATGGAGTGATCCCGTCAAACATTGGAAGAGGATATGTAATTAGGCGTCTTATTCGGAGGGTTGTACATACTGGCAGGTTACTAGGAATAAAGCGGTGATGGCAGAGAAAATCTTGAAGGGGCATTTTTACTATGACTTCTACATCAGACCATTTTAGATGGAAGGGCCACTTGTCACTTGGACAAGAAAGAATTGGTGAAATCAAATGCGAAAGGACAATTTTGTACACTGAAGATACACCATACACGTGCATTAAGGTCAAAGTGGAAGTGGCATGTGGTGAACACAACCCCTAACGGGTGGGGATTAGATCAATGCATTTTCTGATTTTTCCACGGAAACTTGGTAGGACCGGTTCCATGAACCCACTAGGAAACTGGATCGAGCCGAGAACTGGACCGAACCGGTGGTCCGATTCCCGGGTGGATCCATAGAACTAACGAGCAGTTCCCAGTTCTAATTTTTTGGAACCGATATTTAGTGGGCGGTTTCCGATTCTAGGGTGGGACTATGCTTACCCCTAACTACCATGGTCACAACTCAACGCCTCGTGACAAAATGACCAAGCCCCCTTGACAAGGTCTCCACTTACAAAATCGGTGGCTCGACCCAGAAGGATATTTCAAACTGATATGCATACCTGAAACCCCTACCCTCTAATAATTTACAATTACAAATCCATAAACCATTTCATAAATCACAATATTTATCCCAAACCATTTTATAATCCATTTCATAAATCACAATACGTTTACATAATCAATTCATAATCCATTTCATAAATCAGGTTCACAAAGCACATTTCATAATATGTTTCTCAAACCATTCTCAAATAGCCGAAATGTAGTGAATACCAGATCCCACTTTATGCAACAAAAATGCTCTTTTTAAACCATTTTTGCTTTTCCTTCAAAGTATGAGTTTTACAAAACCAAAAAAGAGCATGAGTTTTACAAATAACACCACTCACCCGTGAATACCAAAAACCAATAACACACGAGCCGACGCTTTCGTAATCTTAACAATTAAACGAGAATCGACGTCAAAATCAAGTAAAATACTATAACAACTATGAATCGGCTAAACTAACAAAACAACTCATCCGCCAACAAATTGCACACCCAAAGCGATTATTCAAGTTGTTTGCAATGCGAAGCTCGCACCCGAAACCCTAAAATTCTCACTCCAGCCAAACTGTTGTTTCAAAACAACTCCCACCGAACGGCTCCATAATGCCATAAATCACTATTTCCATGAAATTCCTTAGCTCAGCAACTTGGACTTTGCGATCCGAATCTCACATAATTCTGAATTCAAATCATAACTCCAAAAATCACTTCAATTGGACAAACGACGGACGTGAGCACTTATTTGGTGATGCAATACAAAGTAAGTCGTCTGGCTTGACGAAACTTCCATGACAAGAATATGTAAAGCCATCTCTCTTCCTTTTCTTTTTCTTTCCCTTTTCCTCTTTCCTCTTTCCTTTTCCTCTTTCCTTTTCTTTCCGCTTGTGCGAGCTCTCAATTTTAAAATGCAGTTGCTGCTTTATTAACCAAGTCTAGTCATTCTTCTTCTGTTTTTTCTTTTTCTTTTAGGCCCCACCACTAACTTTTTTCTTTTAAGATACAAATATTACAGCAAGTGCGTGCTGCATCATCGCATTCGCTATAAAGCGTACAAACGCACTCAAAAGCTACTTAGGCAATAGTATAAAGTCGTCAGTACCAAATGCACTTTGAAAAATTGTGATCATCCATCCAAATTTACCCTTCATTGGTTGCTTAGTCCGTGATTTGGATCATTCACCCATACGATGTACTCCATGGCCCATGGCCAGCGGCCATAACTAATATTAATAAAGGTTTTACTAGCAAAACAGTTTTTGAGTTATTATAAGAATAATAGTTTGTTGGGAGCTACAAATTTTTAAAAAAATGGACCTCGCAATAATTTGTAATTATTTATTATTTGATATTTTGTTGTTCTAAACAAACTGTTATTTTCACAGTAGATCGAAAACTGTCACCCAATCATTTCTCTGTTGACAATATCTTTGGAGTTTGAATTCGTGAAATTTCCTTATTTGAACTAGTTTTCCAGTTTTGCTGGTTTTCTAATTTGAATATGGTCTCCTTAAAAAGGAATTTTCTATTTTGGATCCTTTTTATGTACAAGAGGTGGGCTTATCGCAAGTGTTTTAAAACTAACAAATATAGTCGTGAAACATCTCCTAAGACGCTTGTATATTAGGAGGTGTTCATGGCAACTATCTAAATGGTTGTTTCATAAGCACTGTTCTTGTTTAGCAGAGTATTTATTTGCCACGCTAGGTCTTTATGGATGATTTAATTGATTTTCTATAAAGGATAATGACACAAACAGTCATTGAATTTTGGTCCAATATGTAATATGATCCATGAATTTTTAATTTGTTCAATGTAGTTCCTGAACTTTTGCCTAATGTTTAATTTGGTCTCTAAACTTTTAATGGTATCTGTTTAATGTGGTCCCTAAACTTTTAATGGTATCTGTTCAACATAGTTCCTAAATTATATTTTTATATAGTTCAGGGACTAAATTGAATATGTACCAAAAGTTCGGAACGATATCGAACAAATTAAAAGTTTAGAGGCTACATTTTTATATTGAGTTAAAGTTTCGAGATCATATTAAATAAATTAAAAACTTAAAGACTACATTACATATTTGGTCAAAAGTTAATGGACACTTTTTGTCATTTTCGCTTTCTACAAAGTAGAACCACTTGGAGGCGAAATATAATAGTGATGCTGATGACATGCCGATTGCCACTCAACACTCTCCTCCTCCCGCCTCTCTCTCAACTGCCACGGACGGAGCTTCAGTCGGCGGACTCCACCGGTTCTCTCCGATCTCTCGGCCTCGCATCCTTTCCGGGTGAGATCATAGCCTCCTCCCGAACCCCAATTCCTGTACAGGAAGCATTGGATCAGGTCTTCTCTCGAGGATACGAGCGGTCATGGATTCTGAAGATTGCCCCGGTTTAGGAGGGCGGCCTGAGGATGAGGGGGCTGTGGATTCGGAGATGACCCATTTGGTTCCTGAAGATGGACAGCAAGTCGAAGCTTCGGGAAGCCGCACTGAGGGTCGAGGTAATTCTTCTTCTGGAAGTGCTGGCGTTCTCGCCATGGATGGGCCGGTTGTGATTCGCACCAAGTTATCCGAGCCTTACTTTCTTTTCAAGAGGGTCTTGACGGAGAGGGTTTGGAAAGAGGAGTTGGGTAAGAACGGTGGTAAGCTTATAGTCATGGCGGTGCACGCGGTTATGCAGGAATCCGGTTTCGTTGCGCTTGATCTGCCAGCGACCGGAATGCCTGCTGCTGATCAGTTATGCAGGAATCCGGTTTCGTTGCGGTATAGTCTGCCTGAGCTTGTGGCTAGGAGCCAGGGTCTGAACATGCCCGAGAGTGTAACTTTGACGTTTCAGAGCCCAGGTCATTTCATCACTGTCTATGGATCTTTGGCTAATGCCAACTTGGGTTTGCCTAGAGTCTTGGCGGGTTTGCCCAGGGTCTGTCGTTTGGATATGCGCAGCTTTGCTCCTGCTGTCGAGTTGATGCGGATGTGGGCGAAAGGCGATGACAATAATGATATGGAAGCGGATGATAATGGTGGCTTTTGGAGTTCATATCCCGTAAAAAGAATGTTCGAGTTCTGGAGGATTGTGAAAGATTACTTGGCATTGCCGCTGTTACTAGACCTAACCGGAAGTGTTGGCTTGTCGCTCCCGTCTTATTTCACGTACCTTCCCACGGAACTGAAGCTCAAGATTTTCGAATCGCTCTCTGGCATTGACCTAGCAAGGGTAGGTGTGTGTGTTTGGAACTTCGGTATTTGACATCCGGTAATGACTTGTGGAAGCAGAAGTACACGGATGAGTTTAAAAAGAAGACGACAGAAAGCCAAGGGATGATCGATTGGAAGCAGCGTTTCGCACGGTCGTGGAAGAAGCGAAGAGGGGGATACTCAGATAGTCACAGGCGCCGTCTTCGGAGGCGAACAAGAAGAGCAGACCGAGAAGCTCAGAGGTGAAAAAGAAGAGAAGACGCTCAGTTGGTCGCAGACGCCTTTGCAAGTGAACTGGCAAGGTTACGAAGGCTTCGTGGTCTCGAGAATTATAGTCGATGATAATGGATCGCTTATCTGGTCCTGCGTTCCACCTCTCTTCAGACAGCCATTTCGTGAAGCTCAATTCTTGCCGAAAGATTTGAATAGATCTCGAAGACTGTCGCGCAATGGCTGTTGAGATATTGTGGCACTGGACGTGTATATGAAATGATTGCTATAAAGATAGAATTGGGTGCTTGGCACTTTGCACGATGAGGATGTGTTCTACTGTCAATTTAGTTTTACAGAAGTCTCGCTTTCCATGTTACCAATACCGACTACTCCATTGTACATGAAGTCGTGTGTTCTTGACAACTACTTGCTTGTTTCAATAAAAGTTGATTAGAGGTTCTCTTGGCAGAATAAAGTTGATTAAAGCTTTGCCTTTCCCGGCCATGAAGTTAATTAAAGCTGGCTTGATGTCATTGTTAAGAGGCGCTTGATTGCATAGTACGATTCATGTCATATGATCGACCTAATGGATTAAAATCCGTATTACCATGCGTACATAGCTTGCGCTTACGGCCGAAATTTAGACATCAGAGACCAGTGGTGCTATCTGGTGGTATGATGTCGCACATTTACGTGATTAGAGGAAAGTATTTACAAGAAAAAGACTGAGCAGCCTGCTTCATCCGGGACATATAACCAATTGAACGCAGCAATATGAGTAGCAATTACATCTTTCAAGCAATTGCACGAAGATAACAAGCCAACCGGCAACCAACACAAGAGCATCGAAGGTTACATGTAGCAAGTTGCAACAGAGATCTTCGATGAATTGCCTCGAGTGACTTACATTTTCTGCTTCAATTAATTCGAGGAGCTGTTTGGGATATTCTTCCGTCGTCTTCGAGAAGCACAAATGTGGATCAATGTACTAGGGTGGGAATACTTGCGCTAGGCTGGAGCTGTCAATATGGGTTGCTAACCCATATTTAGTAAAGTGGTTCATAAATGATAAGCTCAAAAAGTCCAAAAGAAGTGAGTCTAAATGGACCTATTATTGAAACCCACTTTTGACCCACATGATGGCGGATTTCCATTTTTCTTTGAACTTTTATTTTGGTGCTGTTCTATATTTCGTATAAACAAAGAGATGTGAAAAAGGGCTTTGCCTTTAGAACATGCCAACTGAGTTTTTGGTCACGGATGAGATTGGTAGTACTTGATTTCAAAGAGCATGGCAGGTGAACAAGATTTGTTCCTTACTTCGGTTTTTTTTTGGGACGATGAGTTACTAGCATATTCCCATATGAATTTGCTTTGATGTTTTTGTCGATCGGTGATTTCGGCGTTAGCTTTTAGTCGCGTGTCCTCCTTGCGCCGGTTAGCCGGGATTCGGTGTTTGTGCAAGGGCTATTTCGAGCCTATTTGGTTGGGCTTTGGGGGAATGCCTTTGGTAAAATGCAAAGGCCTTTGAGTTAAAAGGATTTTTTGAAATGCAAGTAGTGTTTGGTAATATGTATTTTAAAATCACGTTTGAAAATAACTTTGGTCTAAATACCATTTAGTAAAAACTAATTTTGTAAAAAACTTTTGCTAATATTTAAAAAAAATCAGTAAAGAACTCAGCCACTACCAGCAGGCCAAAACGGCCATCGGCCAACCTCCGTTGGCCAAATCTGGCCGCTGGCCAACCACCAACCGCTAGATTTGGCCGCCGGCCAATCGCCAACGGCCAGATCTGGCCACCGGCTAGCCTCGCCTAAGGTCGCTTGACCGAGGCATCGCCTAGGTCACACAAGTCCAGTTGCGCAGGGTCGGGCAACCCCCAGGCAGTAGTCGGACACCTCAAGTGGCGGTGGCCCGTCTCCGATTTGGTTCCTCGGGAAGATGAACTGTGTGCATGAACAGTGCACTTTGCATTCCCAAAATGTAACTTGCCAGAGTGCCTCCAAACTTGCCTTGGGCTAAAGGACTTTAAAAGCCTTTGGATATGCAATTGCATTTCCCCAAAGTGTTCCAAAAAATTTGCCAAACGCCATTTTGTATTTGGCCAATGGACTTTAGAGCCCAAATGAACATTCCAAATACTAAATCAAAGAGGCCCGAAGGTGTTCTCCTTGAGCATACATTGGCTTTCTGAGTTTGCACGCCAATTGTTTGTTTTTTTTTTTTTTTGGTAAGGTAAGTAATGCCAATTGTTTGTTTTTGTGCTTGATAAAAGTAAAGTATGTTATTTCTTGCGTGAGATTAGCTGAGCTTGTGAGTCGTGTGCGTGAGAGAGAGAGAGCTCGTGATGGGGTCTGTATGTGTGATGGATAGTTGCAGGGGTCTGGAAAACACTATGCCGTGGGTATAAATATGAAATCGCAGGATTCGCAGTGAACCGTGAAGCGGCGATGAAACGGGGGCTCGACCGTGACGACGAACGAGGCGTCGCGCGTATTGGCGAAGAACACCAGATGCAACCCGCACCCGTTGCGGCCCTTTCTTGATACAAGCCACTCACGCTCGGAGACTGTGTCTGCGATTTGCCCGAATATCTCAATCGCCATGCGTGCGGCCTCAAGCCTTGTCGAGCACCCGAGATCGAGCTCGGAGAACCTTGGCGCCAAGCTCGTTGATGGGTGTGCGGAAACACGGTCTCTCACGGTCCCGTATAATCATTATATGGATTCTCCGAAACAATTGCCCATGTTCAAACGGATGTTCCAATTGCTAAAAACTCGGAACATGCTTCGATTGGGTGAAGGAGAAGATGGAAAAGAGCCCGTGAATATCGTGAGCTCAATGAAGCTCGAGCGGCTATAAGAGTGCATTTGGTTCAGGATTTTCAAGGGGTTTTGGGGAAATGCAAAGCAATTTAGCCTAAAGGGTTTTGAGGAAATGCAAAGACTGTTTGGTAAACTCTGCTTTGAGAAGCAACTTTGAGATAAAAGCTATTTGGTGAAAACACGTTTGAAAAGCCCATTTGGTGATTAATTTAAACTTTTTTACTTTTATTTTTATAATTGAAAAAAATAATGCTTGCAACTTTTTTTAATTTAAATATTGACAACAATGTCAAAGAAACTTTGTAAAAAATTTTATTATAAAAAAATTCTTTCTTTGCTAAAAAATTTTAATTGAAAAAATTCACATAAAAGTGGTCTCTTTCCGAATTTAAAAAAGAGTACTTTCATCACAATAAACGTGGTAACATATATTCTGAGAAAAAAAATTATTATCCTTATATATTTCTTAAACTTATAGCTATCGGTATTAGCAATTGGATGTCCCAATGTCGCAGCTTTTTCGATCTCAATTGCACCGACACGTAACAATTTTTTTTTTCATTCTCAAGCTGCAAAACTGCTCATGTTTTACATCAATCTCAATTGTACCTAAACCTGCTCATGCTTCACTTCACTTTTAGAAAAGTAGGTGCATACATGCATCGTTACAATCAATTCAAACTTACACCGCAAACATCGCTAATTACTTGCGAATGAAAATTTGTTCCGCAGCAAACAAACTTTTTATTAATAAACATGAATCGATTACGTCAAGGACCAAGAATCAAAAGGTTCAAATTCTATGATCAAAATATACCAGAACATTACATATCCAATGTATACACACCCTTCAAAATCTAAAAGCTCCTGCATAATGGACACTATTGATCTAGAGGTCCATAACTGAACCGCTTCTCCGCAGCAGGTAATCTCAAGTACAACACACAGGTGATTCTACTTCAAAAGTCTCTACAATCCTTCGGAGTAGCGTTTGACTGTGGCTCTCACAGTTTGAATCGCAACATCAACAAGAGGAAGAGACTCCAATGCAGCTTGGAGTTCCTGGCTCTCCACCGATAAAAGAGACCTGCACAATCACTTCCTTCAGCGGCCTGCTTCACCAAAGACAGCTTGACATTCCGATTGCCAATGCTTTGATGAATGAAGCGCACCTGCAAAATGCAAACCCAAGTCCGATGAGAACAACCGCACTTGATGAACTTGCCATCAACCAGGAAAGTGACGTGAACAAATTCGAATGAACACGTGCATTTCTTAAATCGCAAATAAAATGCTACCCACTTGCACCATCATCTATATCTTGCAAGAGCATCACCAAGTTTATTTCTTAAAACACAATTAATATAAGGTAAGTTTATTACGAGCGTATCAATTTTTAAAAATTTTATTGATAAAAAAAATTAGTTTAGGTCAATTTATTATAAATTTACTAAAGTTTTCGTGGCATCGACCCTTCGTTTGACACGCGCCATTGGTGTTTTGCAGGAAGCATCGAATCGGATCGGGTCTCTCCTCAAGGGCACCGAAGGCATGGATTCGGAGAGTTGCCCCGGTTTAGGACGGCGGCCTGAGGAGGCGGCGGAGGCGGAGGCGGCGCCGGCAGCGGCGGCGGATTCGGCGATGACCGATTTGGTTCCTGGAGATGGACAGAAGAAAGCCGATGCTCCGATAAGCGCCGACGGTCGACGTAATTCTTCTTCCGGAAGTGTTGATCTTGATGGCGCTGCGTATGGGTCGGCTGTGGTTCGCGGTAAGTTCTCGGAGCATTACTTCCTTCTTAGGAGGGTTTTGAGAGAGGAATTGGGCGGCGGCGGCGGCGGCGACGGCGGTGAGCATAGGCTTCTAGTCGCGGCGGCGCACGCGGTTATGCAGGAGTCCGGCTTCGTCGCGGCTGACCCGGCGACCGGAATGCCCGCCGATCGGCGGCCGCCGTCGACGGCGTTCGCCATGTCCGTGTGGTACAGCCTGCCTGAGATCGTGGCTCGGGAGCAGGGTGTGAACATGTCCGAGCGGGTGCTTTTGAAGTTTCAGAGCCTTGGTCATTTCATCACCGTCTATGGAATTCTGGCCAAAGCCAAGCTGGGTTTGCGTAGGGTCTGTTTGGATGAGCGCAGGTTTGCTCCTGCTGTAGACTTGATCAGGGCAAAAGGCGATGACGACGACGATGACGCGGAAGCGAATGAGGATGGCGGTTCTTCGACCTCGTGTCCCCTGAAAGAAGTGTTCGAGTTTTGGACGCTTGTGAAAGATGGCTTGGCATTGCCGCTCTCGATAGACCTAGCCGAAAGGGCCGGCTTGCCGGTCCCGTCCCGTTTCGCACACCTTCCCGCGGAACTGAAGCTCAAGATTTTCGAATCGCTTCCCGGCATTGGCCTCGCGAGGGTAGGATGCGCGTGTTCGGAACTTCGGGATTTGACATCCAATGATGACTTGTGGAAGCAAAAGTACGTGGAGGAGTTTGGAGGGCGGACGGCAAAAGGCGGAGGGATGTTCAATTGGAAGCAGCGTTTCGCACGGTCGTGGACGGCGAAGAAGAAGAGAAGACGGAGAGCAGTTGGTTTCAGACACCGTCGCTACTGGAGAGGCTGTGATTGTGAAGGGGTCTCGGTACCTTATTGTTTGAGGAATTACAGGCGGTGATTGTGATCGCTTATCTGGACTCTCGGTTCCTCCTCCTTTCAGACAGCCATTTTGTCCAAGTTCAACTCTTACCCTGACTGCAATCAGGGAGGATTAACTGCTGATGTGAGTAGGGATTTGAGCAGATCTCGATGACCGTCGCACAATAGCTGCCGACATAGTGTACCACTTGTGGTATTATGAAATGGTTGCTGTAAAGGTAGAATTGGGTGCTTAGCCCTTAGGAAGACGAGGATTGATTGAACTTTGACAAAGCTTGGAGTTTTACTGTCAATTTAGCTTTTACAGGAGTCTTCGCTTTCCATGTTACCCACCAATACTGACTAATCCATTGCACATGAAGTTGTGTGTTCTTGACAACTACTTTCTTGTTTCAATAGAGTTGATTAGAGTTTCTCTTGGCAGAACAGAGTTGATCAAAGTTTTTCCTTGCCTGGCCATGAAGTTAATTAGAGCTGACTTGATCATTAACGGTTTCTCATTCAATTCCAGCTAGACAAGGTACACGTATAAAGTCGTTGTTAAGAGGCACTCGATTGCATCCTACGATTCATGTCGTGTGATTGACCTAATAGATTATGATTAGTATTACCATGTGTGTATGGCTTGAGCTTATGGCCGAAACTAGGGCATCAGCTACCCATGGTGTCGTCTAGTGTCGAGGCATTGCACGTTTAAATGATTCAAATTATGTATTTACAAGAAACAGTCTCAGCGGTCTGCTTCATCTGGAACATATAACCAATTGAACACAGCAATATGAGTAGCAATTACATCTTTCAAGCAATTGCATGAAGATAACGAGCCAACCGGTGACCAACACCAGAGCAACGCAGGTTCTATCTGATTAAGGATTTACATGGACATAAACATAAGCCAGGGTAGCAAGTTGCAGCAGAGATCTTCAATGGATTGGCTCGAGTGATGACGTTTTCTGCTTCAATTAACTCGAGGAGCCGTTTGGGATATTCTTTCGTCTTCGAGAAGTGCATATGGATCGTTGTACTGGGGTGGCGACACTTGCACATTGCTTCCATCGTGGACAAAAGTCGGTCCAAAATACTGTCCAATAAACAGAGGGGTATTACCATTTAGATCGCGGAATTTTTGCAAAGTGCTTCCTAATCAAAATGCAGTCAAGAGTTCCGAAGAGACGGCACTAGACAGAAAATCGAATAGGAATAAGCCTGAGCAAATGCTGTGAAGTTTAAATGATGCTAAGACATTATTGAGTCCATACCTCTGTACTATCCACTTAATACGTACATCAATACAATAATCCAAAGGACAAGAAAATACCGCAAATGATAGAGCAAGCGACTGTTCATTTCTTGCATATTTTCCTGGCGACTTGAACAAACGTGAGTGCCACAGCATTTTTAGACTGAGACAACGTCCTAGGCAATATATCAATTTCAACAAAAGAGATTTAGAATATTATTCACGGACTTCATTTCAGAACATCAAATGTGCTTAAATCGCTACGATGTTAGGCACTGACAAGTCGGCGAGAACAATAAAGTTCCACGGGATTGGTTCTCAATAGCATATTGAGTGTCAGGCAAATTGCTATACTGTTAGGCAGCGACAAGTCAGCTAGAAAACTATATTCCACAGAATTGGGTCTCATAGTATAATAAGTGTCTGGCCAGTGGCAATCTAACGGAAGTCACATGTACAGCAGGAAGGCCAAGAAAGGTAGCTTACGAGGTACAGAGCAGAAAAGGATGCCACAGTTATAAGAATCAGTGGCCAAAACCCCAAGAAGAAAGTCCCTCCAAGTGTTAACAAAAGTTTAGCCCGTGGAATCAGTCCCTGCCAAGAATATATGAATGCACATCGCATAAGCCAGAACAAGGGGGAGAAAAACTGTCAAAACTCAATATTTAAGGTTTGAGCTATAAAAGTTGGAACTTGATAACAAAAAGAAAAAAGAGCTTGAATTTGCCAACCTCGAGGCCCTCACTGTTCAATGCCATGGACTGCTCCCTTTGGTTGGTTAAATTATTTCCTGGTTCAGTAGAGACTGCATTTCTTTTCGAGAAACCCCTCTCTTCTTCTAATCCATTGTCATAGGTGCTCTTTTTTGTGTCCTCAAGCAATGAAGTGGGAGTCATGCCCCTCCTCTTTAATTCTTTCATAAACAAAGATTCAGGAGGTTCTTCACCTGCAGTAATTTGATAGTGTCATGATTAAAAACTGGAACAGCTCAACTCTCATGTACACAACACATGGACAAATGCAAAGGAAGGAGATCATAATAAATATAAACCTAAGAAAAAGTAATGTGAAGCATCACAAATTCACAATCTGCCTCCACCAATAAGATTAAAGAAGGAAACCTTGATCTTTCCCTCTCCCTCCCCCCCCCCCCCTCTTTCTCTCTTCTTTTTGGACAGGTAAATGAAATTTCCCCTTCTGCCTTTCTCTCTGCAAGAAGAGCTATTGATACAAGTGGGAAACTCAATAAATCCCAAGAAAGTTCCTTAATTTCCATCAACTTGTTATACGTGGTGACAAGAAATCCTGCTTAATCTGGAGTAACCAAGACACCTTTCGCTCCTAGACTGTGATTCAGCAAGCAATTTTTTAAGATCCACAAATGAGCTGCCAAAAGCGCACTGGACCATCCAAATAACCTATTCCAACAAATGAATCCGCTCAAGAACGAATTATCACCGGCACCATTCAATCCACCAGCACCGCTTAGCATCCAGGTTCACGCATCCCCCGAAGACTACAAGATTGATTCGGTTCACAAACATTAAGCATTGTGGGACGCTGTATTGAGTAGTGGCTCCTACTAAAACACACACACAACATGCAATTTTCAGGAGAGACTCTGCACTTGCAAAGCCAGAAAGCAAACAGAACTTCTGAGTATGACGTTCAAATCGATCGAGAGGAAAAAAGAAACAAAAATTTGTGCCATATTGTCTCAATTCATCCAACTGGGTAATCTTCGACACGCTTGAGAAGCATGTCTCGTAAGCGTAGCTTGAAAGATGAAATTGCAGAGCATACCCATAAACGCAAAACATCAACAAAACAAGAAAAGAGCAAGGCAGCCCAAGAATCAATCCGCTCGAGGAAACCACCAGAAACAAAAGGAAGCCTCTTTCAATGCGAGAAACAAAACGCGAAGAGAGCAAAAAGAAGGGAACTTGCCAATTCCATTGCTTTTCCCATCGCCGTCCTGGACTTTGCACGAAACAAAAGACCGCCTTTTCAAACCGTCCCTCGAATACCCGCGATCCATCAATCTCAAAACCCTCCTCCTGGGTCCCGATTCCTGACACCACCTCGAGCTCCCGCTGAACTTCGATCGGGGGACGGAAGCCGAAGCGACAGCGGGTCTCGCAATCTGCAGCGAAGCCATCATCAGTTGCAGACTCTGTTCAGTTCTGTGCTCAGGCTACATGCGTCAGCGAAGCAAGAATTTCATGTTCGTATGTGAAGAACGAGAAGAACGAAGTTGCGTAAAAGGAAGCAGCAAGCGTGGGCCGCTTTGCCTTCTCTTCCAGAGGGACAAAGGATCCAGTGGTAGGCGAAACGCGGGCGTGGCGGCTGGTCTCTGTTCTCATGCAGGGGAGGCGCAATTTAGCGGGGGGGCCGGGGTAAGGGCTAACGTGCGCGCCTTTGTTTTGTGGCTGTGCGTATGCGACTGCGCGTCGAGAGAGAGAGAGAGAGATGGCGACGTGTAATTTGCCTCCGTGCGAAGCTCCTAGAGGCTAGAGGCTCAAGTTTAGCGGAGGCAGTTGCATTTTTTATGTTCGGCGAGAAATGTGGAAAAAACTATCGTTATTATAGTTACTACTACCGTCTGCATAATTGTTCTTGCATTGAGTAGATCTACAGTGCATAAGAACATAACGATCGGGATCATTTCGAGCACTTCGAAACTCGGCGACAAATTTCCGGTCAAAGGATTCGGTGAAAGATGATGTTGTTCTATGGGAAAGAAACAGAGTTATTTGTGTGTCACTGCGGGTGCGTTTGGTTCAGCATTTGGAATGCTACTTTGGGAATGCAAATACCTTTAGGTGAAAGCCCTTTGGGAAAAATGCAAATGGTGTTTGGTAAAAACTCATTTGCAAAACTATTTTGACCCAAGTAGTATTTGGTTAATTTTTTTTACAAATGGGCTTTGGGGGTTTTTTTTTTAAAAAAGGCAAAAGTACGCTTCGCCGGCTCCGGCGAAGGGCTACGGCTCCGGCGAGGGCTACGGCCGCCGGCGAGCCAGATCTGGTGCCGGCGGCCGTCGCCCGTCGCCAAGCGACCCCCGGCGGCCGTCGCCCGTCGCCGAGCGACCCCCGGCGAGGGACGCCGACCTCGGGCGACGAGGCCTGAGGTTGCGCGACCTCAGGCGGTCGTCGGCCTGGGTCGCGCGACCCAGGCCGACGACCGCCTGAGGTCGCGCGACCCAGGCGGCCGCGCCTGGGCGGTCGCCCGACCCCGGGCGGCCGCGCCTGGGCGGTCGCCTGACCCCGGGCGGCCGCGCCTGGGCGGTCGCCTGACCCCGGGCGGCCGCGCCTGGGCGGTCGCCTGACCCCGGGCGGCCGCGCCTGGGCGGTCGCGCGACCCAGGCGGCCGCGCCTGGGCGGTCGCCCGACCCCGAGCGGCCGTCGCCTGGGTCAGGCGACCTCGCCGGACCTTTGTCATCGCCGGACCTTCGCCGTCGCCGGCCCTTCGCCCTCGCCGGAGTCCCTTTGGTGAAGAAGATGAATAGTATTAAGAGGGCAAAGCCGGAATATTAAAATTTGAGTGAGAATAGTTTGGGAAGTACAAAAATAATTTTAGTATTTGGTTCAAGGCTGAAAGCCCAAAGCTAGTCCGGCCAGCATTGGGCTTTCAGCATTGAAAATGCTAGTTTTGAGCATTTTCAATGCTCAATGCTACCCGTTTGATTCAGCATTTTGGGATAGGGGCTTTCGGGGCCGAAAGCTCCTTCGCAAAGCTGAACCAAACGCAGCCGAAGTGAGCAGAAAGTCCAAATTGGTTCATCAACATGCACCAAAAGAGTTCCACAGGAAAGCGTTATTCAGAAACGTCAAAACTGATTGGATTCGGAATTAGTGGGACAATGACTTTTTGCTTGCGCAAATAAGTCTCTCTTGGACAAAAAAATGTTTTGCCTCTATTACCTCCAAGTCCATGTGACGGGCCATGCTCGTACAGAACTCTTCAACCTCTTTCTTGCACGCCTTTGGGTTCAAATGGGACAAGCAGGATGTAGAGTTTTACAAATACCTTGACATGGTATCTGCACACTTGATTTGTCTGTATCATACAGATGATCTCGAGTCCGAAACTCTCTCTCTTTCTTGACATTGATTGTTTTTTTCTCACGAGATTTAGAAGTGGCGAGCAGTGGAGTGTAATTGTCTCTTATCTAGGACCACTCCTCCGATATCGCAAGCTTCAGACATATGTAAGATATCTAATCTCCGGGTTCAAGATACATAGCGTTTCAGGTACAAGTGCATTTGAACAGAGGCAAAAGCAAGCTCCTGATTAGTGTTGCATTTAAGCTGCTTAAGCGGTCCAGGTTCAGTAACGTATGCTTTCCCTTTGCGTTCTTGTCGTGCCAACAGATGCTCAAGTGATCAAAACTTTGAACTAGCAACTTTTGAGCAAGCATGATTGTTCAGTCACTAGCTTAACAATGCAAGATTGAGCTTGAGGGCGTTGCATCAGAACCCAAAGTGAGGTCTATATATCCTCTAAAAATTAAAAGCAATCATGCATTACCCAATCAACAGGTAATACATGAATGGCATCATGTAAAGAAGACTTCTGCTGCAATCGATATAAAGATAACTTATTGTGTGGTTCAAGTGCTTAAGAAATGGTCTTCACCTGGATCGATTGGAAAGCGGTAGAGGGTGCACCGGTGGGAGTGACATCCGAGACCACCAGTACAGCGTCTCCCTCCCTCACCAACCCCTTCACCTTCATCAGATCGACTGACCTTGCGATGTTAGCTTCCATGTCATCTGTTAAGTCAATGAAGAGGGGAATAACTCCCCACTGCAAATTGAGAGCCATCCTGGTGCTTTTGTCGTTCGTGAACGCGAATATGGGAGAGTATGGACGGTTGCGTGACAGAAGAGATGCCATGTGTCCATGTTTTGTGTACACAAAAATGGCATCAACGCCGAGGTTGTTAGCTGCAAAGTGAACAAAAAAGCGCACAAATTCCATGTTGATTTCAACCAGTACAGTTGATTTGTCCAATAATAGATCATAACTCAACTAGAAGCAAGTGTTCGTGCAAAAAAAAAAAAAAACAAGTGTGCCTATTCAAAATTTGTGTGTACTCGAACAAACTAGATAAAGTGTTCAAGATTCGGTTATTTTACAGACCATAACCTGAGAGCTTGGGGTGTATGAGTCTACCTGGACAACGGCACAAAGTGGGCATCGCAATTTTCATGTAATATTTTAACAGATGGTACTCGATTCTTGGCTCCAAAAATAACCACCAACTGCTAGTCTAAAATGCTTCAAAAGCACAAGTATATCATTGTGGAGTATCAAATGCTGGCTAGCAGCATGTATGGGACATCTAGCATGATAAAACATACATGGAAGAATATAAGGATGCTGAAGGAGAAAGGAATCTTACCCATTTCAGCAGCACAATCACAAATTTGCTCAGCAATACGGTCAGGCAATGACGTTCCTAGCTTATGATGAAAGAGCGTGCTCTGTCGGTTTTCCTGCCGGCTCCATGATTCCATCCGACTGCTAGCCATTCGCAAGACAGAAAGAGCTTTCTGTCCATATGATCCTATCGCAGATTCACCAGATAACATCAAAGCATCGGCATACTGTCTAACTGCTTCAGACACATCTGCAACCTTATGAACCAAGCATCAAATCAATGACTCCGTGAATGTAACTGGCCTGTCTATATAACAGAAATTCATTCCTAGCAAATAGTACCTCCGCACGGGTTGGAGTAGGAAATTCGACCATGGACTCGAGAAGTTGAGAAGCTACAATCACAGGCTTATTCATTTGCCTGCAGACATAAGTTATTTCCTCTTGGACTGTGGGAATCTGCTCCAGGGGGATTTCGACTCCAAGATCACCCCGAGCAATCATGATACCATCGGAAGCTTCAACAATCTCCCCCAATTTTTGAAGAGACTCTAGGCTCTCTATCTTTGCCAATACTCTAATAGATCTGGTAAATGAGAAAGAAATATTGTTTTGGATTCCAATATCAAGAGGTTCCATACGATTGTAGAAAAGGAGACTACAGAACTTCCTTATTGTGAACTTTATGCAACACTTCAACTTACTCGGGTGATTTGGTGGAAATGTAATCCTTCAGGTTGCTGACTGCATCAGCATCATTGACAAATGACATTGCAATGAAGTCTACACCTTCAGCAATTCCAAAGTCTATGTCAGCCCAATCCTGCAAACAAACCATATAACACAGTGAACTCACAAGCTTGAAAGGAATTCATAGATTTTTTGTTTATCAAGATCATCAATTGAAGGCTTGCAGTGCAATTTCACCATCTAAGAAAAACAATCTGTGACAATGAGAGGATTTTAGGAGCATCGTATTAGAATTTTCTGATATATATTAATATGATGCTTTTAATTAGTGGGAATCAAGAAGAGAGAACCTAAATCAGCATGATAATCATCTCATCTCCACTAGTATACTTCCCAGCTGAAGAGTCCTTTTTCATATCCATCCTCGCAAGCTAAAGCTCACTTCTAAGTTTTATATTAACCACCATTTCCATCAAAAGCGAAAGTATCAAGGATTCAGATGGTAACGGTATCAATACATTGCAATGAAGTGCCGAGGTCATGTGGCAAATCTGTAGCCCCACGACCTTGTGCTAGAAATAATGATATAGCATGTGTAAGACCTGGATAGCTCTTCCACATACAATATTATGAATCACCCACTTCAGAAGAAAGGAATAAGGGGCCGCAACAAAATTTTACAAATGAAGCTCCGCCAAGGTCATAGTTGGGCTATTTATGGCTTGCCAGAACCAACTTTTCTCCCTTCTTGGCACAAATGGTAATGCATGAGAATGTAGTCTTCTCCTTTTCTCACATTTTCTTACAGCCGACCATATAATGCAACAAGCCAGCAATAAATAAAAGCCATGCAGAATGTCCACATTGAAGCGAGAACAACAACACACTGAAATCATCAAAGGACTACTGAAAGCAGTAACGTCCAATTCTGAGGAATATAAACAAGAAACCAGGATTATGAAATCCACCTTTCTTGACAGAGTAGGCAATTTGTAATTCCTCTCGACAAGCTTCCCATCTCTCCAAAAGCTGAACTTTGCGCAAGGAAGAAACAAACCAGAATCTGTGCACTTACACTTCAAATCATTCCCAGTCTTTTCAACGACTTCAAAACTTGCCATGCCCCCATCAATAACGAGCTCATCACCAACCTCGACACCTGAGAAAGTTTAGGTTTAACGTAGAGAGGGACGGTTAGACGTCAAAATATGTCAATTACATTAAAAGGCTCCATTATCTATGCAGTGACTAGTACCTTCAGAAAATCCGGAGTGGTTTGCTTGGACAGTGAAAGGGCGGGAACCCTCAAACTTTTTCGTAGTAAATAACCAGATCGATCCTTCCTAATTTCTCATAGCAAAACAAAGCACCGTGAGAATAGGATTAAGCATATTAAAGTGTCATCAATTAAGATGAAGCTTAAACATAAATGCAGACCAGAACAGACAAAATATCACAAAAAAGAAGTCCAGAATTATCGACATTTCCTAAACTATGAAGCATTAAGTGATCCCTTTGTCGCACACTGACCTCTACTTTGACAGAGGAAGGAGCACCATGATCAACGACATGAATCTGACTGCCCTCGGTATCAATCACGACCGAAACACAAAAACCCTTTTCTTCATTCAACTTCTTGAGCTTCCTGATCACATCTAAATGCCACTTCCTCGAGTTGTGACACATGTTGAGCCTCGCCACATTCATCCCTCCTAATGCCAACCTCTCCAGATCTTCCAAGGAGGAACAAGCAGGACCAATAGTGCACACGAGCTTTGTCTTCCTCATACCCAGAAAACCCTTCTCTCTCAACTCTTCCTCCGACACCACATCAAAACCTAAAGCACCCCCAACCTTGCTCCCACCCTCAGCTGCTCCCACTCCCATTTGCAATACTGCTCTAACTCCAGTAGACATCCTAGTCTTCAGTTTCCCTCCAGAGCAAGAAATCATGGGCACACCAAAAATCTGGCTCTTGGCATTGAAAGTTGGGATCTTTGAACTGATCTGACCACAAGGAACTGTTAATTCCCCTGCGACTGCCATGCTCCTGACGATCGAATATTATCGCTTACTTGCAGATGAAAATCTGGGGACCAAGTTCAGGAATCAGCTTTCGATGAAGTCTTGGACACGCACAGGTGAAAAGTGTATTGAGTAGAGACAGATTTCGCCTTGAAATCGTAGAGTCCGTCGAGATCTGAACTTTTCAATAGAGAGAGTGTGAAGATTACAATAAGGGTCCGATTTCTTTGAGAGAGTACCAAATATTTAAAGCAAGAAGGTGACCACAAAAGGTCAAACCAACTTTGCTGCAAACTCCGGAACAACTGCTGCCGCCATTGGTTTAGCAACTAAATTAATGCATTAAAGAACTGGAGATGAGTTCAAAGGACAAAGTAGGTCGCTGGCGTTGGTAACTTTTTAAAATGGTGCTCCAACATTAACGGTCAACCATTATTCTTCGCTATAGCATTAGCGTGGCTAGTTGTGCGCTTTGTCTTCGACCTCTCAATTACGCAGAAGCTGAAAATCTCCATGGTCTCTCTGAGGCGTTTCCTTCTTTAGTGTGAGCCAATAGCAATCACGGGTCAGCTCCATTTTCTCCTGTGTACTGTTGTACGGACACAGACATCAGAGTTGAGGACAAAGACCAGATCTCAAATCGGATGTTCTGCCGTGGTCTCGAGTCAGATGGTCCCGAGTTTTCCCCACCCAAATGGACAGCCTTTGTTGCCTCCAGAGCCTAAAGAAAAATCCAACTTGGGCCGTCTGTGGACTTCGACGTGAGACCGTCGTGTGTTACGCAGTAGATTGTATTATCGTGATGGAAGAGATTCCTGCAAAGACGAATACTTTACCCACTGCATCGAACCTTCTCTTGAAGTAACAGTACGAACAATATGATGGAAGAACCCCAATTTGATAAAATGTTGGCGATGGCTGGGTGTATGACAATTCGTGGAGGGCAAAGCAAGCCATACTCGTATTCCTTAAAAGGCAAATTTTTTTTGGCCAAAAGTTGGATCAGAGAAGAAAACGGTCACCCGAAATACCAGGAAATAAAATAAAGAGCGGAGAGGATTTAAGGATAAGAACATAAATTGTGTCCGAATTTTGACCCAAAGTGTAATGTGGCTCCTGAACTTTAACTCAATGTGTAATGTCGTCTTTAAACTTTTAAATTGTTCAATGTAGTCCCTAGATTTTTTGTACATATTCAATTTATTTCCTGACTGTTTGAAAATATTCAATATTTTCCTTTAATTTGAAATAATTGAATGACAATATTGAATATTTTCATATAGTTCATGGACTAAATTGAATATGTACCAAAAGCATAGAGACCATATTGAATAAATTATAAGTTTGCGGACTCCATTACATATTGGGATAAAGTTCAGAGATCATATCGAACAAATTATCATATCGAACAAATTAAAAGTTTATGAATCATATTGAATATTTGGTCAAAATTTATGAATCATTTATGTCATTTTTATGAGAATTTAAGGATATGCACGCGCATGGAAGGCATATTCTCTCGTGTGAGTGTGGCAGTAGGAAGATAGGATCATCCAACAAAAATTTGCAGAGAAGGAAAGGTCCACCAAATCTAGCCAGCTAGAGGGCACCAGATTACAAGATCTCTAAACGGATCGTATCTGTACTAGAAATAGACGTTCGGACATGTTCAGATCGAGCAAGCTATGTGGCATTTATACTTCGTCCTTCCATATCTTGTAGAGTTGGATTGATGTTTGCCAACGTTATATATCCTCTTCATCCAAGTTAACCTGTAATTTCTCTATTTCTCCAAGGACTAATATATATGCATGTGCTTTGTCATCGATCAAATTATATCACGACGCATATGAATGATTTTTTATAAAAAGCATTTTTTTCTCGCCAAATTATTTTTATGCATTAGTCTAATTTTTCTTTCCGGGGCAGTGCCCTCTCGTGCCTTGAGCTGCTAGACAAAATTCACTAAATAGAGAAAACTTTGTCATTTATGTTTTTATTTATTTTTACATTCTTCCATTATGCATGAGAAATGAAGCAAATTGTTTCATTAAGTAACTTTTTAACATGAGTGTCAACGGTTTCGGTTCAGGTCGGGTGTCAAGGAAGTGTGTTTGCCACGACCCGAACCGCATGCAACTCGAATCAGAAGCACGATTCGAGTCGGTTTGGTTAGAATTGGGTTTTCCGGTCTTCTGTCTTTTTTTGCTCCCGAAAACCACATATTGGATTCTCATCAAACCAAACAAAAAAAATAAAAAAATTCTCAAAGCAAGTGAAGTAATCGAAGAAGAATGGAGAGTGTTCTTAGGTAAAGAAATCCATTCTTGAATGGTCTCCGAGAATTTAAAAATTTACAGGCATGAGGTTGGAGTCACAAAAACTAGTAAAGCAAAAAGGCGTACAAAACCCTAGGTGCAGCCGCCACCGGCCACAAGTCATCATCACCGTCGATGACCTAGCCACCACCGTCTCTACCTCCACGCGGCTTGCCCTCACTCATGTCGACCCCGAGTACCTCGCCTCCGTTCGGCACCAATGACCATGAGCTTGTGGCTCCTCCATGGCAGGCTCCAGCACCATGGGGAAGGTGTTGAGCCTTTAGATCTAGAACTGTCTCGGATGGCGAAATCGACCTTATTATTAATCAGAAGGAGAAAATCCTTTCAGAATGTTCGAGTTGGATTCCAACCCGCTCTGGAATCAGTCCCAACATACACTTATTTGGGACTACATGCTGCCTCCCCGCGGGGGCGAATTCAAGATCTCCATTTTGGAGGGAAAATTGAAACAATTATTGGGTGAGAATGCCATGAGCTCCTCTATCAAGCTCGAGACTATTTCCATATCGACGGACGATTTCACGGTCCTAGAGGTAACTAATTAAGGTCTAGAGGCTCGACGCATCTGCTGAAAGAGCTGGCAAGCTCAACAATTGGGCTGCTAGGAAGAGACGAAGAGAGTTAGAGAGAGAAAGAATGACAAAGTACGACTAGAAAAAGAAGAGCAAAAACCATCAAAAATCTTAAATTATGTCCACTGTAATACATTTATCCTAAAATTTTTTTGTGATACAAAAAATCTCAAACTTGTAAGCGTATGACGTATTTACCTTCGTCAAAATTCTGTTAATGTAATCGTTAAAAATTTACCTACATAGACACCAGAAAGTAAATGGCATTGACATAGCGTTCACGTGATTTAAATAAAATAATAATGATGTTGTTTTGGCCAAAAATTTATCTAACGAAATATTGATGGAGGGTAAATATATCACAAAGGTATAAATTTGTGATTTTTTACGTAACAAAAAAAGAAGTTTAGAGCAAATATGTCATGGTGGGCATAATTTGAGATTTTTTATGTTACAAAAAAAATCATTGTAAATTTGACACAATGAGCATAGCTTAGGGTTTTTTTGTGACTTTTTTCCATAAAATGAAAAACTAGAGATCAAGGGTCTGTGCAATCAAGGGCGACGGCAGCAGTGACAGTGTCCGAAGGTTGCAAGGCACCGTCCATGACGATGGGTTGTAGTGAACGACGGGCATCCCTTCATTTAGGGCTATAAAAACAACAGAGGTAGTGTTTGAACCATGTTTCGGTTCGGTTCGGTTTCATGACTCGAACTGAACCAAAATTATTAAATACCTAGATTTTAAAGCATTTATCCGAATTGGAGGAGAACCGACCTGACCCGAGAAGACCTGAAACTTCCGATTTGGATAGGTTCCAATTTTTTTTTATAGCCCTTCATTTTAATACATATTATTTAGGCTGTGCATGGCAATCATTCTGTGCCCAAAAATAGATTCTAGGCAGAAATTATTCTTTTTAATTCAGTGTCCAAAAATAATTTCTAAGCATTTGAAGGCGTTTGGTAACTGTTCAAAATTTATGTTCTTAGAATAGAAAAAGAACATAAATGCATTTGGTAACTACACAAAATTTCTTTTTATTAATAATATTTTAAATTTTTTAATATTTCTTTCTTTTTTTCTTTTTTTTTTCCTTTCTTTTCCCTCTCTTGCTTGGCCATGGCTGACCGTTGGCACCAGCAACTGGCCACAGGCCAAGGCTGGCGAGGGCGTCGCTGCCCTTGTCGCAGCCGTCGCCACCCATGTCCGTCGCCTGGGTGGCAACGACAACGGCAAGGCTAGCCAAGGCGAGGTCAAGCACGTGCCTAGCCAAGGCGAGCCGGCCTCGCCATCGCCACCCAGGCGATGAACCTAGGTGGCGATGGCGAGGTCGGCCTCGCCTTGGCCGGGCGAGGCCTCACTGTCGCGGCCATAAGCTGCCCTCGTCGACCATAGATGAGGGCCGCGACGCCCTCGCTAGCCACCGGGGAGGGCCTCGACTCCCTCGCTCGCCCTGGCCTGTGTCCAGTCGCCGGCGACCTATGGCTAGTCGCCGGCGACCTGTGGCCGGTGGCCAGTGGGTGGCGGGACCAAAGAACAACAACAAACAAAAAAAAAAGGAAGAAAACTAAGAAGAATCAGTTCCGGAAAAATTGTTCTAGAATCAATAAATTACTTTTTTTTGCTTCTTGAATCTATTTCAAAACTGATTCCTGTCACAATTTTTTACAAAATTGTGCCCGAGCACAAAAAACTTAATAAATAAATTTCTATTCCCAAACTGATTCTGAAAATAAAAAAGTAAAATCAGTTACTATTTAATAAATTACTAAATGCACCGTTAATGCATATTAGAGTATTGACCTATGAATAAATCTTACTGCGTGATTAAGAATCGCTGTAGGGCCCACCAAGAGATACTGAATAAAGCAAAAGATTTATTTTCTTGATTGAATTAAAAAGCAATTTTCTTACTTGATTTGATATGACAGTCTCAGACTTTGGGGCCAATGGAATGGTAGGTTGTGGTCAATTTTTTCAATAATCAGGACTCGAAAAATAGCTATTCTTGAAAACGTTGTCATGTCACGAGGCATGAATTATCATCTCAAGCACGTGCGCGAATGACATAAATAGATAAAACGTGTCGGCTCGCAAAATGAACGTGACAATTCAAATCATCGTAAAAACGAGAAGCCTGCGGCCCACGTGCAACATGTTTCTTGCCTGCCCTCGTTTCACCCCCAAACATGATTTCAGCTTCTGTGGTCTTCTATCTGGAACGATAGAACATGTCACGCTATTTCCTCTAAACATGAGGTAAAACCGCTTTGTCCAAAGTTTGATGTGGATCTCGACATCCTTAAACGTAAAATAGCAATAAATTATTATTTTTTTCTGAAGAAAATAAATATACATGAGAAATTATGAAAGCGTAACGTGTGGACATTATCATGTTAAAGTAAGGAACGCGATCTTCTAACCTGCCACATTTGTGGATAGGCACAGACAACCTATGTTGATTGGAAACAGCCCTTGGTTTGGTGAGTTTACCAGTGTGACCAACCAAGGATCCAAGTTAAGCCCCCTAATTACACTGTTACCTTGCCCTATTAAAAGCACTTAATGTAAAATGATATGATTATATTTTTAAAATAAAATTTTTGAAATAAATGCGCTGGAAATCTTAAAACTTGTTATAAAGTACAATTGAGTTCTAAAACTTGTAAAAAGTGTAATTAAATTCTAAAACTTATCAAATTAGTGCAATCGAATCCCTTCATTAACTCCATCCAACTTGACTAGCAAAAAATGCTGACATGGATTTTTTTTTCTCTATCCTACATGGCGATGACGAGATAAGATGACGTTGTTTTAATCCAAATTTGATTTTCAACACAAATTTTATTCATAATAAATTAAAAAATAAGCTAAATTTTTTAAAAAAATAACGTGAGAACCAAATTTACCATCGTTGCCCCACCATTGGCAAGAAGGGCCAACGAGGCGGGGATGGTCGGAGGCCCTCGCCTATGGTCTGGTGGCCAGGGCTCAGTGACCCTCGTTGGCCGTTCCCCCAATGACGGCGAGGGCTGGTTCTCACCTCTTTATTTTTTTTAATTTAGCTTATTTTTTATTTATTTTAAATAAAATTTGTATTAAAAATCACATTTGAATCAAAACGACATCATTTTAGCCTTATGTTTCATGTTTTAGCCACGTCATCACCACGTAGGAGAGAGAAAAATATTAAAAGAAAGCCACATCAGTATTTCTATTTGTCAAGTTCAACGGAATTAACGAAAGGATTCGATTGCACTAATTCGACAATTTTTAGGACTTGATTACGCTTTTCGTAATTGCACTTTCATGACAAGCTTTAAAATTTTCAACGCAATTATTCCTATAATGTTTTGTTAAAAAGATTTTACGTTGTCTTAGGGGTGATAAACTAATGAAAAACATTCAATATAAAAATGATTAGTTCAATAGATTTCTTGTTGAGGTCATTTAGGGTATTAACCAACCCAAAATGACCACCTCATGGAGTATTAACCAAGAATCGATGGAGGCATGATTCCGAGCATATTCTCGAACCAAAAAGACTAATGATTTTGCTATCCGAAATTACCGCATGCTTCATATATTCAAATGGGCTAAATTGAAGATGATTCAGACTATAACATCCTAAATTTATGGAGCGTTGAAAGGGACACCGTCTAGGTTCATGATTTGAATCAACGTTGACTTAAACACATGTAAGTCAATCATGTCATTATTATTATTTCTTTTCCTTCAGAAATTAAATGAATATTGGAATACAATTTAATCTTTGGTAGGGTTGTCCTCCTTATCTGTGTGTGTGTATATATATATGAGTAAAAAGAAAGGAGATCTTGTAAAAAGATATTTTGGATCGACTGATTCTTGTAAACACCTCTTCCACATTTAATGGGCAAATTTATTTGCACCCAGAACTTGCCTTGTTATAGATCTGAAGATGAGCTATACTTATGTCATGTAATTTTTTTTATATACAATATAAAGGATGTAATAAGAGAGGTAGCAAAATAGCAAAACGATCACGTAGTATTAGAACATCTCCCTAAACGAAATCTATACTAACATATAAAATAAAGAAGACCTCCTTTTTTTAAGAGCTAGATTATTTATTCAAAGAATAAGAAATGCGTAAATAGGCAGCTCTATTTTATATCTTACGTACTTCGATTCTAAAATCTAAATGTTTTATATCTTGTATACAATTTTACAAAAAAAAAGTCGAAAAAAGGGAGATTAAATGACATAGTTTAGTGGAATTCACTTGCTATAAGATTGGAGTGCTGAAGCGAGAACAGGTCAGAGAGATCAGGAAATTTCCTCCAACGTAGGAAGTTTATGAATCGTGAATAATTATTATAATGAATAAGAACTTTTCTCAAAACAAAACAGGCATGGATTAGATAGAAATTGGATAATCTTGTGGATATCATTAAACTAACTAGAAAGGGAGAAGGCATGTCCAGCAAAGGAACAATTAATAAAAGCACCAGAAAAGTAAGGACAAGATAGGAAATTGAGCCGCCTAATCTTATTTAAATATTTTTGGGCCGTCCCACTAATCTATGGATTGACCCCTGGTTTTATTATTTAAAATTTAAAAAAAAACACACGATTAATTTCTTCTTCTTTTTTTATTTTTTTCCTCAAAAGAACCACAGTGAAAAATCGGACCTTTCTCTTCTGCAGAGTGAATATTCCCCCGCAACACAGTTCACACCGCTGTACGAGAAACGCCTCCTTTGCCCCTCTCTCTCTCTCTCTCTCTCTCTCTCTCTCTCTCCTCTTTATATACGACGAGCTTCCATGCAAACTCTCTCTCTCTCTCTCTCTCTCTCTCTCTCTTTCTGTAAGGCAGTTCTTGCACATCTTGACAGATTGGAGGGCTTATTGGTAGAGACTGAGGGAACCCAGTAAGAACTCGAGAAAGAACGATCTGGGTTGGCCTCATTTTCTTGTTATATACGCGGGAGTGATCCAAGAACTAGCGCGGAGGCCAAATCTTGGTCACCCATTTGCATTCAGGATTCGGCGGTGATTTTGTATACGACGGTGGGCATGAGGTTGAGTGGAGAGATTTCGAGCGAGGACGAGGAAGAGAAGGAGGATCGAGTGGATTCACACGTCTGCCCGAGTTCACTCGACGTCGATGACAAGGTGGTGGTGGGCTACGCTCTGACTTCCAAGAAGAAGAAGAGTTTTCTGCAGCCGAAACTCGAAGGACTTGCGCGGTGGGTATTCTCGCTGTAGGTACACTTGCGTGTATATCACGTGAAAAGTTTTTCGTTTTCGGGGTTTCGCGGGTGCTTAGATCGCAAGTTCTTGAAACGGGAAGGCCCGAAATCTGTGAAAAGTTGATGGTTCTGGTTACCTGACTTCATATGGGGTTTCCGAGATCGGGGGAAATGTTCCCTGTTTCTTGCTTGTCTCTTGGCATGCCCTGCTACAGTTGGGGGAACTAATTGGGTAGACATAGTTCGCTTTCGCGGATTTATCCAACTGGTTTTTGCTCGACTTATTATCACATCAACATCCTTTTGCTGGTATCTAGACTCTTGGGTTGTTTTTTTGCCTACTGTTTCCGAGGAATATCCTGAATTATATACCTTTGGATGAGTCCAACGCTAAGGGATTTAAAGTCAAAATTTGGTTTCGACCAAAAAAGAAATATATTTGGTAAATCCTTCGGCATGCTTTTTCGTGGGAATCTTCCGACTCTGGTTTCGGGCCTCTCTGGGTGTTTATTTACCCATGTGTCCCTGGAGTAACTGTACTCAATCTGTTGATTTTTTAGCCAAATCCCTGGCTTCATTGCTGGATGACCGTCAGTTGCAGTTTCAGTGATCTCACATATGTCCAGTCTAAAGAAATGCCATGTTTGTTTATTAACGTGTCAGTGTCATGCTGCATGTAAAAGACGATTACAGATTATCAGAAGTCTACAGCATGTAATGACTCCCGGTTCCTTCCCGGCCTTGCATCCCATGCTTGGATAGATCAGTTAGTTTAGCTTTCATTGGAAGGACGAAAAGACAAAACATGAAAAAAAATTGAAAGTAACAGCAGTTTTTATAAGATTTGGCTTTGTCTGCTGTATAGCATATACTTTTCAAAGTTGTGAAAGTGATTTTGTTAAGCGCGTTTGAGTTGGAAAATGGAAGATGCTATAAATCTAAGAGTCTTTAAAACTGACCGTTTCTATGATGAGAAATGTTCATCCGAAACTATCATGGTGGACCGTGAGATAACAATATGTTTGATGCAGAAACATGGGGATACTGTTTGTTGCCATCGACATCAGCAGGCCCTTAGCAGACCAAGGTCCATTCGATGTTGTTTTGCACAAGGTTAGTCAATATTTCATGCACAGATCAACTTGCGGACTATCTGAAAAGCTCTGTGCATTTTGTACTGCTGTTAAGCATCTGATCAGCCTGCGTTCCTCCCAGATATCAGGAAAGGAATGGTTCAAGATCATTGAGGTCCGTCCTTCTCAGCACTGTGCCATGTGTTTTGTCTGCCTTTTATATAAATTGAACAAAATTGTAGAATTCGACCTCTGACAAGTGCCTCTCCAACTGTTCCACGAGATTACTCAAAATTTTATATTATTCCGTTGTAAATTTACGATGGGGTTTAGAACCTGGAAACTCAAACCTTTGAGACAATTTGTAGATTCCTTGCTCATCTCCTAATAACCATTATCAGATGGTTGAAATCTGTTCCTCGAGAATGCAATCTAGTGGGAATTTCTGAGGTCAATGGGCCTAAAAATTCACTTCCTAAGTTTTTATAGTACTTTCTGTAGAAGCAGCAACTTTTGGTTGAAAAAAAATTGTTATACTTGTATTATAAGCCGGAAGCAGAGGCCTGGGGACAAAAGTGCGACCTAAAGAACTTCTAAGTTTTATTATCCACTGACCTTAGCACATGAACTGCCTTCTTTGCCTTTTAGTGAGACCAAATCTCCATCTAGTTGATCCTATTCGGACAAGTCCTGTCTGTCTTGTATAGCTAGCTGCTTGCTTTTGTATAGTTCCGCCTAAGTCATCCTTGACCCTATTCGGACATTCCTATGTCTTAATCGGTTCGGGGTTGTCTCGGGTGTTCCTTTGTAATTGGTGTTTGGAAAGTAATACATATTCTTACCTTACCAAAAAAAAAAAAAAATCTCCATCTAGTTTATTTGCGTGTTAGGAAATATCGGGGCTTGCAGAAAGTTCAATGCTTCTTGGCCCCTTCAAAGTATTTTTTGCATTTGACTTTATTGTCTACTCTCTCAGAATCTAAGGATAAGATCGCGAACGACAGAAGCCCTCCTCAATAGAGTTTGAGGCTTTTGTTTCTGCTGTACGAGTAGACTCATTTCCAGGAGTTCGTTTCACTGTTAGTTTTGAGAGTTATTTGTTTGGATAATGTGGCTTAATCTTCTGAGGGATGAGAATGGTTTGATCATCGAACAATCAGGAAGCTCTGCGCTTATTTTAAATTCCATAGCTTAATTAACATCTGGTGCAAAAAGGTTTGAACCAGTACAACAAATGGATGGACCTTTAATCTCTTTTCTGAGCTTCTTAGTACAGGCAAGTTCCTTGATACTTTACTTAGCCTGCCAGAGTTGACATAGTTACCATCTATCCTTTTTGAAGGGCTACCAGAGAAAACATCCAGAAGTAGCTGTAGTTGATCCTCCTGATGCTATTGAACATTTACGTGATCGCCAATCCATGCTCCAGGATGTTGCAGATCTGAACATGCATGACTGCTATGGTAATAATTTATTTTTTAGTTCGTAGTTTGTGGGAAGTGCATTAGGTTAAATAGCAATCTCCAGTTTTGGAACTAGATGGCATAATGTAGAAGATAGTCGTTCATTGATGCTAACTGACTCTTTTTTCTAACTAAAAAAATTAAGAATTCTTGTAGGCACAGTGGGAGTGCCAAAGCAATTGGTCATAAGAGAAGATTCTCAATCCATCCCGTGTAAAGTTGCTGAAGCTGGACTAAGTTTGCCACTAGGTATGTCGTGGCGTTAAGTTCATTCTGACACCTGATGGGATAGAACTTGCATTTCCTCCAGCGCCTTATCTCCTCCAAAATTTGCATGACTTCCAGATTAGGGAATTTCGCGTTATAGCATTGACAATGTCTCAAAAGAACTCCCTCTAGATTCCTGGGGGCAATGACTCTAAGCACACAGAGAGTTGCATGTATTTTCATACTTCAATGCACTGTGTGCACTGTGAATTCGTCAGGATTAGACAATAATGACACTTGCTGAGAGTCAAGTAAGTTCTCTGTTACTGGGGCTTAATTACTAAGTTTTCTTGGTTGTTGCTGTTTCAGTTGCCAAACCACTAGTGGTGGATGGAAGCCCCAAGTCCCATGAATTGTTTCTTGCTTATGATCGGTACTCCCTTGCAGAGCTTGAGCCTCCCCTGGTTTTGCAAGAGTTTGTTAATCATGGTATTACTCTTCATTTTTGTTTTTGAAGTGTCTGTTGCTAGATATCATACACTCTGACAATCACATCACGTAAATTAACTGTGTCACAACTTGTGCTTTGTTTGTTGAAGGTGGTGTGCTCTTTAAGGTATATATTATTGGTGATTTTATAAAGGTTGTTAGGCGTTTCTCTCTACCAAATATCAGCAGGCGGAAACTTTCTAAAGTTACTGGAGTGTTTCCATTCCCAAGGGTTTCTTCTGCTGCATCTTCAGCAGAAGATGCTGATCTCGACCCCGGTGTTACTGGTAAGAGATATTGAACTGCTTTGTTTTATGTATATCTTGTCGAGTGAAAATTTTTGAGTCAGTTTCTAGGTGATCTTTGGTCGGGGCAGAAAACCGTGAGATTCAGAGGTTTAGTTGTCCTTCAATATCCTTTAGTATTTCATCCAGACTTATGCTGTTTATGTCATCTCCATCCACCAGTTCGGATTGGAGACTTCCTATTTAATAATGTCCTCTGAAGCCTTATTTGGTTAGTGAAAATTGGGGAAGGCACAATTTCCTATTAGAGGAAGAAACATGAGAGGCATGAGTGAAAAGTTCCTTTTTTTTCGCTCCTGTTTCATTCACTATCATAACTTTGCAAATGTTGTCGACTTCATCTTGAAGCATCTGCAAACACAAGAAATGGCAGGATGAAACTCTTGGTGTTCTGTTTGTTGTGAAACTTCTTATGAAACATTTGTGGCTCATAATGATTCATTCAAAGTTCCTCAAACAATTTCTTACCCTGGTATCTCTCTACGTGGTTTGTCATCTTTCTCGATAAAACATATACTTATGATGGGTGGCATAGCAGTTAAAATAAAAGTTGACCACTAGATTTACTTCCTAAGACCTTTTCATAAGGTTGGCTTCCCGTGCAGAACTACCTCCCAGACCCTTACTGGAGAGGCTTGCAAAAGAGCTCCGCCACCGGCTGGTAATGTCTTTTACGCTTCTTCCTGTCTACTATGCCAACATGGCCATTGGCACCTCTTTTATACTTGGTGTAGCCTTCTTTTTAACTTTATCATTTGTATCTCGTTACAGGGTCTCCAACTGTTCAACATAGATATGATAAGGGAGCAGGTGAATAGAGACATGTATTTTGTCATTGACATCAACTACTTTCCAGGCAAGTATTAGATTGTAGTTTTTGGTGTACGATAAGCCTGTGAAACTTAAAACATGCATGCTTCCCTCCACCGTCCTGGTTGGTTATGAAACAGCTTTTTAATGCCAATGCAGGTTACGGTAAATTGCCCGACTACGAGCACATGTTTACTGATTTTTTACTGAGTGTGAGCAAAAGCAAGGGGAGAACTGGAACTATGGGAAGCAAGTTTCAATTATACATGCAGTATTAGATGATCCTCGGAATCGGAACAATCAACAAATATCTCTGACTGGTATAGAATGCCGTTCGCCCAGCTGCTAACAAGTACACAAAGTTAATACCCCTAGAACATCACAGTTCCGATTTTGTTGTTTCCAGGTAAGTTTGACCTAATACCTGGTGCCTGCCAATCTGCTTGAGATTGCATTCAAGAGGAGTTTAGCACCTTCTAACTCTGGATCGGAGCATCAGACTTACTCTGTTGCAGAGGATTGTCCTTCGATGAGAGAAGTTTTAAAAGTCATGTACAATAAAATTTGTTAATATGCATAATCCAATCATTCGTAGCATCACAATCGATGTAGCATCTCGACAGTTCTCTTAATTCGTTCCAATAAAAACAAGATCTCTCTTCTTGACGTTTGACATAGTCATCACAATCCGACATTTCAATATTTTATGCAGTTTAAAGAGGGACGCAAAGGGAATACCTGAAAGATCCTCACATTATAATTTACACCAAAATTTTAAGGCCAACTCATGCACAAGGAACGCGTGACTATCACGAGTGACCTTACCTGAAATTGTCGCAAGAAACTACGAGTAAAGGATAAGTCTACCATAACCTAGAAGCATCCCCCCAGATTCCGTCCTAGAATCTACCACCGTTGAGGTTGCCTTAGAAGTACCAATCACCACCAACATCGTCTAACCAAAGGCCATCGACAGCAACAGTCATTCAACCACATGCTTCGCTCATATTGAAAGGTCGTGAACACGGAGCCATGGAAGGTAGTTAAAAGATCATCTCTGTGCAAGTGCCAGACAGCACATGCTAGCTCGGCATCACTCTCTTGCATAAAACGTCAACAATGATGACACCAACACAGCAAAACTGAAACCCAAAAGTAAAACCCCAACATCCAATGATCCATACTGTTAAGAAAATGCTGACGTAACTAGACTCTGTACTTATCACCAAAGCTAAGCAAGGAAAATTTCCCCATCCGAACTAGTTCTCTGTTCCTCTTAATTGTGAATGAAATAGTACGTTTAGATTCCATGTACATATCAACTTGGACTTTTACTGATGGCTTCATTCCATCCCAAATGGGAAAGCTTGGCATCTAGACAATTAGTCTATAATCTAGGATAGCCCGTGTCTATTGACAAATGCCCTCATCAGCTCAGATAAGTTGTGGCCGTTGCCTTCGTGATCTCCATCGTCCGTTGTCATCACATCAACGCTTGACAAGTTGCTTCTTGACAATAAATATTGCTGGTCCTATCCACAACTACCCAGTCCTCTATTAATTCAGATGCATCTTTACATCACAAGTTTCTGTACAAAGACTACAATAAACCATATAATACATTATGCTACCTCTGAGGTACCAAGACAAATCCCAGCTATGCACAAGATATATACAACATATGATTATCTTCAGCTCACCAGAAAGGACACCACCTGTAACGAGCAGATTTCAGAAAATTAGACTAAATAACAGCTGTAACAAAAAAAAACGGAGGACTATTTCACAGCCAAAGATGGATCATATGGTCCCAAAGATGTTATGCCAACTCCTAAAACATACAACCAATCAAGTAGCCCCTCTAAGCCTCTGCTCTGCAATTGGAGTTCATTTTGAACTCTTTTATTGGTGCAAACCAAGAAAATATCAGGGTTCCTATAGATGAGCATTCCTTGAGACCACCCAATCATTGCTTAACAAGTACAGATATGGCAGAACTAAAACATGGGAATAGCCTTGCTCTTAGAACAGTTGAGAAACACAAGACATGGATTTTAGAATGAGATATAACACATGAATATGAAAATATTAAAATTCAGGCCAACAGGATAAGTGTATGATTTTTGTCATCCCTTGATAGAAATCGAGATTAAGATAAGAGGAGGTCATTTGAGATGGTTTGACCATGCTGAACAAAGACCTCCGAATTCTCAGTGAGGAGACTTGAGCAAGGGATGGACACACAGGTTCGGAGGGGAAGGAAAGGACCTAGAATATGTGGAAAAAGTCTTCAAAGAAAGACATGGAGTATTTAGAACTTCCAGCGGATCTAATGAAGCATCAAAGCTCAATGGAGTAACAGAATTCATTCAGCCTATCCCACTTAGTGGAACAAGGCTTGGTTTGTGGTCGACAGATCTAAACAATTCTAAATGCAAACCCCAGGAAAATGAATTTCCTAATTTGGATAACTTCCCAAAATCTTTTGCAGAAGCAATGACCTTGTAAACTCAAAAACAAATTTGAAAACGACAAAATATACAATGCCAAAATACAGTTAACCCAACCACCAAACCTATAATTGGACTAGCTACCCATTTCCCACAGATCATCTTCAATTTGCTGAGGTTTAAATCTATAACTGGAATGCAAGTATAGTTAGAAGATTAGCTTCGTGCAGTGCAGAAGAATCTAAATACACTAGGGAAAATCAGACCAACATCCTCATCCAAGCCCATTTCGGCTCCTAAAACTAATCAAGACAAGCCTCGAGACATTTGGAATCAAAAAGCACATGCATGTAAGACAGCTACAGAATCAGCACAAACCAACAAAGTGAAATTACAGCACCATACCCAACATAGTTCTGGCATAAATTTTCATGAGATGTAGCTTGAATAATCAACTTTTGAACTTGAAGTTTAACAGATAAACCATGATCTTCACGAGAATCCCCTGAATATAAATTGCTGTGATCCATGGAAGGTTGGTTAGAGCTGCTTGATACTGGAGAGCTGGAAAAGTCACGGCCAGTAAGCTTATGACTCATCCGAGCCATGACCATCACAGCACGTTCATTCAGCACCTCATTAGCATCACCAAGTTGATTAACGGCCTGTACAAAACATATCAAAATGTAAGCATCACTTAGATCATGGTAGTTTTCAAGCTCTTCCACTTCTGAATTTGTCTACCTGAAGAAGCTCCCTTTCTCTGGCACCACGCTGTGGCTGAACAAGCTCTCTATTTTGAGAAGATTCTTCAGCATTCACAACCGGTGGGGCATGTGTATTAGCAAACATCGATACTTGGGGAAAAAGACGCCAATTAATAAGTGGATCATGTACAAAAGCCTGAAAACAGATGAAACAGGAATCAATTTCCTTCAATAGTTGTATCGTCCATATGATCTTAGAAGAAGTTCTATCATCTATGCATGAGCACAATTAGCAGCACCTTACATCAGTGCAATTGCAAACTTCAAGGCACATGGCTATTTGTTAAAAAGAAAAAAGAAAGGAAGGGCCCAAAAATGCCTAGTACACAAATTATTATTCGTCTGTCCCTCCCACCATGCAAAATATTTAGATACATAGTTCACTACATACAAACAACTATGCCTTAAATGATGCGTTCCATCAATTCATGTCCAAAGTCAAGACGTAACAAAATAAAAAGAACCATTCTGAAAGATATACCTCCATCATTGCCATTACACTGTCCCTATTCGTTCGAAGCACTTGCATCACATTTTCGCAAGTTGAACGGAAGTTCCCCTCAATGCCACTGACCTCCATTGCTTTCACAAGCATTCTAGTCAAGCGGAAAGGTACCTGTATCACTTAATATACTTTAATGAAGTGCCCCATTGACTTAATTCATGTGCAGAACCAACATCATCATGCTTTGTTTGTTAGCTTAGAGCGTGACACAGAAAACATTCTGGACGGTACCTTTTCTGGAAATTTCTCTCGGTGCATCGAAGCTTCAAAGCAGTCCCCAAAATCAATGTGTAAGATCTTTCCACTGCGACATAAGAGACATACATGATACTTTGAAACTAAAATCCAACCTTCTTCCTTGCTTCACATGATTTACCTGTAACGGTGCAACATAAGGTTGCTTGGATGGCGATCACCTAAGCCAAGAAGGTAGCCCACCTGAAATTAAATCCAAAAATTAGTAAATCTAACACAAAGTTCTGCAAATTCAAGCCCTATCAAGTAAAAAAATGTAACTGCATATTGTTTTTCCACTGATGTGCTGAATCTGAAGGTTTCACATACGATGCCATTCAAAATCAGTTGTTTTTGGCCAGATATTCAAACCTGTTTATGTACGCCTATTTTTGATAACCCAATGATTCTTGTCCATTTAATCACATGTTATTATCTCCTTGTTAGACACCAATCATATGATGAGGGCCAGACTATTTGAAATAAGGAAGTTAAATAGAAAAAACAAGCATAAATGGATGAAATATTAATATCACACTCTTTGCACAGTAAGCACATCCAATTTTATAGGGAAAATTATCAAAAAAGTCCTAAACCTATTGCACTTTTACCAATTCAGTCCTAAACCTTTTAAGTCTGCCAATTCAGTTCTAAACCTTTTCACTTCTTGCCAATTCAGTCCATTTGGCCGGCTGGCACTAACGTAGCCGCCGGCCGGCGCTAACATGACAATTTTTAAATATTTTTTCGAATTTTTTAATATTTTTTCTCTTTTTTTCTGCCTTTTCCCTCTGGCCGGTTCGGCAACCGGCGACCGGCCAGAGGCGTGGGCCGGCAAGGTTGACCCTGCCTGCCTCTGGCGAAGCTCGCCCCCACCGGCCATAGGCGAGGGCGAGCCTCGCCCAGCCGAGGCGAGGCCAACCTCACCTGCGCCTCTGGCTGGTTGCCGGTTGCTGGACCAGCCAGAGGAAAAAGGCAGAAAAAAAAAACAAATATATTTAAAAATTCGAAAAAAAAATATTTAAAAACTACCACATCAACGCCAGCCGGCCACATGGACTGAATTGGCGAGAAGTGAACAGGTTTAAGACTGAATTGGCAAACTTAAAAAATTTAGGACTGAATTGGTAAAAGTACAATAGGTTTAGGACTTTTTTTACAATTTTCCCAATTTTATATCACACCACATGTCTAAGTGCTTAGTGTGGATATTCTAAGAGATAATATTTATATTTTCTTTTGCAACTAATTACAGTTCTTGCAGAATCAGAAGAAAGAGAGGAGACATCTTCCTCTTTTCTTCAAATGAGACGCGAGAAAGCATATACCATGCTCATGACTGCCAAGCTCCGAGTGTAATTAGTCCGCCTCTCCAGCCAAACCTCAGAAGTGCGGCTCTTCAGCCAGAGAACCTACCAAAATCCAAAGAGGACATTATAAGCTCATAATCATTGGTTATAGATTTCAGACCAAATATTCAAACTCTCCCCCTATCCCTTCCTCTTCCCCTAAAAATGGTAACAACAGATTACCCTTGCGAGGTCATTTCCTTCTGTATTCTGCAGGGCGTACTCAAAAACTTCAACTTTGGCTATAAGGGGCAAATGATCATAATCTGGGGCAAAACTTAGCATATGCTTGTGCTCTTGATTGAGAGTGATCTGTTAACAAGAATAAAACAGTTCTTGAATGAAGGCAGCTTCCCTTTGACCAAACAAAACTGCTAAATCACAGAAAGTGAACAATAAAAAGTGTTGATTTTACTGACAAGAAGATGATGTAGAAGAGAAGTCGACCGACCTTTCTAGCATCTCTATATTCTCGAATCAGTTGGTGTAAAGTGTCACAATTTGGGACCCATCCAATTAATCCACTATTTGGGGATAATGGAATCACATCATATCTTTGGATTGACCAATCCTTTTCAGCCGTTTTTCTATTATTTTCCAACAAAGTGTTCACCAGACCAAAGAGCTGAGAGGAAGAAACTCGTTAGGATGTATAGATATTCACTTGACAAAGAGAAAGTGGTAACACAAAAAAGGATGAGCAAAAACAATGGGCCTGCTGTGACTCAGCCACCAAATGCCTGATAACAACCACAAAGAGGATAATGTGAACAAAATCAATGTAAACCTGCATGACACGTTCATCCTGACGTAGATCTTCATGTCCCTTCAGCAGAAAAGTATATTCTTCGCCATCACACCCATGAATAGTTAACTTTCGAGGTCTTTGCTTGGAAGTTATGACATCCAGCTGAGGAGCAAATGATGCAATTGTCACCACTGGTGCATCTGGAAAACAAACACCCTGTTGGTATCGACTAAAGTAACTTATTTCCCCTTTAACAAGAAATTATCAATTAGCTCTCTTCTTCACCTGCACGGTATGTCCCAGGCACTGCAAGCTCCAAGTCGCGACAAGCCAACAACTCAGGAGAGACAGACTGGTGATCCACCAAATAGGGGTCAGAGCATAATGGCAATGATATTGATTGAAAATGTTAACTATAAAGAATCTTCTTCTTGCCTGGAGGTCCAGGGTGGTAAGACTCTGAAGCTGCTTGTCTATTCGCCTGAATACATGATAGTAAAGATCCCATGCCTAGTCAAGATGTAGCACATATTATTAGTATCATATGGAAATACTAATATTTATAAAACCTTAGTTGACCGGAAGAACCCTGCGTGAAAGGAGGCTAGAGAAATGGTTATATTCAATCAGTTGATCGAGCCCTGGTCTTGGCAAAGAATCCTACCTATCTGGAAGACTGCTTTAGGGGAGGGACATTATGTTCTGCGCAAGCAGGCGCCACACAAATTCACATGACCGCACAGTTTTTATTACATCCCAAAGAGTTAATGTTACCCAAGTTTTCTTCCTAATAGACTAGTAAAGGCTATGCTCATCAATAACTGAAATGATCTGTTCAAAATTATGAACTGATGGTAAACAAAGCTGCATTCGGAATATCAATTGCCGGGAGACTAGGAGCATAGCTGCAATCTATAATCAGGCTAGTTTGTTGTTGTCATCGTCGTATAATTATGACTTGCTTATTTGCTTTTTACTCTTTTTATGTTAGTTTAGGCTCAATTTGTTTCGCGGAAAATGAATGATTTGAAAAAGATTTTCCTAAAAATGACCGCTTGCATTGCTTACAAAAATGAATAAACGAAAAATATCTTCATCATCCACGAAAATGCTTGACATAATTTGTTGTCGATAATGAAAAAATCTTCCATTGGCTAATTATTTCAAGCAACACGAGATAATTTTAGGAAAATGTTTCCAAATCATTCACTTTCCGCGAAACAAACGGAGTCTTAGTCAATTTAAGCAACAAAAAGGGTAAAACAAATAAACCGAAGCCATGTGCAGACAGATAGGATAAAAAGAAGCAACATCATCCCTGCACACTTGGATTGCTTTGATGCGTCAGATGACACAAGGCTATCAGTATGAAAGAGAATAGGCATTCAACTCCATAATGTGGAAAGGCGACATGTTTCATCCAAGAAATAAACTCTCCTTTAGTCCTTTTGGTAATCTTTTCATCAAGCAGAACTTTAAAACCGAAAACAACCCAGAGAACAATCAGGCAAGAACTGATGCAAGAAATAACAAGCAGAACTTCATTAGCACAAATTCTCAGGATGTTACATGAAAAGCAAATAATCAGCAATAGCTGTAATTACATACACCAACAAATCCAATGTTAATATTCCTCCAAATCATCGAGTCTATGTAATTAAAGAGATAGCATTATCTGACACAGGAGAATGACCATTTTATGGATGAGGACTCGCACCTGTGTAAGCTCTGCATCTTTTCCAGTTGTCTTATATTTCATGCAACATTCATATGCCTCCATCAACTCCGCATGGTAAGCCTGGATTGTAAAAGGAAGAAACATCTCATTAGACTGCGACAGTCCAAATAACCGGTAATCCACAAAAGAGTTGAAATGAAGAGTACTCAGGTCATCCAGACGCATAAAGATTAGGAGTTCCACATGCACATGCAATCATCATGACCAAATAAATAAAAAAAGGTCTAAACAATATGTATCCATCCGTAGACAACATTCAGATGGCAACCTCAATAAATGCCCTCTCTTTGATGGTTGTATCGCTTTTTCTAGCCCCTTCCTCAAGCAATTTGTGCAATGGCTCCAGTGCCTTTAGCATTGCTTCAATATTATGCTCCCCGAAATAGAGGCGACTAGCCTCTTCCAATGCTTCATGCCACATTTCATGCCAAAGAATTGCAACCCTGATGAGCTCCGTCGACACAAGTTGTGCCTGTCAAAAGGGTTTACCTCCAGATCAGCGCAAGCAACTTGCAAATCAATAATCTACAGGGTTCAAGCACTTTTCACCTGCTTTACAAGTGCACCACTGTGCTGCCGTACTCTCTCAACAACTTCCTCAGCAGCAGCTCTTCGTAAATTGCTTATCGATTTGCATGCCACTAGAAGAGGGCACATGAGGGCCTAGAGAGAAAACTAGAATACTTCAATGGAAAGAAGACCCCACATGGCAGAAAAGGACAACACATAAAGAGATTGAAACAAGTGAGTGTCCAAGCCAAAGTGCATTAAACTGCATACATCACCTCCGACATCATTCTTAGGGGGATATATATGTTTCTTAGTCATATTAAAAAGAGAAATACAAGGCAACTTAATCCAGCATGTAATAAAGCGATTGGAAAATTGAATTCTAGAAGGTCATTGATCCATTAAGCACAAGCAGAAAAGAACTAGAGATAGAGTTTACAGCAGGCTTTGGAAGCCTCAATGCAAACCTGTGGATGACGCTGTCCAATACGAATTAAAAGTGTTTGGATAAGCTCCCTAACAGCACGGTTGTTTGAATGAATTCTGGCAATTATTTGTGGCAGCACGACCAGCCATGTGTTGATTTTTACAAGATTGAGTCCTTTGAGCAGGGCCATTTGAACTTCTACAGTAGCTCCATGGTTGAACCACAGCGTGAGAAGACGAAGTATATCCTGAAGTAAAATGGAATTAGGCAACTGTGGGTAGTGGTATGATGAGAAAACAACTATGTTTTGGTAATCTCTGTGCCAAACAACAAGTATGATCTTCAAAGAGTAAAACCATTCATGAGGTGCTTACGATTGAACAACTTTCTTTTAACTTCATCATATTGAACACAGGAAGCCACACTAGAAGGTACTCAGATACTTTGTTTAGGTGGAGAATCTCACAGAATTGTAGAAGGCATCATCTTGTTACAAACCCCCGCATTACAGGACTCACTTAGACTAACAAATCAACAGAAGATATAATTCCTTCCGTATATTTATTTATTCACCTGCGCACACATGCTCACAAAAGAAAGCAAGGTACTTTGCAGAAAGGCAGCGTGTGTTTGGACATTCTTATAGTTGCTTTCAACAGGATGAGTGCAACCAACAAACATATACAGGAAGTAAAGGATATAACTACGCAGCCACTTGAGAAATTATAAGCAGGGTTAAAGTCTACCAATTAACACTTCTGGTCATCATTTAATACTTGTCCATGCTGTAGGAAGACTTTTGACAACTGCTATTGCACAATAAAGTAAAGCTATCCCCTCCCCTTTCAACACAAGAACACACCAATTAACACTTCCGGTCATAATTTTTCACTTGTCCATGCTGTAGGAAGACTTTTGACTACTGCTATTGCACAATAAAGTAAAGCTCTCCCCTCCCCCTTCACCACAAGAACACCTCCCACCATCCCTCCCTCGGAATATTTATCTTCAGCCTGACAACAAATGTCACAAATACGGTTTCTCTTGAACAGAGGTAAAGCCATCTTGCATCACATCAGGGCATAAAGACTACTGAAGATAGCATTTGTAGAATACTTTATAAGTGAGATTGACTTTGTTACCTTCAAACTATCATCACCACCTTTTGCGTTAGCCCCACAGGCAATCGAATGAAAATATCCAGTTACTGCTTGTACGACGAATTGGGCGGCGACATTGGGATAACCTCTTAAAGTATAATGCGACATCACGGCAGTATTGAACAATGCCCATTTATGCCATGCTTTTGCCCACTTTGGTTCACATTGAGTGGCGTTTCCAAATGCATTGAGAATTTCTGCAAGCAAAGGAGCTCATTACATAATGGCCCAAAAGATCTCAGCAGTATGGACCAACAAACAAGGACTACCTTTTATAGTTTCTTCATCTAAACCAGGAGAAAGCACCCACTGCCAGGAACCAAGTGTGAGATATACACGTGCGAGCAGTCGAGCACTTGGACCTTTACTGCTTGTTGGACCTATTGGAGAAATTGGCTGAAGATTTGTTGCACTTGACAGCTCTTCAGCCAAATTCTGCAAAATTAAATTTTTGCCCCATTAAAAAACACCGCAAGGAAATAAAAAAGGGCACTTATGTGATACAGTTGCACATGATTCCATAAATAAAGTAAATCATTGGACCTGAAGCCTAAAAAACGCATCTTTCCGCTTAATATCCTCGCCAAGAGACCACTGGTACTTCAAGTATGCCAGCATTACTTGTGGAGGACCACGGTATCCCACATTCTCAGATGTTTCAGGGTCAAACTGCTTGTTTATACTAAACATGTCAGATCACTATAAACTACTTAATATCTGCATGCCTCTTTTCTTTCAATGCTGTAAAGATACCCCACTCACCTGCAAGAGCTTAATTAAGGTAGATCTAGCCTGACTAATTCGATTACTTTTTCTACAAAGAGAAGAAAATTTGAGCCACGTTTCAATATCTTCTGTCGGTGGTAGAACAAGGGCTCTAACGGCCAACAGGCCTTGCCAGACCTGTCAATTAAGTATCAGGAAGAAGTGAGAGATGAAAGAATTCACCAGAACAGAAGTAAAATAGTTCATATGTTAAACTCTAAAATAAACAGATAGCCATTTAACTTCTAGCAACAAGAATATAAAGTTTGCTATAATTTGCAAGGTAAACGCAACTAAGTTTAAACAAGTCAATCCCAGAGAGATGGATAATAAGATTAAAATGTCACATTAAAAAAGTCAAATAAGTTAGAGCCTAAAGTCCATCCATTTGTCCAACCAAAAAAAAAAAAGTCCATCCATTCGGAGATATGATCCCATCAGATGTTAATATGAGAAAATACGGGAAACATTTAATCAGTTCAATTTTGAATCTTCTTAGTGCCACAACTTTTTCATTTTACCCCCTATAAGGCAAGAGAATTGTTTAAATGGCTATAGATACATGAGTGGATTATGATAGAATCATAAACCTAGTGACCTATCCCATAGTCTACCTCAACATTTCTTTTCACTCCTTTAATGCGCTCAGTCCACATATTCCGAATAAGGGCTCGCCGTCCTTCAGTGACATGGTTTCCCAAAGGAAGAGTAGAGTAATCGATTACCTGTCAAGATTATTGAATATGTGAGAAAAGCAGTAACTTCCTTGATCACATATACCAACATCAACTGTTGTAGATGATGAGATGAGGTTAAACCTCTTCCAGTTCCAGAAGCTGCTGAACACGGACCATGTTGCTGTAAGCACGATCGTAGCTCTCCAAGACCTAAGCAGGTATCAACAAATAAAAATTTGTTTCAAACTGAAACTATTTTATATGAACATACAACCAAAAAAAGCTCCTATGGCCTAAATCGAGGAAGATTTTACCCAAGTTAACAAAGAGACTACAGATAATTAGCGAGAAGCAAGATATAAGTTTCATCACCAATGTGTTCAAAAACTCTCTTCCTATTTACCATTTGCAACAGATACTGCTTCCTGGCATAAGGAGAGATTTAGACTCGTGATCACCCAAGGCCACAAAGGAGGTTGTTAGAAGTAGTAAAAGGGTAAAGTGGTCCTTAGGACCATTAGGTCTTATTTTTGATATATGTATTGGACACTAGTTGTGAATACACTACAAGCTTTTCCCTCTCTCTCTCTCTATTTCTCATGGTATCATAGCCCCGACCCTAGCTGCTGCCACCGGAACAACCCGTCGCCGTCGCCGGCTTCCCCAGCTCGCGAGGTACTCCAGCCGCGTGACCCAGCTCACGCGGGGCTCCAGCTCGCGCGACCCAGCTCGCCCGGGGCTCCAGCTCGCGTGCATGGGGTTCTAGCCGCGCGACCCAGCTCGCGTGGGGCTCCAGCTCGCGCGATTCAGGTAGTGCAAGTCACGCGAGCCTGGTGATTGGAGGTTTCCTCGCCATTGATATGAACTGAAGGTCTCCTTGGCTCCGTGAACTGAAGGTCTCTCCCCCTCTGTTCCTCCTTTGTTCCTTTGTTTCTCTGGAATTGCTTTATGCAAGAAATTTGTGAAACTGGCCGGTAGTTTCAGCATGTGTTATTGTCCCTCGATGGAATGACAAGCAAATGAAAATTCTTCAAGATGGATTTCAAGCTGGCAGGAAGGTGTTCTTAGCCTTTTCATAGTTGCCTGCAGTGGTTTTGTTGCTGGACTATGCTGTCGTTGTTGCCTTGCTTGCTTTTGCCGCTCTTCAATACTGGCCAGGTTAGATTGCTTGGTTGTTAGACCTTAGATTATGGATGTTTGATCAATCGGGTTATGGTTTATCGATTGGTGGAGTTGTGGAGGAAGGCTGGTAACGTTGACGAGGCTTGGGAGCCAGTATACAGTCTGTTGGATTGCTAAATTGTTGTGATATATGGTCTGTTGAAGTACTGAATTGTTGTGCCAATATACGGTCTGTTGGAATATTGAAGGATTGGTGATTCTGAGAGGAATAATCCTGTGATGACTGAGGTGATGTCCTCTTCGTCTAATCGAATTACTGATAAGAAGCTTGTGGGTAGTTCTAACTTCCATCAATGGAAGAAAATTGTCAAGCTTACTTTGACAGGCAAGAATCAAATTAGACACATAATTGAGCCGAAACCCGAAGATGATGCAAATTGGGATATTGTTGATGCATGCATCCTTGGTCAGATGTTAAACTCTATGGAAAATAATATAGTTGATCTAGTAACTCATATTGACACGGTCAAAGAAATGTGGGAGTATTTGAATGTATCATACTCTGGCCAAAATAACCTGTCACGAATTTATGAGTTATCGCAGGAGTTTTACCGATCTGAAAGGAAGGGACGTCCTATGACGCAATACTTTGCTGAGTTTAAGAGAATGTATGAGGAGTTGAATACTATTCTTCCCATTTCAGCCAATATTCAGCAAATGCAATTTCAAAGAGAACAATTGGCTGTAATGGTGTATCTAGCAGGCATTGGTCCTGAATATGAAACTGTTAGGTCTCATATTCTTGGAGGAGAGGCTGTCGCATCACTCACGGATACGTTTCGTCGGGTACTTCGGGTATCTCGTGAGTCTCCTCAGGATGTTACACCTATGGCAAATAGTTCAGCTCTTGTGTTCCAATCTCGATCAGGTAGCAGTAGCAAGAGTGATGGAGAAAATCGTGGAGGATATAGTGGACGTGGTGGCCGAGGAGGAGGCCGAGGTGAAGGACCAGGGAGAGGCAAAGGCCAACAGCACTTATCTACTAACAACTCAGGGGCCATACAGACATGTCATTACAGTGGGAAAGCTGGTCATATTAAAAAATTTTGTTACAAGTTACATGGAAGATTAGTGCAGCAACAACAGTTTGCACATACTGCTTCTGGTACTGATTCTTCTCCATAGTCTTCTAAAGGCAAGGTAGTTGTTATGTCTGACGAGGAGTTTGCACGGTACACCCAATCTCAAATTTCACAGCCTGCTTCTTCCACTGCTACTTTGGTACAGACAGGTAATGCGACTACATGCCTATCAGCTGCTTCTCATCCTTGGATCATTAATTCAGGGGCTTCTGACCACATGTCAGGTCTTTCAGGTATATTTTCCTCTCTTACTTCATCTTCATCCAAGGTAACCATAGCCAATGGATCATCTACACATGTTAAGGGGGTTGGCACAGTTTATCCAACTCCTACCTTGCTATTGTCCTCAGTGCTTTATCTTCCTCAATTTCCGTTTAACCTCGTGTCTGTCAGTAAATTAACCAAAAACTTTCCGTGTTCAGTAACATTCTACCCTGATTCTTGCATTTTTCAGGATCTGGTTACAAAGAGGACGATTGGTAGAGGACATGAGGTAGGGGGGTTGTATGTACTTGAAGACACTCCTCCCATTGCATGTCCTAGTGTTGCATCCTTACATCAGATCCATTGTCGACTTGGTCATCCTTCTCTACATAGCCTTCAGAAGTCAGATTCTAGTTTTAGATCCCTTTCTAGTTTAGAGTGTGAGTCATGCCAACTGGGCAAATTACATCGTATTAGTTACCCGCCACGAGTTATTAAACGAGTAGCGTCCCCTTTTGTATTAGTTCATTCAAATATTTGGGGTCCTTGTCATGTGGCTTCTAATCTGGGTTTCATATATTTTGTAACTTTTGTTGATGACTATTCCAGGGTAACATGGTTATATCTAATGAAAAATCGTTCAGAATTGTTTTCTATATTTCGTGCATTTGTATATGAAATTCATATTCAGTTTGGTGTGCAGGTTAAAGTTTTGCGTTCTGATAATGCTAAAGAGTACTTTTCTGCACCTTTTTCTGACTTTATGACTCAACATGGTATGATCCATGAATCTTCCTATCCTAAAACACCACAACAGAATGGTGTTACTGAAAGAAAGAATAGACACTTATTGGATGTTACTAGATCCATGTTGTTTGAAATGAAGGTTCCCAAAACCTTTTGGTGTGATGTTGTTCTAATTGCATGCTATCTCATCAATCGCATGCCCTCTTTTGTTTTGCGAGGTGGTATTCCTTTTTCTACTTTGTTTCCAAATGTGTCATAGTTTGTCTTACCGCCCCGTATTTTTGGTTGTCTATTTTATTCGTGATCATCGACCTGGAGTATCAAAAATTGATCCCAAGGCTATCAAGTGTATGTTTTTGGGTTATTCTCGTACTCAAAAGGGATATCGTTGTTATTCTCCATTACTGAGAAAATACTTTATAACTGCTGATGTTTCATTCTTCGAATCCACGCCTTATCATGATGTTCCAATTCCTGTTTCTGAGTTTGATGAAGACTTCTATGTGACTACCTTTCGGTCACCTGCTCCAACTGCTTCACCGGTCTCTACACAGGAACCACCTCCTCTCCGGGTTTATACTCGACGCCCTCGAGTAGCTACTATTTCCCCCCTTGCTCATGACACTACTACGTCATCTTCAGCTCCAGATCCGCCATTAGTTGACCGTCCTCTTGTATCTGATCTTGATCTTCCTATTGCTCATCGCAAAGGTACACGTACTTGTACTCAACACTCTATTGCAAACTTCGTCTCATATTCTTCTGTCTCTCCTTCTTTTCGATACTTTCTATCTACTATGGACCAATATCTTATCCCCAAATCTGTATCTGAAGCATTACAAAATTCTAGCTGGAGGACAGCAATGGAAGAAGAACTAATGGCTCTCCGGTCCAATCAAACTTGGGACTTGGTACCTCTTCCTTCAGACAAAACTGCTATTGGCTGTCGTTGGATATTTGCTGTAAAAGTCAATCCTGATGGTTCTCTGGCTCGTTTAAAAGCACGACTTGTTGCAAAAGGGTATGCTCAGGTTTATGGAGTTAACTATCTAGACACTTTTTCTCCTGTTGCCAAACTTACTTCTGTTCGTATTTTGATATCCCTTGCTACCACATATAATTGGCCTTTATTTCAACTTGATGTTAAGAATGCCTTCTTGCATGGTACTCTTCATGAGGAAGTTTATATGGAGCAACCTCCGGGTTTTGTTGCTCAGGGGGAGTCTGGGGTTATGGTTTGCAAATTAAGAAAGTCTTTATATGGTTTGAAGCAATCCCCACGAGCATGGTTTGGAAGATTTTCTGATGCTGTACTTTCTTTTGGACTGTCTAGATGTGAAAATGATCATTTTTTCTTTTATAAATAGTCACGGGGAGGTAAACTGTTCTTGATTGTGTATGTTGATGATATTATCATCACGGGAGATGATTTGACTGGTATAGCTAAACTACAGATTTATCTTCAACAACAGCTTCAGATTAAGGATTTAGGAAAATTGAAGTATTTCCTAGGAATTGAAGTTGCTCAGTCACATAAAAGTATTGTTCTATCACAAAGAAAATATGTGCTGGATTTGCTTAATGAGACAGGTATGTTGGGATCAAAACCTCTTGATTCACCCATGGAACAAGGGGTCAAACTAGCTGCTGAGGGAGGAGAAACTCTTGATAACCCGGAGAGATATAGGAGACTGGTAGGAAAACTAAATTATCTCACAGTCACTCGACCAGATATTGCCTTTTCAATTAGTGTGGTAAGCCAGTTTCTATCTTCTCCTCGTACATCTCATTCGAATGCAGTTATTCGGATATTGAGGTACTTGAAAAAGACTCCAGGAAAAGGAATTATTTACCAAAATCATGGTCATAGCAAAGTCGAAGGATTCTCTGATGCTGATTGGGCAGGGTCTCCAGATGATAGAAGATCAACTATTGGCTATTGTACCTTGGTTGGAGGAAATCTAGTATCATGGAAGAGTAAGAAACAAAATGTCGTTGCACTCTCGAGTGCCGAGTCAGAATATAGAGCCATGGCACAAGTGACATGTGAATTAGTGTGGATTCAACAGTTATTGACTGAGACAGGCCTCAAAGCTTAAGTACTCATGACTCTATGGTGTGACAATAAAGCTGCAATGCATATAGCTTCCAACCCTGTGTTTCATGAGAGAACAAAACACATTGAGGTTGATTGTCACTTTATTCGGGAAAAGTTGCAGAGTAGAATGATCATTCCCAATCATATTCGAACCGGTGAACAACTTGCAGACATTTTTACTAAACCTTTGGGTAATGAGAGGGTAGAATATATTTGTAACAAGCTGGGCATAATTAATATCTATGCTCCAGCTTAAGGGGGAGTGTTAGAAGTAGTAAAAGGGTAAAGTGGTCCTTAGGACCATTAGGTCTTATTTTTTATATATGTATTGGACACTAGTTGTGAATACACTACAAGCTTTTCCCTCTCTCTCTCTATTTCTCAGAGGTCAAGAAAGAATACATCAACAAAGTTTACTTACATACTCGATGTTTCATTTATCATCTAACATAAGTGCCATGTGTCCTGACAACCTGAATTTTAAGGAGGTCTACCCAGTGCCATCAAAAAATTGTAAAATGCAAAATGCAGATCCAAATGCTATAGTGAGCAGTTACAACCAAGGAATTACAAATCAGTCCGTAAAGGCCGTTACGTAACAGGAAAGGTGGACCCTGCGACCGTTATAAACCGCTGCTATGGTGCTAACAAATATCATACATCGTGCTGTCTCTTGTTATTTTTGTAAATTTCTTGGATGCATTCTTTCAAGGTGTAGGAAACCTTAATGCCTATTAGTGAAATGTCAGTTACTCATTTGATTTCCAGCATAGTCTTAATATCGATAAAAATCACAAAAGAGATTAGTTTTACTTCTATTAACCGGAGTATACAAGAGAAAAAGGGGTGGCCAGTATGATGGAACAGAAGCATGAGAAAGAAGTGCAGCAGCAATTGTTTGTACGAACTTCAATTGAGGAGATTTCACTAAAAAAGATTGAGCTCTTAAGACAGGAAACTTACCAAAGCAGCAAGCTCAGTTGCCAAGCACTTTCTGGCCCTCTCAACATATTCACGTGCCTCATCATACTGCAAGGTACAAGAGGAGGTCAATGCTGAATACATCTAAACAATTGAGACATTAGTGCACAGCAAACTACCTTCCCTCTGCGCACAAGTAAAACAGCCCTAAAGAATGTGCCATTGCTACTGCCATCACCACCACCAGCAGAGTTTCCTAAACCCCGAAACTTAGTTTCATCACCATCATCCAGTCTATTAACATACTCCGCCATCTGATCCCACTCTCCCATGTTCCAAGCAGCATTAGCAGCCTATGAGTAACAGAACAAATTAAAAATACGTAACAAGGAAGAAGAGAAGCAGTGGTACAAAGAACATCCTAACCATCGGTGCCATTTCTAGGCGGGCGGCTGGCTCGGCTGGAGTCCAATATTCCTTACATAAATTGTTGAGTTCTTCCCATCTAGCTAAAGCCGCAAGACATCGCATCCGGCCTGAAATATCATGTGGATAGAGCTAGGAACGAGGGGCAGAAAAGTTCTGACAAATACACGTTTTAAATATCTATACACATCTAGCAAACAAGAAAACCCAAATCAAGCACCTGCTAAATGGCAATACTCAATTTGTAAAAGAGAGGACACATTCAATTCGATCCAAATTGTCAATCAACGAAGTATCATTCTACTCAAAAAAAGGTCACTGCGACATTATACATGTGGCAGTAACTAGAGACTACAGGCAACAGGGTAAACTCCAAGTGAGACCGGATAAAGAAAAGCAACTAATATGAGAAATGGTTAAAGTTATAAATCGACTTGACCAAGCACCAAGCATTTCAACATCTCTTATGCGTATAACATTTGCAAGTGCTACCCACTTTTGTTCCCACACTTCATCAGTGTAAAACCTTTCCTGCCACATCAGTTGTGTAGCCACACTTGTGCAGGGTCAATCATTCTGATTTCAAAGTAGTGAATAAACACAATCTAGACCATCCAAAGACTGGTGTACATCTACACGTCTCATGCAAGCTCTTGAAGTTCATCCCGAAAACATGACTCTATAGTGGGGAGCTGGTTCATTTCCAGTAAGACCTACGGTAAAATGAACTATGAAAAAATCTCTACAACATGAAAATCAGTCAATTTCATCACCAACCAATTCTTCCAAAGATTACAGGTATAATAAGTTAGACTTGCTACCACAACAACTAAATGTACACGCACAATCACTAACCTAATGTAGCATCTAAAACCAGATGTGGACTAGAAGCCTGAGATGCCTTGAGAGTATATGCCTTCAGAGCATCATCCCATCGCTGCAGTTTCTCATACCTGAAAAGACAGGCCTATATAAGCATTCACATCAATGGGTCAGGCAAGATCTACTTTTTGTCACATTGACATAAAAAGTATGTACAAAATAAATTGAGTTAGCATTATACATCATGTCATCAATCTATGTGGTGTAACAATACCAATTACAGCTAGCCATCCGAGTGTGTAGCGGGTCAATGTTCAAACTTCAAAATCACAAAGAAAGTGGAGGAAGTTGCAGAAGTCGTTGCATATGGAAGGCACACTATGACTATTAATTATACACTGCATTATTTGATGACTTGGGCCTATGATGCTTGTACAATTTTTTCTCAAACCTAGGGATTTTGGCATAGAAGCCAAAAACCGGTTTACCTACTTACTAGCTTTTCACTTATGCGGTTTAGTTAGAAAGCATACATAAGAAAATTTAAATGGCTATAAATCAAATATTTGTATATCTTTTTAATATTCGAGATGTTCAATATCATAATTATTTAAACAAAGCAATTATTAAATTTAAAATAGACGTTACATGCTACGCACCAAAAGCCATGGCTACAGTCAAAAGCTAAAACCATGATTAAAAGCTACACACACACACACACACACACACACACACACACACACTAAAAATGTCAAATCCAATTGAATAGTCAAACTCAACATTACCATGACTCCTTCAGTTGCACCTCCAGATTTTGCTGGGCATAGGTTAGTATTCCAACTGCCGCCTAAGAGTAGGAATCATTTATCATTAGAACAATGATCATGTGATGAAAGTCTGAGAGCAGACATAATCAATTTCAAGAAGTGGTATGTAGATTGTCAACAAGCATAAATAATGAAAAGCGGACCTCATGTTGGTGTAGCTGATTATTTATATGTATTAGAGCTTCAACTACAGCAACCGGGTTAGCATCCATCTTCTTGGAGCGTGCACCTTCAAACTCCATTTCTTTGTAATGCAGTGCCTTTGCAAAAGCACGAAACTGCAACATTACATCGACAAAAAAACGAGTGATTCAATCAAGTAAAACCAGAATTGATGCTGCAACACTAACGGCAAGGTGTCAGAAGCAATCAGAAGATAGAGATTAGGATTTCCGAAGCTGCCTACCCATGACATTTAAAAAGTTTCAATCCTCTTCATATAATATATGGGCCTGTGGCTAATCCTATATACAAAATCCAAGATACGCTCTAAACATGGTCTCGGATATTGCTTAAGTTAAGATGAAGAACACTTTCTCAACAGGAATGCATCAACAATACCTTCTCTGCAAGAGCACCAAGGAGTCGGATGTCAATAGGAAGGGGCTTCTCATCATGTTCCATGAACTCAGCCTGCAGATATTGCCTCAAATATTTCAAATTGAATTGAAATGCACCAAAAAATAAATAAAAAGAAGAAACTCCACTATCAGCTTTAATTATCAATATATGTATAAACATTGCTGGATGGAAAATGTAGACAAATTTTCTGAAAGAATACAAGTCAAAGCACAAACCAGATTAAAAGTCAGATTGACTCAAGCACGCAGCTCATAAATTACAGACATACCAAGTTAAGAAGTGTTGCAAGAATTTCAGGAGGAATATTTGGAGCAGAAAATGCCATCTCTAAATTCCGAACCAAGTGCTTCTGACTAGGTTCACTCAGCTGTGTCCAACAGCTCACAAAACCAGCTGCGAATAACTCCCTTCCAACAAAGGGCTGAAGATCATTTGGTTAGATCCTCATGCCAAAACAAGAAAGTGTGAGATGAGAAATGTTAACCCCACCTGCAACTGTGCCAATCTTGCACATGTTCGCAGAGCTGGAGATGGAGATTGTTTCAAGAGATCAATGCTAAAGTGCCGCATCCACTCAGCCCAATCTTCCCTGGTACTGCGTTGAGAAGCCTCCCCAGCAGCAAGTAGACGACCAACATTGACCTTTAATAATGATTTTTAAGTTGTTTAAAAAAAACTCTTACCATGTCATTGAAAAATGGTAGAAATTGTAAGCATTGTGTGAAGGTGAATTCAAGTTATGCATTCTCCAGAACCACACAAACAGAAGCTAGAATAAGCAAAAGGCAAAAGCGGAATGCAAAAATGAGAACAACGACCAAAAGGCTAAAATTGATTAAAGATGGATGCCCTTCTATCAAAATCTAAGTACCGAATATCAGCAAGCCTAGACAAGTAAACCATAAACATAGATAAAAAGATATCATACAAAACAAGGACCAAACCCTGACAGTAGATAAAAGGTTAAACTGCTTCTAAGTTTCTTTAGATACCAAAAACTATATTTGGCAGAAATGATCAAAACCAAATTATAATCATTACTACTAATTGATGCCACAAATACCTGCCAAGGTAAGAGGTTTCTCTAACCAGAAAAGCTACAATACCAACCTATCCTGTGCAGCTTCTACACATCTAGAGTAGCTTAAAAGGATTACACAAAGAATGCATACTGACATCAACAAGCACTACCCCGACTGATAATTATCCACTTTGAATCAGAACTTGAACAGAGAGACGGAGAAACTGCAATTCGGTATTTAATAAGTAACCTTTCAGATATCATTATTTTTCTGGTTTTGAAAAAAAAATCAGTATTTCAATCGTGCAAATCCAAAACTTTCAGTCAAAAAAGAGTTTCACGAGTATGGCTAGCAAAATTAAATGAAAGGTATACAGGCACGAGTCCATGCATGAGAAAGAGAATATACTATGTAAGGATACTTCTCTATGCATGAAGGAATACAGCTCTCAGCGCAGTTATGCAAAGAGCCTAGGAGTTTTGTATTCATTAAGCACAAAGCTAGTTTGCAACTATATATAGAAATTTAGGATAGGAGAAAGCTCCCGATTAGACAAAAAGGATGTGTATTTAGGTTTCTTTTAATCTGTGAGTCTAATAAATACCTGATGTTCTAGAGAAATTTTCTTTAGTTAGAACTTATCAAGAAAATAGATGGGGTAGATTCAAACTACAAATCACAAATTTCTCACAAAACCTCACGTGATATTTTGCTATTCCATGACTCATTAACTTCTATAGTGGGTATCGCATGATTTGCCCACTAACAACATTTAATTACGAAAGAACAATTCCAGATGATTTCACAACTTGTAGTGTAACCATATAACAATGTACAATTCGTGGGTAAGAAGCACCTTACCCAATTTTATATTTCCATCTTCCTCAATCTAACACTCCATCTAAAATTACGTGTCCCTCAAACTTAAATAGTCCATGCGTCCCACACAAAAGACGCAAGAGTACTCTCAAAGAAACCATACTTACTTGGCCTGCTTCTTACTGTCGAGGTGAGGCCCCAAAAACACCTTTTTATTAATAGTGAGAGTAAAGAATACCTGACGAACTCTATGCTCTTTTTGCACATCAGACCCATCTTCATATGGATCATTCTCCGCATCATTCAATGGGTCACTGATTACTTCTACAGCAAGCCGTCGACTTAGTTTTTGAGCAGTCGTGCTTCCTGAGATCAGTGGTTCACGTCTATGGACACGACCTTCAATCTCCTCAAATTCCTTATGCTGAAAATAGATTGAGCCACTGTCATATAATAATCAACAAAAAGCAACATGATGAATCTGTAAGGAATTTATTAGTTAGAAAGAGGACCCTCAATCGATGTTTTAAAAGAAGTTTGTGTATCGATGGTATGAAGATGGTGAAATCCTCCCCGAGGGCATAAGCAAGACAACAAAGTGCATCTACAGCATCCTTCCTGAGCTCATCAATTTTTCTGCAAGTTGAACATAAACAGGTAAGAGCATTTTTAAAGAATCAACAAAGATAAAAAAACAGGCATACTTAATTTTCTGTTTTCTTTTTAAAATAAAAAACAGTCAACAGAAAATATTTGACTTTCAACTTGAACCCCAACAAAAAGAAGTGAAAAATGATAGCCGGGAATACAATAGAAAGATATAATTAAAAGAAAATGTGCTGCATAAACAAATACAACATTCAGGCCATGCAAGAAGACATTATTCTACTTCTTTTAGATATAATTCCAAAACTTAGGAACAAACTAACCCATCCAAAACCAGCTTCAAGTGATGGACTAGCGAAGATATATGACCAGTAACCTGATAACAAGAAAGGGTGCATATAAGAGTCAAAACAGATTCACCCAAAACAATAGATTGGTGAAAAATAGAACAAAGAACTAACTATTAGCAAGAATAGAAAGAAAGATGAAGGTTATGTGTGCTCCCAAAACCTGATCATCTATATCTATTTCATAGATTTAAACGCATTAAATTAACAAACATAACAAGTGGCATCCACCAATCCTTCCCCCCTCTTCCAAAAATACTTTCCTTTTCCATTCTCCAACAATTATCTTCAACTCCACTTCCATATATTATAGTCGCCATCGAGTAAAAAGAAACAGAAGAATTTTGATTTTCATTTGCCAGAATGAAGTACTCAACACGTGAAACAACCACCTTTCCTGACACAGTAGCAATGTCACTATCACAACTTCAGACAGAGATTCAGAGATAGGATAAGAATGCTCTCCTTTTTGGTGTGAAGTGACATTATAAATTTTACCCATTCAACAGTTTGCCATGTCATTTTGGACCAATGAAGAGTTCAAAGTTAGTCAAGTCTGCCTCTAAGAAAAATGACCAGGATTGAAGACTGAAAATGTCATGACACTTACTATGTTTTTAGGTGGAAAGTTCGTATCCACCAGATTTGTTCATACAGTGGAAAACGGCGGCAACTCTCAAGGTCATAAATCTTTACCATATGCAAAGAAAATCCAAATCAAAGGAGCTGAAACCTATTATCTGATATCTACCTCAAAGAGGATGTATTTTTCAGTCAATATGCTTGAGTGAGAGATTTATATATCACCAACAAAATAACTCTTCACATGATTGATTCCCATCAAAATTAAAACCAACAATATACATAACAGATAGTTTCCATTGAAAGTTAGTTCCACAAATTTTTTTTTTTGGTATTGGTTAGTTCCACAATTTTAGTCCTTCAATAAGAGGCGCTCAGCTTTATTTTAAAGTCGTATTGTCCTATCCTTGACAGGTGTTGTGGCAGTAACAGGATCACACATATTACCAGCTTAACTCATGAGTAATTGAACTGCCTACCTGAACTCGAGGGATTAATCTGGTTAAAGTTTTAATGGCAGCACGTCGTTTGTCTACTGGAGCATCTTCTTTAAACAATCGAATGAGTGCTGGAACAAGGAGATGCATGTGCTCATCCAAGGTCCCTGCATTTGTTTAAGAGTAATGAGTTTGTCCCTCTGTGGGCGATAATGCTTCCATACATCAAAATAGCTAAAGTATCTTCACTCAAAGATTCAAATAAGTGGATACTTGCCAGTACTAATAACTTAACGCAAGAACAGTCCCACCTCCCCAAAGTTCCAAATGAGAAAGGACTTCAATTTTCAAATCAGATCTATCCATTAATACAAATTCCTGTACTATCTCATTAGTTCTACTACCACTGATACCTTCAAGACCACTTACTCTTCTTTTTTTTTTTTTTTGGGTAAGGATTTACTCTTCATCATGCAAGTATTCCAATATTCCTCCATCCATCCTTCCGTCTCTCAACTTCTTTCTTGAACATGCTTGTTCAATGACAACATGAATATACGAGATAGACTAACTCTATAGAAGATCCGGAAAATAGAGCAGATAAAATGGGACAAAAGATTACACTGCAAACTGCTTTAATCCGACGAGATTCTCATCTGATTCTCTTAATTTTACCCAAACTTAACATCAGAAGAGTATAATAGTACGAACCACCAAAGACTTCAAGGGTATGAAGGATATCGAGAACATATGTGTAGTCGTTGCACCGTTCTGCATCGCTAAGGACTTGAATACAACATGGAAGTATATCAGGAAGATATGTTCTGAATTCATCATTGAGAGCCAAGCACAGCTGTTCAACCAGATGCAGAACCTAAGAATATTTTGGCAGAAAATCAGTCCACACATACGACATGTTGCAAGATTATGTATAAATATGAATATACGTACGTACGTACATATATATACATATATACATAAATATACATATATATATATATATATAGAGAGAGAGAGAGAAGCTCACTGGATGGCCAAGTGGAGGACGATTGGCAGTTGGCAAGCTCAGAGATGACCACAGTTCGGAGATTAACGAAAGCAATTCTTGCCGATATTTGCGAATGTGCTGCATGAGCCACATAATCTTCCCCATAAAAACCTTCATAGGAGCTCAATAAAATGATGCCATTAAAGTTTTCACATAAAACTCACCTGCCGGACGATGGATACGAGAGTTCCAAGCTTCCATGTTATGAAGTCCTTCAGTGTATCATCACATATTCGAACTATGTGAAAGAGATCAGGTAAAACCTGCAGTTAAAAATGACACTCAACAAGAAGTGTGAAAAGTATAGCCAAATTCACCTTTCCCCCCTCATCTCCCCTCCCCCTTCTTCCTGATGACTTACCTTTGGCAAGTATGGAACACAACCAAGACCCATCGACTGACCTTGCAAGAAAAGGAGTCGATTAAGTTTCAGAGAGAGAGATTATATACACACAACAGTTGGAGATTAACGAAAATTCCAAATAAATCACAAACCTTAAAAATGAACATAAGTGAACCAACCACTTTATGGTGGTGACTAGCGAGGGAGGGATCCCTAAGAATCCGCATCAGAGAATTTATCGCCACCTGGAGTCGTTTACAAAAAGAGATAAACATACATGAACTTTGCATCGTTAACAAAGATCAGTGAAATCTCTAATCCCCATATATAAAGAATTTGATATTTGGCACAACAGAGTGACTTTTCTAAGGTCAATATCCTACCGTAGAATAATAATCCTCTGATGTAGCAAAAGATGGCCAAAGATCCATGGGTACTTCATCCATGGTCTGAATGTGCTGGCCTGAATCCACAGCGGCACGAGCAACTTCTCCATGTGAACCAGGCAACATGAGCTGATTTCGTTTATGCATGTGGGGATCCAAAGCACCCATAATCCCAAGAACCTGATAAAAGCACAGGAGAAATTTCAATCGCATTGATACTTAAACATCCCAGTATACAAGTAGGCATCAATGTACAATAAGTTTTAACTCATATACCTTAAGAACTTCACGCCTGGTAGACCATGCTAATTCGCCATTCAGCAATTTCAAGAGTAAGCCAAGTAGTGGAGGATACTCATTGTAAGGAGTTATCACATACCTGCAAAGATCAAATATCAAAACATTCTGAAGGTTTACGTGCATTACAGTTAATCTCACAAAACACAAACTCATTTTCTTTGAAAGTAGCCATTAATCCCACATATGGAAAGGAATTGAACAAAGACGAGACATACACCATTAAAGTATGATCCCGGTTGACATAAGGAAGTGAACCAAGGACCCCATAGTGGCATGAAATTATATCATAATAAATTACTCGACTATATCTTCCGTAATGTTCCCAAATGCAAATTGCAAAGTACTTATTGCCATGTTCACCATGGGACGGAACAATCTTTGGATAAATTGACATGGAGCAACTTTTTACAGCTCCATGAACCCACAAATACAAATATATCAAACTAATCAAGGAGAGCACAACAATAGTTTATTTTAATTTCTAGAAAACATTTTCTAGCGTAATCCCATGGGTTATTCAAAATACAGGACTCATAATTTGAATTATACAATTCAAATCAACGGAAATACAGAACGCTTTGACTTCAAGTGCGAAGCAAACTACTCACCAAAATTTAGTCTCAATTCTTCAATTTGGTAAAACTTGTGGAAAAGTTCCAATCAAGTGTAACATTTAGACACTAGGATTCTCCCACAACCATGCTAACCATTGAAGATGGACTTGACCATACTTCTCTTTCATCTTATTTTTCTCTGCTAGAGTTCTATAAAATGAAAATTTTGCAATTCGACAATATTGCATATATAGGATCTGGATTATAAGATCACCTTTATCATCACCCTATTTTATTTAAAGAAAATATGAACAAGTATTCCTATTTCACCAAAAAGTGTTGCTCAAGAAAAAAATAACAATACTTTTGAGATTTCAACTCTATCAGAGCTAAATGGAAATATTAAGATGGAGATTAGGCATATTTCCCCTAAACCAAACAAGAGCCTTGGATGGTGTACTGATGCGGCATATGTCGTAATACCAAACATTACCGCATTATTTCACAGTTTCCTGAAAACAATGCTATATTGGGAGATAGGTTTCTCTACAAGCCATTTTAGAACTTTTGATGATTCACATTCAAAAAATGGACCCATTTTCCCCATAAACAAAGAGAACTTAATTGATACGGCACCAAGGCAATGCTAACACAGACAAGAAATAAAGGCACTCATAATGAATAAACTTTTGCAAAATGTTCAATTAAATCCCTGAATTTATTTCTTTAATCGGGTCCCTAAACTACTAACCTTCATTGTTTTTGGTGGTCCTTCCAAGCAAAATATTAATAAAAATGCTAACAAGGACTGCCACGTTAGCATTAACTGGAACAGTCAGCTTGAGTGGCATTTAAAGCCAGGAAAAAGAAGGGAAAAAATGAATGTTAATTTACATTATAAAGTTTTTAACAGCCTGGAGTGTCAAAAGAAAACAGAATCAAAATGCATCCATCATGTCTTTTTTATAAGAAAATGACAAAGAATTTTATGCCATAAGCTGCCAGTGTAGCTTTTTCTTTACACAAGCACTCTTGATATTATGATATGTGTACTCATAGGTTAACATGGTAGTGGACACATGTCTTGATCTCAACAAAGCTTGTGTATCAAACAAAGTCACAATGGCAATGATTCTTAAGCAAATCCTTAAAGAAATTGTATAACATAAGAAACATGCGACATACCCAGTGCTCTGTACAACCTGACCCAGAGTGGACACTGCCACTTCTCTTTTTGTGACTGCAGCTCCATCCAATAGAGCATCCACAATTAAAGGCATTAGATCTGGGATATATTGTCGCATTGCAAAACCGCCCTGAACAAACACCATGACCAAGATTTTAATGTTTTGAAGAAAACAGAACATTTGCTAGTGGTGCCAGTGCTACACTACAAATAAAGTTAAAAAGCATAAAAGAGCATGAAAGGTCCCTCATGGCACCATCAAATAAAGAACTTAGAAAAGACAGGGCTCATAAAATAAGACATCCTTGAGGTTTTCAAATGATAGAGATGCGAATGCATAACCATCAGAGCTTCTTAAAGGTCTAGCAATGGAGATTTCCTACTTAATTGGATCTCCAAGCATATGGGTTCTAGTCCTGAAATGCAATTGTTTGTCCAACAAAAATTGTTGGGACACAACCAACTCTTTCAATACCTCATCCACCTATGAGCCATTCTATAAGGAACCTAATCTGCAAACCACATAGTTAAAAAGGGATGTCAGCAGACTCAGTAAAAAATGAAAATAATCAAATTGAAAACCTAGGAAATATACCTCTATAACGTATCATTATATTTGCATCCATGAGAAAACAACAATCCTCGTTGTTGAAATCAACATAGACCATGGAAAAGAAATTTCTTTAAAAGAGGGAGAACCAGCGGACGAGACATTGCTGCTAACTAAACCAAAAAAGGAAACCTCAACAGCCTCTAAAAAAAGAATTCATGCACTCAGCACACAATATTTCCATCTTCAGATCTTGTGAAATAAAAGGAACCCCAAGAACTGGCAGAGTAAAGAAGTGACTGTAGATGGAACCAAGCCAATGACAAGCTTGCATCCGGGCCCAAAACTATCTTAGTTGGTCACAAATGATCCTCGGTCTTACATTCCATTATCAAAAACCTAACAGATGGTCTGGACTTTAAGCAGAATCAAGTTCACCAGGACTTCTGAGGGATTCCAATCCTACTTGATAGCAACTTAAGATCAGTACAATCTGTTTTATATCGGCCATATATGCCAAATAAATTTGTTTTGTTTTGAAATTGAGAATCATAAATATCAAATTAAGTTCTATATTTAGATGATAAATTAGTTTTGACATTGAAAGTTGATATTCATAGATATTCTTAACTTAAAATTCTATGCTTATCTTTTTAAGAGTATATTAGAATTTCCACACAGTATCAGAACAGTTAAAATAATATTTAACTCACCACTCTAGCAAGATCCCCCACAGTTAGAAGAACTCCGCTTACAATGCCTATATTAGCATTGCCCATGGAGCTGTCCACAAGCCTTGCGACAAGTGCCTGGAATTTGGAATTCACTCAATAAATACAGGAAATAAACACTTGAATATGGCTACAATCATCATATTATCAGTAAAACCTTGTGAATTGGAGCCACATATGGGAGTATAAGTCGTTCGCAATTTCGTATTAAGCAACCAAGTAACTTCGCGCTTTCTTCTCTGCATTTGCTATCTGCACTGCTGACAGAGAAGGGGCATCTTAGCAAATAGCTTGGCTTAAAAGCACCCGAATTCTATTTCAGCATCAGTGAAAGAAGACTTGTCAAGAAAAGTGTAGTTCAAACAACCAACAGATTAACAGTTATATTTATTTGTTAAACCACCCGCCAGTATTTAAAGACAAACTTAAAAGAACATTTCACACAACCTTTGCTCTAGATATGTCAGCAACTGTATGAGATGGCGACGAAGAGCTGGAAGGACATAGGCAGGGTTCTTCTCAGATAGCCTCCCAGCTACTGAGATAGCATATTCCCGAACTTCAAAATGCTTCCAAAAGGTGTGCAATACATCAGCAAAAGGTAATGAATACCCAACATTGGACAAAATATGCAAAAAAAGACTTTAGTTACAAAATATAAGCTAAGAGTAATGACACAGGAATCTGCAAAAAGAAAATGCAGATTTTTGCTATACAAGATTGAGACTGTGATAAGATCTACATCGTTAGTCTGTAGTTTCATTAACTGGCAAGAGCAGCATTAATTTGAGACATACAAACAGGCACCAGTAACTAACAAAGAGGAAACAAAAGAAGTCACCATACAGCCATATCTCGAAGACACCTGTCATTCCCACTCTGCATCAAGGTCAATTGATTTTACTTTTAATAAACTCAGATAACTTTGCCACTGCAAAGGTCATAGATAACTTCCACTAGGAAAAAAAAAACAATGTAACTGTACTATTTCCAGCTAATCTATGTACAACATTCCGGGACAATGGCCTGTCAATCTTATAAATAAAAGGGTTGGCATTATGGGAAAGATTATTTGATTATAGTGGACAAAACTATTGAATTCAATTAGATAATAGGATCCGACCAAAAAAAAAATAGAAAAAAGGTGTAGACTTAATTAACATCATGATAAATGTAAGGCTTCTTCCAATTTTCATCCTCCCTTATGTAAATTTCTAATGATTTTGGAAAAGTGCAAAATTCTATGACGGTTCGCTTCTCAAAGAACTGCTTCTCAAAACTAAAACACCCAAACAGCTCCAGAGGGGGCAAATCACAAACAGCAAACAGTTCACTATACAGAAGTTCATGATCTCTTGAGGCTTATCTATTTTCTTCGTCCATATACCCTTAACAATTGGGACCTTGTCAAACAAATAAATCATTCCATTTTCTCTATTGGTCCTTTACCAAATCTTTTCAAGTTCTCGAAATAAATATAGAGGCCTGAGGATAGGGCAGTAATCATGATCAAGGTTACTAACCTAGTTAGTTAACCACAAAAAGCATCTGGGCTTTGGAGGTGTTAACACACGTGCACCTGTGTTTGCACGACTGTGAATGTCTGCTTGTGTGCATGCAGGCATACATTACTATTTTCAAATTCACAACATCCTTCGGAAAGAAGAAATAAATGAAGGAATTAGAGAGAGAGTACCTCATCATTTAAAGCAGCAAAAACTGCACTGAGACTATCTGCCTGTGCTAAATACTCATCAAATCCTCTATTCACATGCAAGGAGTTGAAGATGGACCGCCTAACAGTTACATCAGCATCCGCAACAGCAGCGATGAGGAGTTTCTCAACAAGCTGTAACAAGGATCAGTCATTGTAGTGGGTCAATGCAACACAGATTCCATGATTAGCCATCTTAATACTTAGTTTCATGGAAGAGTCCCAAGATAAGAGGAAGGCAAAATTCGAGCAGAAGACCTCAAATGATTCCGCTTACTACTTTTTGGTCAGTGTAAAGGTGGAGGAACAACAGAGTTTTTGAGGGTATGGAAGATGATTTTGCAAATATAAAGGACTCATGGCTCTTTTGCATCAACTTTGTTTGATTGACAGACTAGATTGGTAGAGGTTCATAAGTTAGATATGTTGAACACCTTGACTTGTAATTGATTTCTGCAAAGGGTTTGACACTCCCTCTGCCACTCAACAAAATTTTGTTTGTTACAGAGGAAAAACGGGTAGAAGTATGATCTCCAGTGCAATACTAATCACATAATATCATAAATATCTAGGGTAATTTCTGGAAACCACAATTATAAAGCATGATGATGTGTGCATAAAAGATATGCTTTCCCCTGGTCCCAAAACAATGCAAATACCCTATTATACCCCATAGGCTACATTTGGGAACTAAATAGGCTACTTTTTATCCTATCCATGCTTTTGGTTTTGTCATCGAACGGGTTATAAACTGGATACATCCTGGAAAAAAAATAAGCCGACCTAAAGGAGGAATAACCGAGTAGTATTACCCCTTTCTAGTAAAAAATATACTAAGCTTCGAAGAGAGAGGCGAGGAGAAAGAGCAGCGGCAGCCCGTAGCCATGGTGAAAGGCGACCATACTGCTGCAGTCATCCACACACTGATCCAAGATCAGCAATGATAACACAACACCACCTTAGAAAATGGACAAGAACACCAAATGGGCTACCTCAAGAAGACTTAACACACTGAATAGGTTCACATTGCTACAATGTATATGTTTTTTTTCACCCATAATGTACAGAAGCTACATGCACGTCATTTACACATAAACTGACAAAAGGAAATCGACCAGAACACAATTACAAGAAATCACCTCCTCAATCAGTCGCCTTCGCTTTCCTCCAGTTCGATTTGATCTAGTCGAACCAAATTGTGTGGATGTCACATCAGAGAAAGAACTTGCAACCAATCCGCAACAGCATAGTGCTGCATCTTTTCGTGTTGCTCCATCTTCGTCGTCCAAGTACCCAACAACCGATTCTTTGACAAATTCAAGAAGCTCATGACCCTAAAGATAATAGTGTCAGCATAAAGCCATATTAGATGTAATATGTATGCTTCAAATGTGACAGTCACCGTTTAGCACCTTAAAATTGAAACGGGCAAGAGTCTGCAGAGCAAGTTGCACAAGAGCTGAACCACTGAACTCAGAGAGCTGCTGTAAAGTATTCATCATGCCCCCTCGAACCATGGCTACTGCCGGCCTTGCCTGAGGAGGATGGGACTTGGAAAGAACATTTGAAATGCAGCAGAGCAACCGAACTTGTATTGAAGGTAGCATAGAAGGAATACTGAAATCAAAAACAGAAAGTAAATTCTTCATGTTTAATCACCACAATAACCCGGGACAAGAGATATACCACCGTATTGTACCTAGATGTTATTTTCTCAAGAGCCTCTACAAGTGTTGGAGAAAGACCAGCTGAAAACATAACATCCAATAGTCCACGAACGTAAGATTCCATCTTCGGTCCCATGGCTTTGGCAATGTTTCCAACGCATGCCAGAGCCTCAAGTGAAGGCCTACCTCTTCGTGGGCCAATCTATGAATCAGAAAACACCAGACATTAAGATGTTTTCACCAACATTTATAGACCACTCCCTCACTTTGGACAAGTTGGTCAGAACCAACAAAAATGGAATAACTATGCTAAAATATCTTTTTTAGCTGAAGAATAACTATGCTAACATAACAATCCTTCCACCAACATGGCAGTACATTGTTGCAGACATATTGGCTTTCAGCCTCCAACCAGTATTCATCCTTCCATGTTGCTAGACAGGGAGCATGTATCTCTTAATTATGCAGGTCTACCCTGCATGATCAAAGTCTCTTTTTTTTCTTGTGAAAGCAAAGAAGAAAGAAATTTTACAAAAGAAAAGCATATAAAAAATTACAGACAAACGGAGTCTACTGAGTCTAACAACCTACCCAAATTGGAAAGTGGTTTTTCATAATCCGAATACTTAAAAATATAACCACAATCAAACTCTCTTTACTTCAAAAAAAGTTGCTGCAGCCAGAATGTCTGAATTATAAGCAACAATTGAAATTAAGAGGCAATACATACTGCTTCACGTATGTGAGACATAATTGTCGGCAAATAATCGATAAGCTCCCCATCTAGAGCACCTGCCATCTCGCCAAGGGCTATGAACCCACTGGCTCGTTCAGCTGGTGTCTGTAAAACTGCAAGTATATGCTTCATGCATATCTGTAGGAAAAGTAAGTTTGAAACCTTATAAGGAGCTAGCAAACAGCCTGCATAGAGAAAACAAACAAGACGAGATGCTAGCAAACCGTTAAATAGTGTGTAACAAATCGATCGCGAAGGAAATGTGCAATCCGCGGTAACAATGATGTTATGCTGCGTCGAACAAGCCGATCCTTGTGCTCTAAATATCTAAGAACAATTTCAGCAACTTCTCTATACCTCGACATCATGAATTCACCTGTATTCCTGCATTAGGAAGGAACAAGTAACTTTTACTACAAGAAAAAAACTTTTTACACTGCAAGTGACATTTCCATGCATTATAAACTCAGTTGGGGCTTTTCTACTTGGCCACAAACTTCTTCCTTTGTTGATTGCACTATTTTCACAAACTAGCATAACCCATAGGGAGCAATGCTGTTCCTCCGAAATTATGTTCTATTTGTAAGAACACCAGATATGTATCACGTTCCCAGAATGGGCACAGATTTCTAAATTTTTAAACATCTAGAGTACATGTCACAGAAGTGCTTTCAAGTTTTCTAAGAAAAGGCAATCCAGCCGTAAACCATCCCATTTGCGGTACATTTATAAGATATAAAACTTCAAACCAACCGAGTCAATTATAAAATCAATTTGCCTTAAAGATTACAACTAATTACAGCAGAGAGGACCATCATTACAAACCTCAAAAGTTCCCCAACAGCAAGTAATGACCCATGTATGCTATGAACAGGAGCTTTTGGACCCAGGCCATCTTGTGTGGCCTCAAACATGCGATAGTACCTGTCAAAGTATAAAAAGTCAGAAAGTTATATCAAAGTTCAACACTATGGAGGACAAAAAAAAATTAGCATAAAAATAAAAGAGCATGCAGCATTTGATTTTTTCAAGCTAAGGATACCGATGATCCTCTAATACGGATCAATCACTATTATATGGAAGGCATAAGAAAACAGTATCTCTATTGAATTGCCACAGTGATTGTTTCATTAGCCAAGATGGAGCATCAGGCTTCTTTACATCTGAATTAGTGATTTGATGGAGTCAATACCCCATTAAAGTCTCAAATCTAGATGTTCAAAAATCATCGGGAGTTTACTCTGCTGGAACAGGGAACTCGTTGAATAGGTAGCCAGATGATAGGCAAAATAACTAAATTCTGTTAAAGTTCGCAGATCTTCCGTTAATCTGCCTTACAAAGCTAACAATGTTTAGAATGAGGTGCAATTTGATAGGAAAGAAAAGCAGCCACTGACCTTGACGGTATAAAACAGATTAAACCTATTCGTTAAATTTAAGTGAACTATATACTAACAACAGTAATATCATAGATGTCTGATACAGTTAACTTCCTAAACATAGAGTAAAAAAACCCAAAAAGTATGGCAGATTTGCACACTTATGATGTGACAACAGCAACGCTCCCTTGATTTCAGAAACAAAACTCCTTAAGTACTCCATGATAACTGAAGTACCACATATAATGACAACAACAAATGCATTTGCCCACTCTATCATGAACAAAATGAAATTCGTATGAATGAACTCACCATTGCACACGCCAACGTGTTTCTCTCTTCTCAATAACACGAAGGCAGGCACGCAATGCCTCCACAGCCTGCTCTCGTATTCTCTCATCTGGATCCCTCAATGCAACCCAGATAGCATCAACAAATTCAGGAACATGGACATTGAAAACAGTTGAAGCATTCTCAGCCATTTCCTACACCAGACCAGAGAGTATACATCCTTAAAATTTGAAAACAGTCAGATATCAAGCCAAGCAGTTGATATAGTCCAGAAGATGGGCAGAAAATCCATCAAACAAGTAGATGAAATTCGACAAATCAGGAAGATGCAACTGAGCAACCTCCACTTGAAAAACAACTAGTTAGCATGAACGTAAATAAAGAAGCACTTACCTTCAAGATCAGAACAGCTGCAAGAAGACGATGCTCCACTCTGTCTCCACGTAGCCAATCCAAAGCAATTTTTAACTACAAGAATAAAAGCTCCATGTTACATACAATGCCAAAAGGCATACAACTAACAGATAGAAAAGCGACGCACCTGGCGCTCCATCTCGTCAGCAATCATCGCTCCGCCGGCCCTTGCTAGATGGCCCAAAACACTACTAGCAAGGACCAAAATTCTCTTATCACGTTTTACTTCGAATACCATTCGCATGTAATTTGAGAATCTCGAAACCTTGGAAGCATTCTCACCAAGAGCAACATCAATAAGCTCATCAATGACTCTCAAAGCACCCAAGTTCTCATCAAGATCATTGCTTTCTAGAAGAGTTGATATACGATCATACAACTGATCCATAAACCGGGCAAAAGCTTCCGCACTTAGCTCTCGAGCTTCTTCCTCCACATACTTTTTTATAGCCGATGATGCTCCCTCCTATTGCGGTTTTCAAGCAATCAAAGTGCGTTAAAGGAGGAGGGATAACATGGGAAGTGATTACAGGAGCAACATAGTATCAAGAAATTACATATGGACATTTCTAGATTATTCCCCATCAATTGGGACAAAAAAAAGCAGTTGGCTTGCAAAATATTAAATCTCTCGTAAGAATGATCTCAGCCCTTTTGGTACAAGATATGGAATAAATTCATACTTTCCCCCACCTTGAGGTGACGAACAGCCGTTTAAGCTTTTGCTATACCTTTAAAAATGTTCATGATGGAATTCCAACCTTGCTTAAGAAATGCCGCCATCACAACCTACATCATTGCCACTGCCTCCTTTATACATCTTCCCTCATGGCCACCACCTCTGCCAACACCACATCATCACGGCCAACTGTTCCACCGCCGAATCCATCTCATTCGACATCACAACCACCACTTCCATTCAGGGAGAGGGTAACACTATAACTATATATAATCTTTTTGTTATGGGAGAACTTCGAATGATCTTTCAATGATTCCAACTTCTTATATTGCAAATCCGGAATGTTCAAGTGGTATTGATTATTTCACTTGTTCTTAAGACTTTCTAACCATCGGTAAGTTATCTACTCTTATTGTCAATTTAACGTAAATTTTAGTTGCTGATATTTTCTTAAGGTCTCGCAACAATTACTCTATCATTCCTCTCACATAACATATATTATGCAGCGATTTTTGGTTTCATTTTTCGAAGCAATCCATGGAGAATGCTTTTCCAAGGGTAGGTCATTTCCATATCAAGGTTGATTTGGTGCCATCCTCGGATGAAACTACTAAAAGGAAGTTGAAACAAAAAATGTATTCTGGTCAATCCAAGCTGAATTTCTATTTGATCATTTTAGTTTTGGGTCAAGACCAAGAATTTTTATCAAACTAGCTTGCTAACCCAACCATGTTAATGATGAGCGTGTTTTACAGAGCAGAAGGGGCACGGCTCAGCCCTACCACATGGTCCACGTGTCCAAACCCACATATGACATCGGACCACCTTCATCGCTCGTTCTGTTACATATGATAGAGTACTTGTTTAGCTATCAACTACTCTGCCCTCTTCAATGAGGACATTTTCACTCACGAGTGTAAAGACGTGAATGAGATCAGGTCACTCATCCCACTTCCACCAAAGAGGGGACTAGACGTATAAAGCTATATTCTGCCCTATTTCCTGTGGTTCTCCTAACAATAAACAGAATGGTGTCCTACCCTGTCCGGCGTTTCATCCATCCTCCGCCCAGAATTCAGAAAGAAAGTAGAGAACACGCACTAAACTCAAAAACTCAGCTTCACCGTCTTCTCCAGAAGAATTGGAATTGGACCCACAACACAGAATGCTCCAAAATCCAATCTTACCCCCTCCCATCTCTCAAACTCCACCCGGGCAACACTCAAAACAGAAACCCGACTAATACTTTAAAGAGAGAGAGAAAAGAAAAAAAAAACCCGGTACGGTACCTTGGGGTTACCGGAGGTGCAGAGGTCGGCGACAATCCGATTGAAGGCGTCGAAGCTGCCGCCACCCGCGGCCGATCCGGGGACGAGGAAGCGGAGCGCCTGCGCCGCAGCTGCCATTGGCCCGATTCCCACCCCCCCCCCCACCCCCACCACCACCACCACCACCACCACCACCCCCAACAACAGCAACAGCGACCCAAACCCTAAACCCTAGCAATCCCCCGGGTCACCTCGCTCGAGACATGGACGAGAGGGGACATGGGTACTAGAAAAGAGAAGGGTTTGTAGAGATTTCGCCAATGGAAAAGCGCACGGACACCGCCCCGCCACGCCGACGCGAGTGCAGGCTTCTTTTTGGCTTTGGTTTTGATGAGGCTCGCTTGCTGCTGCGTTTGAACTTGTCTGTAGTTTTGGACATCATCATCGTCAGTGTCCTAGCCTTTCTTTCTTAATTAAATCGGCCACTCTCTTCATTTTTCGGGGCCCAACATGTTTGTTTCGTTTTTTGGGGGGGCTTTTTGTTCTTAGGTCTCCCCGAACGGCTCCTATTTCTCAATTTTCCGGCTTTTTTTATAAATCTCGCGATCCTCACATTTTTCATCATTTGTGACGGGCAACACCCGAAACCTTTCGAAATATTCAAATATTGACATGTGCAAGAATTGATAGTTTTTTTTAATAAATTATTAGTGTTTATGTTGATAATTTTTTCATCATTAAGTTTTAAAGATAATACAATAAATAGGCGTGGCAAGTAGTTTTGATGGGAAAGTAATGAGTGGATAGCAAATAATTTGATTTTTTTTTCAGCTAATGAAAATTAAGATTCATTTTTTTTCCATTCCTAGTAGAAAGAGACATCGTCTAGTTAAAATTACGACCAATTGGTCATAGATATAAACACAACTCACTACTGATTTAGGTAAAAAGATCTAAGGTGATATCCATAATCACGTATGTACCAATTAGAATACCGATAGGAGGATCTTCCTCTAAAGTATGTCCTTGAACACATCGCCACTCTTTCCTTGAATTTTTCTCAAGATCGTGTGAATTATATATGGATAATAACAATAGATCGGGAAGATACAATCTTTCCATCTACATAAAAGTAAGTCATTGGTTTATTGCCCAAGTCAGAAATAATAGTACTCATTTTATCTTAATTTCATTATCATTCAAGGATTTAGCTCTTAAATTGAAAATACTGTTTTTTTAATCAAAAACTCCTCTCGATACTTCCTCGAATTTGCAAATGCCAAGTATTTGAAATTTGGGTGGACAGGCTTGTCGCCGGACTCGTCACCACCTCCCTAACATATTGTTCAATGATAATATTCAAAGTGGGTACTTACAAATTTGGCGCCTTGATTAAATCATCGAGATCCTCAACTTCACCTGGAAAATGTCAAAAACACACAAGCCTCGTATATTTGAGAGATACCTATTGATTCACATGCAAAGCTCAATGAAGCAATTTCTATTGCCTTTTTTACGCTCGGCACTAATCTTTTTCATTTTTCTGATTTCTTTTAGATTTTCTAGGTATACAATTCCTGCAAAATCATATTTTTATCCAAATATTGTATTATTTATAACCACCTCATCTCGAAAACCATATATTACCAAAGGCATTAATTGATTTTTTTTTTTATTTTTTGGGAAAACTGTCAAAAAAGTCTTGAATCTATTGTATGGAGACTAATTCAACCTTAAATCTTTCGATCGTGTCAAATTAGTCATACGCCTTTTGATGATTTACCAATTTAGTCGTAAACCTTTTCATTATATCAATTTAGTCGCGATTTTTTTGATGATTTTTCAATTTAGTCACAAACTTTTTGGCTATTTATCAATGCAGTCTTTTCGACTAAATATCCAAATAATAGGTTTATAACCGAATTGGCAAATCGTCAAAAGGGTCGGGATTATATCGGCCCGAATGAAAGATTCAGGATTGAAATGGCTGCCACGCAAGATTTATTACGTTTCGGACAATTATCCCTTTGTTTTCCAAATTTGATGTACAAACGATAAATTCTTCACCTGATTTTATTATTTTCAAAGTGCTACACGCGCTTGAATTCGAGCAAAAACACAGGAGGCGACCCAACCTTTCTCGTCCGCGCTGCGAGCGATAAAGAGGAGTCTTCCGTGGGAAGACGACGGATAGAGAGAGAGCTTCAAAGTCTCTCCTCTTCTTCTTCTTCTTCTTGAGGCACGGAGGCAATCCAAGCAACCATGTCGCTTCTTCGCGCCATCCCTCTCGTGTCCCTCCGACTAAGACCCTCCCGCGCTCTCGTCCCCGGCTTCCTCCGGCTCAATCTCCGGCCGCCACTGAAGAACGGCGGCGTCCTCCCCGTTCCTGTCGCCGCCAATTGCTGCTGCTGTTCTACTTCCTTTTCGACTTCGTCGGACGCCTCGGCCGCCGGTTCTCAAGCCCCAGTGGCTCCCAAGGACGGCGGGCTCGTCTGGGTGTCGAGGACCGGGCTCTGCGGCGAGCTGTCGTCCGATGACGTGGGCAGGAGGGTCCGGATTTGCGGGTGGGTCGCGCTTCATCGGGTCCATGGTGGTCTCACGTTTCTCAATCTCAGAGACCACTCCGGCATTGTGCAGGTCGAAGTTCAAGCTCTGCGCTGTCGCTTTGTTCGTGTTCTTGTTATTATGCTTCCGCGCTGTTCCTGTGCTAGAAGACGCTGCTATTCGTTGTTGATCGAAAAGATTGGATTTTGAGGGGAAAGTGATGGCTTTACTCCCGTTCTTTACTTGACGGAATTGAGCTTTGAGGACACGATTAGGGGGTATAGCTATCATCCAAATTTTCCAGTTTCGCTGGCGTTGCTTTGTTTGCGTTGGTTTGCATCACGGGGGAATTTAATAGTCGAGCAAAAATTCTTTTAAAGAGTCTTCATGTGTTTTGGCATGTGGATAGCCATTTGCAGATATTGTCATGCTTATAGATATTTCCCAAGTAAACTCGGTTGAAGCAAAAGGAGGTCTGATTTTATTTCTAGTGGATGTAGATGTTTTCTTTCAGAATACTCTCTGAAGGCATATGAACTATATTAAGGGTACCACGAGACTCTATTGACTATAATGTGCAAACTTAAGTTGCGTTTGTTACGTTATTTTGCTCTAATGAACTTTTTCAACCAAAGTTGCTTAATTTCCAAGTTCATGCTTTTTTAATTCTACGCATAGGTCACAACCCTGCCCAATGAGTTCCCGGAGGCCCACGCTGCCATAAATCAATTGAGGCTCGAATATGTGGTTTCCGTTGAAGGAATCGTGCGGTGTCGGCCAGCCGAGTCAATCAACAAGAAAATAAAAACTGGGATGATAGAGGTACATACGCAACTTTTGTGCACCATACTTGCCCTTAATGCCTCTGTGGCTCAAAACAAGAAGCATGTCTTCTAAGCATTAGCGGGCATGGTAATATGCTCCTCCACCTGGCCTTTTGTCCCTAGGGTGGGTCATACTTCTAGCTCCCTATGATTGGCCAGTGTCCACAGAAATCAACCTGCCTCGCGCTTTTGGAACTGTCCTAATTCCTTAGTGGTATTACCGCATTCTATACAATCTTGTTCCTGGATTTCAGGTTGCTGCTGAGCATGTCCAAATATTAAATGCTGTTAGGTCTAAGTTACCGTTTCTGGTCACTACTGGAGATGACGGAAAAGATGCAGTGAAGGAGGAGATTCGTCTAAGGTATCTGCGATGTGATTTTTATGTGACTAGTGAATACTCTTCTAGCATATGTTTTGGGGGTTTTACTTAGAAGGGCTTTTGATAAATGCCCTTAGATACCGATATCTCGATTTGCGCCGTCAACAAATGTACTCCAATATCACACTACGACATAGAGTGGTCAAACTCATTAGGCAGTACCTGGAGGATATGCGTGGTTTTGTGGAGGTACTGTTTTGTGATGGATGAGCAACTTTGAATGTCCATGGCTGAATATGTATATTTTTGCTTGTTTATTTCGTCGTTTGTTTTTTTGATCTTGAGTTCTCAACATTCTCATGGATATAAGGTAGATTGAGACTCCAATTCTTTCAAGATCAACTCCGGAAGGTGCTCGAGATTATTTGGTGCCATCAAGAGTTCAGGTAATTCATTTCTTTGTACATTTTGCTTGGCTTGTCTATATTTGAAGCTTTTAGAAGGATGATTTTCGACAAGGTGTTTACCCTTCAACAGCAGCCTTGTTGAACAATGAAGCTTTGCAAGAAGTTTGTATTATAACTCGAGGATAGTGTGGCATAAAAAGGATTTTGATCTTGCAGATAAAATGCCATGTGAGGTGATGAGGTGTTTGAATTGGAAAATGGACTGGTATAAACGGGGTAGGGAATGTAGTGGTTGAGCCCCAGGAAGTCCTTGGTAGACTAATGAATCTACCAAATGGAGACAGCCTTGAATTGGCTAACCATCTGCTAGAGTAGGTAACTTTAACTGATTGGTTAGTTGTTTAAACTACTAAGATATTTTGCTAAGGAAAATGTGTAGAAACTTTTCTAGTCTGTTGTACATTAACTAAACGAATTACCTTGATGGAGATTGTAAATCATTCAGTATGGATTTAGATTAAAATCTCAAGCAAGAAAGCCACAGTGAGACTCGTTTGATACACCAGTGAATCATCTTCTTACATGATTGGCATGAGCTTGCAGTGTAAATTACAGAAGCCAATCAAATGTGTTCCTGAAATTATTGTTGGCAAGGCATGGAGTTCTCTGATACTTTATCCTACTCTTTCTGAAATGCATGCAGCACTGCTCTTGCGCTTACATAATGCACAATCAATTTGGAGTTCTACATTATTTCTTATTTATTGTTGGCATCAGATGTGTGAAGCCTGAGAGTAAGCCCTTTTGGACGAACAAATCACATGAGAAGTATACAAGGATAATGCGAGTGAATATTGTCTATTTGTCTGGTACATGGTTGTACTCCAATTAATGTGAGAGGAGAATAAGAAGTTCCATATTTATCTATTCTCTGCTTTTTACAATTGGGGACCTCTGATTTGAATATTTCTATTTAGAATATTATCTTCTAGCAAGGAAGGACAGTAGTTCTTGAGTAATTATTTACTAAACATGCCTTTTTATTGAGTTGTTAATCTGATTGTTTAGTCGTTTATTTTGAAGCCAGGAACATTTTATGCTTTGCCCCAGAGTCCACAGCTGTTTAAGCAAATGTTGATGGTCTCCGGTTTTGATAGATATTATCAAATAGCAAGGTAAAGTGGTGTCTTTGCATACATTCATCTAAGTTCTCACCATTAGCCATAACTTGGACATGCTATGACTCAAACTGAGCAATATCAATTTTACCTTGCGGCTCAAAGACGAAACTTTTGGACTCATTTATACTTTAATGGCAAGACTGCATCTAGATTGATTGTGTTTCTGGTAATAGAGGTTCGTGCTAGTTTGTGAGCTTTCTCTTGAGGGATGCATGGGTTGAACCTGTCCCACCAAAATGAGAAAATATAGCTTTAGCTGGCCTAGCGCTTGCTCTTATATGTTTAGTATCATACTATTGTTGGAGTTATAACGTAGGAGATGAAGTGAATGGGTCAATGACAAAACAAGTTTATGTGGGTCTAAGAGATAGACTGGTTCTTCTTTTTTTAGCTAATTGCTGGAACCAATGCCAATTTAATTACGATGACTACACTTCTAGCGGAAAAATGCTGATGATGATTTAGCCCTTTCATCTTGCAGATGTTTCAGAGATGAAGATCTAAGGGCTGATAGACAACCAGAATTTACACAACTTGATCTCGAAATGGCTTTCATGCCTTGGGAAGATATGCTGAAGCTCAATGAGGATTTAATTAGAAAGGTAGCTACGTCCCAGATAGAGTGGTTAATACAACTTTTTGGTTGGATCAGTCGGTTGGAAAGTATACTTTGCACATGCAATTCATTAGAGTTACTTGGGTTTGCATTAACCATTTGGCATGGTTCCCATAGGGGAAAACGCTTGTGGGGAGCAGGAATGGTGAAAGGTGAATGGGGAGCACACTTAGATAAAAAGAAAAAAGGGTGGACTATGAGCACGGTCTCCCAGTAGCTTTTTTTAGGCAGAAATTATGAATTTTGGGGGCAAGCACTTCGAAACATTTAAATAAACTTAAGCATCTGACTATGGTCCCATGTGGGGTAATGTAGTGTAGTGCAGCAGTCAAGGGACTGGCCTCTCATTAACATGGGTCAGTTCGACTCCTCACCAGTACACTTCTTGCAATCTCACCGGTCATTGGGGAGGGGTGATTCACCTTTCTGAGAGATTATCCCAATTGCCAAAGAATTAAGCAGAAAAAAGATAAAGCATCTGTGACAATGAAATAATACACTTTCTCCTATGGATGAAATGTTCTTTCTAATTGATGCCATAGTCTGCTATTTTGATTCCGAGCACCTCGTAAACCTGTAATTGTTTAGGAAGTCTCAGTCCACCTTTATAATAAACCTGTGTTAAGGCCGGCAGCAACTGCGCTCATTTTTATTGTTGCCAGTTTACTATGAATATGTTTAACTTGGTCAGGATGACAAAGAAAGATCTTTCGTCAAACTTTGTTCTCCAAGCATTTTTCTGGACGGAACCTGAAGTTTGTTGTGTCCTGCTATATAGATATTTCTATTCTGTGTGTATAGCACAGTTAAATTCACCTATGGTTGAACAGCAATTTTACCAAATTAACGTCTTTCATCTGCATAAGCCACTACATGCTCATGAGTAACCTGATTTACAGGTATTCCTGGAGATAAAAGGCATTGAGCTACCTGACCCTTTTCCAAATTAACGTCTATCATCTGCATAAGCCACTACGCGCTCATGAGTAACCTGATTTACAGGTATTCCTGGAGATAAAAGGCATTGAGCTACCTGACCCTTTTCCAAGGCTCACTTACGCCGAAGCAATGAGCAGATATGGTTCAGACAGACCAGATACTCGATATGAGCTAGAATTGAAAGATGTAATCCTCGATTTACCTTTTCTTTGAGCATAACTGCTGAATTTATACTGCAAAGCATAGTTAAAGAGGATGCTCCTACTTCCACTCATATGATAAGACAGTTCCTTTTCTAAAAGATGAAATAATGTTCCAATGTCCGTCTTGTTTTGAGAGTCTATTCTAGGACCAGCTTCATATGACCTTTCTCTGTGCCATGCTCCTCTCCCTTTTTTCTTTCTTATTTTAACTCATCTGGTGGTATTTTGCTTGATGTTTTCTGGTTCATTTGTGGATGATTTGATAGTATGTAAAATGCAATCCCTGTGATAGGGATAAAGATAAATCAAAATATGGGGATAAAGATAAGTAAAGATAGTGGAAATCTTTTTTCATTTCTTTCCTATGATGTGTTGGAGGACCATTTCATTGTTTGCACTTCTCCATCCACTTGAATTGTGAATGTGTATGAACGAAAACATTTTCAATGATGGATGGCTTTATTTATATTTCTGAATGCATGTGCAAGCAGAAGCCACATTTCGTGCCATTTTTGTGTGATTTTTTGCCTTAATAAGACATTGAACAAATACTAAATGAACCGTACATGGATCTTGCTTTTGAGTTTTGTGCCATGATCTTTGTTTTGAGCTGGCGCTGCTTATATTACAAGGATGTGGTTTTGACACATCAGGAAATAGCAAATTTACGGGTAATCAGGAAATATCATACTGGACGCATAGATGGGTTCTCATGACATTATTGGAAGCAAATTTAGTAACTCTATCATGGTTATCTACAGGTGTCCGATATATTTGTGGAGGCATCCTTTAAGGTTTTCTCTGATGCCTTGAGAAGTGGTGGGATTGTTAAAGCATTAAGTGTTCCTTCAGGTGCAAACGCTTACTCCAACACAGCTCTCAAAAAAGGTGGACTTTACAGCGAAGCAATTAGATCTGGGGCAAAGGGCCTGCCTTTCCTGAAAGTCTTGGAAAATGGTAGAATTAGACTAGTGTTGCCTTCAGTCTTTTCATTGTAGCTGACCTCATTTGACTATTTACTCGATCGAAATCTTTCAGGGGAAATTGAGGGCATTCCTGCATTGGTATCAAGTTTGGGCCCTCAAAAAAAGGATTTGCTATTGAAAAGATGTGCTGCAGCCTCAGGTGACCTAATTTTGTTTGCAGTTGGAGATCCTGGTTCTGTCAATAGATCTCTGGACCGACTTAGGTTATTTATCGCACAGGAATTAGGCTTGGTTGATCATGTAAGGTTTTAAATTGTCTTTTTCTGATTTAACCTAATGACATGACTTATCTTTGTAGTCTGCCTGATAAATTCTTCTTCCTCAATCTGTAGTCCAGGCATTCAATTTTGTGGGTGACTGACTTTCCAATGTTTGAGTGGAACGATTCAGAGCAGAGACTTGAGGTATGGCTGCTGTCTTCATTTTTCACCTTTAATTGAAGTCAGATGAGGACAAATTTCTATGCAGATGGCTTCTGTAGTCAGTTTCCTGCATGTGGTGTGCATAGCCATTTTCTTTGTTGCTCCAGTTTTTTTTTCTTTTGTTCATATGTTATCTGCTGAGTAACTTAACAACTAGGACTTCTGCTAGATTCTGACTATGGATGGGTTTTGCTAATTTTCACAGTTGACATAATTGCATTTGGTTTACGCACTTGGGCTTTGTTTGGGAAGTGGTGAGGTGGGGTGAGGGAAAATTTGAGAGGGGAGAGAATTCTTTGGAAGTTCGAAATTTCTCTTCGCAAAGATGCATAGTTTTACCCATTTTCCTCCCTCATCTCTCATTTTCCCTACCTCATCTTCTTCCCAAACAAAGCATTAAGGAACGGGCTCAACGAGTCATCTTCTGTGTCCTTGAGATGCGGTCGTTAGAAAATGGAGCGAGATATTACAAGATATCGATAAATTTTACTTATATGCAGATGTGAGGATTTTTTTATTGGTGAAAGATGTAAGGAGCTGATTGCAGTATGGCAATTATTTCAGATATATTTAAGGGAAATGGTAGTTTTATAACGTGAAGTGAAGAAATCTTTGCCACTTTAATGTAGATGTGATAAGCACCTGGTTTCTTTTTCTTACATTTGTGTATGCACATTGGCATAATCTGGGTTGGCGAGCAGCAAATACATCTATCTTGAAATTATTCATATAAATCCTTATGTTCAAAATTTAGATATATTTACATTTATGTTGGTCAGACATGAGTGCTTGAGCGTGAACATGATCAGAATTTGTTTTACCAATGTCATATTACCTCGTTCATTATATTTATCCCTGCTTTGACCATGGTATGATGCACTTTCTTGTCCTTTCCGACCATTTTGGTCCTCTTGACTTCTACTAGGTAGGCAGCCTTCCCTTTCTATTCCAAGTGGATATCAATGGTGAAAAATAACAATATTCTCATTAAATTGGATCTGAGTTTCCTCACAATGGCATATTTCTCCTTACTTGTGAGTGAAACTGTAATTTTAAATAAACTGGTAACTCTTAGCTGTTGGTTTATGTTCTATCCTGTCTTCATTATCTTGTTCTTTTGCAGGCCTTGCATCATCCTTTTACTGCCCCAAACCCTAAAGACATGGAAAATCTTTCTTCTGCTCGTGCCTTGGCTTATGACATGGTGTACAATGGAGTAGAGGCACGCCTTTCTCTTTCAGCAGCTTCTGTTGGTAAATTATGTTAATCTTATGATGTAGAGAATCTAAAATTGCCTTGGCCATCCATCTGTTCCTTTAGATTGGTGGCGGGAGCCTGCGAATTTACAAGCGCGAAGTTCAACAAAAGGTTCTGGAAATTGTTGGAATCTCTCCAGAAGAGGTGAGGACAGATATCTTCAATATCTAACTACTGTTATAAACACAGTTGCGAAAATTTCTCAGCTCCATCTCACAAAATATCTGCTGATAAGTTCAACCTGTGCCTTGATGTTTTCAATCACAATGAAAATGGACCTACATAATGTCTATAGTTTCGGCTAATTTCAGGCTTCTGTGTGATTATGAGCTGCATACTGGTAGATATGAAGGTCATCTGATTACTAATGTGCTATAATAAAATGTGAGATGTTGCTCCAAACTATATATTCCGCTAGTGATGCCTGGATTTCCCCTTTGTTCTTTCTTTCCTATTTTATCTTTGATTTTTGCCCCCAGCTTCAAGTTTGTGTATTTGGACATCAGAAACCTTCATTTGACTTCTGTAGGGGGTCAAATGCAGGTGCTGCTCAAATGATATCAGATGTCCTTTAGGCTAATTAGTCTTTTTTCTGATCAACAGGCTGAAGCAAAGTTTGGGTACCTTCTGGAGGCTTTGGATGCAGGTGCTCCTCCCCATGGTGAGGAATTTCTTTGCCTCGTGAGATTTCCTTTGTGTGTGCATCTCTACACATAATCTTCTGATTTGATATGCAGTTGTTAGCTTCTTAGAGTATTGGAAATATTCATGCAGTGACGGACCATACTGTAATTACTGTTGCAATATAGATAAAAATCATGTTTTTGGGGAATTAAGGGGAAAATCGGATTCCATACCAAGAATTACTGCTTGCCCTTTCATGTAGATTCCCTGTTTCCATGCTGATTGCATTGCATGTGTCTTGATTTGTATGCATACTGTATGTAATTGTTTTTTGATCCTCAATGTTTTCGGTGCAGGTGGAATTGCGTATGGCCTCGACAGACTGGTGATGTTGTTGGCCGGCGCTAATTCGATAAGGGATGTCATAGCTTTTCCAAAAACGACTACTGCTCAGTGTGCCCTTACTCGTGCACCCTCGGAGGTTGATCCTCAGCAGCTAAAAGATCTATCCTTGCAGGCCCAGTAACTTGTTACATGAGTGTGGAGCTAGTTCTTCTCTTTATAGCGATCATTTTTGAAGATGGGATCTCTTTTTTATCGTTTAATCTCTTCAATATCTCGAACATTTTAGCGGGATAAGAATAAAAGGATTAATTCCATTAGTGGCTGGAGTGTACTTCCTCGATAGTTTGTCCCCATAAATGTATCTATTGGAATATGAAAAGTTTTTTGTTGACCAGCAAAGCAGCTTTTCTTTTTGTAGTCCGATTCCTTTTGGTCAGTCCAGGGCTTGAAAGAGCTACACCTAATGAGCCTATTGTCAATGTTTCGTCAAACATGCCTGGGAATCAGGACAGAACTCTGTTTTAAGTATCGTTTATCCAATATTTTGATGGTTGATAATTGCAATCGGGATTGTCTCTATGGCTGCATCCCTTAAAAAGGAAGTAGTTGATATGAATAATTGGTTCTGTCGACTCTTCATGCGTCGGTGGGCAACTCTGTCTAGTGAACTCTGGAAATTTCGTGACTTGTCCTTTTGACACGTAGGAAGGCTATTGTATTGCTAGCAGTGAACTTTATGTCACGCTGATCCGATCACTTTCGCCTCTGGAGGATTTTTACGCCTTCGATGAATTTATGAAGCAACGTTTTAGCGGGTGATCTTTCTGAATCACACACCATCATTTCTTAAGAGCGCTCGATGGTGCCCAAATACATATATGTACGCTCCCATTCAGAGGGGATTAAAAGCCCAAGTTAATTACTTGAACCTATAGGCTTGGCAGAGCAGGGTCTTCGTTATGGCCAGCTCATGCATTCATCAGTTCGTGCTGAATGTTGAATAGGTAACAGTCTTACTGCGCCAGGTTATGCTTGTTTGGCGGTGGGAACCTGGTCAGTAGCCGCTTCCCTTTCTTTCTTGTTGGGTGTTGCTCTGTGTTGGACATTGACACTACAAAACTATGGCTCAGCCGTCAGATTTTGCGCTGCAATAGTGTACTCACTATGAACTGGAAAGTGAGGAGATGAGAACACTAGGTGTATTTTTTAGCTTCCTTCATTCAACCCACTTTTGGCGAGCACCTGAACTCCTCTGTTCTCGGATCTTTCCTTTTATGGGATCCGCGGATTAATTGTGCTGAAATATTAATCGACAGCATACAAATAATATAACTTATAATGCATTTAGATTCCAATATGGAATCTCCTTATTCCGTAAATCACTCTAATTTTTTTTTTGGTTGGATGTAAATTACTCTAATTGAAGTAACATTAGAATTACTCCGCAAATAACAAATTTTCCAAGTTCTCAGTACCCATTAGAATGTAACAAGTCATTGAGATAATTGAAGAAAAACGTAGAAGCAAGTAAATTTAGCAAAGTAATTTGCCAAATTTAAAGATGTCTACGCCAAGTGACCTTCCTTAATATTCCTTCACTATCATTCTATAATCTTGCTTCCCTTATTTCTCTCTATCTCTCTCTGAATGGAGCACTCTGCTGCTGCTGCTGCTACCCTGCAAAATCTGAGTCCTTGGGCTCTAAAAACGCTTCACGCAGACTTCCTTGTCACGACAAGGATAATCTTCATGCTTCTTACTAAATAAGTAAACTGAATGCCCGATCATATGAACTGTGGCTGGCTAGTTGATTATACTAAGCCAATACTTCCTAGGGGGTCTTTCTCTTTCTTATCAAAAGTTGCAGGACCTAATGTTTGATAAAAACCATCACCAACTTATACCGTCCAACTTACTCATATCTGCGTAATTTGCTTTCTTTGACTTCATATACTGAACAACTTACGACTGACTTCGCTCAAATAACTCATCTGCCTAAGATTCTGGAAGTTTGCAACACTTCCCAAGTTCCCATGCTAACCATGCAAAAGGTTACGTCTTAATCTGAAGGTTAGCGATTGACATCTGTTGACATATTGGACTTAATGATGCATGTAACTGGTAATGATGCCGGGATGCCTTATTATGCTCACATGATATGGTAAAAACAAAAATGCAGTCGACTTCATTTTCTATTATCGATCTTCAATAGACATATGCGGCTTATATGTCTCCCCATGATACACGTATCTGCCAATTCATGGATTTGTTTCCAAAATCTACAATATCAGTTATTAAATCCCGTTAATCTGTCAAAAAATGGCATTCGTTTTAAACCATATATATGAAAATATCTCGGTTCAAACACATCCAAATGACGACTGTTGATGCCAACGGAAATAATGCTGCAATAACGCCAATTGCTTGCACACTCGATATAGGAAAAGTGAAGTGGCCGACTTCGTTTTTGTTGTATCTGTCTTCAATATAATTATGTTGCTTATTTTGTTTCCACTTGATACATGAATCTACCCAATGATGGATTTGTTTCCAAAGACTATAATATGTCGGTTATTAATGCCATCAGCGACGCTTGAACCTCATCCAAAATCACATGTGATTTCCATAGTCGGAATAGTATAGATATTTTTCTGGTTGATAAATAGCTGATGAGATAACACAATAGAAATCTAGAGGATAATGGCAGTTTTATCGTGGACCTCCTTGCTTAAGGTGCTGCATCATACAACCTAGCCGATTTTGGACTTCTTAGGATTCACAAATTTGCACAGAATGAGGAATGTCATTGTTTCTGTATGGACAAAAAAAGCGAATCATATGGGGAGGATATATTTCTTTTCATATCTCGACAGGTATATACTGGTCCTTGTCCAGTCAAAACTGTCACAGATATCGGAGAGCCCTTTCAGTAACGAAGGCAGTGCACACAATGCACCAGGAAGCAGGATATGCACTGTATTTAAAAGTACTTTTCGGAACTTTAAATTTTCTCGTGATGTCATAATTACAATAAGCACAAATATCATTAGTCTAGCATTTATATGGCAACGATAAGGGAAAATTGAATTGTCCAACTAAGAATTTTGAGTATCCTAATCCTTCCGTTTTCCTGATATACACAAGTGCACCTAAGGATGAGATGTGGCTAGCATTTCATTTGTCTGTACACACACATCGTTGGCATGTATGAGGTATTATACATACCAATAATCACTAATTTACATGCCATATACACAAGGCTGAGGGAGATTCTGGACTGTCTTTAGGAGGTAAGAGATTAATTACTTGAAAGAGAGGAAATTTTTTGACAACCGAAGACATCTATCCTGGCCAGAACAGAAGCTCCTATAAAACCCTCTATTCCAAGCCCTTCACAAGTCACATCTCCATTCTCTTTTCTGGTCTCTCTCAAGAAGTTTCTTTGCCTTTTTCTGTGCTTTAGCCATGGCAAGAATGACTAGGGGTCGCCAAAGGATTCAAATGGCCAAGATGGACAACGAGAGCAACCTTCAAGTTACCTTCTCGAAGCGTCGATCTGGCCTTTTCAAGAAGGCAAGCGAGCTCAGCACTCTCTGTGGTGCAGATGTCGCGCTGATTGTCTTCTCACCAGGCGAGAAGGCCTTCTCCTTTGGTCACCCTAACGTCGACACTGTGCTTGATCGCTTCCTCAATGGCAATGAACTGCCCCAGCAGACCCCAGGCACGGCGCAGCTCATAGAGGCTCATCGCAACGCCACTATTTGCGACCTCAACATGCAGCTGACCGACGTGCTTGGCCAACTTGAAATGGAGAAGAAGCGTGGCGAGGAGCTCAAGAAGTCGCTGAGGGCTAACCAGGAAAAGCATTGGTGGGAGAAACCAATCGATGAGCTGAGCGTGCCCCAGCTTGAGCAGTTGAGGGTCTCACTTTTCGAGCTCCGGAAGAACGTTGGCAGGGAGACGGAGCAGATGGTGATCCAGGCAACCAACGGCCAGCCGTTCTTTGGAGCGAGCTCAAGCCATGGACCGCCTATTCCTTTCCAAGAGCAGCATGGATTCAGTGCCCCGGTGATGCCGCCCAACCCTCTTCCATACAACTTCGGATATGGATCCGGATATTTTTAGGCTCTCTATAGGCTCTATGGATATATGATTATATGCTTATTTAGTTATGTAATATGAAGTTATTTATGTTTCTGAACTTTTATCTGCGTATGTGATTGTATGCGTGAAGTCATTTCGCGTATGCATCCAAAAACAAGAAGTTAAAGGGGTCTGTTTAAGGATTTTAAGTGGTAATATTGATAATGCGTTCTATGTTATATTCATATTTGATCAGTGTGAACGTTGTGCTTAACCTTTGCTCTTGTTGCTTGATTATGTTATAGTTTCAGATCAATCGATCGTCACCTGCTGCAATTAGACATCTGCGCAGGCCAATTGACCTTCGCATAAACTGATTGTTTTTGGAGGTTTATCCTCATCGAACTTGAGGCATGTTGCGTTGGTTAATTGAATCTAGGAACAAGATCTACTAATCGTTAAACGACAGAAGATTAGATCTTCGGATGGAGGCGACGGTTTCAACAATAGACAGGTGTCAGATCGATCGCCGCTATCTAGCAAATCTTTGTTCATATAAGTTGCGATTAGTAATTACCATACAAGAAGGATACGCTTTTCGGCATTTCACATCTGAGACGCGTGAAGCCGGCACGTGACTGTCACTCTCCTCAAGCCGTTTCTGATATTCAAAAGAAAGTTATATATATCGAATACAGTTCCATTTTTCCTTCCATCTAGGCAAATTAAAGGCGATAAAAACTAGTAGGAAGCCAAACCAAGGACCAGGATGTATGTAAACTTTGAATATGGTTGAATGTGCACGGTAGGAATGAAGAACCTTGCGGTCAGAAATAGAAGTAACCTATTAAAGTTTCAGGATAAGGCCAATTCCTGGTGGGGCGAAAGAGTATTTGTTTCTGTCTGTTTGATTTGTATTAAATCATAATTAAATAATTCTAAACAGTTTAGCAGATAAATCTTTCCTTCCAGCTATCAATATGTTCATTACTCAGGAAGATGCAGAATACGCCTCACATGATCTCCCTTGACGTATATGCTTGAACATTATCATTCATATGCTGCTAATGATGACACGCTTCGCTAAAATAAGCCTTTTGAAGCCTGCTTTTGCAGAAGTAATTGAAACATGGAGCACTCACGGGTCGGATCGCGTGTCCATACTTTGTAGCACCATATGAAGTCTGGCGAAAGCGATGACCAGTACAATTCATTCTTCAGTTTTTGATGTTCTCCTCTTTTTTTCTGAATTAGAAATGAGAATTCTAAGATTTTTCCACTGAAAAACTAGGGTCTTTTCATTAACCACCTACCAGTTTCTCTGATCGTCATAGTATATGAATAGCAAATACCTTGTTCCAATGACAACTTTGCTACGTAGAGTTATTGTTACCGTTGTTCATTTACTGATTGAAAGATGATTTTCCAAATGAAACGAGTCGCAATTGCAGCAGATTCGATTATGCAGCTTTTCTGAAAACAAGAACGTTTAGTCTTTATCAGGCTATCAAGTTGATTCGACAAACCATTCGCATGTGCTGTTCTTTTCTTGACCATCAGATCAATCAGACTTTGAGCTTCAACACCAATTCCTCACTTGATATCCTAGAGCTATTCGAAAACCTCGAACCCCGACCGGAGAATACACACGTCGCCCCTACACTAACATGTTCGACACATCGGCTCTTTCCCCATCGGATCATTCGGAGAAAAAAGAACAGACTCTAGTGATTAGCTTTGATGACAGCGCGTCGCCTCTGGTTTGCGCTTTGAAAAGCGAAGTTGGAGGAGAGATTACATTAATGAGAGTATAATCCAAGGTAGAAGACAACCGAGGGTGCTGCAACGTGCGTGTAGAGTTCTGTCCTGGCGCCAGCAAACTTCTTACAGGATACGTAAATGCTCCTGTCATTTACTGTTTTCTGACTCCATCTTTGCTTGTTGCTGATCTTTGGCAGAACTGGGATAGAGATTAAAGGTGATCCTTATGCACTGGCATCTGTAAGTGAATTCCAGAAAACAACAAAAGTAATTTATGAGCTAACTATTGTTCCAGTTTAGAAACTGAAGGCAGATACATGATGCACTCCCATGTTACCAAAAGAGAAGACAGTTGAGTTCAAGTGAATATGAAGGTTCTCTTGAGAAATAAAGAGTTATTCGTGTGTCCATTGTTTTCTTTCGAGGGTGTGAATGCATTCGAGTCGAGCTAAGTAGAGTCGATGTACTGGCGGGCTCGAGCTCGACGCGGCTCACAAACTCAATGCCTCAAAATCGACTCGAGCTCGATCGAGTATTATCAATATATCCTGCTTGAGATCAATTTGACTAAACTTGATTATGCATATGGGGTACAGTATGAATTTTAATGATCATTGCTGTTCACTTTAAGAAGCATTAAAAATCTTTAACAAAAAAAATGTGGGCCTGTCCGTAAGGGAAAAATTGTCTAAAAAGTCCTAAACTTATAGTACGGCGGCCAATTTTGGCCTAAACCTTTCAATTGTGTCAATTTAATTCTAGACTTTTTGACGGTTTGTCAATCTAATCACAAACCTTTTTAATTTTGCCAATTTAGTCATAAATCTTACAATGATTTGCCAATTTTTGACTAGAAATCACGGACGTGGCGGTCTAGTTAGCATCGACTATCCTATATGGCACAACCAACGCTAACGTGGACAAGTTTTTTTAAATTTTTTCTTCTTTTTTTCTTTTCCTTTTTTCCCTTTTACCCTCTACCGGTCATCGCCACGCGTCATTGATATACAGTAGGGTTCGCTGGGCACTGATGGGTGCTTCGACACCCTTGCCAGCCTTGGGCAAGGATCACTCGCGCTTGGGCTAGCGAGGGCAGCCCTTGTTAGGGCGAGGGTCCCCCTCCCTGAATTTGGCGAGGGGGCCACCCTCACCGGCCATCGACTAGGGCCGGTGATGGCCGGTGGAGGGAAAAAGGGAAAAAAGTAATAAAATAATAAAAAATTATCGATGTCGGCATCGGTCATACCATGTAGGACCGGCGGCACTGATTAGACTGCTACATCAACAATTTTCCGGCCATGGTCAGATGAATTAAATTGGCAAAATCGTTAAAAAATTAAGGACTAAATTGACAAATAGTCAAAAAGATTTAAAATAGATTTGCACAATTGAAAGGTTTAGAATTGAATTAGCCACCTTCTAATTGGTTTAGAGCTTTTTGGACAATTTTCCCGTCAATCTGAGCATTAGCGAGCTCGAGCTCGATTGGACGAGCTCCTCGAGTGGCTCGAACTCGAGCTCACCTAGGAATTAGCCGATTCGATCTTTGATATTCATCAAGCATAGCCCGATTCGCTTAAACCTCCATGGTTCTACTCGTGTTAAAGCTCAAGGAATCTTGATAAACTTGGGAGTCAGAAGCTTTGAGACGCAATGCAATTGGCCAACGGTTGTCTTCAACGGTTGCATGAGCATTGTTACATTTACATTCATGCAAGTTGTACGGGGCAAATTGTCCACTCAGTTATAAACCTATTGTACATATGCCGATTTATTTATAAACATTCCAATTTTGCCAATTTAGTCCTAAACTTTTCGCGCGAAATTCCAATGTGGCCCTTCCTATCAATTTTTCCCGGAAATCACCGATGTGACCGACGGTCCAGTCAATGACGGCGAAAAATTGATCGGAATGATCACGTTGGAATTTTATGCAAACGTTTAGGACCAAAATTGACAAAATTAAAAAAGTCTACGACTGAATTGGCATATGTACAATAGGATGAGGATTGATTGGGTAATCCTCCCGGTCGTATATGATCATCACGTTGCTCTCACACGGGAATATATAGTCTTAATATGGACGACCTGATTTGCCACAAAATAAATTCGAGGTTAGAACACGGTTTTACAAGCTAATTCATTACGTACCCTCCCATCCTCGTTCAAATTTCAAATAGAAAGAAGGATAACAGTCATGGACCACCGAAAGAAAGCGTGGTCGTCGGGTCCATATAGCTCAGCTGGCAAGCAATTCGAAATTCGAGTTGCAAACATTCGTCCTTTTGACTACTTATTGCCTTAATTAAAAAAACAAAAACTTGTGATAACCCATAATTAGCGAATAGCCCCCCTGCCAAATCAAGTTTTATTCTTGAAAAAGTCTTGCTAATATTCTGTCAATTGAAAAGAAAAGGATCAAACATCCTAACATAAGTGTCCACGCAAAGAAGAATGAGTTGGAATCCTCGTTCGAAAGCTGGCCTTTCCCATAGTGTCCGAATACATTGCAATCGGCCCCTTTGAGGATGTAAACCTTAAGCATTACTTCAGTCCCTAACATTCCAACATTCCAATGTTGATTAAGCATATTTTTTTTTTTGGATTAGGGTTCAAGTTATGGCAAAGTGGGACTTCCGGGCCTGGGGAGACGCCTCGATAAAGAAAAGAACAAAATAATTGCAAAACTTTAGGAGTTGGAAGTGCAATTGACAAAGGCAAATAAGATTTCGGAATTGGATGCCCCCAATTCCACCATCATCCCTCTTTTGTTTTTAAATAGCGCCCTCGCTGTACCTAAGCCTTTCGAAGAATTGGGTTTTTATTCCCGAAGATTTATGTCGCGGCACCGAACGTGTCCAAGAAATTTGCAACGTAAGTGTAATGTCGGTCGATTAGATGATAGCTATTTGAATCGAGCCATCCTTGGATCGAATCGAAGGCCATATGGTACGCGTCGAATCCTCCAATCTCGATCAACCGTAATGCACGTAAGAGGATCGAGGATCGAGAGAACAAGAACAATGGACATGGTCACGATATTAGACATATATATATGTAATTAAAGAATCGGATAATGTGGGAGGTACCTAGAAATGGAAACCGAGGGAGTAATCAAAGCCGGTCGAGGAAGAAGGAATCCAAGGACAGAAACAGCCAGGAGAAATTTGCCTGCCTGCCGATGCCCATGCCCCTGCGACTGCTGAGGTGGCAGATTTTGATTGGCTGGCGAGGGGGGCCCACGCCACGCAATCAACGGGGGTAGATTCCAGAGATGACGACACGGATGACATGATGGCTCGTTCGGGGGGAAGAGAAAAATGCAGCGGCTGGGGCCCGCGCTCCGATGCTGGGCCAGGGCTCCCTCCGTCCATCTCAGCCGTCGAAACGACAGATGCATTTTCCAAAAAACCGAAACGGAGCCGCGAAATAAAATAAAGAGATTGCAAAAAAAAAAAAAAAGGGGAGAGAAAAGAGGAGGAGGACAAAAGGACATGATGAGAGTTGCTGGCCAATGGTTGTAGCCCACCGACCGGGGGACGAGCGGCGAGCCCCGTTCCCCGTACGTGTTCTGGGGGTGCGGTAAAAGACAAAAGAGCCCGGGGAAAATATATATATATATTTTTTAATTATTTTTCCTTAATTAATCATCATTTTTTTTTTATTGTGATTTTATGTGAACGAAATATTTTTATTGTAAATTTGGAGAGAGAGAGAGGGATGCGCTGGCAATCTGGGAATCCGAATGTACGTGCACCAGCTCAGGTCTTCAGCCGCACGCGCGCCCCAGCCGCACCTTCTGGAACTCCCTCCCCCGGGGGACTCCAGGATCCCCTGCGCCCGTTCCCACGCCGGGCGCCCGTGAGCTCTCCCTTCGCGCCCGCACGATCCCTCTCCCCCCCGCCCCCGCGTCGTTGCCTCGGCTCGGATCTCCAGACGTTGAGCCGGCGGGGGCCTCGTAGATAGGATTGGGACCCACGTGATTAACGGTTGTGATTGATCCGGTGCGCCGGACGATCTGGCTTAAGCAAAGGAATTCCCGATTCGTGAAAGCTTTTCTTCGGCGAAAAAATAGAGGAGAAAATTATTTACTATTCAAAGCAGATTGAAATCGATGAAATTATTGATGGAGGTAAGGAAATAAATTGTCTGTCGAGAATTGGCGAGAGACACTTGTTCGAGTCAGAGCCCAGGGATCAGATGCAATCGAAGCCATTACCTCATAGGTGACCCATCTGTTCAATCTCTATGATTGACTCGGTACATGATGGGACGAGGCTTGATATGATCATAACCATTTGTTAATTGCTCAAAAAGAGCGACACGAGGTTCTTATATTTTCCCCCTCTTTCTAGGCAAAAAGAGGTAATGTCTATTTAAGATATTAAACTGGATATTCGTCTTACGGTTTTAATTTTTAGGACAATTGATAATAATACCATAAAATTTCACCTTGTATCAAAATAGGAGGTGTTGAATTCAAATATTATCGAGCAAAAAGATCGGACAAAACCTGAAGAAGAATATTAGAATTATTCCCCATTTTTTCGAGAGGCTCCGCCTAACACGAAACTCACGATATCAAGTAAAATCATGTTTTCGATTTGAGGTTTGGCTATTGGGTCGTGACAAGGACAAATGTCAAAACAAAGAAGGGATGACCAGACCACCATCGGGATAAACCAAAAGCCTAGAAAGAAAACGACATCTGAAATGCTTTCAACTTCAAATTCGGCCACGACAACTCCTAGTGCTATTTGACCCCAAAAAAAAAGGAACTCCTAGTGCTCGACAGCCATGGTTCCGCTAATCCATAAAAAAGCAAGCACCATTCCTTGGTAACACGTGTTTACCACCTTGTGTTTTATTGTGGAGATAATGAGAGCCCTTTGAATTTCTTCGGTTCAGGCAAAGTCGTCCCTAAACTTATTTGGTTCGATATTTTTCTTAAATTGCGTATTTATTTGTTCATGATGGTCGTTTTCTTAGATTATTTAATGCAAATGCCAGCATAGGCGTCGCCACTGGCGAGACTATGCTGTTGCTCGCTTCGACGGTCCAAGTTAAAAGACATAATAGCCCATTTGATGAATGTGGGAATGATTTTTTGTTTTTGTTTTCCGTTCTCTCTTTCAAATTCTTCTCTGCAAGGTTTTTTCTTTTAAGTTTTAATTGTTTTGACGATCATATAGGTGCCAACGCGGTACTTAACGGTTGCGCCACCGTTTCCTTTTATATTTTACTATAAGGTTCAACTTGAGCATATACATACGTTGCTCAAGAATATGATTAAATAAGGAAAAATCATAAACGACATGCATAAATTGAAAAAGTATAAGGACCTTCCTTACCATTATCCCTATATTATACAATGAAGTGGTCAAGGCAACCCACGAATGATAGTCTTGCTCTTTCCACAAATTCCAATTTTGACGAAATACTTTTTGTAACATGTTGACTAGTCAAATGCATCTAGATCAACAAAACAATTTCCATGAATTTTACACATGGGACTATGCTCGTTTCATCATATTGTGAAATTAAGCTACCAAAGAAATGAATTAGATTTATTTTTATATCAAGAAATAGGATTAGTGTACTAGACTAGAGTTTATTTAGTCGAGACCTCTGTTGTTCCCCGTCTTTTAGAGTATCTAAAAATACCACCAGCATCTCCAGTCACATCGCTATCCGTTAGTTATACCTACACTACACAATTTGATTGGTGGGGAGGGGGGTGGTCATCAGCCTATTGGAGTTGGTATTTAGATTTCAGGTCCCAGTCATAAACCATATTCGTCGCTACCGCTTTTACTCCATTTTTCGGTCCTAATAATATTCCTCAAGAAAAAAAGAATAAAATTACAGACACCCGATTAAAGCAGGCCTCGAAGACAAAATCCCCCCCCCCCCCCCAAAAAAAAAAAAAGGGGGGCGAAAAATCGAAACTTCAAAGTTACTCGGCAGCTAAACACCTGAAAAAAAAAAAACATTGAATTGTACAATTGTATTCATCCAGCATATGTTTTTGTTGTTTGGCAGTCTGGTCAAAAGGAAGAGGAGATTTCAGTGAAAAACCTTGACAGCAACCAAGCTCTGATTCCCAATCCCAAGCCCAAACCAGTTGATATATTTTTATATTCATTCCACTGACCCTCTAAATTTGAGAGAATTTGCTGGGTATGAGGATGTACAGAGAGAGAGAGAGAGGGGGGGAGAGGGGGGTCCAGGGGGAGAGCAGTGGGGGGTTGACCCTGCTGTCTCAGTGCTCACACCTGGAATGCCCCAGCTAGATTCCAGCCTGTTCATCCCCCACCTCAGCACACCAAACACACAAAATCTCTTCCCTCTTTCCAAATTCATCACCCTTCTTATTCTCTCTCTCTCTCCCTTCCTCTCCCCCACCTCAAAGCTGCTGCAGCAGCACACAACGCACCTTCTACTTCTTCACAATATACTCAATACATACAGTGGAGGGTTCCTCTGCTCTGCCTTGCCTTGCTTCCACTCCAAGGAAGAGAGCTTTGGGGGCGATCCAAGAAATGGATCCCTGCCCTTTCCTCCGTGTCCTCGTCGGCAACCTCTCCCTCAAGCTCCCCCGGCCCTCCTCCTCCGCCGCCCCCTCCGCCTCCTCCGTCCACCCTTCTTCGTCTTCCTCCTCGTTCTTCTGCAAGATCAAGCTCTCCAACCTGCCCCCCCAGCACGCCTCCCTGTCCCTGGCCTCGTCCCCCGGAGACGACTCCCCCGGCGGCCACCGTTCTCAGCCCCTCGCCGCCTCCTTCAGCCTCCCCAAGCCCCTCCTCGAGAAGCTCGCCCCCCAGAACCCGACCTTGAGGGTCGAGGTCTACAGGGGCCGTTTGGGGAGCGGCTGCGGGTTGGTCGGCGGCTCGAAGCTGATCGGGAAGGTGTGCGTGCCGCTGGACTTGAGGCGGGCGGAGCCGCGGGCGGTGTCGGTGCACAACGGGTGGGTGGACATCGGCAGGAAGAGCGGGGAGAAGCTGCACGTGAGCGTGAGGGCGGAGCCTGATCCGAGGTTCGTGTTCGAGTTCGAGAAGGAGCCGGAGTGCAGCCCCCAGGTGTTTCAGGTCCAGGGGAGCGTGAAGCAGCCGGTCTTCACCTGCAACTTCAGTTGCCGGAACAACAACGTCGGCGACCGGAGCTTGCGATCCAGGTAATTGGTCTCGCTTCAATTCCAATGCTTTTCGTTTTCAGAACAGAGTTAGGAAGTTAACAGAAGAGAAGATCACTCAAAACCGTGGGATCAGTTTCGATTTGAACTGGTGCCTTTTCCACTTTTGCCTTGTTGGGTTTGAATGCAAAAAGACGATTTTGCGAAAAAGATTGAAGATTTCGAGCCTCTGTCACGGCGTGTTTTGGTTCTAAAACTGGAAATGTCAAGTGGGTAGGACCCGATTGAGAAAAAGCGAATCATTTGATCACAAGAGTTTGATTCTGGAATTGATTGGTGCTTCTTCAAATTTGGTTTTGGAGTCTAACTGTGTTGCTGTCCTGCTGCGATACAGATCGTCCTTGTCCGAAACAAGCACATCGCGAAGCTGGATACCGTCTCTGGTCGGCAACGACAAGGACCCGCATTCTAAAGAGAGAAAGGGATGGTCCATCACCATCCACGACCTCTCTGGCTCTCCGGTGGCTGCAGCATCGATGGTGACGCCCTTCGTCCCGTCCCCCGGGTCCGACCGGGTCAGCCGGTCCAATCCGGGCGCGTGGCTCATCCTCCGCCCGGGCCACGGCACCTGGAGCCCGTGGGGCCGCCTCGAGGCCTGGCTCGAGCATGGCAGCTCCGACATGCTCTCCTATCGATTCGAGCTCCTCCCTGACACCACCGCCTCGACCACGGCCACCGTGGCCGATTCCTCGATCAGCATTAAGACCGGCGGCAAATTCACCATAGACTTGACCACCAGCGTGTCGCCCATGAGCAGCCCGAGCAGCAGCATGGACTTTGGGTCCGGGTCGTGGTCCGGGTCGGGATCCGGGTCGGACTTCGTGGGATTGGGGCTGTGGCCATCGGTGCCCGGTGGGTTCGTGATGTCCTCGACCATGCAAGGGGTGGACAGGGCGAGCAAGCCGCAGGTGGAGGTGGGGGTTCAGCACGTGACGTGCACCGAGGACGCGGCGGCTTTCGTGGCATTGGCGGCGGCTGTCGACCTGAGCATGGATGCCTGCAAACTGTTCTCCCAGAAGCTGAGGACAGAGTTGAGGCAGCAAAGTCAGGATTGCGCCATTTGATGCGATTACTCATCGGGATCTCGACTTGGGACGGACAGAGCCGGCCATGGCCACGGCATTTCTAACGATTAAGTCTCACGTGGACCTCTCGCGACGCAGCGATCGTCGTGAGAGCGGATGATCCGTGTCGAAGTCATTGGATTTTTCTTTTTAATTTTCTTGATCATTGGATTTTTCTTTTTAATTTTCTTGACCGTGATTCTTTTGATGAGTGTTTTTTTTGGCTCGGTTGGGCGATTAGGAAGTGTACAGAGGAGGGTGAGCAGGCGATGATTAACTTCTTTTGCTTTGTTTTTTTGTTATCTTTTGGTGTGCATCTTGTGGGTTGTGATCACTATTGAATTTGAGTGCTTTAATGTTTCATTGGTTGGATTGACGTACTGTTGTTGTTGTCGAGTTTATCTATGCTGTCCTTGGCAATTTGGCAGTTGTACATAGGGATAGGGATGGAGGATGTCCTAAGTATCCAATGTTAGGCTCTGCTGGAATTGTCTGACTATTAGAATCACATGATGATTGATGGCAGATAAGACAAGGCCAGAACCAGAATCCTAACCCCTCTCCTGAAATCTAGCTCCCCCTTTTTTTTTTCACTCTAATAAACTATGAAGTTAATTAAGACAAAAAAAAAACTATAGAGTTAATGGCCCAATCCTTATTTCACGTCTTAATCAAGTTAATGACACTATTCTCTCTCTCTTTCCTCAAGCCAAAGATAAAAATTTAGACATCTCTCTTTCTCCATATAATGATATGATAATCTTCATTCACGAGCATACGCTACTTTTCATTCATTTGCGCCGTTATAAAACTTTACAAACAAAATGAATAACTTATAATTAGATGGGATGCAATCCTCTATGAAGTTAATTCAGACAAAAAAAAACTATGGAGTTAATGGCCCAAAATTTTTTTTTATCGTTCTTTATATCATGTCTTGATCAAGTTAATGACACTATTTTCTCTCTCTTTCCTTAAGCCAAAGATAAAGATTTAGACATCTCTCTTTCTCTATATAATCATACGATAGTCTTCGTTCACAAGCATGCGCTACTTTTCATTCATTTGCGCCGTTATAAAACTTTACAAACAAAATGAATAACTTATAATTAGATGGGATACAATCCTTGACATTGTTTTCTTTCTTTTCACCACTTTGCAATTTCTTTTTTCTGAGAAACAAACGGTAAATGATACTTTCCTAATATTTTTAGATTACTATAGATATTTTGAGTATTACATTGATGAGGGCTGATGGAAGCTCAAAAAATGAGAGAAAAGATATCTTTTCCCACTTCCCATGCCTTGCTTTTATATAAGTCCATGAAAAGTTGGTCATAAGAAAGACAAAAATAGGGGATAAGTGCATTGAAAGTCTCAATGCTTGTCACAAAATTGCAATTGAATCTAAGACTTTTAAAAAGTGAAATCAAGTCTTAAAACTTATCACGAAAGTGTAATCGAGCCCTAAATATTTCAAAAAAAGCAATTAATAGAAGGACTTAATTGGATCAATTTAATGAGTATTAAGACTTGATTGCACTTTTTAAAAATTTTAGGACTCGATTGTATTTTCGTGACAAGTTTTAGGATCTCCAATGCACTTATCCATTAAAAAAAAAGTATTGCCAAAGGAAAGAAGAGGGTGTGTCGCATTGAGAATACCTTATGGTCTCCAGAGTTTTGTTCGTGTTTTGAAACAATCCTTTGCTTAGTTATTGCCAAAATTCCAAACATGTTCAAATATCACCAAAGTCAATTTTCTTTTTTCCAATTGAAGGTGTGACGACCCATACCCTAGGTGGTGGGCATAGGATGAGGCACGGCAGGGGAGGCTGCGCCTCTACCTTGGACGTGCGTGGGGCGAGGTTGAGCGCATGTCTCTTGTCTCACATCGTTGATGAGGGGGTCCTAGGCTTCGCCTCGCCCCGCGCACCTCCACGGTAGAGGCGTAGCCTCCTCTGCCATCCCTCATCCTGCGACCACCGCTTATCTAATGCGACAGATATAAGGAAACCGTGGAACAACTAAATTACAATGAAGTGATGATGAATTCGCGACTAGACTACAGCCGATGTTGATGTTCTAGCACCGACAAGTCGGTGATACGATGAAAAGATGTCTCCAAGTACAACTTTTTCATTGCCAAAACTCATGGGCATTAACTTTTCACATGAAAGTAGCGATTGTAATAATATGTTTTGCCTCCATTTTGGGTTGGGGAAAATTTCCTTTCGCAATGATTTGTAGGCTATAAGTTACGGTCATCAGCCACGTCGGGCCGCGAATCGCTATCAACGGCCCTTTCGTTGTCCGTCGCGCTCTTCAATTGTTGACACGACTCATATATTTTTCCACCTAAAACCCAATTATCCTTAATGTCTCTCCACAACCTATGTTAGGCAACCAAATTTTGCTCACCAGCATCCATTGTCGCATTGGCGCAACCACCACGTCAACCACCACGTCGGTCGCCGCCTACCTCCACGGCCGTGGCCACGCAAGCTTGCGGCTCCAACTCCCTCCCTTGACCGGCAAAGTCCCTTGGGATGCCATTGCCTTCACTCCAGATTTGTTCACTCTACCCTAGATCTTGGCAAGGCGTTGGCGAGATTCGGCAATTGCCATCGAGATTATAAGATTTTGTTGGACCGTTGCCAACTGTTCAAAAAGTTTTAATTACTTAAATGGAAGTGCGATTTAGTACTTATATTCTCACAAAGATAATACGGAATCCTTTGGGGATGGCCGAATTTGGAGGGGACTTCCAAACATGGTCGTCGACGGGGACAAGGCAAAACTTGCCATGCCGTGTCGAGGTCTTTCACGACCAAGGTGATGGTGATGGCTCGATGAGGTGAGAGAGACGAGAGAGAGAGATAGATGGAGAGAGCACAAGTCCAGTCCGTGTGCCACGTGTCGAGCATCCGTGAGTGCGGCAAACGGCGGGCTTACAGATCATGGCAGTTGATCCATGTCTCCTACATTGGATGGCGTTTGTAACTCGTAACCTATCAATTAAAGACATTGTCGAGGAGATTTTTTTCAAATCGGGATGGAGGAGAATATAGCCCCTGTCTTATTTTTTTTTTCCCAAGAACAAAGGAATGAAATTCAATTTCAAGTTTATTTTCTCATTGTCTCCTAATATTGGGCCGAAGCGGTACACTGGCCCGGCCCAAACCCGAATTTTCCTTACCTCTGGTCGACTTCGCCGTTCCTCTTCCCCCTCCTCCTCTCTCTCAGGCGCAGGAAGCACCACCGAGCGGGCGCGCAGCACAACCCAGGTAGCATCATCTCTGCCTTTCGCTGCATCTTTTCAAGTTAGTTTCTTCAAATTCTGATTCTAGTCCTCTCTCTAGTTTTCTAGGCGTAAAGGGTTCAGATGACTTTGATCAAGTTTGGGTATTTAACATGGTTTAGTGCTTTTTCGGGAGTTCCGGTCTGGTAATTTGTTCACGGGTCGTAGGATGGTGTCCATTTTGATTGCCGGGTTGCTACTTTTTTTTGGTAAATGGGAAAAGGGGGTTTGGGTCTTTGACGTGGAAAAAATTGAGTCTTGAGGGGTTGAAGGAGGATTGAGGACTATATATGCTTGGGGGGAAAGGAGGAGTGGATGAGAAGACAGAGGAATTTTGAGGGCTTTGTGTGACTAATGGCATCACGATATCCATTGTTGAGCAAGCAGTGAGCTCTCTTTGCTTGCACCTTTTCTTCCATAGTGAGGAGGGTATGATGAAGCTGGAAAAGTGCTGCTCCTTCGAAGCTCACAATGGTCTGTCTAAGAACCCCAATTCAATGTAGTAAGCTATGGAAGAGTTGCTGGATGGATTAAATTTGGAGTCGGGATTGTTCTTGATTTGGGTGAGTCTTATCTGGGTCGATTGTTAGTCTGTCCTTAGTTCAACATGATTTAACATCATATACAACTAGGGCAGAACATGTTTAAGTCTTGCTGCAAATTGTTTATAATGATCTTGTCAGTTATAAGAATATCAAATACTACATTCTCCATCTGATTATGATTAAATTCTGTTCTTCATTCAGTGACAACTTCAATCCTTCGAACTTCGCTTTTGCTGTAGTACTTCGGCTTGGCAATAGGGATGGAGACCACGAGCCAAGAACTTCTGAAACTAGAGAAAAAGGGTTTGTCTGCCTCATCTATAGGTAGTGATTTATTTTACCTCTAATTTTGATGTTTGGATCGTGAGAGTGGCTCTGTTCGCGTGGGTCAAAATAGGTGCGTCGATTATTGCCATTATGTGATTTTATTTTACGTGCTTTAACATGCAGAGTCCACACTGTCTATCTGTAAAAATAAGGATTCACGCTCTCAAAGAAAGTGGCAGCACCTCAGTGGAAAGCCATTAACAAGTTCAGTTCCTACGAGCCAAGGTTGTGAATTCGTCATCTAATCTTTTCGATCAGCATAATATCTTTTGACAACTATAAGCTGGTTTATGTTCATCTCATAATTTATGAAAATGGCTGTTTAGACGAATTAATTTCCTGTAAACTATGAAACAATGGGCTAGGAGGCTTTTTGTATGGTGGGTAAACTTCCAAGATATCAGGGTTGATTGGATATGGTTGTGTGGTGTGTACCACCCCTTAGCATGGTTTCAATAACTTATCCTTTAGTTTCCAAAAAGAGTCAATTCCTTTGTCTGTTTGGCTTTGCTGCAGTTCTTGGAAAAGTGAAGGATTTTCTGGGAGTTTTGTCTGAAGCTAATAACAAACTGCAGGTCGATGCAAAGGTTTGGAAAATCATCTTGCTCCTCCTGTGACATTGTCTTTCTTGCATTGATACGACTTGTTATGACCCATCACGCACAGCTCTTGGTTTATTATGTAGGACAATCCTGAAAGCTATGACATTGAAGTTCTCGACGGGAACGAATCAGAAATAATAGAAATGGTACTTTTTGCTGCTCTTTTGTCTACCCTGGTATAGTTTTTGGGTGATGGAACCATCAGCTGATGCTTTTGCACTTATAAAACAGGACTTGATGCTGGGGATCGCTGATCTTCACACCCCTGAAGCAGTAGCAGCTGCAGAATCTGCAGTCGCGAGTTGTTATCCTCCGATTCCATTAGCTTCTAGCACTGGCGAAACAGGTTCAGAAGATACCACCGACGATGACGACGACAAAAATGACAATGAGAATAGTGATGACGATCACGGTATTTGCCAAGCGGGAGTTCCCACAAAGCACGCGAGGTCCGAGTCTGGTGAAGAGGATCCGTGTGGAGGGATCGGAAACAAACAGTCGAAAAAGAAACCGAAAAAGCGTACCAAGATTATTGAGTTATGATGATTTGTGTTTCGTTTTGCTGACTTTCTACATAGTAACGAGAGAAATGCACAGGTAGGAAGTTCTTGATAGGATGCGTCGTCTAGCGACAACAGACTTACAATATGAATGTTTCAAATAGGGATTTATCCCGGTAATCGTATGAAAGATACGAGTTTATTTAGAACTTCGATAGACCGTTCAATACGGCCGCTCACCCTCGTAGTTGCCGGGAGGACCATAGTTGCATATCACGAACAACCACCCGTTATCGCACTTCACTCTAGCGCATCCTAGATGAACAGAGTTACGCCACACGACTTGAGTGTAGTGCAAGCACTCGCCTCCTACGCACGAGTTCGAGTCGTAGTCATAGTTGCCCTTCTCTCCCACCCACATCTTCACCGAGTCCCTGCCGCTCAGGATGCCATAGCCCACGGCCAGGTTCTCGCCGAAGGGCCCTCCGGAGTGCTCGAGGTTGCAGTCTCCTATCCGCTCGTTCGCGTACTTCTGAGCGTAAGCCGCGACCGTACTGTTCCAAGCGATCGGGCCGACCCCCACTTCAGCACGAGCGGCGTTGTGCTCGTCAACGAAGTCTTGGTGGGAGTTCTGCGCCGCTGCGATGCGGGCGAGGGAACAAATCAGGCCAGTGAGGAGTACGGATATGGCTAGTGAAGGTATGAGCAATTTCATGTTTGAAGCTTCAAGCGAGGCAATCGAAAACGGATCTTGGTGCAATGCAATGTATGGATGATAACTTGTAATGTTATGAGGAGTATTTATAGGAGTAACACCGGTGGAATCAAAGGCAATTATGTATTTATTGAAAGCGACGGCGTTACACATTTTTGGTTTGTTTAGGAAGTTTAGCATTGTAATAGCTGTATCCATCCCCTTGATTTACTTTTTTCCTAAACCAAGAACAAATAACCAAAACTGAAACGCGCATTAAAAAAAAAAAAATATCACCGGCGATCCGGCGGGGTTGTTGTCGATTTGTGCCGGACGCTCGTGCCGATATCAGATCATGTAATTTACTTATGCTCGGTAATTTCGACACGTAAAATTAGAAAATCGAAAGCTCGAAAGTTTGGCCTCTCTTCCTAAGATGGCAATCGAGAAGTATACACAACCGAGTAATTGTCGCAATCTTGGTGCAATAGTGAAGTCATGTGACACCCATCGTTATCATGAAGAAGAAAAACGCCATGCATGAATTATTTACGACTCACAAAAATACAACTTTCGGAGCATACCCTAAAAAAGAATAAGAAAAAAGAAGAAGAAAATGATAGAATTTAAAATTGGGAAGTGAAAGTGTCTTTCATTAACCACGTGTATAAACCGTCCAAAAACTCTGACGTTGCCACGATTGCGATTCGCGACCCCACATCGTCACGGATCAGATTGTGCACTACACTTTTCGTGAATTGCTACCTTATAATTCCACAATTGTCTCTCGTTATTGAACGGTGATAATTAGGATCTATTCACGCCACAAAATTAATAGAAATAGAAAGGAATGTAGGCCACATATAGAATTTCACATGAAATGTTCACATGAAAAGTGCTATGCTTGTGCATTTGGTCATTAAAAGAAGGGAAAATGCTACTAAAAACCTCAAACTATGTCATTTGTGATAAATTTATCTTGAATTTTTTTTTGTGACACGAAAAACCCTAAACTATGTCACTTGTGACAAATTTACCCTGAACTTTTTTTTGTAACGCGAAAAGCCCTAAACTATGTCATTTGTGACACATTTACCCCACAATACTTTGGCCATGGGCATTTTCGTCTTTTTCCTTTTTCTGTTTTTTTAATTTTTTTTCTTTTCCGACGAGGGCCTGGCGAAGGCAGCCCTCGCCTGGGTGGGCGAAGGCAGCCCTCGCCTGGGCGGGCGAGGGTCGCCCTAGCCGGAAAAGGAAAAAAAAAAGAAAAAGGACGAAAATGCCCATGGCCAAAGTATTGTGGAGTAAATGTGTCACAAGTGACATAGTTTGGGATTTTTCATGTCACAAAAAAAGTTCAGAATAAATTTGTCACGAGTGGCATAGTTTGGGATTTTTCGTGTCACAAAAAAATGTTCAGGGTAAATTTATCACAAGTGACATAGTTTGGGATTTTTCGTATTACAAAAAAATGTTCAGGGTAAATTTGTCACAAGTGACATAGTTTGGAGTTTTTGGTGGTATTTTTCCTTAAAACAATTGGAAATCTTTTTCTCATAATTTGTTTTTTACATGAAAAGAAATTCGCATTGGCCAAAATTCGCATGTTACATTCTCCATATAGAACGGTCCTTGGATATTTTTCCTTTTCGTTTTCATCATAATAAATTAGATTATATCGAATGCTCTATGGATCTCATGGGATTTGTGGGACTAAAGAATTGGACCCATTCGTTGTTGCCTCTATCACACACTTTGAAAAGGGGGTCGATGTTTCTCGACGAGCCCATCTCATGTCCATGCCGGCGATTGCCGGTGCCCAGTCAATATGGCCGTGGACAAAACCACAAAGACACTGATTTCGTGTATTCCGGCCGAAAAAGTGTAGGCACTCGTTGCGTCTATGTAAGAAATTGACTATTAAAAGATTCAATCTGTTTACGAATTGTTTTAATCATTAAATAAGAAGAAGAAACTATTGATGAAAATATAATGTACAAAGAAATTGTACTTATGGAAAAGAATTTTTTCTAAGATTTAAAATCATTTTGAGAAAATTATTGTAGATTATAAAATACCATAATGTTATAAGTGTGAGAGATAAATTGAGTTTACGCATTTATCACGTGTAATTACAATTACTTGACCAGAAAAAAAAAAGATGATTGAAATTCCTTAAAAGTAAGAGACTCTCTTTATTTTATATAATACGACATATAAGTAAGAATTTTTGAAAGGCAAATAATATTTCCACACCCAAAACGTCTTATTCCACAACCATTTTAAACACTAAATTTTGATTGGACTAATCTACCCGTGACTACTCATGCACAATCTAAAGTTTAAATTCTTCCAAATTAGAAAGACAAATATGAACAAAGAAGTTTGAACTTTTTCTCTTTCTTTCTTTCACGGCAGAAGAGCCAATTCCACCAACGTTTTGCTTTATCACCGAGAGATTACTATTTTACGCTTCATTTATTTCGCGAAAAATAAATAATTTGAAAAATATTTTACTAAAAATGATTATTTGTATCGCTTGAAATAATTAGCCAATGAGAAATATTTTCATTATTTACAACAATTTATGTTTTTTTTGTAAACGATGAAAATATTTTTCATTAATTCGTTTTTGTAAGCATTATAAGCAATCATTATTAGGAAAATATTTTTCAAATCGTTGATTTTCCGTGAAACAAATGAAGTCTTAAAGTATAGTTTATTTAATCAAGTGACTATTTGACCAAAAAAAATCAAGTGAATAAATTGCATCTAATAAAGACATTGACTTAAGTTTAAGAGACAATGAAGTTAATTGTAAAAAGTACCATAAGTTTAACATTGATTTATCAATGTTGTAACTTTGAGATCACAGAAATATTATTTTCTGTTAAGTATGAATGATATTCTTTTACATTTCATGTGGCTTTGCTCTTTTCCAGCATAATATTAAAACCTTTTTGAAAAGCACTACTTTAATGTGTATTTGAAAATATAGTGTCCATTCCTTTTTAAAAAACAAGTTACTTATCATCCCAACATCAATATAAATAAAAGTTGTGATTTCGAGATCACAAAAAATTAATTTCAGTTCTGTACGAGGCATATTCTTTTATATCTTATGTAGCTTTCTTTCTTTCTTTTAAATCTCATTATAACCTTTTAGAAATGGATAATGACGCAAATGATCCCTAAACTTTGGCTCAATATTCAATGTGATCCATGAATTTTTAATTTATTTAATGTAATCATTAGACTTTCTGTATATGTTCAATGTAGTCCCTAAACTATATGAAAATATTCAATGTTATCCTTTCATTAATTCAAGTTTGGGGAAAACATAGAACATTTTCATATAATCCGAGGACTAAATCGAACATGTACTCCTTACCAAAAAAAATCGAACATGTATAAAAAGTTCATAGATTATATTAAATAAATTCAAAGTTTAGAGACGATATTGAATATTGGACAAAGTTCAGGAATTTTTTGCGTCATTTTCCCTTTTAGGAAACTATAACGTATTTCGATTTTAGTATAAATTTTATGGGCCTAATTCTCTAAAAAATCCAAAACTTTAGGTCAAGTCCCAAATTTTCCCCAAACCTTTTTTTGTGTCTTATAAAAACCTCAAACTTTAGATCCAGTTCCAAATCTGCCACGAACTTTTTTTTATTTAAGAAAAAACCCCAAACTTTAAGTCCAGTCCCAAATCTGCCCCAAATTTTGTTTTGTGTAAAAAAATAATCAAAATTCAATTTATTTTAAAAAAAACCTCCGTCATCCAATTCCAACTTGACGTGGCACTTCTACGTCGATAACAAATCCATATCAACAAAGTAATTGGGCTTCTTTTTAGGCAAAAAAGTTCAAGGTGAATTAGACTAAATCTAAAAATTGGGTTTTTTTTTAAATTAAAAAATGTTTTTTGGGGTGGATTTGTTATCATCCCTAACGTTCATATCCTATAACGGTTTTATTTTGGAGAATTTCAACAATTTTTAGTGGGTTGAATTTGTTATCGAAGTGGAAATGCGACATCGGTCTGTATATATCGCCTCATTACTTTGTGATGTGAATTTGTTATCGACATAGAAGTGTCACGCCAAGTTGGGATTGGATCACGGGGGCATATTTTTGAAAATAAATCGAAATTTACTGATTTTTTTTACACAAAACAAAATTTGTGATAGATTTGGGATTAAACTTAAAGTTTGGGGCTTTTTCTAAGACAAAAAAAAAATTCAGAGTAGAATTGGGACTTGACCTAAAGTTTGGGATTTTTTCTGAGACAAAAAAAGTTTGGGGCAAATTTGAGACTTGTCGTAAAGTTGAGGTTTTTTTTAGGGAGTTCACCCAAATTTTATGCTTTTGAAATTCATGTATATTAAATAACTTATACTGCTTCAATATATTTCGCAGCCAGGAGGGTTCTTCTTGCTCTTCGCAAAACGAGCGCCCCTGCATACGCAATTCACTCACCATCGCTCCTCCGTCGCATCGCTTCGCATTCGCTTCTCTCCCTACCAAACGTGGCAAAGTCGTAACCCTGCAACGGATATCGACGATCGCCCTCGACTGATTACGTAAGTTTCCGACTGCACCGGTGCATCAACTCATCTTCCTCTCCCATTTTTCAATTGCCCGAGGAAAAACCGCTTCAGGTATCGAGTTTTCCGAGGTTTTTCCTCGTATGTGTCCGTAATGGACATGGGCCGACGAGGAACGATGTCGACCCATCACTCGGACGCACGAAATATTTGTCATGGTCGTGTGTTCAGAATCCGGGCCACGTCCGCCACCCCACGTTGGATGGAGAGCTCTACGTGCATATACTGGTTCTGAACGACGAAGATCGATTGCATCCCCTCGTTTATAATGGTGATGCGTTTTGTCCCTGGTGTACTCTTGGCCTCTCCAAGAGATTGTTCGCGTGAGACACGAGTGCAGATTCATTTTTTTTTTTGGGTCCTTTTTGGCCATTGTCTTGGAAGCAATTGAGTTTGTGGGAAACTTAACATTAATTTTTTTTTATTTTTTTCTTGATTGCGGTGATTGATTTCATCACCTGGTTAAGAATTCAAGCCCAAATGACAAATATCAAGCACAGTAGAAAGCGGAGTCCCCGAGGTTCTCGCGTCAGGCTACATCGTGCAGGGAATCTTTTCAAACTTCATTAACGTGCGATTCGTGCTGACTGTCGCATCAGTTTTTTATTAATTTTTCGTAAGTAACTGCTAAAATCAGGTTTTTTTTGCACCATTCAAAGCCATTGGCAGATACCCACTTGCCTGTTTGCCATTTTTTTAGTAGCTTAATTGCTAAAGGACAAGAAGCCAATCATCTGGTGTTAGATATTTTTTACTGGCGTTATACTAGGCTACTTTCTTTGGCGGCTCTCTCTCATGACAGATACATTCACTCTTTTTTGCTCCGTTTTGCAGTCTGAAACTGTATCTTCTTCCTGCACCAAATGGCTCCGTCACTGAATTCAACCACTGAAGCCAATGCCAACAGGTAATCTATGTAAACTGCCTGTCACCTTGGCTCTGATCGACTAGCGTTTGCAGTGATCTTTAGTCACTGTTATTCTTAAAATTCCTTCTGTTTCGGCAAATACCCTTTCTAGTTCCACAGCATTTGTTTGAATAGGCTTTTCTATATTATCACATATGTGCATTTTTTGGCTAATTTCTCTTGTTGGAATCACAGCAATAATGATGGGAAGTATCCTGATGTCAACTGGGAAGAACTGGGATTTTCTCTGACTCCAACTGACTATATGTATGTGATGAAATGCTCTATTGGGGAGAACTTTTCTCAGGGAAGTCTAATTCCTTACGGTAATATCGAGCTAAGCCCTTCTTCCGGTATTCTCAATTACGGACAGGTGAGCAGCATCAATAAGTTGTCTTACTTTAATTGTCGAAAGGGCTGTCCTATTAACGAGTTCTCTTGGAGCACTTGTTAAGCATACTTAGTGAGAAATGGTACCGTTTCCAGAATAACAACAGTCTGTCGTATGTAGGGAGTGTTTGAAGGCTTGAAGGCATACAGGAAGGAAGATGGCCGGATTTTGCTTTTCCGACCTGAACAGAATGCTTTGCGGATGAAGGCAGGTGCAGAGAGATTGTGCATGCCTCCACCTTCTATTGAGCAGTTTGTTGATGCAGTGAAGCAAACTGTCCTGGCCAATGAACGCTGGGTAATTTAGTTCTTTCGAAGCACTAGCATGCCTTGGCCCTATGTTGAGTTTTCTTTCGATGTGTGTAATGCCTTCAAATTGCGAGTTTTCTCAATTGGTGTGACGTGCCTTTTTATTTTCTGGTTGAACATTCAAACAGGTGCCTTCTTTTGGGAAGGGATCTATGTATGTAAGGCCTTTGCTCATGGGAAGTGGCGCTACTCTGGGATTAGGGCCAGCGCCGGAATACACATTCTTAGTCTTTGTTTCGCCTGTTGGAAGCTATCATAAGGTATAAGATTGCTCTCACCGAACCACCATTTGTTCTCACTTAGGTTAAAAAAGAGAAAACAATGACAAAATGACATTCGCTTGAACGACCTTCACAAGACTCTTTAATTTTCAGTTGCTTGATGCATTCCTCGGTTCATTTGCATGATCGCAATCCTAGACATTGGAGTCAATAAGCGTAGTATGCGTTTCCTTGTGAAATGAATATCTACTGTGGTAACCAACTCGAAGCTGGTTTTGCTTATGAGGCGATGAAGTGACTCTTAGTACTGACAAAGTTTGGCTTCTTCATCACACTAGGGCCAGAGGTCCCTTAACCTGGTGGTTGAGGAGAAGCATCATCGAGCTTCTTCTGGTGGAACGGGAAGCATCAAGACTGTGGCCAACTATTCACCGGTAATTACCAAAATTGTCAAATTGTTATTAGACACTTCCATGTGTTCATGCATGTTGAAGTCTATTGGTTAGTATTTCTCTGACAAGTGTCTTAACCAGAGGCATTTAATATTTATGGATTCCAAATACTGATCTCATATTTCGGATCTCCCGGGGTGTTTCCAATGACCCATTTTACTCGCTTATTCTTGTAGGTTTTGAACGCACTGTCTAGAGCAAAGGCGCAAGGTTTTTCTGAGGTTGTATTCCTGGATGCCGCAACTGGAAAGTATATTGATGAGGCTTCTGCATGTAACCTTTTTTCGGTGAAGGTCAGTTTCAAGTGGTCTATTCTAGCACAATTTGTAACATTATGGTTCTTTTGTCCTACAAGATTCATAAGGTTTGGAAGGAATAGAATGTTTAGTTGAACAGAATCTGATCTGTTGGCCAGTATCTTTCGCTTGAAAAACTGAAGAGGCGCTGTTCCTAGATTTGTGTGATTTCAAGGAAGACGACGCTGCTGTGGCACTGACAAGGAACTTCACCTTCTGCTGTTGTCTTGTCGTACATGAAAGAATTTTGGAGAACACCAACTAGCTGCAAATATATATATGGGAATCATTGCTTTTGATGATGAGATATTCATTAATATTGGATTAGTATACTTACAGTTGCTTGTTATTGCAGGGAAATACCATATCAACTCCTCCGACACATGGAATAATCCTTCCTGGTATCACCAGAAAAAGCATAATTGAAATTGCTCGTACGCTTGGTTACCAGGTGATTATGTTCACACTTCATTTTTTATTGATTGGATTTTGCAACCAAAATGTTTTGCTTTGCAAATTGATTATTTGAATAGGAGCACAAACAAGTTAAGAGAGAACTCCCTGAAACGAAATCATCCATGTCAGGATGTCTTGCTTGCTCCGTCTCGATAAGATTTTGAGCCGTTTGTGATTATTAGTTAAATTGAATTGTCTGTCGAATTCATAATGCTATATGGGGGGATAGTTGGGCTAATATGCAGAATTATGTTTCATTTCTTCTGATAACTTGACAGGTCGAGGAACGTCATGTCACGATCGATGAATTGCTGGATGCCGATGAAGCTTTCTGCACAGGAACTGCCGTGGTTGTCACATCCATTGGCAGTGTGACTCATCAGGGTAGAAGGTAACTCGGCTGGCATCTTCATCTGTCGACATATCCCTTTTACCGATTTCCCACTTCTCCCTAGCATAAGAAAGAGTGCTGCCGTGCCATTTACGGATGGACTACGCCTCAGTGAATCGAAATTAGTGCAATCGGATCTGCGCCGTTCATCGGTATGGCTCCTTGACACTGCTATACTTAATCTCATGATGCAGGGTCGAGTATAAAACACAAGCAGATACAGCTTGTCAGAAGCTGCGTGAAACCTTGACGGGGATTCAAATGGGTATGCTTGAAGATACCATGGGTTGGATGGTGGAGGTCAATTGAGCTGTTGTTTGTCAGATTTATGTTGTAGAAAGACTTCCAACCTTTTGACTTTGTGGGTGCTTTTGGTATTGGCATTATGTTTTCTAGCATTTCATGGGATTTTCGGTTGTTGCATGACGCTGGTAAAACATCTCAGAGAAATGAAAGCGTGAGAATTTGAAATATTCCGAAACCCTTTCTTAGGATCGCCAAGACAAGCAAACCAAAGTAGTTCGGATATCTTATAGAGGGTGAAATAGTTTGATTCTCACGATATTGATTATAACTATTACGATAATATATGGTATGTCGATATTGTAAGAGTCTTTAATTGGTTGCTTAATAATTTTTCATGACACTTTTAACAAAACCCTTCTATAAATCAAGGATACCTAAAAAGGGTTTTTTTAATGGAATAAGTCATACTTATTTTACATATATTAAAATCGGAGGAAGAACAACATTGGTGTCAAAAGTTGTGTACGGAGCACACTTTGGTGCCAAAAGTTTCATTTGGATCACTTAAGTGCCAAATCGAAGGAAAAATGATCACTTTGGTGCCAACGGTGAGAAATTTCGGTCAAATTAATATGTGGCATTTATAATTAAATTTTTAATCTTAGTTGGATTCTTTTTAAAAAAATTAGTCTACGTGCATTTCCACGTATATATTTTGATTTTTTAAATACTTTTCTGAATTTTTTTTTTCTTTCTTCTCCCTTTGGTTACCGCCGGTGGCCGGAGGCTGGCCACCGGCCGCCTGGCCTCGCCCGGACGAGGCCGCCGCCGCCCGCCATAGGCGAGGCCCGGCTGACCCTCGCCTAGGCGACGACGGGCAAGCCCCGGCGAGGCCGGCCGTCGCCCAGGCCACGGCGGCCCCGCCGGGCATCGCCTTCCCCCGGGCAACGTCCGGCGGGGTGGCCGTGGCCTGGGCGACGGCCGGCCTTGCCGGATTTGGCAAGGGGAGCCCTCGCCGGGGCTCGCCCTCGCCCATGCGAGGCGAGGCCGACCTCGCCGGGGCTTGCCCGCCGTCGCCCAGGCGAGGGTCGGCCGGGCCTCGCCTATGGTGGGCAGCAGCGGCCTCGTCCGGAAGAGGCTCGGCGGACCCTCTCCTGGGCGACGGCGGCAAGGCCCGGTGAGGTCGGCCTCGCCTCGCATGGGTGAGGGCGAGCCCCGGCGAGGGCTCCCCTCGCCAGATCCGGCGAGGCCGGCCGTCACCCAGGCCACGGCGGCCCCGCCGGGCGTCGCCTTCCCCCGGGCAACGTCCGACGGGGCCGCCGTGGCCTGGGCGACGGCCGGCCTCGTCGGATCTGGCGAGGGGAGCCCTCGTCGGGGCTCGCCCTCGCCCATGCGAGGCGAGGCCGACCTCGCCGGGGCTTGCCCGCCGTCGCCTAGGCGAGGATCGGCCCGGCCTCGCCTGTGGCAGGCGGCGGCTGCCTCGTCTGGGCGAGGCCAGGCGGCCGATGGCCGGCCTCCGGTCATCGGTGGTGACCAAAGGGAGAAGAAAGAAAAGAAAAGGAGGAAAAAAGAAAGAAAAAAATTATTTAAAATAAAAAATGCTGATTGTACGTGCTCACTGTATCTCCGGAGAGCCACTTGGCTTCAAATACTAATAAAAAATTGCTACGTTAGATTTCCGACCAATCAGATCGGAGTTGGCACTTAAAAGATCGTTTTTCAAATTTTTTGGCACTAAAGTGATCCAAATGGAACTTTTAGTACCAAAGTGGCCTCCGTACATAACTTTTGGCACCAATGTTATTCTTCCCCCTATTAAAATCATTTAAAACAAATATGCCTTCCGAAGTAATTTGCTAGAAAAGTAATTAAATTTTATTTCTAAGAGAAATATGTGACTACATTTTGACAGATTCTTAACGTGAAGATCTAGCTATGGTGCATTGAACACTCTGCAACATGCAACTATAACAAAATGTTGTGACTTTGCCACTACAAAAAGTTAATTTTTGTTAAATATGAGTTGTTTTCTTTTATATTTAATGTAACTTTATTCCTTTCGTTCGAAATCCATTATCTTGTACAGAATTGAAACCTTTTCCAAAAGCATAGCATATTTCAGATTTTATTTTACTTTTTCTGCTTTTGAAACTCACGCATTTTAGATAACTTAAGGCGCGTTTGGCAAGTTGCCAAACAGTAACAATTTCTGTTCTTTTGTTCGCAGAATCAGTTTCGGAACAAAAATCCATTTGGTAAATTTTTTGTTTCCGGGCACAAATTTGCCAAAATTTGTTCTTAGAATAGTTTTGGAATAGAATCAAGAAACAGAATCAGTTTTGAAACAGAAATTCGTTAGGTAAATTTTTTGTTTTCGGGCACAAATTTATCAAAATTTGTTCTCAGAATTAGTTTTGGAACAGAATCAAGAAGTAAAAAAAGGTATTTTATTGTTCCCAGAATCAGTTTTGGAATAAAATCAAGAATCAAGAAAATTTTTGTTCTTCTTCGCCTTCGCCTTCTCCTTTGCCTTCTTCTTCTTTGCCAGCGAGGGCCAGGGTTGGACCCTCGCCGCCGAGAGTGGCCCTCGCCTAGGCTGCAAGCCGCCCTCGCCGGATTTGGCGAGAGCGGTGACGAGGGCAGCCCTCGCCTAGGCTGTGACGGTCCAGCCCTCGCCTGTGGCCGGTGAGGGTGCCGGCGACCGACCATGGCCAAGGAAGGGGATGGGGAAGGAAAAAAAAGAAAAAAAAGAAAGAAATATTAAAAATTTTAAAATATTATTAATAAAAAGAAATTTTGTACCGTTACCAAACGTATTTCTATTCTTTTTCTATTACAAGAATAGAAATTTTGGACAGTTACCAAATACCTTCAAATGCTTAGAAATTGTTCTCGAGCACAGAATAAAAAAGAATCATTTATGAGTAGAATGATTTTTTAGGAACAGAAGGATTGCCAAACGCGCCCTTATGCTGCATCAGTTCATTGTGCAACCAGGGGTCCGCTTGCTTTTCATTGAACGAGCATGTTAGTTTGCGATAGAAAGAGAAAGGATGAGGTAATGTAAGGTTAGAGGGCGACTAATTTTGGAGCAAAGCGAGGCCAATATGGATCCGTGGATTTTGTATTACAAGGGCTTCAAGTACAAGGGATGCTTCTTTGTTAGTTTTCTGCTGCACACTCAAATGGAGAGGGCTAGGCTATCTATAGCCTTACTCGTCTTTCATTAATTTGTCTCTTCCTTATCAGATTGTTTCTTAAGTTCACTGCCCCGTGTGTGCACTTACACAGTAGAATTCAAAATCTCAGTAGTTGGTCTTCTCTTATAGTAACTGTTATTACCTGTTAAGAACGACAAATAGAAGCATTGCTCATTAGTTTAAAACATAAGCTCTTTTTCGCCTTAAACAGGATATGCTCGACAATCGAGCAGAGGATCAACCCAATCAGGTCCAAAAAGCACAGAGCCTCCAACGTCCATGTCTGACCGATTTTCGAAACATGCAGATCGACATGAAAGAGGCAATCGACGGATCAATATTTAGGATAGCGGTCAGTACATGAATTCAATAGCCAATCGATCTGTTCCTGAGTTCTGTTTTTGTGGCTACCCTCGACAAAATCATTCGACTTCATATATCGTGAATCATGTCCTGAACACTGCCGGTCGATGCAAGCGTCCCCACAAAATGTTAGTGAATGGATTTGTTGGGCAGGCGTTGTGAGAATCATTGTGACACTGTTCTGTTCGTCCAGGTTGAGACTGAGCCGTCGTTCTCACAAGTTGCTCAAATGAGTGCAGCACTGTCTCCATCAACAATCACTCGCTTCCATCGTCGATGGTGAGGACTACTGCGGCGGCCTCAGATGGCTCTGAATCGTCGCCTTCATCTTGCTAGAATTGTGTTTTAAAATAATGGCAAATAGTTGGTCGATGTGTAGCCTGGAAAAAAAAGGCTGATATAAATAAATGTTAGGAATATAAGGAGGATTGCAAATCTAGGTCATCAATTGTAGCACAAAGAGAGGATTATTTGCAGATGTACAAGGCACCGAAAGGCTTCGTTTCTGAAAAACAAGCTGAGTTCATTTTTATTCCGCGTTTCTGAAAAACAGGCTGAGTTCATTTTTATCCCGCATGCTTACTCACTGCACCAACTCCAGTTCTTCCATCTGCACAATGTGCTCTTCCCCTTTACTTCCTGCTGAGCTCAATTCATTCACTCAAGCACCAGCGAAGATCCTTGATGCGAACAAGCTATGCCAAACGGTATAACGTCTTACTTGCAAAACATTTGGTTTCTTTTTAACTTGTGATTTGTCTATGAATCTTGCCGGGTCTAAACGTGATTTAAAGGGTAAACAATACGATTATAGTATTCCTGGTCTGGGAAGCTGTAAAGCTTAGCTCAGTTGCCAGAGGGTACACTGAACAAAGAGGTGCTGACTTCAACCACGATATGTATGTAGTCCTGCTGCTCCCAGCTATTCTGCCTTGGCGGGTCTATATGTCCACTCGATGTTGAAAATGCTTTCTTTGACGGTCCTGAGCGAGATGTATCCAGACCTCCTGGGTTTGTGGATTCTCTGTTTCCAAAATCCTAACCACTTCCAGAATCCCATAAAGCTTTCTAATTGTTTAAAATAAGCACGGAAAAGAGACGCCTCGCACTTGGTATTCTTGCTTGCTTATACTACTCAAATCTTATCAGCATATCCTCCCACAGGATAGCAATATATTTCTGCTCCAAATTAGCCTTTGAACATATACATCGCAACAATTATTACAATGGCATGTTGTTTCGTTCAATGTGAACGAGTGAATGAAAGAGGAATCATGGGAAACTTTTGAACTTGACATTCCTGCACTTGGAATGTTAGGTTGATGAGCAACTGGTGAAAAAGAAAATAAGCGTTAGATGCCGAGACCAGACTTGATCTTTTGGTACATACATGCTAAAGCAAAATATCAAAGAAAAAGATAAAAGGTAGATAGATGCTTCCAGGGGAAAAAAGTTCTCTCTCCTGTAACCCCAAGAACAATCTCGAGCTCTCGAATTTCCACATATTCTGGGGAAGCTCTGGTTTGGAGGCACGTTTTGCAGGGCAGCTCTCCAAAGTTTGTGAGGGCATAGCACCGAGAGCTTGTTCGAGTTAACTAGCAAAGAGATGAGGCCAGGAGGACCCGGAGGACCACCAGGGTGGGGCCCCTCCTCGGCTGGGGCCGCCGGGATTTCTCGGTGGCTTTTGCGATGTCACAGGCTCTTGGTATGTGAATGTTATTTTCCCTTTGTGAGGTTGTGCAATGCGTGTGTATTGTTAGTAAGATGATTATTTTAGCAGTTCTTAATAACTAAATTGTGGAGTAAATTAAACGGATTAATTTTATTACTCAAGAAAACCAATCAGATTTCAACAAAGTGATTGCATGTAAAGAAGACGGAATCGTTATCCATTTGAAATATGCAACGTCTCAGACGTTATTGGTCCATCGACATGCCAATGACACGGGAGAGCGTGCTCCACAGTGTACATTCCTAGGAATCTTTATGCCCCTTAGATTCCACATAAATCATCAAATATTTGGAGGCTTGATTAGGGGAATCATATGTTAGAATATGTTTTACTGATTTATGCCGTATCTGCTTGTCTGCTCTGTTTTCATATTTCTCTGCTTCAGGGAAGCTAAGGAACCTTAATGTCGTTATCGAGTCACTGCTAATGGAACCAAAGTGAACGGAGTTTTATTCTTCGTTCTGTGATTCTTCAAACAGTTTGAGCTTGTTGTGCTGTTGCTGGTTGATACGAGACTGTTTCGGCGGGCCTCTCCGTCCACCCGGCCTCCGGGACCACCCGGCCCATCTGGACTGCCTCACCCTCTAGCTGTCATGCGATGCTGGCTCGACCACACGGGATCACTCGAACTGGCTTCTCTCATGCCTGGTTTTTGTATTCTATGTGTAGTGCAATAACCAGACTCTATTTCTCTGTAGGAAAGGAGCGACTTATATGAATTGCCCATCTCATGTCCGAATTCAGTTCTCAGTTTCAATGACACATTCATATAAATTGTCTATGGGAATCCTTTGTTTTCGATGATCGGTTGTTCTAGACCATGTATTTGAAGTTTATATAAGTTATGGAAGTCTTCATCAAATACTCTGTTTTCTATCGATTTCTCAGAGTTCAGTTGAGATTGCAATGCAACTAGTAGAAAAGAGCCAAAGTCTCTAGCAAGGTCATGAAATAGATGAAGACGTACTCTTGGCCTCCCCACTCGAGAGATTGTTCACGTCAGACGAATACTGATTCAAGTTTCTGTCCTCTTTGGCCATTGTCCTAGAACTTGGAAGCAATCGAGTTTGTGGGAAAGTTAACTTCTATGTTTATTTTTTTCTTGATTGTGGTTTGATTTGATCACCTGGTTAAGAGTTCAAGCCCAAATAGCAATACCAAACACGGTAGAAAGCGAAGTCCAAGAGGTTCTCGTGTCAGCCTACTTTGTGCATGGAATCTTTTCAAACTTCATTGACGTGCAAATCGTGCCGACTCCCATCAGTTATTTATTTATTCATTTTCATAACAAACTGCCAAAATGAGGTCTTTGCATCGTTCGAAGCTATTGGCTGATACCCACGTGCATGTTTCCCATTTCAAGTGGTCTATTCCAGCTTCGATTTGTAAAATCATGGTTCTTTTGTCATACAAGATTTATACGGTTTGGAAGAAGTTGAATGTTTAGTTGAACAGAATCTGATCTGTTGGCTAGTATGTTTTGCTTGAAAACTGAAGTAGGTGCTGTTCCTAGATTTGTGTGATTTCATGGAAGGCGACGTTGCTGTGGCTCTGACGAGGAACTACGCCTTTTGCTATTGTCTTGTCACATAAAAGAATTTTGGAGAGCACCAAACATCTTCAAATTTATATATGCGTATCATTGTTTTTGATAGTGAGATATTCATTGCTATTGGATTAGTATACTTACAGTTGCTTGTTATTGCAGGGAAATACCATATCAACTCCCCCAAAACGTGGAATAATCCGTGCAGGTATCACAAGAAAAAAGCATTATTGAAATTGCTCGTACGCTTGGTTGCCGGGTGATTATGTTCAGATTATGTTTTTTATTGATTGGATTTTGCAATCAAAATGTTTCGCATTTTACGACAACTGGGAAAGCCGTCCCTTTTTTCCTTTTGGATGATTCCTGTGGGCATGATGAAGCTCTCAAGTTACTGTCAGTCTAGGGAGGAAGATTGGGGCTATATTCGGAGAAAATATTAGGTGGTCCTGGACCGCCGCGTCAGCGTGGTCCCCGACCACTCACAAGGCGCCACGTGGTCCATGTGGCGCTGGTGGGGCCGGCGAGCCGGGACCCCTTTTTTTCCACAAAATATTATTTCTTTTGCCCTTTTAGCCTGCTCCCTCCTCTGCAAGCTAAGGACCTACGCCCCATCAGTCTCTTCCCTCTCTCTCTCTCTTCATTAATGTGGGGCCTCCTCCGTCTCTCTCCTGCTCTGTCTACTCATCTCTCCAGAAAAACTCACGAAAGAAGTCCGCATTCTCTCTCCGTTTTTTAAAAAATCGCTCCCGCCCGAGAGCGATTTGCTCGCCCGCCGGTACCGACCTCCGCCGTGGCCTCCGCCTCCGCCCGCCGGTCCCGATCACCGCCGTCGTAGCTGCGTCCCGAGCTCTGACTGCCGTCGCCTCCGACCTCCGCCCGCCGGTCCCAACCTCTGCCGTCGCCTCCGCCCGCCCAAGAGCGGCTGCGTCTCGAACCTCTCACCGCCGTCGCCTCCGCCCGCCCGCCGGTCCCGACCTCCGCCTCGTGAGTGGTCGGGGACCACGCTGACGAGGCGGTCCGGGACCACCTAATATTTTTTCGACAACGATCATTTCTCCTTCGTCCCCTGCTCCTGCTCCGGTGTCGTCTCCTCTCCTCCGCAACTTTTTGGTGGGCGCGCGGGTCGTCGAGGTTGTTTGTGGTGCAGATCTCCTCTACAAGGACTACCAGAGCGACCACAAGTTCACCATCACTCCCTCCTCGGTCACGGGTGCCGTGAGCTTTTCCCTCTGTTTTTTTTTTGGGAGACCTTTGCATGCTTGTTCACTTCCTTGAGCTGCGATTGAAACCGTTCGTGGTTTTGGACTTGGTGAACGACGGCTGTTTCTTCTTAGGATTTGATGTAGTCTTGGCTGATCGAGCGTTCCTTTGGAGATTGTTTGGGGACTTCCGACGGTTCCGCTCAAATATATATGTAGTTCCACCGTCCCGAGCTCTCGAGCTCCGCGTCGCCTCTCGCCTCCACCCAATAAAGTCGAGGTCCTGATCTCAGTCAGAATGAGGTCCTCTTTACTTTGGAAACAGTTTTAGATGGTACGCACACAAATGGACGGTTGCTGAGCAGTTTAGGTGTTTAATTGTTTTCACCATGTATGGTTCCGTGACTCGAGTCTCCATATGTTATGCAGTTTTTTCCATAGTGCACCGCTGTTGTGAGTTCTGTTTGCAGAGGCCAGTCGCTCAATATTTGAATCACTCCCGACCTCCGCCGTCGCCTCCTTCCGCCCAAGACCAGCTGGGTCCCAAGCTCTGACCGCCGTTGCCCGAGAGCAAGCCGTCCGCCCGCCGATCCAGAGCTCCGACCTCCGCTGTCCCCAGAGCGGTTTGCGGTAATTCTAATATCAAATCGACAGATGTTTCTGCTTTTCAGTTTCCGTTAATAGCTTGGTAAAACATCCCTCCCTATTCTTCGTATGTTTCATATCTTCAAAGGAATTGCTTTTACATCATTTGAAACACGGCACTATCAATGGACAGCAACAGGAAGATCAGGAAATCATCTGAATCAAAATAAAAGATACGACAACATTTCAGGCTCACATTAGAGCCATCCTAATTCTAGGCTTCTGTTTCTTCTCTTCATCCCCAGAACAAGAAAATTCTTGCATATGTGGGACAATATTCATCAAAACCTGATTTTTAGTTTTTGTAGCCAACAAAGTGCATACCGTGCTGGCTATAAGATTAAAAATTGTTCATTTGCCTTTTGGTAATCTTAGTAGGCACCATGTTGTGCCATGAGATCTTACTCTCCTAGTTCAGTTCTCCAATTTCTTACAACAATGGATTTGTGTTCTGTATTTATATGCATAGACTGAGTTTCAAGAGTACACAATAAAATCTTGTTATATACCCCGTAACAAACAATAACTAGATTATGGTGCCTAGATTTACAGAGTAATTCACCGAATAGGTAAATTAAAATGCCTAAAACATTTGGCATCTAACAATTTCTTTTTTTAATTATATTTTCAAAATAGACATTTAGCAATTTTGTTTTATTTTGCTGCCTTCTTTGCCATGTCTAATACATCCTGTCCAATTTTGTCATTATCATCTTTTCTTTATCAGCTCCATACGTCTCCTTCGGTTTTAGGGTAGTGTTCTACCATTTAATTATTCTTTGACTAATGTTGCCCCCTGGATGTCTTCATCTTGCAGAAACAAAAGCTGCTCAATGCTTGTCCTTTGGAATTTGGCATTGTGAAGAGATTTTTGAAATATATATTGGATCGTGAGTTACCGGTATGCCCCTCAGATTGTCTGTGCCATTATATTTTTAAAAAAAATACACCTTGTTAATTGACTCCGGCAAAGACAAAAGCACACTACACATAAAGCAAATCTTAATCTTGCACTCATATGCTTCTCATGCCTTTCACCCAAGACTGATCATTTTGTCTTTTACTATATATCAACATCCAAATTAAAAGTAATAATGATAGATGACCTCAGCTGAGGAAGCTGACTGTGATGAACTTATTGTGGTGCACCATTTGTCTTTCACCCAAGACTGATCATTTGGTGCACCATTGGCGCTAATTGTGATGAACTTATTGTGGTTCGGAAAGATCATCAAGGGATTGAAGAAGACTATAGCAAAGAGGCAGTAAAAGGTGTATAAGGTTTTCTGCAAGTCTAGCCATTAGAGAGAAATAGTTGATCCACTCATACCTGGCTTTCCCTTGTGTAAAAAAGTGAGGGAAAGATAAAAAAGTTCAGGACCCCTTAGGTTAGATGGAGAAATTCAGATAATGGACTTGCTTGTAACAGCATCTTCAGTGTTTGAAGTTTAATCATTTGGTTGCATCACGAGCTCCACTTCTGAATTAGATGTACATAGTGTAAAGTACTTATTTATTTGGATTTGAATGGAGATGTAGTTGCTGGAGATCAATGCAATTACTGGTGAGTTCTTCTGCCTGAACCTTACGTGCGTTTACCCAAATATTGTCCACCCTGTGAAAATTATGGCACTGCGACTCTGCGTTTTGATCAAATTGTGTAGACATCACTTTGAGTATGGGACTGTTAAAATTCACTTTTGAGTATGGGACCGTTGCTCTAATACCACTTGCTAAATGCGGACGTGTGACTCTGATAACACTTGCTGAGTACGGAAATATGGTGACACAAGAAAATTGTATCCGATAACTCAAGACACCGAAATACGGTACAAGTATACCACTAATAAAATATTGTCTCATACAATTAGTACATACACTATACGTGAGTAGCCAGAGACCACAGCTTGCTGTTGCAAAACTTATTTTCACACACTACACACAACTCTGGATCAGCATCTATTGAATCAGATTGAGAGTGACCACTCAATGGTCAATGCAACACAATCGGCTAATGAAAGGTCTTCAATAGGCCATGGATAATGTAGTTTTTAGCATATCCTTCTCTTTTGGCTAGTTTTTTTCCATACAATCCTACTCATTATATACCTTGTTATGTAAACAAATGGGAGTGGAAAAGGTATCAATCCAAATACACATGTCCAGTTTTGACCCAAAAAATGAAAAATACATGTTCAATCAAGAGGCACTGTGTCCAATTTGGAGAAAAAGAAAAGATTTCGATTGAGCAATTGTTGCGTTATAGTGAAAAGTGCAACCAAAATGTTTATTGTAAAACCTATGTCCGAATCTGTAAAATCAAAGACTCTAGATACTCCGAAACTCACATGACACGGACAAATGCATGTGCCAAAAACAAGAGCGACAATACTTGCAAACGCCGCTCAGAATCACAATTCTTCATTCTTCCATTTGATCAATTGAACAAGTGAAGATTCTAAAAGTAGCCCCCAAGGTTCACGACGAGGACATTTATTTTTACACCTCCAAAAACCACCCAAAAGTGGAGGGAAACTTAGGAAACCAACATAACTCTCAGACAGAGATTACAACCAACCCAAAAAAAAAAAACAAATAAAACCATCGGTCCGATCAAACTACACAACTTTCCTAAATTCCTTTTTCCCATCAATGCGCCGAGCCACAAGTGAGGAAAATACTCTCATCATGGCTTAAGAGCCACGGCGAGACCAACCTTGGCACTCTTATCAATGGATTTGGTGTCGACCTCCCCGGAGATGGTAAAAATTGATCTTGGTCGCCACTCGTGCTGGATAAGAGCGCTCGCCTTACCAGAGTTGTTGATCCGTGCCTTCAGCATGGTCAATGCGTCCAGCGCATGCTGGGTACCGACAGTTATGGTGTTTACATTGGAAGAAAAGCTATGGGTAACCTCAGCACCGATGGCAGTTTTGGTCACAAGGTTCACTATGTGGTAATAGGATGCAGTCAGTGAGTCGCCCTTGTTGTTCCTGCGTAGACAATGAGAATGTTAAGCGAAATAGGGACAAAAAGCGCAGAGTATCACAGCAGCTCTACACTTACATAATAAAGCAATCTAGTTTCATTCTCAAATTCAGAAGAGATATGTTGCTATTAGAACCTAGTTGATTCTAAAAAAGCTAGAGGACCTCCTAATCCAAACGTTAGAAGAATGGCTTCCACTGTACATGAAAGGAAACATATTGATGCACCTAGGGGGACCGGCGATCACATTGTTTAGGCAGTTTCCTATATTATCATTTAGGCAGTTTCCTATATTATCATTTAGGCAGTTTCCTATATTATCATTGAAGCAGTTTCCTATATTACCATTCAGGCAATTTCCATTAGTATTAGGAGTCCTATCTCTATATATAGGATGTCCGTCTTGTAATCAAAACACAGTATTATTGAAAAAATTTTTTGAGTTCTTTGGAGTTGTTCCAAATTTACGCTTTCTCTCTGCGTCAATTGGTATCAGAGCACAGGTTGCTTGAATCAATGGCTGAACAGAATCGCGATCGTGGACGGCGGGCTCGTGGTGGCCGGGGGCGTGGAGGCGTTCCTAAAGCAGACGACCAATCGCGTCTAAGAGATCTGCGAGGCATAGAAATTGAAGAACAGAGAAGACGAATCCAGGATTTGGAGCGACAACTTGCGGAGGCGAGGTTGGGCGTTCAATCCGAAGTAGGAGCGGAATCTGAGGATTCATCCGATGATGACGAAGAAGACGTAAACCCTTTCGGGGTTCTGAACCAGGGGCGGAATCGAGGAGTACGACCTGGAAATCAGCGTTCTTCTCAAAATTTCGGAATGAAGATCGAGATTCCCGAGTTTAATGGTAAAGCTCATCCTGATGAGTTTATTGATTGGTTACATACGGTAGAACGGATTTTTGATCTTAAAGACCTAACTGAGGGGCAAAAAGTGAAGTTAGTGGCTATTAGGCTGCGAAAACATGCTTCGATTTGGTGGGAACACGTAAAAAAGCAACGCGCTAGAGAGGGAAAGCCGTAGGTGGATCGCTGGGAGAAGATGAAAAAGTTATTGCAAAAAAAATTTTTGCCTACCCATTATAGGCAAGAGGCGTTTATCGAATATCATAACGTCAAGCAAGATGATAAAACAGTTGAGGAATTCACAGAAGAATTTGATCGTTTGCGGATGCGTTGTGATGTGGCAGAGGAAGACGAGCAGACAATTGCACGATATCTGGCAGGGCTGCGTTATGAGATCTCTGATGTTGTCCAATTGCAGCAATATTGGACATATGAGGATGTGTGTAGACTAGCCCTAAAGGTAGAGGGGCAGTTTAAAAGAAAAGGCAGTAAGTCCAAGTGGTCTAGCAGCGGTTCTAAATGGACAGGCAGCAGTTCTAAGTGGTCAGATAAAGAGTCCCGGGAGAAAGTAGGGAGTTCTTCAGTCCCGGCAGCAGTTAAGGGCGCTGGTTCGAAATTTGCAATAAAAGGAGAGCAGGGTGGTACTGGATCTAGCAGGGGAGGAACTGCAGGCAAGCGATGTTTTAAGTGTCAAGGACTCGGGCACTTTGCCGCTGATTGTCCGAACCGACAATTTGTGACACTAGTAGATAATCCAACTTTTGATGAAGACCCAACTTATGATGAATCTGATGGCGAGCAAGCAGAAGCAGATCCAGATCTGGAGGACATTATCTATGCCGATTCTGGTGAGTCTTTAGTCGTGCGTCGGGTTTTAAATATTGCTGAGGTAGATGATGAATCGTGGCTCAGGCATAATATATTTCATACTAAGTGCACTAGTGGGGGAAATGTGTGCAGTATGATCATTGACGGGGGAAGTTGTGAGAATGTAATATCTACCACTATGGTAGAGAAGTTGGGGTTGAAAACTGTCGAACATCCTCAGCCATATAAATTGTCATGGCTTAGGAAGGGGAATGAGGTAAAAGTGAGCAAGAGGTGTCTAGTGCAGTTTTCGATTGGGAAGAAATATGCTGATGAAGTGTGGGGTGACGTCGTTCCAATGGACGCTTGTCATATTCTGTTGGGGAGGCCTTGGCAGTTTGACAGGAAAACACAGCATGATGGATTCAAAAATACATACACCTTCAAGAAGGATGGCCGGACTATTACTCTGGGTCCTTCAGATTTGAGAAAAGAAGGGAAAAGTAATCTGCTTTCCAAATCAGAGTTCCAGGAGGAGGTGGTGAATGCCCCAGAGCTTTTTGCTGTTGTAGTCATGGAGCAGAATCTTGATAGTCTAGAAATTTCAACTCAAGTTCTACTTATACTTGAGGAGTTTGCTGATGTCGTGCCAGAGGAGTTGCCACCTGGATTGCCACCCATGAGGGACATTCAGCATTGTATAGATCTCGTTCCAGGAGCTGCTATTCCTAATAAGGCAGCTTACAGAATGAATCCTAAGGAGCATGAGGAGATGCAGAGGCAAGTGCAGGAACTATTAGAAAAAGGTGCAATTCGGGAGAGCATGAGCCCTTGTGCAGTGCCAGCTTTATTGGTTCCCAAGAAAGACGGGTCGTGGAGAATGTGCGTGGATAGCAGAGCTGTTAACAAAATCACGATCAGGTATCGCTTTCCTATTCCGAGATTTGATGATTTAATTGATCAACTGCATGGAGCGACTATTTTTTCAAAGATAGACTTGAGAAGTGGATATCATCAGATCAGGGTGCGTCCGGGAGATGAGTGGAAGACCGCTTTTAAAACTCGAGATGGTCTGTATAAGTGGATGGTAATGCCTTTCGGGTTATCTAACGCACCGAGCACCTTTATGAGACTGATGAATCAGGTGTTTCGTCCTTTTATTGGCCAGTTTGTCGTCGTATATTTCGATGATATTTTGGTTTATAGTGTATCGACTGATCAACACTTGCAGCATTTGAGAATGGTGTTCGAGACATTGAGGAAACAGAAATTATATGCTAATACCAAGAAGTGTCACTTTTTGACCGATCGTGTGACCTTTTTGGGCTATATAATAACTAAAGAGGGCATTCATATGGACCCAGCTAAGGTTGAGGCTATTACGAATTGGGAAATTCCGAAAAATATTCATGAGGTACGTAGCTTTCATGGGCTTGCGTCTTTTTATCGGAGATTTATTCGGGATTTCAGTACTATTATTGCACCTCTGACGGATTGTCTGAAAGGAAGTAAATTTGTGTGGACTAAGGAGGCAGAAGCTGCCTTTCAATTATTAAAGAAGAAGGTGACTGAAGCACTTGTTCTCGTGCTTCCTGATTTTAATGAGATTTTTGAGGTACATTGTGATGCTTCAGGTGTTGGTATTGGGGGTGTCAAATGTAAACCTGTGGCATTCTTTAGTGAGAAGTTGAACGAGGCGAAAAGGAAATATTCAACTTATGATAAAGAATTTTATGCTATTGTGAGGAGTTTGATTGGAGATAATCCGCGACAGTGGGACTTGACATTGCCTCAGGCGGAATTTGCATATAACAGGTCAGAGAACCGAACTACTGGCAAGACTCCTTTTGAGGTGGTTTATGGGCGTAATCCAATTACTCCATTAGATCTCACACCGATATCAGTTCTCAAGCAATTTAGCTCGGAAGCTGAGGAACATGCAAGGTATATCAAAGAGCTGCATTCCCAGGTTCATAATCAGATCAATAGTCAGAACATGAAGTATAAGCAACGCGTGGATATGCGCAGGAAAAGAGTTGTCTTCAAGGAAGGTGATCTAGTTTGGATTCACCTTAGAAAGGAACGATTTCCAGCGGGTAGGTTTGACAAGCTTCAACCTAGAGCTGATGGACCTTTTAGAGTTTTGGAGCGAATTAGTGACAATGCTTATAAGATCGAATTGCCGGGTAAGTATAATGTATCCGGAACTTTTAATGTAGCAGATTTGTCACCTTACTACCCTGAAGAGGAAGAAGATTCTGAGGAGATTGATGACGACAATGAAGGCGAAGCAGATTCGAGGACGAATCTTTCTCTAGCAGGGGAGGATGATGCACCTAGGGGGACCAGCGATCACATTGTTTAGGCAGTTTCCTATATTATCATTTAGGCAGTTTCCTATATTATCATTTAGGCAGTTTCCTATATTATTTTTTTTTTGGTAAGTAGTTTCCTATATTATCATTGAGGCAGTTTCCTATATTACCATTCAGGCAGTTTCCATTAGTATTAGGAGTCCTATCTCTATATATAGGATGTCCGTCTTGTAATCAAAACACAATATTATTGAATAAAAATTTTGAGTTCTTTGGAGTTGTTCCAAATTTACGTTTTCTCTCTGCGTCACATATAGGTTTTAGGATGCCCCTTTCTTCAAAAGAAGTACAAGCTATAATCAAGACTAAAGGCAAGTGACAACTTCAGAACATCCGAACTGTTATCTACTAATGTCAACATTGGACCAGACAATGGCCAGTGTTATTCAAGAGAACATGAGAGATCCAACATGGAGTACAAGCTAGGTACAGATATATAGAAACTTTCCGGTTCATGAACAAGAAATGCAAACTACTCACATGGCCAATGACGCAATCAGGTCAGCATTTGAGAAGCTGATGCCAGCATTGCATTTGGTGAAATTGCTTTTTTTGCTGTCAAATGACACACCTGTGCCAAGTGACAAAACATTACTTCCTGGCATAGCAGCAAAGTTGACAACAGGATTTGCGATCAACCCAACGCTTGTACTTATCCCAGCATAGTCATGTAAATATTGTAGCTCAATCTGTTAATTGCAAAAGTCAGGAAGTGCCTTTCTCTCAGTAACAATAATATATCCAGTAAAGGAGCTCAATAAAAGCAATGACATGCCTGACTCAGATGATTAACAAAAAAACCATCATCCTTTTCTAATCAGCATTAAAGATGCCATGAGACATGAATTCTCACCTGGCCAGACCTTTGATCTGGCACTTTAAAAGAGAATATTGTCTTCAGTCCAGGGCAAGGTTCATCAACAGTAGTTTTTGTGACAAGTTGCGTATTATGAGGCAAGGTTCAGCAAAACCATGAAACAATTAAGCAAGGTATCGGAGATCCAACTTATTCTTGTAAAGAACTTAATGAGTTATAAGATAAAAATGTACAATATAGACTTAATCAGCCTCATAATAAGTTCTTGACATAAAAGGCCTTTTTCCACAACCATAACATACAGCAAACCATTTATGAATCCCCTTGAGCCACGATCCAGTACTTGGTCCCCAGTTTTAAAATTTCTCTCCATGACTGCTGAAAATCGATTTACTTGACTCAACTACTCAAATAGCAAACAAAGATAGTAGAATAGGGTCCTGAAAATTGACTCACTTGACTCAGCTACTCAAGTAGTAAACAAAGGCTGTACAATAGGGTCCCATAAATCTGGCCTCCTACAGGTACATGGTACAACCTAATTTAACAAATCACAAGAAACAAGTACGATGCTAATTGACACCGCTAGCCCATTGGTCAATAGCACCGAAAGTTGCAGTTTACCTATAATGTTCAAACGCTAACTACTAAAGAGAACGTAAAGTCTTCCCTGATTACTATAAAGAATAAACCAAAACTATGTTTCGAAGGATCACAAGAAACCAACCAGTGATCCCAATAAGCGTATTCTTGCACACCATGTTCTTGACACCCAACCCATTTCCATTCTGGTCATAGAGATGGCTTTGCTAATGACAAGCAATCATCACGAGTTTACATTCAGTATACCATTGGTCCCTATCCATTTCTCCATCAACCCCCTCCCGCCCCTTGACACCTGCCCAGATATGATTTAGAGAAAGAATAACATGCTATAAGAGAACTTTTCACTTTCTTTGTGCTATAAATTCACAACACTTACATTGGAGTTCGTGTCCACTTTGACATCAGTTGTAACATTCTTGTTCTTCAGCTGGGTATTAACTCTAGAAACAGCTTGCCTTTCTTTGTTGCTGCATATGTTATAGTCTGCAATATCATTGTGAATCTCAGTTGCATTAATAAATAAATAATATGCTGCAGACAATCCCAGCAATTAAACTACTATACCAGACAAGAGTAAGCTTTTTCATCTAGCTCGAAGCGCATAAAAAGTGAATATCCAAGACAAAAGCAGGGATGTCGACATCTAAGAGTTGCTATAGAGCTCGAACTGTGAGCGAATTCATCGAGTTTATTACACCTCTTATTTACAAATACAATGTAAAACGAATTGAAATCAGCAAACTCATTAACAGACTTAGAGAACATCATTCTTCCGAAACTATCCAACGGTTTAGATCCAGAAACTGATTTTTCAGGTTCTACACAACCACGTCCGAGTTAAAAATGCACGGTGCCGTGTGAGAACACACCGCTGTTTTCAAACATCGACGGAACCGTCGGAAGTCCCCAAACAATCTCCAAAGGAACGCTCGATCAGCCAAGACTACATCAAATCCTAAGAAGAAACAGCCGTCGTTCACCAAGTCCAAAACCACGAACGGTTTCAATCGCAACTCAAGGAAGTGAACAAGCATGCAAAGGTCTCCCAAAAAAAAAACAGAGGGAAAAGCTCACGGCACCCGTGACCGAGGAGGGAGTGATGGTGAACTTGTGGTCGCTCTGGTAGTCCTTGTAGAGGAGATCTGCACCACAAACAACCGCGACGACCCGCGCGCCCACCGAAAAGTTGCGGAGGAGAGGAGACGACACCGGAGCAGGAGCAGGGGACGAAGGAGAAATGATCGTTGTCGAAAAAATATTAGGTGGTCCCGGACCGCCTCGTCAGCGTGGTCCCCGACCACTCAGGAGGCGGAGGTCGGGACCGGCGGGCGGGCGGAGGCGACGGCGGTGAGAGGTTCGAGACGCAGCAGCTCTTGGGCGGGCGGAGGCGACGGCGGAGGTTGGGACCGGCGAGCGGAGGTCGGAGGCGACGGCAGTCAGAGCTCGGGACGCAGCTACGACGGCGGTGATCGGGACCGGCGGGCGGAGGCAGAGGCCACGGCGGAGGTCGGTACCGGCGGGCGGGCAAATCGCTCTCGGGCGGGAGCGATTTTTTAAAAAACGGAGAGAGAATGCGGACTTCTTTCGTGAGTTTCTCTGGAGAGATGAGTAGACAGAGCAGGAGAGAGATGGAGGAGGCCCCACATTAATGAAGAGAGAGAGAGAGGGAAGAGACTGATGGGGGCGTAGGTCCTTAGCTTGCAGAGGAAGGAGCAGGCTAAAAGGGCAAAAGAAATAATATTTTGTGAAAAAAAAGGGGTCCCGGCTCGCCGGCCCCATCAGCGCCACATGGACCACGTGGCGCCTTGTGAGTGGTCGGGGACCATGCTGACGAGGCGGTCCGGGACCACCTAATATTTTCTCCTATGTTTGGACCATAAGCAGTATTACTGCAGATCGATCAATTGAATAGGAGCACAAACGAGTCGAGAGAACTCCCTGAAACGACATCATCCATGCCTCGGTGTCTTACTTGCCCTGTCTCAATAAGATTTTGAGCCCCTCATGATTATTACTTAGACCCAATCTGTCGAAATCATGATGCTATACGGTGGGACAGCTGAGCCCTTCCGTAAACTTGACAGGTTGAGCAATGCACTGTCACGATCGATGAATTGCTAAATACCGACGAAGCTTTCTGTATGGGAACCGCCCGGGTTGTCACATGGATGGGCAGTGTAACTCACCAGGGTAGAAGGTACTCAGCTGGCAACTTCATCTGCTGACGCTTATTTCCACATCTCCCCCTTCTCTCTAGCATAAGAAAGAGCCTGCTGCCGTGCCATTTACGGATGGATTACGGATAATTGAATCGAAACTAGCACACTCGGATCTGCCCCGTTCATTGCTATGGCTCCTTGACACTGCTACTTAATCTCATGATGCAGGGTCGAGTATAAAACACAAGCAGATACAGCTTGTCAGAAGCTGCGTGAAACCTTGACGGGGATTCAAATGGGTATGCTTGAAGATACCGTGGGTTAGGTGGTCGAGGTCAACTGAGTTGTTGTTTACCTTGGTGTCACTGCAACCTTTTGACTTGTGGATGGTCCTGGCATTGGCAACATGTCTTCTCAGATTCCTTGAGATTTTCGGTCGTTGCATGACGTTGGTCAAACATCTTAGAGAAATATTGAAGCACGGGAAATAGAGATAATACCGAAACCGTCTCCTTCATCAAGGATCATCGAGAGAAGCAAAACCAAATCAATTCGAATGTTTATAAAGGATCGCACTAACTAGTAACTACCGTCTCCAAGGAGACACGCTAAGGATAAATAACATTTTTGAGAGAGAAGGATACATAACATAACATAGTTCGATTCTTACAATATTGATTACACCCTTCACAAGCGGTGTGTCGATATTGTGAGGCTTGTTGATTGGTTGCCTCAACAATTTCTGATAACATACTTTTTAACGAAGCCCTTTTATAAATCGAAGATCCCTGAAAAACTTCTTTCACGGAATGTATTAAAATACATTAATATCAAATCATGCATTCATCTAATAATTTAAGTTTTAGAATAGTTGACAGTAATCTTACAAAATCTCACATAGTTTTAAAGCAAGAAGTTGGCAATGATTTCACAAAATCTCACAAAATGATAGGATTAAAATGGGCGACTCCAATTCTAATGCTGGACAAGCACTAAACCTTAACTAAACGAACATGCATGATGATATTTGTAATTCTAACTTCACTTGTCCACAAACGTGTAAATGCCTCAAGGGGATTTTTTTTATTTCATATTGTTAGAAAGTCTAACCTAAAAACTTAATTTTATATGTAAAGGGAGATCGCATATACATAAAGAGAGCATATAAACCCTATAGTCAAGCGATGTGATATTTCTCTCTCTCTCTCTCTCTCTCTCTCTCTCTCTATATATATATATATATATATATTAGTTTTACTTATGGTGCATTTGTTTGATGGAAAATGAATAATTTAGAAAATATTATCCTAAATATAATGGCTTCTATTGCTTACAAAAATAAAAGAACGAAAAATATTTTCATTATCCTCGAAAATATTGAGAGATGAATAGTCTTTGGTAATGAAAATATTTTCTATTGACTAATTATTATAAGCGATACGAAAAATTATTTTTAATTTTTTTTTAAATTATTGATTTTTCGCAAAATAAATAAAATTTTAGCGGAAAAGGTTCATCATTGAATCATAATTTCGACTATTAAAATATCTAATCAAATTCGACCAAAAAAGATAATGTCACATCAACGGGGGGTTGCGATGTGATCACTAATAATTGGCCCGTGCATTCGAGACCACCACACGTCACGCATTCGATCTGGCTTCTTGTCCATTATTGATCCTAGCCTGAAGATTTCAACGTTATCTTAACCACTACGCTACTGTGCATCTATTCAACACAACAATTTTTATTTTATCCTCTTATTTTATTCTCATTCTCATCTCCTTCTCCCCTCATTTATTTAACATTATAATTATTATTTTACAAGATTTGAAGGTTTCCTCAGTGCGGTTTTTCAACCGCATGACGACGATTATTCCACTGTATCATTGCAATCGACACGAGTCGTGTCAGGTTGCGTAAAATATATTACTTCATGCATATCGCATAATAACCTACACGAGTCATATTATATTATATGTATTATTTTATACGATATGAAGGTTTTATCGGTGCAGTTTTCTACTGCATGACGATGGTTGTTCCATTGTATTGCATCACAATCTATGCAAGTCATATTAGCCCGCATAAACTATATTATTTCATGTATGAATCATAGGACTTGATGAGCTCACATCCTTATAAAGACCCATGTTAGAGCATAGAACACGTCTTTTCCCAGAGTCTTTTGCTCTCCAGCGAATAATTCGTGGCAAAAGTTTTCATCACGTGGCATCATTGAAATGCAAATAATCATAACATCACCACTGCCATCCACAATTATGTATTGACAGTGTAAATGTTATCGCACTAATCTTTTGGCATTTCCTGTCCTAGCAATAAAAACCAAATATTCATGTATCATCATTGGCAAATCCACATACTCTTATTCATAAAACAATAATCTGATACATAGCATCATTAAAGTCATTCAAAATCCTCTTGAAATCACTCAACCATGTTTTCATTCATGAAATATAATTATGAACCATATAATGATTCTTAACATTTTCTAATGGTATCATGAATATAACAAACTTTTTATTACATCATATCAATAACAATAGCATTGTAAATGCACAAGCGTGCATCGATAAGCATTATTCTCACCTTAAATCAACGCGATATCACCCATGATACAAAATCAAATAAAATCATTCACACATAGTCTTGCCTCTTATTAGCTTATCCTTTATGCGAATTCATAAATCATTTACATAAAATAGATCTTAGAATATCAAATTGACTATAACTTAAGTAACTCATATAATTTTCATTTCCAAGATCATGCCTCGATTAGATTAACCTTAATCATCAAAATTAGAACTAATTTCCCAAATTACATATTTTCAAAATTATATAATTGCCCTAATAAAGTTTCTCATAAAAAAACATTTACCCCTCATTTCCGATCTTCATTTAATCAAGCCATATTAATTAAAAATTAAATACCTGAGGCTATTAAGTTGTTATCCAAGGCATACGAATATTTTAAGGGTTAAAACTTGTGGTGAAAAATGAAGAAGATGTGTTCAAGTAAAAGAATAACAAATGACTTGCTTTGGATGATTAAATGAAGATAGTCGATAATGTTGGGACGATATTTTATATTTCAGTAAGTAAATAGGGTACTCGGTGTTTGTCCTAAACCACGGTAAGGCGCAAAGCAAAGCATAAGCATAAGTATTATAAACCCTAGTGATCTAGTTTGGTTCGGTCTTGTTCAATACCTTGAATTTGGAACCGGACCGATAATAGTTGGTTCCAAAAATTTGAAACAGGGATTCGAGACTGATGCTCACCCCTGCTGTAAATCCAATAATCCAATTAAATGCATACCTTTGACCCATGGAAATGACATTGACTTGGAACGATTTGTATCGTAGTTGGTGGGATTCGAATCTTTTGGTTGAGTTTCCATGTTGCTTTTACATCATGACCACCAAAATGCAGATGAAACACCAAATATTTAACCATGTGAACATGACGACGAAACTACAAAGCAAGATCCACCAAAATGTAGACGAAACACCAATACTTAGATTTGTAATTCTAAAGTCTATTAATCCGTGAAAAAGTGTAAATGCCAAGGAGTTTTTTTTACCCAATACTTAGATTTGTAATTCTAAGTCTATCTATCTGCAAAAAAGTGTAAATGCCAAGGAGTTTTTTTTTTTGACTCATTAAAAAAGGGAAAGTTCTTCATTGCACATAATAGTGGTTTTACTTCTATGGAAGGGTTGTCAATTTCAAACTCAATCGTAATGCTAGAAATGCCAAAGTCCTACAAATCCGTGATCTAAAACCATAGATTGCCGACACGTCAGTCATTTTATATTATTCAAATCAGACGAAGTTAATCAAGAAACTTGATTGTACCAATTTGACAAGTTTTATGATTTGATTGCACTTTTTCGAAAGCTCAAGGACTCCAATTGCTCTTTCTCGACAAGTTACCGAATCTCCAGAGCGTACTCATCTTTCTTTTTTCTTTTTTTTTTATCACCGACCTTGTATCGAGCGGCCCAGAAGGTATCCCGGGATTCGCAAGCGAAGATATCGTTGTTTAGTTAAATGCGATGCATGTGATTAACGGATAAATTAACTAACATGACAGGTGACGCTGTCCTTTTTGAATTTATATAAAATGGTAAAAACATTATTTTTAGAAAAAAAAAACTGAAACGGTTCGGGATCCGGAGAGCCGTAGGTTCTGGTATGAATTTCTACCGACCTGGATCGACCTTCCCCAGCAGGTCCTGTTTCCTCCTTCTTCTCTCTCTCTCTCTCTCTCTTCGTTCTCTTCGCGCTCTCATCTCTCTCCTCGGCCGCCTCCCGTCGCCGTCATCTCCTCCTCCTCTCTCTCGCCGGAGCACCGCCTTAGAAGGAGAAGGGCGTTGCCATCTCTCGCGGAACCTCTTGAATACTGGTCCGCAACAGAGCGCGCGTTTCAACATAACTCGGAACGAAATCCCGGGCGGTGGAGGCGATCGAGCAGCTTCGCTTCTTGCCCCCTTCTCTGACGCCGGACCGACCGGAGGTGGGTTTTTCCGTTCTTGGGGGAAAACGTCGAGCTGCGTGTTGTTGCGTGGACCGGGGAACCGGGAGAGGAGAGGAGAGAGAGATTGTGTTTGAATGGCCGAGCATTACAGTTGCTGCGAGACCAACTTCTTCATCCACATACTGATCGTGGCGTTGCTGGTGGTGTTCGCCGGGTTGATGTCCGGCCTCACGCTGGGGCTCATGTCCATGAGCCTCGTCGATCTCGAGGTCCTTGCCAAGTCCGGCACGCCCAAATATAAAAAGCACGCAGGTGTGTTGTCGCTCGATCGATATAGGGTTTCCCTATTTGGGTTGATGTCGTAATCTCGATCGAACTGCCTTTTTTAAGATTGCTGCCCGTCGACACCTCTTGAGAACTTTTAAATAATTGAAGTCTGTGGAACTCGGGGCTTTATTATAGGAATGAAGCGAGTCGTAGGATTCTCATTCAATTATTAGTTGCTAAACTTAGCACCCCGCCCCGCACCAAGACAGTGCCTTTACTTGTAGATGTCCAGTCAACTGCGACGCCTGTTGGCGGCTTTGCCATCCTTGAATGAAATTTCATGCTTTCATCCTTCAACTATCTATGGTGAATTGTAATTTCGAATCGCCTGGTTAACGAGATCTGTAGCAAAATGTCTTTTTGTGTTGTAATATGTGAAAAAAAAAGCATGTAATAGCTCTGGGTAGGGGCAGGGGACTTCTACTGCTCTTTCCCCGTTCAACCCAGAGCGCACCGTGAAAACATGTAACGTCACTTGGTTAAGGCGAATAAGTGTAGTCTGGTGAATACGCGACGAAATGGTGGCGCTGGTATCATTTGGCAGCGTGGGCTTGTAGTTATGTCGGGTGCTGCTGATGCTTTTGCTTCCCATCAAGCTGGATCTTGCTTTGTTGTAGGCAGCTCGAAATCAGTTATTTGTTTCCCTTGATGCATCTATGAAGTATTCTGTAATGTAGGGAACTCATTAGGGGAGGATTTGGTCCTTTTTCTTGGCCATGGTGATGGGTCGATATAACCCCTAAGAATTTTATCCAGAAACAGAGGAAAGGAATGTTGGTACTAGAGTTCAACTCTCTAAGCTGAAGGATTGCGGGCCCTTTCCTCTAGCATTCGCAAGAATTCACGTGGGTGAAAATGAGCATGTACTGGATCTTCGCATGAGAGCTTTTCCACTGCAAATTTGATGTATGCTTCTGGATACAATATCTTGACACATAAAAATGAGACTATTGCTTCTGCAAAACACTTAAGTCATCTTTAGATATGAACTTGCAGTTGGCGAGTACCTACGCAAACATTGTGATGCATGGTGGGCCTTGGCACAACTGGATGGCTAAAAGATGCAAGTTTGTAATCACGATTACAAGCTAATTGAGTGCTAATTTGAGTTCCTTACTTGGATCGCGCTCTGTTGTGATCACTGACAATAAGTAGAAAATGAATGTGGCAATGGACAAATTTGATTTGGAAGGGCTGATGATCAAGATATGCGAGGGTCCACATGCTTGCCTCCAGTGCGGTTGGTTTGAAAATGGTAGAAAGCACTTAGCAAAAAGTACAAAGGAAAATGGTTGGGATTTTAAGAATCATGTAAACCATTTGTAGGTGGTAAGACTTTGTAAAGAATGAAATGCATTGACGATAACAAGTTGTGGGCGGTCAGTTTTGGTTTTTGGGAGTGGCAGTATTGGCATACTTGCTTTCCAGTTTTTGATGATCAGTAGTTGGAAAGACTCTTCTCAACTAGCTATATTGCGATTACTTTTCAATTAATTCCTCGTCGTCTATTCCCATTCTATTATCATTTATTGGGTTACAACTCTGTTGATTCCATATACATTTTTCTAATTCTACTTATGCTTTGTTATAGCCAAGATACTGCCAGTTGTAAGAAATCAACATCTTCTTCTTTGCACATTACTGATATGCAATGCTGCTGCAATGGAGGTAAGTTCCAATAATTTGTGTATATATATATATATATATATATATATATATATATATATAAACACTATGATTCTGTGGATGCTTATGTCTCATGTGCCTTTTCTTCTTCATCTTCAGGCCCTTCCTATTTTTCTTGACAGCTTAGTTTCAGCTGGGGTTGCTATCCTGATCTCAGTGACGTTGATCCTTCTATTTGGAGAGGTTGGGAATCACTTCTCACGTGATTAGAGTAACATCCATTCTTTATAATGGGGAAAGAATATTTGGTGGACAATGGGGTTAGATTTAGGTTTGGGGGGAAATATCGTGTAAAATTCTTCTGTCACGAAAAATATTTCGGTACTGCAGCTTTGGGGGTTAGTCTACTGCTTTAGATGATGTCTTCCCCTCTACCACTTATAATGCATGCATGAAGTCTGCATCTCAGATTTTTGTTGGCATCAGAGTTTTAAGTTGATATTTATCTGTTGGTTGCACTACTGGTTGCTTCCATTTGCTTCGTGAAACAGATAATTCCGCAGTCTGTTTGTTCTCGATATGGTTTGGCAATTGGTGCGGCCGTGGCTCCAGCTGTGCGTGTTCTTGTTTGGATCTGCTTTCCCATTGCATATCCAATCAGCAAGGTGGTGCTTGTAGGGTTTAGGAAAGTTGATTTATTATCTACTTTGGCTTACTTGCTCAGCATCCTTTTTGTTTCTTCTTTGCTTCCAGTTATTAGACTTTCTACTTGGTCATGGACATAAAGCTCTCTTCCGCAGAGCTGAGCTTAAAACCCTTGTCGACATGCATGGAAATGAGGTGAATATCTTACAGTGTTTCCTTCTTGAGTTACTTTGTTATTTGGATGTGAGCAAATCAAGCTAGTTTTTTTGTTGGATGATGGTGCTTATAACCTATGCTATGCCTTACCTTCCACATACAGGCTGGAAAGGGGGGAGAATTGACGCATGATGAAACAACTATTATTGCTGGAGCACTTGAACTTACTGAAAAGAAAGCTCGTGATGCCATGACTCCTATATCCGATACATTTGCCATTGACATCAATGCCAAGCTCGATCAGTTGCGTTGCTGTTTTCAATGCATTAGATTATTTTAGCACTCTTTCTGTGGCTTTGAATCTCGGGACTTACTTGTCATGACACAGGGATTTGATGAACATGGTTTTGGAGAAAGGGCACAGCAGAGTGCCGGTTTTCTATGAGCAGACTACCAACATAATTGGATTGATTCTGGTATCTACAAGAAACTTTTATTTTCATGTTTCTTTCTTTTTATAAGAATAAGTTAAATGATAATGATTTATTTGTCTCCTGCTTTTCAGATTTGCTGCAATTATAAAATGATTCACGCCTTTGTTATATTTGAGAGATGCTTGATGATGTGACAAGTATTATTCAGCGTTTTAATAGACTATAAATACCTTGATTCTGGAGGATAATATTGCAATCAAAAAATGTCGTGCGGTTCTCATTTTATTTAACACACAACTTTAAGAAAGACATAATATGCCTGTCATTTAGGTGAAGAATTTGCTGACCATTCACCCAGAAGAAGAAGTACCAGTGAAAAATGTTACCATTCGGAAAATTCCAAGGTCCATTTCTATGGATTGATCATTTGCAATTTACTAGCAGAGAGGTTCATGAGTATGGCTGTCATGTTAATACTAGCTTGTCTTTTTATGCTATGACCAAAGGGTTCCAGAAACATTGCCTCTATACGACATATTAAATGAGTTTCAGAAAGGTCACAGCCACATGGCTGTTGTTGTGAGACAGCATAACGAGACGACAGAGCAGTCTACTGACAAGAGCCCTGTCGATAGTAAGTTCCAATTTACAGCGCTCACTTGAGAATGTTCCCATTGTTAGTCTTCTGTCAACTTAACTGGAATTTGCAACTTTCTCTTTAAATAGGTACTGTGAAAGATGTCAAGGTGGACATCGACAGTAAAAAGACTCCGCAAGAGAAGAAATTGATTAGCAAGAGATCTCTGCAAAAATGGAAGAGCTTCCCCAACTCAAATAGCTCATTTAAGGGAAATTCAAGGAGCAAGAAGTGGACAAATTACATGTATGCAGATATCCTGCAAATAGATGGAAGTCCTCTTCCACAGCTCGCCGAAGAAGAAGAAGCGGTGGGCATAATAACCATGGAAGATGTCATAGAAGAACTGCTACAGGTCTCATATATTCTTCATCGTTGCTTGCATTCTAAACAATATATCCATGAGTTACCTTGTTTCTGACATATTCCTTTGTGGCATCCTTCAGGAGGAGATCTTTGATGAGACAGATCACCATTATGAAGATTCATGACATTGGATCCCATACCGAGTATCCTAAACAATTTTCTAGCAGTGTTTAGTACTTCATATCATTTCAATGTTTGTGGTATTACATGTACTGGTGTAGCTCTACCAAAGGGACTAAGAAAAGCTACGAATAGTTGAATCTGTATCATTTCGAAGGAATAGAGGATTATGGACTTGAAATACTATTTCGTGGGATTGTATATCAAATTGTAGTGAACTGTGCAAGGCAATTGGTATACCTTGCACATTATGCTTAGTTTTTGCTTTTATTGAAGTTGTATTGCAAGGAAAGTAAAGCATTGTTGCGCCATGAGCAGCTCCTTTTTTGTCGTCCTTTTGCATCGTTTGTTTGTTAGCTTTCTCGCCATGGAAGTAGTTCAACTATGTCGGGTATCTCCTCTCTAAGCTTCTTCTTTAGTTTTCGAACTCCCCATATCTCATTCTGCTATTAGAACTGTTTTGTCACGGAAGATACTTTTGCTTGAAGACATATTGTGAAAAGGAAAAATGACACAAATGGTATATGAACTTTGGCTCAACATACGATATCGTCCCTAAACTTTTAACTAATGTGCATCATAGTCATTGAATTTTTTATTTATTCAAAGTGGTTACTAAACTTTTGGTATATATTCAATTTAGTCCCCGGTTTATATTAAAATGTTAAATGTAGTTTTTTCATTAATTTAAGTTAACAGAATTTACTGATTTGGTTTCTAATTCGATACGTTTGAACGGAGAACACAAAAAGTGTTACACATGGATTATCCATTTATGATATTAAATAATACTTTTTAATTTGTTCAATTTGAAAAATGACTAATCATGTTATTTGATGACGTGGACTATTATATCTTGATTTGAGTTGAAAATCTCATGTGGATAATTTATGTTATGTTTTTGTTCACCGTTTAAACGTACTAGATTGAAAATCAAATCAGTAAATTACGTTAACTTGAATTAATGAAAAGACATCATTGGATATTTTCATATAGTCTAGGGATTAAATTGAACATGTACAAAGAATTCAGGAACCGCATTGGATAAATTAAAAGTAAAAAATGATATTGCACATTAAGCTAAAGTTAAGGGATAACGTTACGAATTGAACTAAAGTTCATGAACCATTTGTGTAATTATCCCTTACAAAAATAATTTGTAAATACTTGTAAAATCTTCTTGCGAAGAATTACTACCAATGAAAACGGAGTTTTTGGGATCTTTTTGCCCAGCAAGTCGATTCCTTGCAGACCTTTTGAAGAGAGGGAAGTGCAAAGCAATTTTGGACTGGCTTCTCCACGATATGTCGTCTCCTTTTTAGGATATGCAATGAGGAAATCTCGAAACTTGGTTATCCGCAACAGGAAAGATGGCCAGGAGCTTCCGTCGTCCATGATGAGAAGCCTTCGTGCTTTTAGGAATTTTCAAATACGGCCCGAAGCAATGCATTTTTCTCAAAACGATGCGAGCATATTTTATTTTTAAATAAGGGTTTGAAATAGTTATCGGTCTCAAATAAGGGCATGCATCCGCCGGCTGACTAAATTTTCGCCGGCAACATGTGCATCTTACATGTCACTTTTCACACCATGACTAGTCCAATATATTAGTTTTTCTTTTCTTTGCGCCATCATTCAAGCTTGCGCCACCTCCGATCTTCTTTGGCATCTTGCAGCCAAATCTTCAAGCTCCCCGACTGCTTGAAGGGCTTCTTTGATTTCGAGAAGACGACGACAAGCTGCAAGCAGAGAACGGTGGTGACAATGCTTTAGTCGAGTTAGTTTCGTCATTCCGGCTTTGAACTTCCCCTGAACCTGGATCTACAGAGGGTCACCACTGGAGAGTCACCACCGAATCCAGACCCGACTCAATCTACTCAGTTTCTTTAGGAGGACTCGAACTGTAAATTCAGCCCGTGCTTCAACGGCAGTGGCTCACCAGGGACGATTCCCACGAGTCTCACTGACTCCACCTAGCCGTTCCGGCTCAATTTGAGCTTCAAATTCCATGTCTGGGCCAATCCTGAGTGTCGTCACTTGGTCTGCTTTGATTGCCACTCTTGCTTAAACCGCAGCATCGCTCCACACACTCTCAGAGCCACAATCAGATAGGAACCGGAGGAGTCGGCAAAAAAGATTGGCAAAAAAGAGAAGAACGAGGAAGAAAATGAACAGAAGAAAGGAAGAAAAGGAAAAAACAAAAGAAAAAAAGAAACATAATGTCCTGGATGAACATACCCCTGCCATGGCTTGGAAATTGGCATGCGAGATGCACACGCTCGTCGGCTAACACGATTTGAGACAAGGTTCACTTTAAGTCTATCTTTTGAGATAGCTACGTTACTTTACTTCAGGTTTTTATTTGAATTCCCTACTTTTTATGCCTCATTAGTCACTATGAAGCAATGGCGATTCTGGAAAAGAAAGGAACCAATGATGAAGCGTGAAAGAGATCAACCGGGAGGGGGAAGTGGATTTCAGCAAAAGTCTCTCGATGGCTTGATTAGCTTTTACTTTTAGTGAGCTTGTCAAACATGACTCACTCTCTTTACACTATAGATGAAAGTGATGCTCGAGGGCAGCAGGAATACAGTATAAGTCACTCAGCTTAACAAGATTTTTAAGGTAGGTCAAAAGAGATCATCTAAAAAGAACTTGAAAAGAGATGATCAAAAGAGATCAGCTGAAAAGAACTCGAATGACGGCAAACAAGTGCACTTCACACCATCTCGGTGCACTGTTGCAAAGTGTTCCAACGGATACTCTCATTACTGTAATTAAATCCATCCCAAACTAAAAATAGTACCCGAAATCCCAAGAATTTCCCAAGTGCCATTGAAGAAATCACATAAGCTACTACATCTCTGAACTACTTTCTATGTTTGTTCCTCTCTTTCTTTTTTTTCCTAGACTTACCTTCAGATCTGTGCCTACTGGAGTGTTTTCTGCTCGAGCTAAGGTGGACCTTCTTCGCCTTCTTATGCCTGTCTTTATGACCATCCTCTTTGGGTGATCCAGAAGCCATAAGTGAATATGGTTTCTCTGGCCCATACGTTACACGTGCTTCCCTAAGCTCAGGACTTGGAGACAACTCCTTGGAACCTGGGCACGATGAAAGGTAGGGACCTGTTTCGTCCATCCTCGACCCAATGGCACCTCTGCCGCGCTTGACCCTGCATCCGTATTGGTATATGTTTTAGGAATCAATGCCTGCTTCATCTACTCTCCAAACAAAACAAGCACACACTTCACAACAAAATCAAGACATGCATGTGTCCTCAGAAGGGTAAGAGAGGAAAAAAAGAGGCTGTGACCTTGAGTGTAGAAACTCTTCAATATCTTCATCACCCAAACCTTCATCTCCTCTTTTATGGCGTCTATCATGTGCACTTCTACTTTGAGAACATGAAGGTTCAGCACTGTAATCATCTATATCATGACTATTGCTGGTGCTCCTTGAAGAAGTGGCATCCTTATGGTGCCTCCTACTGCTGCTCTCGCACCTATTGCTGCTCTCGTCTCTTGATCTTCCTTTGATCCGATTATCTAGCTCCACCTCCTTCTGACGCAGTCGCCACATTTCGTTCACTTCCACAGCTTTATTGGCTGAACATGGAGACAGCAAACAAAAAGTTATAAACTGATTCGAAACTGGAGCTAACTGTTACAGATGAGAGACGGCAGAAAATTCATAAAGCAAAGAGCTTGCAATGCATCCAGGCAAAGCACACTCAGATTTAAGTCAAAAAGTAGGAATGGAACCACGCAAGAAATCACATCAACAAGACATCATTAGCCATGCCTGAAAAAATTCCATTGACCACTTGCTGGATATAATGAGAGATGCAACATTCTTACAGAAAACAAGAGACCATAATATTGAAACACATAGATGGCAGAGAGCATGCGACTATGCAATGATACGCAAGTGTATAGAGCGCCTCAATCAAACAAATGAAAAATTCTTCAAGAGCGTCATTCTTGGTCCACCAACCACAATGATAAAAACAATACACGTGCTCCAGAAGTGGCCACTTTCGACGTTTCTCAAGTGACCCAATCACATGCCTTGAAAAAAATTTGCAACTCTAAATACACAAAGATAGGCCTAACCTTGTTGCACCCCGAGAACAGTTGCGGTGAGAAACCTCGAATTGGGCCGAGCCCTAACAGAGGGCTTGCAAAGATAGGCAAGTGCACCTTCTTTCTCAGCTTGTCGACGTAACTCCGCTGCTTCTTTCATAAGGATTGCGGCTATTCTGTTTTCCGTATCCAAATCCATCGGACCCTAAAGAGCACAGTGCAACAAGCATTTGAGCAACACTTACGGCGCATCTCATTCTCATACAATTAAAGACTTATTCTTCCTAAGCAAAACTTCCATCACAAGAGCAATGTATAGTCCTTTCAGGATGCAATCTCAGGCGTCGCAAAATCGCTCCATTTCCCTCAACTTCCCTCACCTTCCCTATTTGACAATTATGCCACTCAAGTTTCTCCAGTCAGATTTTACCCTTTTCCGCTATAAAATTCAACACTCTTAATATGACATAATCAGACTGCACACATCAAAAGTTAAGATTTTCTTTTTTTCTTTCTCATCCACAAACTTCCCAGCATCCAAAAGAACCGATTTATCGAATTCGACGAACCGTGATCACCTCCCCGGAAACACAAAACACAAAACAACCTCCGGTCAGACCAACGCGACCGAAAGTGAAGAAAGCTACAAAATTTCAACCTCTCTTACACTGCTCGCACTTACCCACGATCGAACAGTTAAAGCAATCTAATCCAACGGGGAGAAATCAATCGAAACTCACCGAATTCGATCAATCGATCAAGGGGTTTAACCCGCCGAGGCCGATCAATTGGAGGATTGAAACGGTTCCCCCTCGCGCAGGAAATCCCTAAGAGCAATTTCCCAACAGTGATCGCGGGAATATGCCGCCGCGCGAGGGCTTGAAGATCGCGTGCTTCGAAGAGGGTGGGTGGGTGGGAGGGGGGCGGAGCAAGATCGAGCCTTTACGCGATGAATGTGGACGTCGCCTGTAGCTTCGTCGCAAGAAGGCTGTTTAGGGGCCTCAATTCGGTTCGGGTCCAATGGTACCGGATCCGGACATCAAAGGTATATATGTTCTGTGTGACCCGACCCAAATCCTGATCTGAATCAACAAAGATCGGGTCGGGTAGTAGTCGGATTATTCATAAAAAATTCGGGAAAAATTGTCCAAAAAGTTGTGAGTGCTTTTGCCAATTCAGTGACGTGGACATCGACCGTCCTACATGGCGCGGGCGGTAATGACGTGAACTTTTTTTAATAACGTACTTATATCTTTTTCCCAGCCCCTTAGTTGTTTCCAAGTCTGTGTACGGGGTGGAGTGTTGAAATATTAAAATATTAAAATACGTTATCGGAGTCAAGTTTTGCCCGGTTTGTTTCTTATATGCACCATCTCGTTCATCAAATTTTACGTGCCATTCGTAATCCGGCTTGCACGTGTTGGATTATCTAACATTGCTTGATTATGTGATTTATGTGCTCTTTATATGTACACGTAATTTCACTCTACCTACAAGTTTCAGCTTTTGGAACAGATATTGATGGACAAAATTTTGTATCCTATTAGAGCATATGTTCATGAGTTCAAATTTTTATAGGTGTTAGATGGGACGGTGATGATTGTACTTCTTAACACAATTGCTGTGGTTTATATACATGTTTTATTTTTTATGAGAGCGGAAATAGTTGAATTTGTTTGAACATCGGAACTGGAATTTTAAATGACAACTGATCATCTCAAGACTCAAAGGTGCAAATGTTTGCCCTATAATTGAGCTTTAACCCTCCCGAAACCCTTTGAAATCTTGAACGTGCCGAAGCTCATCTTTGATGAAATGAAATGATTTTGTTTCGCCCAAAAAAAAAATTATTTGCAGGCGAGAGATTATCACGAAGAAAAAAATATTGGGCGATGGATTCTTGGGTCGAACCCCCAGCCGAATTGAGCTACAAACATGGTTTACATCTACATCACAAAGTTATACCACCAGCTTGTGCAACACTTTTGTCTGGAAAGAAATCCATCGACCGAAAAGTGCAAAAAAATAAAAAAAATAACGTTTTAATAATTCATGAGGTTTATTAGGGTCGGCACGTTTTTGATTGACTTAATCCATCTCGATAAGATCCGATTATATTAAAGTCCATCCCAAATTCAACCGTGTTTTAAAAGTGAAAAATTTAACTCCGCCAGATTGCATACGTGAAACCCATTTCAAACCCATCATTAACTTGATTCCGAATATAAAATATATATATATATATATATATAGATGTTTAATAAATAAAATCCCGAATCAAGCAAACCTTAACTGATATTGATTACTTTTGCGGAACCAGTTTGAGATCTCTCGTTAATCAAAGACCCCATAGAGGTTCGGAATTGATTTGACATGTGAGCGGAACCCGATCTCGAAAATTGGCTGGACAGCTCATTAAATATCGACCCATGCGGCAGCACATGAGCGTCTTAATTCGATGATGTTGAGTTACGAAGAAAGCAAAAGCAAGTTCAAATATAAAAAGAAGCAAAGTCGGCCTAAAACTTGCAAGCAATCTCCTCAAATGACAAATTAGTTGGTACAAGAAATCAGATTTTCAGTTGACGTTTGGCGCACCCGGACAGCCCAGAAGTTCCTGTACGATGTGAACCAGCTGAAGTGAAAGTTCTTACCAGACAAAAGGCTCAAGTGTATCGAGGCCTTCACTTTCCAACAGCAACATTTCCCGTGTCAAGAGTACAGGCTTTTCCTTGTTTTTCTCCTGTTAAGCTAGAAGACGATGATGTCTTTTGCAAATAGAATTCCGACGCTACCGATGGATTGTGGCGACGGTGCGGGCATTTCGTATGCTCCTGATGTTCCTGATGAGCAGATCGAAGGAGCTAAATTGCGAACTCGGTGTCTAGTTGAGTCTTTCGTGTCATGTTTATCTGAATAAACAGGTGCGGAATTGTGTCAGCTACTAGGACATTTCATGGCATTTCAGATTGGCGGTTGTGATATCGAAGCACCGTTCCGGGGGTTGAGGGAAATTAATGTGCTCAACAACTTCGCATTATTACTATTATGAAAAATCTATGAAAAGAAGAATGTTATCATCCATTTATCTATAAGGTGGAGTGAAATGGTGATTCCAAAATGTGAAAGGCAACGAGCAGAACTGAGCAAGGAGTATTTATTAACATTTGATTGGATCAGCTAGAGAACAAAAAAAAACAAAAGTTCAATGTTCCCGGGAAACTCTTGTACTGAATGAGTCTACATATCGTAACGGAATCTAAAGTTGTACTGCACAATTCTCTTCCGAGTGTAGTATAACTAGCAGCCCTCTCCATCTACTATGAGAGAGCAGTGTAATTGGATGAACGAACTCGACCGCATATTCGTGTGCTTATCAAGCTTGCTTCATTCTGTCAGTTAACAGGAGGAGCCCTGTGGTAAGCCGGCACGGTTGCGGGGAAGAACATCTGCCTTACTCCTTCATCCCTTATTATGGGAAAGATGATACCTGATGCACCCTGAAATAGGAAATGCTGATTAGAAATTGTTGCCTTCCAATCTAATGCTAAGCCACCTCAAGGGTCTGAGAATATGGTCCTGAAGTCGAAAGCAAGTACTCACCTTTATCAGTCTGGCCCCAAGCCACATGCGTTTCAGCGAAGGGAACGGAAGACATAGCCGGCCAACACCATATACGGCTACAGCAAAGAAATGGCATACCAAGTGCATGGGACGGGGGTTTAGACCTGAGAGCAGAGAGACTGGCCCACTTGAGCATAGACCGCCAAGGCTCAGATAGTCGAAGCATGCTTCGCGCATTTCCTTTCTTGCCGGGTCCGGGGATGCACAGAAAACCTTGTACAGAGCACCGGCTAGTGTGTTGATGGTTGATGCCACAGGCTGTGAAGAAAAGGATAAGTCCGGTTAGCATGCAGTTTGAGAAGTGACACCACTAATTTCTACGCTTCTTTACTTTTGGATCAAGTGGATAACATTTCTCACCTTCCTCAGTGTATAGAACGACTCAAGATATTTGCATAGAGCAGATGCATCATTCAGATCCTGAAGTGGGCGAAGGAGGTTTCTTAGCACAACGATATCAGACAGCGCCACGGTCATTCCTCCTCCTGTCAATGGATGGCGCATGTTAAATGCGTCTCCCATCAGAAGAGCTCCAGGGGTGGGTTGAGGATTAGCGGGCATGCTTCTATTTGGCATCGACTTTATGTTCCCCTTGTCAATTGCCGCTATGAAGGCTTTGTACAATTCAGGGGGAACCTGAAACACGAGATTCTTTGATGAGCCCGAAATTTGTAGACTAGAGAGCAAGATTAACAGAAATGGAGGAGCGGCTGAGATAACTTCTGGTGCCTAACTTGTCAAATTATGCTACTATGAAAAACACTATTGCCAAGCAGTTTGAATATGTACCTGTGGAGCAACCTTTGTCTTCAAATATTTGGCCATTTCACCACTGGCTACAGAGGGCAATTTCTGGCCTGGGACATCGACCAGACAACGGATCTCACTGCTGCCGATCGGATAAAACAAGATAGGTGAAGGGTCTGCCAGTATGACATGGCCATGGTTTGGGAATGGAAGATCGCAATTCTCCACGACTAACCCCACGAAATGAGAGGGGACATCAACCTGTAGACACAGGGAACATATTAATTTCGACTCAAGCACGATCGACCAAGATTTGAGGAACGCGCAAAATGTTGGTGACAACTTCAGAAAAAATATCAATCTGCTCGATTGACCCTTCATATTCACCTTCGGGGTGCAGAGGTTACGGCGTAGGTTTGAAAAGCAACCATCACATACAACGGTGAGGGGAGCATACGCTTTCAACTCTTCCCCAGCCTTGGTCTTGTATTGCACTCCCTTGACAGTGCCCTTTTCCTCAATTAGAGATGTGACTGTTCCTTGTTCTAGACTTACACTGAGACAGATGAAGGGTAAAGAAAAGTTAAGATGATGACTTTAGAATGAAGTCTTATATCCGACACAAGCATAATATGATCGGATAAACAAAGTGCGCGATTAAGTTGATGTAGAGACAATCCAGTTTTGCAATGTCAAGTTCAAAAACGAGATCACCAAATAAGAATTATCCCAAGAACTTCTGGGTGGATAATTTATTGGTCTCAGAAGTATCATGCCATCTTTAGCTAGATGAACATCAGAGCAGATAAGCAAACAGAAAACGCAAGACTTTTATGGATAGCAGATCGGAGAAGGAAAGTACTTTGGGAGAGTTGTGGCCTTTTTCCTCATCTCTTGAATGAAACGGCCATTATGGAAACCTCTACCGGCGACATCTGAATGGAATTTCTCCAGTGGATAAGACAACTGCGTGTGTTTCCCATCCTTGAAGAGAGCATATCCAACAATCCTTTGGGCATCAATTGTTTGAACGCAATCTGCTCTCGCCAAATGAATTGTATTCAATAATAATCCACACCAGATGCGTGATTATGAACATTCAGCATACTTAAAACAGATTAAGGGCCATGTTTTAAATTGTGAAAACACAATTTCAGAAGGTATAACGCTCTATTTGCAACACCCTGCTTACCTGCAAGGTCCAATTCCATCAATTTCAGGTAACCCCCTGGCTGAAGAAGCTCGCCGACAATTCTATCTTGCTCTGTCAGGTCTCTCTCAATGACGCGCACGCGACGTCCCTCCTGTGGAGAAGCAACAGGACACAGATATTGCTTCAGATCATTCCAAATGCCAAATGAAATGCTTTCGTGCCATTAAAAGTGCCCAAATAAAAAGCCTCCTCTCATTCAATTTCGTTCCTGCTATTATCATTCAGATGTTACAATATCATTAACAGAAAGACCATGAAAAGGCAACTCCAGAAGGGAAGTCAAAAGTAATTTGCTTTGCTATGTTAGGTAGCCGAACCGAACAGGGGAACAAAAGTTGGAAACTCAGTGAACAAGTTTTCCAAGTCCCGCATGCACGTGAAGCCAACACGACGAACACACAATTTCACGCACAACCCAGAAAGCAATCAACAGGTTCTCATACAGAAAACAAAAACAGTTCCTCAATCCTTCGCAACCGACGGCATACGCAAATATCCGGCGAGATGCAACCGCAATTCCACGAGATATCACTCCACTCCGGAGACAGAGAGAGAGAGAGAGAGAGAGAGAGAGAGAGAGAAAGGGATCGCCGTTAACGTTACCTTCCCGAGCGTGTAAGCGAGGGCGGCACCGGCGACTCCTGCACCGACAATGAGGATATCGGTGCTCCCGTCGGCCTCGGGCCTGAAACCTCCATCGACAGAGCTCTTCACGTAACCGTCGCCTCGACCCTTCTTGGACAGCCTCCTCTTCTCCTTCCCGAACCTCTTGTAGAGCAGAACCATCCCCAGGAACAGAGCCAGGGCGCCACTGATCAAGTACTGACCGTCCATCGCCCACCCTTTCCAGAGACTGCTCCCGAGCTCTCAACACCAGCAGCCCAACAAGCTCCGCGACCCAGTAACAGAGAGATGGCGGCGAGCTTCGGCGCGCGCTCGCTCGCTCCTGCGGTGGCTAGGCTTGTGTTAACAGATGTTGGAAGTGTGCAAAGCTCAAACTGTGTTTGCGTGCGGTGAAGCATTCAAGCGAAGGTGGCGCTCTTTTATAGCCAGAGGAAGGAAGGAAGGAGGAGGCTTTCCCACACTTGCTCTCTTTTCATTCTTGCGAACGTAAACGTGGACGCGCCTGCCGTGGCCATTTCGACCGTATTTCCCCATTTTTTTTCTACCATTTTTTTAAAAAATTTAATGTTAATGTCGTTTTTTGGAAAATTGTCGTTGAGTGTATTTCCGCCAACACATATTGCCGCGGTATATTTATTTTATTTTATTTTATTTTATTTTTCAAATGAGAGCTCAAGTAGCTGGATTTGTTTGAAGTTTGAACGTAGAAATGGGATTTTATATGACAACAAGCCGCCTCGCATAATTGATTCGTAGGCATGACATCTTTTACATCCACAATCACAACGTTGTACCGGCACGTTCGCAACTTTTGTCCGGGACGAACCCGAACGATATTCGTCAAATGCGGAATAGAATTTCACGGTAATTTCGAAATCTGTCTCTATTAGGGTATGACCACTCGAAACCCACTTCAGACCCGCTAATAACTCGGCTTGTTGATGCAGTACGGGCGATATAGCTTACTTAACATGTGAAAGAGATGAATTCGATGTTCTTACGTTTTACTAAACAAAATCCCAAGTCAAGCAAATCCTGATTGATATTGGTTGGCATTTCGAAACGGGTTTTCGGGTCTCTTGTCAATTAAAGACCCTAGAGAGGTTCGGACTTGAATTGACGAGTAAGGAAAAGAAACCCGACCCGCCTCCATCCCATACCCAGGAAACGGTGATCGTGCCGTGTCGAAATTAATCCCCATCAAGAAGAAAGGCAAATCAAAAACTTTGTCAGATAAGTAGCTTGGCAATAAAGGCTTCCCAAAATGGAGTTTATTACATAGTTATTGGACGGCATGCGAAGGTTGTAATTGACAACATTAATTGGAAACCCCCCTGGCGTCACCGTCTCGTACTGTAAATGTCTCGGCAGTCCAATTTATGAGCCTCCATGGTCGTTATCGGTCAATTTCACGCTTTCCCATATTCATTTTTCTCTTCATTTTTCTTTTCAAATTTTCCCTCCTTTTGGCTCTCACAAGTCACGATTAATTCCTCAATTTCCTCAATTTTCATTTAAAGGGTGCATATAATTTTGCCAAGAGATACAACATAGAGCTATAAAAAAAAAGGACGTTAAGTTGGATGGTTTGACAAAGTAAAAACGGAATACTACGACAGCAACGCCAACAGCAAGATGCGGGTCGGTCAAAGTGAGAGTTAGGTGAGGTGAGGAGCATTTTAACGAAACATTCAGAGAGTCAAACCAAGTTAAAAGGTGCCTTCAAGTAAGAGGGTTATTACCAAAAACCGTGGGACGACAAACAGCGGTTTATCAACCAATCCCACTAAGCAACAAATTACAAGAATTCGTTCTTTAATGCGTTTCTTGGCCCGAAAATAAGGCGTCTTCCCACCGAAACCAAGCAAGTGTTACCACAAAATCGTGGCATGATAGCGTAAGCAAATGCAAATTTGCAAAAATTTGTGACCTCCAGACATCATGAGGGAGATGGGGAGATAGGGAGAGGTGGCTGGTCAAGTCATTTTAGTCGGAGCAGAATATTGTTGACGTCGTATATTTGTTTAAAATTAGTTTTTGGGACTATTGACATCGTGACTTTTGTGGGCATTTTATTTTGTTAATTATTTTTCTTCTCGTTGAAGGCATGTGTGCGAGCTTCGGGACGGGTCGCCGTCACGGCTTTTTTCGGTTAAATAATGATTTGTTTGACGAGAGGGAGTCGTCGCGCGGGCCGCAGCATGGGGTGGGGTGGGGGTGGGGGAAGAGGACGAGGGATCGCCCCGAATATCAACCATGGCGTGCCGCTAATTAATTATCAACGGTCAGCTTTTCTACTCAAGGAACATGATCGTTCAAACGTGCAAACCGCACGTGAAAGATTTGCGTGGTGCAACGCGTATTCGTCTTCTCCGCTCGATATAACGATATAATTCATCTTGTTTGCGCATTCTCTTGTGGTTTTATCTCTATAGGTAGATATAGACGGGGTGTACTTTGGGTAATTACTCAATAAGCGCATGCGCTTTCTTATCGGTAAAATTATCAAAGAAGTCCCACGCTTATGACACACATGTCGATTTAGTCATAAATTTTTAATTAGTTCGAGGCTAGGGCTACGATGCCCTCACTTTGGCCGATGAGGGCCACGACGCCCTCGCTTAGGACCCTTAGCCCTCCAAAAAAAGTAAAGAGAAAAAAACCAAAAAAATTGTAAAAAAAAATCTAAATTATTATTAAAAAAAGTCAATGTCAGTGTCAGTCGTGCTCAGTAGGATGATTAGCGTCCCCATCGACAATTTTCAGTCAAAATTGATTGGATGGACTCGATTGATAAAACATGAAAATGTTTATTACTAAATTGACATAAACAATTGATTTAGGACTTAATTGACACAAATGCAATAGATTTATGGTTTTCTTGGTAATTGTCCCTTTTGTCACTCAACAGTGGAAATCACCTCGTTTGAGCATTCTCAAAGAGCAACTTTCAGAAAATATTGATTTATGTGTTTCGATAATTACTTTTTATGACTAAAAGAGAGAGCTATCACATTAATAGATAATAATTAGTCACGGTGCTCAAAACACTCAATTGGTATAACATACATGACCAGTAATGTGTTGGCTAAATGGTTAAGCGACTAGTTGGATGCGTTAGATCCGACATTCAAATCATGACATCTCCTGCCCTAAGCAACTGCCACACTCACGAGCTTGTGGATGTATTTTTATTCTATATATGTGAGAGGAGCAGTCTGTACACATCTGAGAGGATTATTGAGTCAAAAGATTCGGATAACCCCTAATATAGTACAACATGCACAGACACATACCCAATCATACACATACGTACATCGTGTGTTGTGTGGTCCCGTGTATTGCGCAAGGGATGACAATTTGATGAAGTCACAGTCCGATGCAAAAGGCGTGGATAATGATACGATTATACTCTGGTGGACCTTTTCAATTTCATTTGATTGGATATAGACAAATGAACACGTAAGTGGATACATCCCGAATACTAATTGTCACTTTAATCTAACCCATTAAAAAAAGGTGACGCAATATTTATCAATCGCGCCACTATTAGGTCAATACTGGCCCTAGTCTCACACCCACTTTCCCTCACACGCTAGCATTGACCCTGTAGGCTGTAATCGACACTCATAGCGGAAATTGAAACTGAGGGCGTTTGTCATTAGGAGTGAATTCTCTTAGCTGTAAATTCTGCCGATAGAGTCCATTATGTATCAGACAAAAAAATAGTAGCTCTTTATTGCCGGCTCAATCGATTCCCATATCTTTGTCCCCGTATATCACTTTCACCGTGAAGAAGACAATGGTGGGTTCTCTCATATACCCGCGAATATACACAGATTTATATTCACGCATGTACACAAATTGTCTCTACGTACAACAGAGATGCACACACGTCTTCATTAGCTCCCGAAGCATGCGAATATCGTGTTCTTTTTTTTTTTGGTAAGGCACGAAAATCGTGTTCTTGATCTCCATATTTTGCAAGATCACAAAAAAGCCCAAAAGAAGAGAAAGATATCAACGTCCGACATCGATACATCTGTCCACTTATACAGAGATTGTTCCTGGAATGAATCTGTCTGTATGCATACGTGAACACATGTACATCCCGGTGAAGAAGATACCAGAGCGAGTTCTGGTGATCCGACAAGCTTTTGGTTGCCCTAGAACCTGACAGAAGAAAGAACACGAAAGCAGAAGAAGGCTGTACAGGCTTTTCGAATTGAAAGTGGTGAATGAAAGGACATATGTTTCTTTCTTCTCCTCAGATTCTCACGATAATGCTGATCCGAAATAGGGTTTCGGTTTGTCGCATGCCTCAATGTGATATTTGATTTTCTTAGAATGTTTTCAAGATGTGTTTTCTGAAAACTACGTTCACAACGAGACTTATATGTGAATGTGTTCGGAACTACTCGTGGACGAGTGTTATCAAAATCGCATTGCATGTCGGACCAAACTACTAATAGTACACAAATCAATCAAAGAAAACCAGATTAGACCAGCCAAACTAACACAAGCAAAAGAGGATTAACACCCGTTTGAATTTATTGTTAAAACGGCCGGTTCGTTACAATTTCCTAACACTATCATATGTATTAACATAACTATAATTACAAGAAACACATTGAAAGTACATGCTGTTGACTTCGAAAAAAGATAGGACATTTTGGGTAAGGTAATAAATTAGGCGTTTATCGATTATGGGTAGATTTATAATTTAGGAGAGGTACTTCGAAGTCTCTTACATGTGCTAATGATAGTGAACATTAGATTCATTTTTGTGTTAATACTCATCATCGACATTACCAGATTTTTGTATGTAAGTGTATATATAATAACAAACATTATAATTTTTTTCATTTTCTTTTGTACCTCTAATATCCTCATCAACGTAAGAACTTGTGCATGCATGTGCACGATGCGCGCCTTATCTCCAGTTTTCTTCATCGGAGTTGGTGCACTACCCCCACATGAATGGGTTATCATGATTGTTCTTAATTAGGTTAAACAAAAAATGATGTGCCACAAGTAATAAATGCGTAAATAAATAACTAAACATACGCAAAATGTAAAACAATATAGAATGCTATGTCTCCGGCGCACTTATCAAGGGTCACTCATTATGCTTTAAAAAAATTGCGAACATTTTGTGCTTGCATAATGTTACTTTCCCGAAATATCTTCTTTTTTCCGTTTTCAAAATGCCCTTTTCAATCGTTTTAACTGTATCTTTGCATTCTTAACAAGAACTATTCACAAACAGATTTCATTTACGAGTGCACTAGCGTCACCTGTCAAATACCCATTAAACAAATTGCCGTGATTTTCAACACATCGCCTCTCTCGCATCATGCGTAATAAACGCACTAAAAATCAAACTTTTTTTTATATTAAGTGTATTTAACAATGAAAGATAAATTGGTGTACGATATGGACCCATCAGTACAACTCAATATTTCCACCTGCCCACCGCACGAGGAACAGTCAAGCTTTCGCATGATTTATTCAAGAACCGGGAGCGCAGTACCATGTTGACTTAATTCAAGGAAAAGGGACACCAAGATGGTGATGTAGATGAAGATCTATTCTGGCTTGACTCGCCTCCCACCATTTTTTTGGGGTTTGCGAAAAAAATCATTTAATTTTTCTTTTTCATCTTCTCTTGATTTTTGTAGATTTGAACTGAACCGGCGATTTGCGATTTCACGTCCCACCATTTACGGTCGATTTAATAGTTGGTGGGTGTGCTCCTGCCAATTGCGTGGCGTGTTAGGTTGGCCAGCCCCACGAAGGAAAGATTGGACCTCGTTTTTTATTGCGCAAATAGCAGAGAGAAGCTCCATGAATGAGTCGATGTTTTAGGTCGGAGGCAAACAAGATCTTGCATAATTGTGTTGTTTCAGTTAGGTGAAAATAAAAAGTTAGTTGACAATGGGACCATCCACGTCATAATTTTCACGGTATGGGTTTTTTTTTTCTTCAAGCATTAGGTGGGGGCGAAAAATCGATAATTCATCTCGATGCCTGCATGTCGATAAAATGTGCATAAATGTTTTTCGTGCATGCGAGTACACATTGGCACGATACGATGCTTATGAGCTCATCACGTGATTCGATGAAGTTATATCAAACTCATGTGATTTAAGGTGAGAAAATTGTCTAAAAAAGGCATAAACCTATTGTACGGATACTAATTCAGTTATAAACTTTTCGACTTGGCCAATTTAGTCTCAAACCTTTTGACAGTTTGTCGATATTCTCATTTTGATCGGAAATCGCTAACGTGGATAATTTTTTTTTATTTTTTGTGTTATTTTCTTATTCTTTTTTTCATTGTGGCCAACAAGGGTTGTGGCCTAACAAGGGCTCGCCAGTGACCTCACTGGCCACAAAAAAAAAGGAAAAAAGAAAAAAAATATAGAAAAATTACAAAAATTATCTACGTCAACGCCGATCGTCCATGCTATGTAGGACGGTCGAAGTTTACGTCACCAATTTCTGGCTAAAATTAGTTAGAAGGAATACATTAGCAAATCGTCAAAAGATTTATAACTAGATTAACAGAATTGAAAAGTTTATGACCGAATTCACCACTGTACAATAGTTCTAAAACTTTTTGGACGATTTTCCCCGTTCAAGATCTCATGGTAACTTGCGGTGTGCAATTAGGGCTTCAAGGAGCGAGCATCTATAATGTGATGATTAGATCAGTCGCGGATCAAATGTATTGCGAACCAGCCAAACTTGGAATGGCCCGATGATGATGTAGGAGGACAAGAGTGAAAAGATGTTTGAAGTCACATGTTTTGTTCCCAACGAACAATTCCCGCATTGCCTGTTAACCATATGTGCATTATTCTCCGTGCTGTTGGTTTCTTGAACACGCATCTCCCATGAAAGGACAAATTGAGGGGAGGTGCTGCAACTTGGTGCCTTGATCAAGATTAATTTAAAATCCTCGCTAAGAGATCTATGTTAAGTAGAATGGCAATGTCAAACGTGACTTGACCATCGAATTGGTCACATTCATAATTCGGTTGGAGTGAACGGTTCAGGGCAGGACAAGTGTGCGCATCTTACTTACTTTCCGGATGAAAAACGAAACCCTGAAAAAAGCGAAGAAAATGATCAAACGTACAAGACAATTCAAAGCAATGGCTTCGCGTATGACATGTTTCGTTTCCACCTATGTAATTAAGGAGTGTTATCAACATGCATGAAGATGTATGTAGCATCAAAATAGTTCTTCATTTCTTATATACGAAATGACCGAGGACGTGAACTCTCTATCCCTTGCTGAATCTAAGTTTTTGTCCCACGCATTTGAATTTTAACCGTATATTTTCTTGTTAGCGCAATCAATCCTAACATAAGCAAGTGATGGATGGATACAAGTAAGAGGATAGAGAATCAATCTCCACCCTGGTCTAGACAAGATCACTTGTACTTCGGTATGGCCGATAAGAAACCGAAATCACAACGATTTGGAGGATGGGTGCACGCTTCAAGAGATTATCGTCATCGTGAGTCCGAAACATGGTCCGAGGTTGTATATACCAGAGTCTTGGCAATATGATAGAAGCCCACAAGGAAAGACGAGCTTGACTGGAAAAGCTTTCCTTGACCGTGCAGCGTGTATCCGTTCTTTCCCACGAACCCCGCGATGCAAGAACACGCTACATCACCCAAGCAGGTAAAAGAGGAAATTAACCTGCACGTCAATCTTTATACTATTTACTTGTAAAAAGTAAACATATGCGGACGGGTCCATCTTCATTAAAGCCCCCGAAGATACCCCTTTCTCTGGTCAAAAGGAAGTAAGATAATAAGTGCTGAGACCAGTGGCCACAGATATGAAACACTCTGACACGAGAGAGATGAGGAAGACGAGAGAGGACAGCAGACTGCAGAAGAAAGTTGAAGCTTTCACATTGGAATGGAGATCCCACACGGGGAAAGTCAATTTGCAAAGTGATTGAATATTGAGGAGTTTGGTAGCCCAGCCGCCCCGTTGCGGCGTGCAAATGCTGACCTTTAAAAGGGTTTTCTTTTGCAGATATTCAAAGTGTGCACACTAAGGGATCTCTCTGTGGGAGTGCATTGACGCACTGCTGTTGACTTGCAAGTCATCCAATTTTGAACATTTGGAGGATGAGGACCCCATAGGAAATTATGATTTGAGTCTCGTGCATTACGTTCATTAACTAATGCCGGCCGGGTCTGAAAGTATTGCTACCATTAACGTTACGCCATCGGTCTAAGCATTGGATCCAACCATGAAGGCGGGGCACGTGTGGCATCATTAATCGTATATAAACATACACCGTGCTGGCGAATGATATGGTATGTGCATGCTTGCCTATATATGGGTATACAACATACGTAAAATAAGCAAATCAAGATTTTTAAGTCATATGAATTGTACTTGATATTTAGCAGGTTTATTTTATTTTTTGGTTGAAGTGGCATTTAGTAGTTTGAAAATTTGGAAAAGTACCAAAAAAAATGTTAAACCTGTTGCATTGGTACCAATTAAGTCATAAACCTTTCAATTGGATCAATTTAGTCAAAAACCTTTTCACATCCAATTGAGTCCATCTAGTCAATTTTGGCCGGAAACTGCTAATGTGGATGCTAGCCGTCCTATGTAGCACAGCTGGTACTATCGTGGACATTTATTTATGATTTTTCTGAATGTTTTTCGTTCTTTTTCTTCAATGGCCTGTGCCGGTGGCTGGCGAGGCTGTTGGGCGAGGACAACCCTCACTGGCCAGCACAAGCCATGGAAGAAAGAGAAAATTTTTTTTTAAAAAATTATAAAAATGTCCACGTCAACACCAGCCGTTGCTCGGCTTCCACGTTAGCAATTTCCGGCCTAAATTGGCCGGATACAGACATGAAAAAGTTTATGATTAAATCGGTTCAATTAAAAAATTTAAAATTGAATTGCTATCAATGTAATAGGTGTACGACTTTTTTTGGTAAAGATTTCTATAGGATAGATGCAACCCTTCTGAGTAAGAGGTTAAACTGCTTCGTTTGAGTCCTCGTGCGGACCTCGACATCCCTCAAACATCAAACGCCTAGAGGGTGTTCCTTGCCCTTGGAGAAGATAAAGATATAAGGAGGACAAGGAGGGTAGGGCGTGCGAGTACCGACAAATTAAAAATGTAGTCTTGCAGCATGCTAGGTTTCTCGTATAAATATGAGATTTCTATAGGATAGGCGCAAGAATTTTTTTAGAAGTGTACGGTACTATGGCCCCCACGTATAGTGCGAGTGGGTTGCAAATTATTACTAGTTTTGCTATTATAGTTAAGGTGCTGTTTTCTTTGGTCATGCATGGAATATGAGGCACGTTCAGTCTATTCCCGTCCATCGCAGCTCGAGCAGACAATAGAGACCTCGTTCGATAGTGGCATTCATCAAACGCATGATGATTGAGCCTTTTGGAGAAGCTACGGGACAACCTTCCCCTTTGACGAAAGAGCGAGCCGAGCAAACAAACAAAAGGTTCAAATCACGCGCGTCTCTTTGGAGGGCGATATAAACTCGAACTCCGTAGTATGAACCGGCGTCCTGTCTTACCTTGAATTTTCAGCAATTCATCGGCTCATGTGGTTAGCAAGGTTATTTGGGAGGGAAAAGTGTTAAAAAGTCTTAAATTTATTGTATTTTTCTAATTTAGTCCAAAACATTTTTTTGGTATCAATTTAGTCATTAACCTTTTATTTTTATGTCAATTCAGTTATTCTGGCTAATTTTGGTAGGATTTTGCTGACGTGGACCCCGGCGGTGCTACGTAGGCCCGAGCGATGATGACATGGACACTTTTTAATGATATTTTAACGAATTTTCGATTTTTTTAATTATTTTCTGATTTTTTTCCCTTTTTTTCTTTTCTTTTTTGGCTTTCTTCCTCCCATTGCTGGTGACCGGCCACTGGTGATGGCCGGCCACTAACCATGGCTCGGCGGGCTGCCCTCGCCCAGCCAAGCGATGCCCGGCACGGCATGGGTGAGCCTTGCCGAGAACTTCCCTCACCAGATCTGCCGAGGCCGACCCTTGCTCAGGCCATGGTGGCCTCTCCAGATATGGCTTGGTCGACGTTGACCCTCGCCGGGTCTTGCCTGGGCGAGTGCTCCCCTCGTAGGGATGCCCTCGCTTGTGGCTGGCGACGGCGGCCTTGCCCAAGCGAGGCCAGCCAACCCCGCCATGGCCGGGATAGCTGGCCATCAGAAAAAGGTTGAGGAAGAAGAAAGAAAAAGAAAAGAAGGAAAAAGAAAAAAAATCAGAAAAAAATAATTAAAAAATAGAAAAAAAATTAAAATATTATTAAAAAATATCTACGTCAACGCCACATAGGCCATCCAGCATCCAAGTCACCAAAATTCAGCCAAAATTAGCCGAAAGGACTGAATTGGTACAAAGACAAAAGGTTTAAGACTCAATTGATACTAAAAAAAATATTTATAACTAAATTGATATCAATACAAAAGGTTTAGAACTTTTCAACACTTTTCCCTATTTGGGAATACCCAAATTTTTGTGTTTTTTTTTTGGTCGAAAATTTTTTGTATTTGAAATGAATAACTTCTAGTAGGAGGAGCATAGTCCGGGTTGGGCTGATTTAGTACCTATCTCAAGGACCAACCCATGCAATGTTGGTCCACAATTTTTGAGACCAAGGACCGACCCTCTTGAGCCTAGGGCTGAGGACCGAACCAATCCTATGGGTTTATTCCGGTTCTAGGGTCAATCCAAGATCAACCAATTATTTTTTGTTTCATTTTTTGTACTCCTTGAAAGGACAAACATATTATTTCAAATTACACATCCATCAACAAAGCGATATTGAACAACTAAACTTTGAACACCAGTACATATCAAACTTATATATAAGATAATGTAACAACATACATTTCACACTCAGTAAAAGCTACACAACATGAAAACGAACATGTGAAAGTACAAGTAAACCATAAGAAGTTCAAAATACTTAATATAAACCTTGAATTATACAACTTCATATCTTGTTATTCTCATATGGTCGCTTCAACTTCCGAAAACCTAAACACAAAACAAACAACACATATAATTAATACTTAAGAAAGTATGTTTGTCTAATTGAGCTGCGTTTGTGAATCAAGTGAGAAGAGGCCAGAGGCGAGCAAGACGGGCGGCAAGGTGACTGAACAGAGGCTAGCAGCAAGGCGAGCAAGGCAAGCAAAGAGAGGCGAGCGGCGAGTCAGGCAAGGCGAGCAAGCGAGGCCGAGGTGAGTGAACAGGGTGAGGTGAGCAAAGAGAGTTTCTATTTATTTTTTGGTCGAATTGGCTAGGTTTCTTTTTACTTTCTAGTTTACACGTTGAACAAACAAGAGAAGAGAGGAGGAAGCGCTAGGGTTTAGAGTAGACAAAAGCATATAATATATCTGGATCAACCCTAAACTCCCAGAATCGAAGATTAACCTGCACAATGCAAGGTCTAAGGGTCCAAGAATCAATGACCGACCTAATTCCCCTACGAACCGGATTAGGATAAGGTCGGTCCAGGGTTAACCTAGACCGATGCTCACGCCTAACTTCTCTGTTGTTGAATAAATGTGTGATTTGCTTATGATTTGTGGCACGGGTTTTTTGTTTCCGGTCTTTTTTTTATTGTGGCTTTGGTGATTTTTCGTGCTTTCCTAGCCCAACACGTGGCGTGTTGGGTTTTGTTTGAAGCGATGTCCAAAGCCATTCATCACGGGCTTAAGATCAGATAGGCTACACGACAGGCCCGTCATGGAGAGCACGAGGGTGGTGGTGAGATGTCGGAAATGCCCCTCCCAGCAAGTTGCCGTTTTCTCTCTCTCGAGAGAGAGAGAGAACCCACCCACCTTTGTCCAAATCGAACCTCCCCTTTTCTCGCAACGGCTACTTGGCAGAGGATCAGTGAAAGAGAGAGAGAGAGAGAGAGAGAGAGAGAGAGAGAAGAAGGCGCAGCAGCAGGCATTTAAAAAAAGTGCGAAAGCTCTCCGCTTTCGTCTCCACCCATTTTGCCTACTGCCGTTCGTTCACACGCAAAGAACAACGCTCCCCTCTCTCTCTCTCTCTCTCTCTCTCACACACACACACTCTCTCTCTCTCTCTCTCTGTTAATCGGGCCGGTGTCGAAGTCGAGCATGGCGGCGAGCAACCGCGAAGGAGGAGGAGGAGGGGTGGGAGGAGACGAATTCTACGAGGACATAGAGGCGCCCAAGTTCGTGGACTTCACCGCGCCCGACCGCTGCTGCCCCGACACCGACCGTTACTGGTTTTGCTTGCGCGTCGGTATGTTTTCACTTTTTCTTTTGTTGTAGTTGTAGTTGTTGTTGTAGTTGTTGTTGCTGTTGTTGTTTTGATCTGGGGACTTTGGTAATCTCAGATTCGTTTTAGTGTAGTTCTTGGGGAATTCGCTTCTTGCTCATCGTTCGTCACTCTTGCCCTCATCAAGTTTTCATTTTTGGCTCGCTTGAGTTTGGTCCGATCTACTGGCCCATACTTTCCAATTCTTGTCTGATCTATGAGTGCATTGCCCGTTTGAGATCTCGTTCCTTGAATTCTTGAGCTCAAGATGCAGCAGTTTTATCTTTGCTAGTTCTTTGGGTTTGTTGGGTTTGCAGGGTGTGATCAGAAGCACGAAGAAGAAATGGACTCTGAAGCAATTTACAAGAATTTCGTCCTCAGGGTCAGTTACTATCCCTACCTTTTTCCATCTTCACTTTTTTTTAATCATCAGTAGGGGAGGCCTCTAAGTCGGCGAAGTCGCCACGATGCTGCTGATCTATTGCAGGTAATGGCAGCCAGAAGTCCCAACATAAGACTCCGCAAAGCTTTAACTAGAAAGCCGATTAAGTATGTACCGATCGCATAAACTTGGACTTGAATCTCCATCTCAACAGGGTTTAGCTTATGATGTGCCTCATTTCATCTTTGTTGTTGTTCTTTCATTGCTTTCGATCCTCAGCACCACAGCGAAATGTCCGCTGTCAGCTCCTGCGAAACCATCCAGATCGAGATTACCAAGGTTGGCTATTTTATCTTCGATTTCTGGAAAGACAGTTAATTGCAGTAAAGAGAGGGTCAAATTAATTCGTCCGGTGGCTCCGACCCCTAACACTAAGGCAAAGCAGCCATCCAATGTGGCCAAGGCTTTAACAACCCCTAGACACAACAAGAGAGTCTCGAATCCGGAACTATTTCGGAGTGTTAGGAACCCAAAGGTTAGGACTAAAGCCGAGCCGAACAAGAGACCGGTAGCAAAAGCTTTGGCATTTCCCTCACCCAAAAAGGCCACGAAGGTTAAAATCTCATCAGAGTTGGATACTACTGTGAGAAAGATTTGTACCGGGATGAAGAAGCTGGAGATCGCAGGCCAAAAGAGGAATATATTGGGGTATGACACGCCGGCACCTCTTGCTGGCCCCAAGAAAAAAGTGCGTGCCAGGGAGGTCAAGAGTCGGGTTTTTGATTCATTGCAGACTCAAAAGTGCAAGGGTGCAGATAAAGCTTCTAGATGTCTGAAGAAAAAGGACACAGCTGAAGATTTGAAAAACTGTTCTGATTCAGCCACAATTGAATGTACTTCAGGTGACTCGAGTGACATGGATGTCGACGACAAGTCCAAACGTGGCTCTTTGGAAGCATGTCTTGCACAAGAAACCTCTCAGAATACTGCACATGAACAATTTTTGATGAATGTAAGCACGCCGGAGAAAAAATCAGGAGAAAGTCTAACTGAAGGTTCATCTAGTATAGTGGGATTTGAAAAGGCTGATGAAGGGCTGGGTTTAGGAGCTGACGTAGTTCCTACCGTCCAGGCAGTTCTAGACGAGGAGACGACCGAATCAACTTCTCAGGTAGAGGATGCGCCAAGCTTAGAGGAGGAGAAAATCCAAGAAAACACTGGCAAAACCAGTGACCAGAATGATGACGAAATTGGAGATCATGTCAAGGATAATGATGACAAAGAAAATTCCATGGCCCCCGATCATAACATGTATGAGCTCCTCTGCACCAATTTTCTTGTTATGCATTTGCTACGCTATGGTCTATAGTTTGCTCATTTTTCTTGATTGATAACTAATTCTTGATCCGTACTCATTTGTTTGCCCTCATTTTTCATTTCCTTCTCACATTTTGTTGCAGAGAACAGAATGGTGACTCCAACAGGAAAATCCTGGGGAAGCTTGATAATCACAGGAAATATGAGAAGGTTCATACTATTGATTTATTTGCAAATTGCAACATCTACTATTCCGTGTTCGACTATATTTCAGCATCTGAAATTTTTAGCCACCGAAAATCTTCAGGTCACTCAAACATTGATGAAGATAAAGCAGAGCTCTATTGCAGACAAAAGAAGTGCCCAGGGTGCGAAGTATGTAAAACCAAGACCCACCAATCCCAAGCCTTTCAGGCTAAGAACAGATGTACGTGGACTCAAAATGACTTGTTGAGTTGAATTTTCATTGATGTTGGCTGATAAATGTTAGCTATCGCAGGAACGGGGAGTTCTCAAGGAAGCGAACCATGAGAAAAAGCTTTCTACGCCATTGAAAGAGAATGCAACTGCGGCAGGGTTTCCATCCAAGAAAAGTCAGAGTATACGGAAAGTAAGACTTCCATTTAGTTTGTTTCATGTCTTTCCCCTTATAAATCTACACAACTCAAAGTCATTTGCTTGGACTCTGCTGTCAGTAAAATGAACAATCCTCTGAAAAGCATTCGTTGTCATGAATTAATTGACATAAGACCAGAGAAATGCCAGGCGATCGGGCTAAAGCATTTCTTGATGACATAATAATTATTGCTACTTTCTGAGATTGCTTTACTACGCTGACGGGGCTGAAATTTTTTTACTGACATGAAGCAGAAGATCAAAGCTCCTGAATCGAGCACTTTCCACAGTGAAGTCGGACAGAAAATGGCTGCATCTACTCCTGATAGATACACTATTTCCACAGTGTTGCGGTCCAGGGAAAGCGTCAAAAAGTCCAGAATACTCTCAGTTAAACGATTTGAAGGGCCTGGAAGGTGAGAGGCTGTTCTAGTTGGAAAACTGAACTTGACACATAAATCACTCATTTCCTATTGTCTAAAAATGTACTTAGAGGAATGTCACAGTGGGGTTCACATAGAGGATTTAGATTATCATAGACTCATGGTACATCCTCACAATGCTTTTGCAGAAATTAGGAAAAAACATGAAAGCTCACAGCGAGGATTTACATTATCGTAGACTCTTCACAATGCTTTTGCAGAAATTAGGAAAAAACATGAAAGCTCACAGAGAGGATTTACATTATCATAGACTCATAGTACATCTGCACAATGCTTTTGCAGCAATTAGGAAAAAACATGAAAAGTCATTGTAGGCATCAAAGTCGAGGGTTAAACAGGTAACAAGAAGCTCACTGCTGTTTTTTTATCTTTCTTGAACTTATAGTGCGCCATCAAGGAGAAAGGAAGTAACAGGTCAACTGAGTGTCATAAAGGAAACATCTGCAATGGACTGCGAGTCAAAAGAAGCAGCAAAGATACGAGAACGTGGTGCTTCCTCAGCAACCAAACCTACTCCTTCTGGCACTTCGAGGTCATCGTCACGAGGCAGAAGGCTCCCAACCATTCCAAAAGAACCAAACTTCCATGATATCCATGTTCCGAAAAGCTGCATCAAGAAACTGACATGAGAGTGTACGTCTGTTCGATTTCTTTGGTTAGCTGAGTGTGATAGTACTGCTGTTCAATTGCTTCGTTGATCTGCGCTTTCAGATAAATTTGGAGGCTCCTTTTGGGAATTGTTTGTAACATGTAACATAATATTCAAATGATAATTTTTTCTTAAATTTGTCACTTAACTAGTTTCTTCTTTTTTGTTGGCCATGATCCCTTTAACTATTCATCAGTCAAAATAATGAAAATGTTCAATTTGTCTATTTATTTTTTCTCAAGGGCAACGACATGATCATATTGTTAATTATTAATTTATGAGCTCTTTCGATGTCGCTTGATCATGTCTATGTAGGCGAAAAAAGAGCTCTTAAGAAAGGAATGAATTTTGTTTGGATCTATTTGATTAATAAGTTTTAATAATAATATTTTTTTAAAATTTTCATCAGGCTTCATTATATTGAATAATTTTTTTAAATAATTAAATAGAATTTACGAGCTTTACATGTCACTTGCCTACTTGGGCCAATGATCATGTCCGTTCACATAAAAGACGAAAATGCATAGAATTTTGACACAAGGGGCAATTATCGAAGCCCATCCTATCCAGCTTTCTAATTGTACACAGATCGGAGAGTTTACTATTCCTTGTCAAATTTGGTTTGTTTAAGGCATTTAGCTTCTTATAAATTACTAAAGGATCGTGGTTAACAAGCAGCCAAATCATGACCATTGTTGCCAAGTAGCATCAACCTTTTACTACTTTAAACTAAGCAATGTGCACCTTATTGCTCAATCTTAGCGTGAAATGTCTGCTGGTATTCAACCAGGGCTAGCGTCCAGTGAAGATGGGTAAGGTAGCCTTTTGTCTGAACATTCATCGGTAACCTGGATGTGAAAAACGAAAATGATCACAGCCATTGAGGTGAAGAAGCATCAGCCTTTCTATACTTTCTCCTTTTTCTTTTGCTATTTGCCATGAAACTTTTCCTACTTTCATACAAGTAAATGTGCATCTTATTGCTCGATCTTAGTGTGAAATATCTGTCAGTAATCAGCAGAGGGCTAGGGTGTCATAAACACAAATTTCCTGCTTACGTCTTGTGATAGTTAGCGTTAACCTTTTGCTTGAAAAATCACTGAAAGGCTAAACAAGGGTCTTGTGGTTGTAGTGGAACACTGCTGATACACCACAAACTCTATAATCTCTTCTGCAGAACTTGACCCATATATACACGAATTCTTGTCCAACCAACATCATATCACAACTTTCAGGCAATCTGCACTTCTCTTTTAGGAGCTATGTATCAATTGTGAACACTCATCGTCAGTTGTGACAGGATATATGCGATGAAGACCCTCAATAACATCAATAGAAGCTTGCTTATTTTGCCATGAGTTCAAAATGCTATTTCCTGCATAGCTCAAATGGCTGAGGTGACTTCCAGGTGACCACAAAACATTAACAAACTATTTGTGCAGCAAACACCCCACAGACCTCTTTGCAAATAACTTTGTGACCATCAGGTTCAAGTTATGCCACTCTACTGCTCATTTTCTAGCAAATTGTATATCCTTGACATTCCAAGTCAACTAGCAAATTTAAATTATATGTGCAAAATAAATCAGGCTTTGGTGAGGCGTTTGGCACATAAGAGAGCATAAAACATCAAACACAATGACGCACGTTAAAAGCATCACAACAAACCATCTTCAATTTATTTGCAACCACCTTCCATTTCTGGATGCATCAACATCAAGATTGTTCTAGTGAGGTAGGTGAGAAAATTGCTTATACCCTGTCGTGTGCATCTTACACAAATTCACTATCCTCGGCTCTTCACAATATTCTTGAGCTTCTCATTTGCAGCCACAAGCTCTGCAGCTATGCCAGGTTCATTAGCAGAATGTCCCGCATTTGTAATCACCTGTTGATAGTGCAGCAATTTAATAAACAGGATAATGGAAGATTTTACTCCATAAATCTCCATGACATGCAGAATCAAAATCGTGAAATCATAAGCAAGAATTCTTATCTGAAGTGGCCAACCACAGAACCTCACAAATGCATCAACATGACTCATTTTGAAGTAACTACCATATTATCCAGTAAGAAATTCATTTGTAAATTTGACCTCCGCATCTTAAAAACCTTTATTTATGGGCCCACCGCCCATCCAAGCCATCCTAGGCCCAAAGTGCAACTGGGTGGGCCTCGGCAAGTTGTTTCCTTCTTGGACCGGCTTGCCCAGCTGATTAGTTTTTGCATAGAAAATTAATTAAGTTTTGATCGCAGTCGGGCCTGGACTAGGGCTTTAGGCTCCGTACCAGACACAATCTGCTCATGCCTGGCCATCAATCGGGTCTGGTTTCTTAAACCAAAGTTTTCCAAAAGAATTGGTAAGCTCATACAACAAATAGTTTGCGACATCATTATTATAGCTTTGCCTGATCATATGGCAAGAATAAACCATATGCAACCAAATTGAAAACGAGAAAACAACTCAATTAATCAACAGACAGTCCGCCATGTACCTCTCTCTTCAACCTGTGCTGCAACGCTACATGCACAAAGTCTCTAACTCAAGTCTCTAACTCTCTACTACCTAAATCAAAATTGCATACCTCAAGGAAGTCACACAGAAACAGGCATTGTTTCTTCTAAATGCAAGAATCAATACAAAAACTCAAAAACAACCAAGAAAAGCCAGAGCTAATTCTCTTCACATTGAGAGCATAACTCTATGATAAAAACATGGACATATCAAAGTGTGGCCCCCAGAAAATCGTACACCAAATGCTTGTCAATATCAATCTGCTGATAAAAGTAAGTCATGGCAGATTGTGCTGAAGCGCAGATACTGCATAATGGCACTCTACCAATGAAGTGCGCTGTGTATAACTATAAGAAAAATGGACATCTTAACAAGTCACATAAATGAAGAAGCAAAAAGGATTTAATATAAAAGAGGAATGACAATGGGTAAGAAAACAGATGTGACTACTCAATCCAACTGAAAATGGCAATGAAGGTTAATTTTGTCCACCTAATTAGCTTAAAAATCCCTGCTTACCCTAAAATCTGCCTCTGGCCATGCTTTATGAAGATCCCAAGCAGACATCATAGGGCAGCAGACATCATATCTTCCCTGCAAGTATTTTTGGGGTAAGGCACTACCATTTCTGTGTAAATGGCAGGTATTGTGCTTCAAGTGTTAAACGACACAAAAGGTAATGTAAGAGAATTAGTGTTCACGATCAGTTAGTGATTTTCGCCCATGTATTATTCATAGTTCGAGAAGTAACCAGCACGAGAATGAAGTAATCTAATTACCTGCACAATTACTGTGTTGATATGCCTTATCTTATCGACATTGTCCAGCAGGAACGAATCAGAAGGAAAGAACCCCTTATTCACAAAATAATGGTTCTCAATCCTTGCAAATGCCTGGAGCAAAACCATTATAAGTCATGAGCACCAGCGAAGCTGGTCAAAGTATATCATAATTATTTAGAGATTTCCCCATCCAACAAATTACAGCGTGTCTTACTCCATAGAAACACGGCATTACAAGGATTTCCATGGCCATAAAATTATCTACAAGAACCATGTCATGCAAAGAGTAGTGTAGTATATTTCATGTGACTATATCCAACTGAGAACGTTGTACAGCATCCAAATATCATTAAAATACTAAGCCAGCAAAAGGCACTTCAGATATTCAAGCACTCACAATATTCGGTGCAAATGGGAATTTATTCATTAGAAAAGCTGATCAAGACAATCAATATGCGATAATGCAGTATATAAGCAGCTTCAGACATTATGGCCAAAAAAAGCAGCCTCGGACATTAGAGACACAATCTAAGCATGTCATGGGAGAAACCGTGATTTTAATATCTCATGGACTTACCAGTGAAAAATAATCATCATCTCCTTTCTTTATATTCTCCTCATTTGGAAGTAGATGTGCAGTCATCATTTCCCATTTTGTCCATGCTCTTGCCGCTGCATACTAAGAAGATAAGGGAGAAGTAAGAATATCGAACATGTAAACCGGCAAGTCCTAGTTTCAAATGAGCTACCACAGTCAATTTTCCGTGGTTGAATAGGGACAGCACTTATTTCATTAATCATTCCTGTCATGATTTGTGGAAGTGTCCAGAAAATCAGAGGAAGGCTGTAGAAAGCAGATGGTGGCAAAGCCATGCAGTTTTTCCGTCTTGGACAAGAAACTGCTATCTGCTTCGTGAATTTTTCTCCGTCTTCCAGTACACATTACTCTGACAGTCTCTCGTAATCAGCGACTTTTTCTTCCACTTTATTGGCTTAAATATTTCTCAAAACAGATTGATCAAGTATGAAACCAAATCCTAATTTTCACAGCATGAAATGAGAAGATGGGTTCTTGCAGTAGATATACAATAACTAGAGTCACGGAATAGAACAGAAAAATTTTGGCATCAGAACTGTTTCTAATCTACTTCTTGGCACAGAGTCTAAGGAAATGTTATAGTATGAGATGCGTAGGTAAGTCGACCTAATTTGAGTTCAGTAAAAAAAAAACCCAGCACCCTAAAGAGGCATACATATGGGACATAAGGGAAAACGATATATGATTATCCTGTAAAACACTCTCACCTGTGTTTCCAAATCATCAGAATTCAATCGCTTACTATAGGCACTAAGGAAACACTGCCTCTCATCTGCTGGAATAAGATCTCTAAATGGTTCCCAGGCTGTATAGAAAAGACGGTGTTAATTTTATGTCAAAATAAACAATAGGAATGCAAATTTGAACTTAGTTTATATGCAGCATCACTGAAAAGCCTCTTGAAGGTTCATAATATCAGAAAGACGAACTAAGACAATTTGATATTCTTTGGCATAATCCTCTCTCATTCATATATATATATCGTTCTTGAAACTGCAAATGCTTCAGATCAGGATCATCCTAAACATATCTAGCAAATTCTCCTAATCTGAAATTTGAGGAGACTGACAACACCCTGCGAACTTAATGAGACTATTTTACCACTGAAGTTCCAGTGAAGACAAATGTGCCATGATCGCATTATTGCAGACTGCATTCACAGCTTAGTGCTTAAACAATTACCATTTGCCCAGTAGAACTTTAAGGTAACTACTAATTTTAAGCCAAAGTTCACTTCTGCAGACACAAAAGTAAAGTCATTGATAGTGGCACGAAACAAGTTTCCCCAACGTACCGTCTGGGAATATGGCAGATGCACCACCTTCGTAAAACCAATCAATCTCTTTCTTCCGCACCAGAAAGATCCCCCTAAGTACCAATCCGGTAACCTTGAAGTGACACAAAGATCAGGGCAATAACAAGAAATTGGCTGGGAGTGTAATCTTGACAGAGTAAATGCAGTGCAAAGGAAATACCTTCTCAGGGTGCGATTGGCTGTACGCGAGGGCAAGAGTACTTCCCCATGACCCACCAAATACCTGTTAGCATGGACAAACAAATTAAGCTTAGATATGCTAGCACTAATGCAGCTAGCATCCTATATTTTCCGAAGTATGAAAGAGTGTAGACCCATGACCCAAAAAAAAAAAAAATACTGGTGTACTTTCAAAGTGATAGTTTATATTTTAAAAGATGTAAATCTTGTTGACTTTGTGCCATATAAAAGATGAGAAAATTATCCTTTCTGGCAAGTGCTTTGAAAAGAATTAGTACACAAGCAAGATAACGGCACTATATTCTGAATCATTTCAAACACTTTCACGTAAATCGATGCACCAATAATGTCTTCAGTCTATTACTCTGAGGGTCCATTCATATTAGACTTCATGATAGTGGAAATCCTGATCCCCTGCCCACATCACCAAACTGCAGTCATATTTTAAGACAGTGCTTGAACATGAAATTTTACCTGCCATTCTGGAATTTCTAAATGTTCCCTCAGCTTTTCAATATCCGCAACAAGCTCCCATGTGGTGTTTTCTTCCAAGCAAGCATGGGGTGTACTTTTTCCTGCACCTCTCTAGGGAAAGGAGATATTTCTCGGTGAAAGATAATTTGACAGGGGATACAACATATCTTTGCACAGTCATCTAAAGAGGTTACCTGGTCAAAGAGTATTATCCGGTAAAATTCAGGGTCAAAGAACCTACGGTTGCTGGGGGACGTGCCCCCTCCCGGACCTCCATGGAGAAAAACAACTGGCTGCAAGATATTTCACAAAGGAAAAAGAAAAGGAGGAAGGCAAGTAAATATAGGTAGGAACCACTCCTTGATGTAGTGCTAAAAATGTATAATTTAACCATAAGCATCAAGCAAAATAAAAAAATAAAAAAAAACCGTTCATGATACCAATTTACAACAGGCAGAAATTGACAATTTGCAAGAGGAGGGTGGGGGGGTGGGGCGGTTAAACTCAATAGTCATCCTCTTCCAAACGCTACGAGTTCTAAAAGCAGTTTACATATCAGATATAGTCATACATCACCACCAGCTTTTGCTTTTTCTTTTGTATTGAAATCAACACCAAGACAAAGCATGAGCACAACTAGGGCCATAACTGCTATCTTTTTGGCATTCCCGGCACAAGTTGAGCTTAACTAATTTGGCATATGATTCGCGTCAATATATATATGATCACACCACCATCCATTAAATCCACAAATGACTAGAGATACGGACAATTGCACAATCCGCCAGCAGAGCAGATAATGGACACTCACATATCCACTGGGATTTCCGGATTGCTCCCAATAGAGGGTGTGGAGATCGGAAACCTTCAAGAAACCCGTGCCATACGGCTCCACGGGAGGATACAGCTCCCGGTTCACCTCCGCCGCTTCGCTCGGCAACTCCACCGGCCCGCTCGACATGGTCTCGACCGCCGCGATGCTCGAACTCCGGACGCGCAGCGGGCCGAAGCAGCAGCACCTCCTCCTCCTTCCTGGGACAAATTCAAAAGACACCGCGCAGAAATGAGCGACGAGAGGAGAGAAACCTGGGACGAAGAGCGCGCGCGCGCGTGCCCGCACGCTCTCCACTGGCCACCCGCGGGGCCACTTATATAGGGGCGCACAAACAAAAGGGCCGACGAAGCCGAGACGATCCACGCCGTCGAGATCGAAAGGGGGGGGGCGGGGTGGGTATAGCTTCGTTTGTCAGCAACACTCGTGGCGTAAAGCATCGACGGAATCGAGTCAAATCAACCCAATCACTCCAGCTACATTCCCCGCGCACACAGAGAGAGAGAGAGAGAGAGAGGGGGGGAGAGAGAGAGAGAGAGAGAGAGAACCTGCGAGGACGAGGTTGTCGGGAGCGCGGCCGCTGCGAGAGAAGAGGGGGAGGCGAAGGGAGGGGAGACGATTGGAGGAGAGGGAGAGATGCGGGGTAGTGCGAAATGGAAGCCCCGACGAGCTCATGGTTTATGCTTCGCGGTTTTTGTTCGCGTGGGCTGCGTCCCAGCTTTATCGATTCGCATTGTCCAATCCCCGCCCTTCCTTTCTTTGTTTGTTGGCGTCAATTTTAGTTTCCCTTCCGCCAAAAACATGCGACCTCCTTACCGAGAAAAAAACGCATTAAGAGTTCGACCATACAAAAGAAAACAACGCGTTAGAACAGAAGATAACGTCAGTGACGGGGTCGGCCCTTGGCCGGGAGGACGGAATTCCATTATTTGGTTATTGGGTTCGATTTTTTTTTATTTAATTCTTATCCTCTTTTGTCGTGTCCAATTCTAAGATGGATCTTGTTTATGCAGCCATTTCCAAAGAGGGAGCTATCCCTAATTACCATTTAAAAACTTCAATTTCGAGATTGTACTGAAGATTTTATGAAGCTCTGTGGAGAAAATTTGGTTTCTTATTAGAACCTCTCGGAGGCGGTGTGATCTTTAAGATTCTAAATATAAATTTATCTTGTGTATATTTGTTTTGCGAAAAATGCATGCTTTGAATAATATTTTATTAAAAACAATCGATCACATTACTTCCAAAATTGAAGGAATAAAACATATTTTCATGACTACATATTTCAAGCGATACGAACGATTTAAAATCCATGTACATTGATGCTAATTTATATACTTCTCGTGTATCCTTTTAAGCAATGAATTCTTTCGAAAAAAAAAACGATGCTAGTCACACCGGGAAATTTAGCAAATAATAGTAAGGAAGATTTATGTGAATAGTTAAAGCTTCATTGATCCATGTTTTTACAGTGTCTGGAAGTTCTTTAACCGTCGTATCTCAAGCCGCCCAATTGGGGGGGGGGGGGGGTTGGAAACTTTACAGTCGATCTTCTTCTTCAAGCACCTTGATGCAAAAAATATCTCAGGCCTGACTATAATTTATAAGGTGAAGGGGTTGGAAGGAGGATGGACGATGGGCGTCTTCGACATGGTCATGTTGTTCGCGAGCATGCTCGGAGCTACCGTGTCCTCCACCATGACAGGATTGACCTGCATCACCCTCTCCGGCACGATCTTCTCGCCGTCGACTTTGGCCAACACCTCAAAGTGCATGCTCACCGATTCGGGCTTCGTCCTCCATGCGGGGAAACCTTTGACTTCGCCGTCGCCCGCCTTCAATTTCCTCTCTACTCCAAACCCAATCTTCAGAAATGTCTGAGCGGATACATCCGCCTTCAATAGCCTGAAGGAGCCTTCCTCGTTAGCCTTGGGACCCAGAACAGATGAGAGCAGGGCCTCGAAGCCACGAAGATTAGAGTTGGAACCATTGACCGAGGGAACTGGCCACATGGTGGCGAAATGTTTTGGGGTTAGCAGGGTCATAGCATCTTCCGAAGGTTCGATGTCAGCGACACGTTCAATAGCTTTGCTTTTCGATGGAGAGGACAGTTCCACAAGGCCAGGTGCAAGGCGCTTGAGCTTGAGCCGGTTGCCCGAAGAGGTGGAGGATGATGATGGTGAGGCAAGCGAGGTCGGGCCAACTATGCGGAGGGAAAGGAGTGATTCACCTTGAGCACGGGATGCTTGACGGAGCTGTTCAGCAAGAGCAACAAGACCAGAGGCAAACCCATCACCGGTCCTATTTAAAGGAAGCGGAAGCTCTACAGGTCGTCGAAGGCTCACTGATCTGGCACCCTTAACAGTGACCACGGCACCCTCAGCCAAGATAACTTTCTTCAGGACACCAGCATCCACATCATGCTGCACGGATCAACAGGACAAAAATGATAATCGGTAACAGATTGACTTTCAGATACACGATCATCCATCTTAGCTCCATTCTTGAAAATAACAGACAAACAGTGCTTTGCTGCAATGCATAATGTCAAAACAAGAGAATCTTGAAAGGGTCTAAATGATCAATTTTCAAATCAAGAGTTCAATTTGTTTATCTCTCTTTGAAAGAAAGGGCATTGTTGTTGCATGACCACCGCACTTCACCAAAGAATATCTCAATAGCTCAACAAATTCATTTTTTCAGTTCCACTCGTTGCGTCCAATTCACTCTAAACCTTCAACATTGCAAAAGAACTATGCATTAATACCGTCACAAATTACTCTCTAAATCGCACCATCAATGGCCGAATCAACAACTAATACATCTCCTACATCCATCCTCCATGTCTATTCACCGAATTAATCTTACCAAGAACTATGAAAAGATGCAGCATTGCAAAGCATGATTAATAAGGGCATATTAACAACTGATCACTTACTGGCAACGAGATCCGCATGTCTTTTGCATCTTGAATCCACAGTTCCATCGGCCCGGCCAGCTGAAATGGAGCCAGCACGGGCAGGGCACCGTCCAATTTCCTCTTCTCAACCAACGCGTTCCCTTCGCTAGCCCCAACCGCGTCCTCAACCCGGAATATGGGCAAATCCACGTACTCCCACCGGTTCACATCCTCCAGGAGCTTCAAAGGAAGCACCTTGTCGTCAATCTCCACGTCGAACTCATAGGCCACGGCGTGGCCCACGAGCGCGTCCCCAACGTCGAACCCGGACACCTTGAAATCATCCGCCTGGAATCCCAACCCCTTCACAATCGCTTCCTTCAAATCCTACAAAAGGCCACAAAAACGCATCACCGTCAACAATTACCAACCCGATCACGCAATTCCCCACCACATTTCAACAAAGACCAAGATCCCACGAGTCCCTCGACAAATCCCCCTCCTTCGAATCCCAATCCTCCAAATCAATTCCGCAATCAATAAAATCGAGCTGCGACAATAACTAACTCGATCTCGACCGAGCTAAACCCAAAGATCGATCTATCCATCAAGAAACATCAATTTCGCGAAATCAAAGAAAAAAAGCAGAACAAGAGAACGGTGTGGCAACTCACGGATATGGCCTCGGGGTAGATGGGTTGAACGCCGGGCGTCGTGATCAGCGCCGTCGAGAACGGCAGGATCGCCGCCAGCACCAGAAGCAGGGGGCAAAGCCGAACCGCCGCGAAAGCCATCGGAACGACGAGCAAGCAACGGCGACGGAATAGAAAGCGGACGGGGAGAGAGAGAGAGAGAGAGAGAGAGAGAGAGAGAGGGTTTTTCCTTTCGCCGGCGACCGCGGAATCGGATTGGAATTAGGGATTTGGGAAGGAGAGAAGGAGAAGGGGTCTCCGAAGCTGCGATGGTTTTTCGAGCTCTTTTGATTTCGATTCGCAACGGACGGGGTTCCCCGATATTTGCAGGGGGAGGAGGGGATGATGGTTCTGGAACTTCTGGACACGTGGCCGGCGGGTAACGCGGGGAGCCGATGACGTGGAGCGGACGGGCCAATGAGAGGAGAGGAAGTGATGCGGTTAGCGATGAAGCGGCGGCGTGCGATTGGTCGGTTGACGAGGATGGCGTGGCGGCGACCGCTGGCCGCGATTTCCGGAGCGTCTTCCTGGGCTTGGGCTCGAATGGGCCCCGCGACCCTCGCCGCTAAATGGGCCGGACCGGGCCCACTCTCCCCTGGTACGGCGTCGTTTTCCGAGCACGGGGGGATTAAAAAAAAATAGTGAAAATGAATGGCGTCGCCCGGACTCGAACCGGAGACCTTCAGTGTGTTAGACTGACGTGATAACCAACTACACCACGACACCGTTCCTGACAGTTTCCTCAGTAAGATTATATATATAGATAGTTATTACATGGCATTAAAAGGTCAACAACCTCTGAGATTCATTTGCTTTCTGGGTAGGCATGAAAGGAAGGTGATTAGCTAATGTGCTTATTTACATCAGTTATTTCGTATGCCTAATGATATTGCTTGATACTTCACCGCTGAATCATGAGCTCGGATTCTTTGGTCAAGAAACGACACCTCCGTGGCGAGAAGATCGTTCGAGCGTTTGGAGAATAATCGGCGGGGTTCTTGATATTTTTGTCAACGATGGGAGAGCAATTAAGCTGGAAATTTTGACTCTTGAGCTCGGTGGCAAGAAGTTGAAAGCAAGCAACTCAGGGAAGACTTTACATTGCCAGCAGCCAATCTTGTAATGCCATGTCGACAACCTTCAAGCCTTAATTGGTGCTCTAATGAAGCATAATGAACTGTAAATTTTGAAGTTTATGTTGTGTCTGATGGGTTATGTCATAGTCCAAGAAGTTGTGCAGTCCGTGAAGAAAGCAAACTTTAATTAATCAATGAGGGAGACAGGTTCACAATCATATCAAGATCCACACAACCTTTGGTGGTGGGGACAGCTCTAGTAACAGATGATTGCAATAAGTTTTTGCAGGTGTTCTTGGTTTGATTGGCTTCTGTAGAGCTGAACTCCTGTATTCTGGGACCAGACTCGTATTGTATCTGTCAAGTGCTCTAAGTCAATGTACATCTACCAAATCACTAAAATAATTAACGGTGGCACTGGCTACAATCCTACACCCCACCTAATTGACATCAACCCCCATACTGAACTTAGTTTTGACTACAGAGTTACCACAGTATTAGTGTCATAAGTAACTGCAGACAGTTAAACAGTAAATCCTCTTTCCGTTCTAAGCAAAAGCGATTAAACATCCCTGTAAATTCCACATGAACCCAATGCTTTTGCTGTCACTTTGATACGGTAAGCCAGAGTTTCTCCTCGTACCGAATTTTAGAAATTATATGCTACAAAACGTTAGGAGATTGTTGATTTTCCTTCCAATTTACCCCATAATTAAGGGACCTTCAGGAAGATGCGGTGCACGGTAGGAGAACCGACTGGACAACTGTTGACAAGAATTTCATATTTAGTGGACCAGACAATGCCATGGAAATACAACAAGGCATCTATTTATTTTCACTACCTTGAAACAGACTCTTACAAGGACAAGAGGCTTATCAACATGTAAAGATGCCTCTAAAACACTGACGGAACCAAGTACAGGAACAAAGGCCACAAGCCCCACACTCCTAAAAAACCAGTCTCTTCATATTGTAAGGAGAGAAACAATAGTTTGGTTGAACTATCAACCTCCCACTAAAAAACCTTGAAGAGCCATGAGAAGAACAATCTTGAACAGGATGGCCATGAACATGATCAACAGATTGACCACGCAAAAATCAGATGGAGAACCCTCCTGCAAAATAAATCTCACGGCCAGCAAAGCATTGATGGTAAATGGTCTTGGAGCATGGAGCATCACAGGCCTTGTAAACAGATTAATATAAACGATATCGAGATGGTTTGAAGGACTCTTCCTTGTCCTTAAAGCTCCCAAACACAGCAAGTGAACAGAAATGGCGGTTATTCCGTATGTGAACAGACGCAAGGAGTTATTTTTCTGTCACATGAATGACTTAAAAGCTGTGCGCAGATTTTTTACGAGATCCTTCACAGGCATGCAGAATTCAGGATCCATCTGCAATAGTTACGGGAGATGAAGGATTACTTTGCAGTACGATTAAACAGGCAACACTCATGAGCTGAAATTACATTTGTGACTTGCCTAATTCATGGACTAAAGAAGGAATATCTGATTCATTTGATGCATTTAAGATAACTAGAGAACATTCTTCCCAAATAGACACTTCCCATTACGAAGTACTGTGTAATCTGATAATATTAAATCTAAGACCGAAAGCTGATGGAAGGAAAGTAGCTACCTGAGCAAGAATCGTTATATCAACAGCAGATGTCCCAAAAGTCATGAAACTGCTATTAACGATGGTCAAATGGAGTTTCTCAACTTCACCAAGTATCTTTTCCAGAACTCTCTTACTTTTCTCACAGTGAACTTTTATGAGGACATCGTTGTCGCAAATTCTTGCTTCGACTTCTGGTAGCAGCTCATCACAAGGGCCACTAGAGAAATTCTCATCTGTAGAAGAATTCATGCCATCATCAAATACCTGAGATTTTTTCACAAAGACTACTGACTCCATGCTTCTCTTTCGAGTCTGCTCCTCAAGTATCTTGACTCTTTCTTGGAGTTGCTTCAAGTACTTAATTGCATCACCAAGAACAGAAGCCTTGTCCATCTGTTAATGACAGGGCAAAGCAGGGTAAACATGAGATGATTTAATTGAAGAGGGAGGAGAAGCAAAACATATTGCAACCAAAACACCAACTGTCCAACCGCTCCATTAATTTTAACGTGTATTGCTCAGAAAAATTCCACTAAAGAGACTTTCCATATGATAATATTGGATTATGTCAAGGAAAAATCATTCCAAGAAAAAACATTTCTGACCTTCTTAAGTCCAGGGACAAGGGCAGACAAGGCGATAAACCGTTGACTGAGCTTTTCTCGCCGTTTTCTCTCTGCCATGATGTGATCTTGTGTCTGAGATAGCCTATTGTTTGTACTCACCCCTTTACCCCCATGACAAGCCTTAAGTACACAATTCTGGTTCCCAAATGAACCCTGAGGAAAAAGCATATCAGCAGAGACGTTTCCAGTGCTCTCAGAACCGATTGCCTCCTTTTTTGGTTTCACAGCACTACTTTGATTTGTGAAGTTGGAAGCTACGAAAGAAAGAACACTGGAGGTAGCAAAAGATTGAGGAGTTGACACAGGATCAACTCTGCATGAATTCCAGCTATTTGTTTTGAGCTGTTTTACTGGCCTGTTGATCACGGAGTTAGAAGCATCCACAGAAGCTTTCGAATTGATGTTAGGTTGAGGGAAAAATCCTTGCATATGTTCACCCAGTGCAGCTGCTAGCGGAAGTGTGTTAAGCTCATCAAATGAATGCATTTGCCAAGGATTGATGAAGCCGGAATCCTCCATTCCCTGTGCATTCAACGTGGAATTTATTTTATTTGCATACATATTACTTGTATTGTAGTCATCACAAATCCAGGAGTTGCGCATTGATATCTCGTCTAATCTCAAATCTAACCCAAGTTGAACTTGTCCTGGCAATTAGTCAGATTTCCCAATCCCTTGAAAGAAACCTCGTGATAAAAAAAAAATTGGATAAGAGAAGATCAATAAAAAAACTTACCATATGCGGGAGTCCTCTCATCGTAGTTATTTCCATCGAAGAAGCTTCTTTCAGATTGAAAGAGCAAGTTGGAGAATCCTACGATCAATTAAGCAAACATGTCACTTGATCTTGAGGACATATATATTGGAGAAAATGCTGCATTTAAACTTATGCGTCTCCCGAAAAGCATGCCAAAACATATAAATGTGGACAATCTATTGAACTTTTGCGATTGTGATTGCAAGCAGAAAGCAGAAGAGTAATCAACTTAATTGGCTAAACAGTCCAGAATTCAGCTAAGTTGCAGAACTCTAAGAATATGACCAGAAGTCCTCGCCCTTAGATGGTGACCAAAGTTACCCCTTTCGCTCCCTTCCTTACAGAAGAAGACCTTGTGCTTATTCAATCTTATAGCTCTTCCCCAACACAATATCCCCTCACATACGGTTGAGTTGCTGATGTGAAAACGCGTACTGCATTTGACATTGATGCTTCTCATAATATAATCGAGAACAGCCCATATTCTATACTAGTGGGTCGCTTTTGCTGACAACGTTACTTTCAGGGACAAGCCACTTTTGTTGCTTAGTTAGACTTTTTTAAGCACAACCATCACCAGCCCCGGCAAAAGTTAAGGAGATTTTATCCACCAACTAGCCGCTGAAATCTCGTTCAAGCTTTATACTTTTCACAAGCAGGTCGCACAATAACGCGGTCCCTCCAAGATCACCCTCAAGGCCACCTCACACATGCGTTCAAAAGCCAATAAGAAACAAGGGTCGCTCCCTAGTGAGCCGGCCAGCCAACCCAACCCACGACATAATTGGAGGTCTCATACAGGCCAATCATCAAACAGTTTGTGCTCATGTGAACAGGGGCAGACCCCATAATCACAAAAAGGCTCGTTTTGACTTTTTTAACCTCCCTCCATCCAATGAAAGGACGACGTGTCCCCAGACAGCTCTTGGGTTTTTCTAGAACCCGATGTCTCCCGTGGCCGTACAACCAATCAAGAAATTCTTGGGTAGGCAATGGCCGGCCTGACAGTCTGAAAACTCCCATCTTTTTTTCTTCGCATTGCTGACCAGGGCCAAGAAACGGTTGGGAAGGCGATCGGAGGATCAAGAAACGGACAATTACTGAAGCTTTAAGAGCTGACCCAAGCTTGCCAGCTTGTGCAATATGATGGTCAAGCTTGCTTGAGATCGGCACGATACGCTTTTAATTTATTCATCGTCAAAGATCCTCCTCGAGTATATTTCCCTACATTAAGCTACGGCAGATCTCATACACCAATTATTTGGGGGGAGGTGGTTGTCCTTGTTGTCACGGACTCAAAGTACCCGCCATGTGGTTCCTTCGTTAAATCAAAGTTTTTCAGTGAGCGTGGTTTTGCACGTACACAAGGACGAGTACGACGACCAATCAAAGGCTGGGGCAGTTCAATTACTTTGGGACAAATCCCGAGAAGGATCAAGTTGACAAGACTTTTAAGAAGGAAAGATGTAATTCTCAAATATAATCACCAATATCATTACATGTGGCGAATACCCGATTCGATGAACCGAGTTTGGTATCTCATGTTAAAATCCCCGATGGATGTGGGCAATAACAAAAGATAATGGGATGAACTTTGAACGAGATCAGCCGTCCCAAATCCATCCTGTTTCTAGCTCTAATATTTGTCATAGAATGAGACATCAAAATTTTTATCATTCAAATGATGCGAAATCCCGGTATCGGGTACAATTTGACCATGACAGAATTCTGGTCTTCACTGATAACACTAAAATCAGATCAGGGTCATGTTTATATACATGAAACATGTGGTTTTCATTTTTGCTACTTCTCAAAACCACTTATTAGCTTTGCTAATGTGCCTGATCTGAAAGACAAACTGACCTACCTGTGAGAAAGCCCAGAACAGAGGACACCACTAGCCATAGACAGTCAGATCAAGGACTTCCTGGTTCCAGCCAATTTGCAGGTTGGGGGAAAACTAAACCTCTGTCCTCTACTCCTGATTCTTTCTCCTAAAACAAGACAGACGGAACAGAACATGCAGATATAATCTTATGCGGATAGAAGAAGATACACTGCTAGAAGTTTTAAAATTCAGTTGCCCAATCTGAAAACTCCGGTGACTTCTCTACCATCCCAAATTAATCAAATTCATGTTTACATGTACAGCAACTGGGCGATCAACTATATACGTCTAAGGTGTTAGTGAAGGGACACCCTTTACGGTATAGGGATATGAGCTGTGGACCATGGAATGAACTTCCTGCAACTATCCAAATAGATACACACAAACTGAATCGTAGAGAACTGTCGTCACATCTGGGTATCAGCTGATATAGATAATTAAGGGACTCAGGGAACTCTGTACTAATCACGCATTAACTAACAAATCCTCCCCGAATGGTGCTAACTGTGAACTTGTGGTAATGAAGGCCATGCAATCTCATTGTCATCAGTATATCCGTGTATAAGAAAATCAGCACAGTTTTTCCGGCACCCATGGTTGTAGGGATTATGGAAACGCCCATCTGGGCCACGAAGGTACCCGTACCGGATGGCATTGGCTAGCTCATTGGTGGTGACATTCCGGGCTATCTGCATCAAAGATGAAAGTTGGAAAATTGCGTGTTACATTCTCGAGGAAGTAACAGACAGAATGCAGCACAAAGGAAGTTGATCGAGTGAGTAAAGGAATGAGAAGGGTGGATCTGATGAGCAGATATCATAAGAACAATCATTTAAGTATAATGCAAAAAGGAATGACGCAAGCACACATACATTTAGATAATATCATATGCTTTGACCAAAAAAATAATAATATCATATGCATATATATATAGGCCAATTATTGTGATAAGGATTTCATACGTCATTTGCATCAACAAATTATGTTGGATTCTGTTTTGCAGTGTAACTAGTTCGGAAGAGGGTCCGGCTTCCCGTTATCTTCTACCAACTAACTTACGAAGTAATGCACATAGATCAAACATGCATTAGACGGAAAAAGATCAACCAAAATTAAAATAACACCGTGTCAAGGAAATGAACTATCTGTTCCAGTTAAAACCTTATAATGACATTGTTCAATCAACTGTTATGGATGAGAAATAGGTTACAGACTGCCTGAATCTAGACAAGTACCTGAGATGCCTGTGCGGTTGTCAAAGTTGTAACAGCAATCAGAATGATGCCGTCGAGAAACAAAAATACAGCAATTCCAGGATGTTGAACCATGACATAATGAATCCATGACTTGCCCATTGGAAATGTGGCTGTGGCAGTCCATATCCCTGCCAAAAGTTTACTTTCATGAGTCAATAATGAATCTTGATAGCAATGTAAGAAAAAATTGGGAGACAAAGAGTGGAACATACTTTGAACTGCAATGGCAGCGCCAAGAAATGATGTCGATGTGGCCATACAAATCATAACAAAGAAATCCCATTTATTCTTCTGCAATAGGCAAGTGAATTTTAGTTGTGAAACAAAGAGTAACAAGAGATATCTTTAAAGAATAACAAACAATTTCTAATTTGGTGCAGAAACATTTACGCAAGAGAGAGCTAAAACATGGTAATTTCTTGGAGAAAGAAGAAGAAAACAAGTAGCAGAACTCAGACGATACTCAACCTTGTCAATTAAAAGCTCAGGCCTTAAAGAAACAACCATGGACAAAGATCCCGTGAAACTACAGAAGGGTCTTGTAACAAAACAGCATTTTCAGATCTATTGTTTTCCTTTGTCATGTCAACATAGTGAGAGGAAGCCATGAACATACTGACGATAAAATTTTCTATGCTTCTTTTCTCATTCTAACCAGCAAGAAAGTGACTTCTTACCTTCCCAACACAGTTAGATATCCAAGGGCAATGATGATCAAACTGTTCGATGCAGTGCTTACATGAAGGACAGTGTTTTGAGCGGACAGGTCGAATAATCTGATGGAAAACCATGACAATAAGTTGAATGCACATGAACAAATCCGTACTCATGAGGATAACAAGGGAATAACCCAAAGGCATATCAAGCAAACCTTGCAAGTTGGGCAAAGCTGAGACCATTTTCCGGTCCATAGAGAGGAGTTGTTAACATCAATACTCAGCAAAGGATCCTGCAAAATGAAAAATTACTGTAAAACACTGACAAAGGTAATTCCTCTATAGAAAAATCTAAAGTACGTAATATGTTGCCCAAAAAAAAGTCTTGCAACAAAATCTTTGGACCTTTCACATGTCAGGGCCACATACATTCCTCATAATCTCAACCAGGACACCCGGCTTCATTACTAAGAAAAGTGCTCTACAGAGTCACCAACTGCACTCATTATTGTGTGACATGAGGATATCCTAGTTAGAATCATTTGAGGAAAGCTGGGATGTAAGTTGGGATGTTTGGCTTAAATGCCTTTTTCCTTCCTAGCTTTCCATTTCAATCCATGCAACCATTTTGTCCAAAAATTACTGACATATACACACTTACTTTTGCAAAGCTCAGAATAAATTAGTACAAATTACATCAGTAATCATTATTGAAGAGACATTCCATACCTCAGCATCCTGATGATTGCCCAGCTCCCTTGGTGTCTTTATATAGCCTGGGTCTTTACTGCATCCACAGGCAATAAGCAATTAAAAGCTCACACCCACATAAACATTCCAAAGGCAATCATGAAACTCTAAATATTTCACTGCTGGCATTATGCACACAGCCTATCCATGAATGTAAACTCTAGACTGATCTTTTCAGTTTTAAACTTTCGATTATCGAATCAAAAGGGAGTAAGTTATGTAAAAAAAAATGTCCAATTCTATCTTACCAAAGAAGATCGACTCCATGAACCGCTGTCTATAGTCAAAAGATACTTAAATGGAAAACCAGAATCTAAAATTATGTTCTTATTCAGAATACAAACAAAAGCTGCAATGCATCTACACCTTTCGCACATAAAAAAAGTTTTTTCTCATGTGAGCTTGCTCTCTTTCATAGAAATCATACACTTCCCATTAAGGAGAGAGGAAAAAACAAGTAGTCAAGGAAGCTAACAGCAAAAGCACTTAATAATCTCATGCAGCAAAAAAAGATTAACAAGAGACAGGTGCCAATTCCTACCAAAGTTCACTTTAGATATATAAACAAAAGATTTACTAAAGAAAAGACAGTTCAAACTTCAAATCAAGTGTGGCATTGAAAAGGAGCTACCTCCAACACCTGAAGACCATTATCAGTGAACCAACTGCCAGTGAGATAGCTGTCCACGCCCAAAGGCCAACAGACGCAGTCACCTTTGGGAGATCAGGTGCTGGTAGCATGAACAAGGGATTGATTTATAACAAGCAAACGAGGGCATAATTATCTTCAAAAAGTAAATTGTTATATTAGCTTTTTACCGGCAAGAACTGAGTTGATGAAGAGTATAGTACAAAAGATTATAATGCACAACAAAATGGGAGCATAACCACTATCACCAATCTTCCCACTCCGAATTTTGTCAGTCCAATGATTGCTCATTGCCCGCTCCGCATTGGACTGAATGAATGAAGACAAACGTGATTAGTGATTGCATGGGTGGTGGTAAAATACTATTCCAACAAGCAAGTCCCAGGGACTACCATTGCGTGGATTCCAGATCAACAGAGATCAAAGATACAAAATCAAACAATTTAATATTGCATAAGTAAAGCCCGTATTAGCAACAGTGGCTAGATGCTATTTCCTTCAAAGTTAGCCACAAAGATGTGAGGAAGATACATACAAGGAAAGAAGCGACAGCCCGGTGACCTTTATTTGAAGCAAGTTGGGCTGGAGTAACTCCTGCATTATCTTTAAACTTTAACTCCTGCTTTGTGCCTGCATGGACAAGCACTGTGCATGCCTCAACATTTCCTCTTAATGCGGCCCAGTGCAACGGGGTACAACCTAACAACACACAATGCAAAAAAAGTACCACATTAGAAACAGTGACTGCTCCCACTTTTAGCATTACAAACTTGCTTTGATTGAATAAAGTGCAAAACCTAATACAGCATGCCAAAATCACAACATCTTCTAAGAGGTTATCCAACAGAAGTGCTCATGGGTTTTATACATGGATCTGAGCTACTGATAAACCATCTCATCATGAGGACCATCAAAACAGAAGTAAGATAGCAACTAAGAAATCTCAACAAGTTCATATAATTTGCATGCAATAGACCATAAAATGGCAAAGAAAACCAAAGAAACATATATTGCCCCACAATTTGTAAAGACCAGCTGTTAAACAAGGTCAAGTTAGTCCACACAGTCAAATTTTGTGAAGACCAGCTGCTAAACCTTTATTAAGTTCCTCCAAGCTGCTGCACCACAGCCTATTGTTTTGCCTTCGCCATTCACAACAGTGAGAAACTTATCTATTTAGTTAATAGTATGTATGGGGATTACCAAAGTTTGAGCTAATATATTTTCATCTCATTATTATTTAGAAATGACTTGCTTAGCCTAAAATACCATTGCCTAGGCAATTCATCATGGATCACAAACCATCTATCACAACTACCAACAGTATGGTCCATTCAGGCTCATCCACAAACTTCATGCCAGGAACCAGATGCATCATGAGAAAAGACAATCCAAAATGGAGCATTTTCTGGACCAGTCGCTGCTAGAACAACTAAAAGTCCCCACAAGAAACCACTTCGAAGAGTAAATAGGTAAAATATAGAAGTTCTCCTGACATCTGGAAAAGATTGCCATGCGTATACTCACTACACCTTCTTTATCTTGTCTTCCCTGGGATGCATCTCTAAAAAGAAGTAATCTGATTGTGTCAGTATATCCTTTGTATGCAGCCCTGATCAAAGCAAAGGAACAAGCATTCACTGACCATTCATAAAGTACAATGTGGGACAAAAAGAAGGATGAATATGCCGTTATCATTAAAAGAAAGTTTCCAGTTAAGTTCAAGATGATGATAATAATAATGACGACAATAATACTGTTTTTTTGTCATTACAAGAAAATTTCCAGTTGATTATTGGATAACTAAATCAGAAGATGTTGAATTCCCAAATTCTATCACAGATAGAGAGATAACAAAACATGGAGCAGGGCATAAAAACTAATTACTGTCAGAAATGATCAGAAAGAGAGCTGCAGGTTAAAGTGATATGAAATGAGATAGGAATAGTCATTCACATCATTTTAAACTAAATCCTTCCCAATCATCCATCATTACAACAAGGAACTCCAACATGAACCATCTATAGCCATCATAGATCACTCATTCAGACAAGCAAGCAGTACTGTTTAGAGATGGTTCAGCTTGCGACCTCCATAAACAAGGTTTCTGTTGAAAAACTAATGATGATTTATTCACGCTTCTTTCAGATTTGCATCAATGTCTTCTCAAACATGCTTAGACTCTGAATTCAATGCAGAGATTTCAAAATCATGCAAAGGTCTTCTCTGCTAAAACAACTTACAATTAAATTAGGCCAGGCACCAAAGCATCTGATCAAACTATTCATTCTTTTCATTTGTATAAGAGCATCTTATCAAAGTATGGCCACCTCATCCAGCTTTCTCAATCTTTCACCATGATTTTGACAACGTCAGGATGTTAATCGTATAGGGAAGGAAAACAAAACTATCAAGATAAATTCCAGAGACAAATTACTATGGACGGAGAACTTGACACCTCCTAAACATTCAAATCATAATAGGCCAAAAAACCAGCATTAAGAAATTCAAAAGCAAAAGAGATTGTAGAGAGAGTAGAGAGAAACTACTATTTTATATTTCTATGATGTACATAAGACATCACATTTGACAAAGCTCAACCACATCAACCATGCATTGCAGAGTAAGCAGATGATTTACTCCTTTAATGTCATGAAACTCTGCAGAAATAGCATTTGAAATGATGAGCATAACAATGATCCTTTTTCCATCAAAGGAATTTTTACCATATGGCATAAGCTCATCATTGATAAAAATGGAGTTTTAAAGTCAAGAAATGAGTGCGTCCAACTTTGTCCACTTATTTTCCAGAAAGCAGTTTCATGACGTTCATGCATCTTAACATCCAGAGCAATTTTAACATACCAATGAAGAGGACTTCTTCCATCATTATCTGGTGCATCATAATCAGCATGATACCTTGCAACAATGTGATTCAGGAAGGCCGTCTGGCCATATTGGGCAGCAACATGAACTGCCTGCAGCGGAGAGACTAGCAAATGAAGAATGGTCATTAAAGAAATTATTAACACTAGAGGAAGTAAGAAAAGGAACAACCCTTCTCACTGAACAAATGGAGAACATATAGTTAAACAGAATAAATCACGACTTCAGTAAAAGAAATTGCATGATCCTTGGCAGAAAAAAGTTACATAAAAATTGAAATGACCACTATAGCTAGTGGCATCACACATTACTCTTCATCAGTACAGCACAAAAGTCACCCATGAAAAGCTCAAAATCCTTTCTTGACTCAAAAGCTAGCAGGCCGATGCTACAATTATCAAATTCGTTTCTCGACTCAATTAAGTATGCCAATGCTATAATTCCTCTAATTACGGCGAGTAAGTAACTGAGTATAACTACATCTCAACAACAAAATGAGAGAATGAATAAGTACCCGATACCCATTTGTATCAGCTGCCTCTACCCAAGCTCCATTTTGCAAAAGCACATCCGCAACCGCGACGGATCCGCGAACAGCAGCCCAATGCAGTGCAGTCTGCTTCACGTTGTCCGTCGCCTTCACATCACCCCCGTTCTTCAATCGCCAATTATCAAAACAAATTCATCGTCCGACACCGACATACGCGAAGAACAGCAATAATCAGTACGTTAAGGACAGGAACAAGTAGGAAGCGCATGCTTCCAGCAGCGGCTTTACACACCCGAACTCAGGACCATGTTGCGAGAAACACACAATCGGCGCGCGAAACCTCTTTCGCGCAGGCGGAGGAGGAGGAGGAGGAAGAAGAAGAAGAAGAAGCGAGCGACGGAAGAGCGAATACCTCGATGATGTACTGGACGACGTCGGCGAAGTTGTTGAGGGCGGCCCACTGCAGGGCGTAGTACCCATTTGCATCGGGAACCGAGAGCGAGGCTCTGTCCTGCTCCACGAACTTGCTCAATTTCTCCAGATCGCCGTAGGCGGCGGCGGAGAACACGTCGACGGCGGCGGCGGCCGCTTCGCCGGGAGGGTCTTGTGGGTTCGCCGCCGTTCCTCCGGAGGACTCGGTGACCTCGATCTCCGACGACGCCATGACGAGTGTCGCCGCCGCATGCGATCGCCGCGTCAGAGGCTGAATACGGGGGATCGCAGGATTTCTGTTCCGCTTCGATTTCTGGGTCAAACCCGAACCTGCCCGTCCTTTTTCTTTCCTTCTATCGAAACCTTCTTTCTTTTTTCTTAATTTTTTGTTTAAGAAAAGAAGATGAGCAGAATTTTTTAAATGGGCTTTGGGATTCACAATTCATTTTCTAAAGGTGCCAAATGAAAATCACAGATTCGTTTCACATCCGGACCAAGAATTCTTTTGCGCGTGACCATAGGATCCAACACCTTTACGGCACAAGCGATAACCATTCGATTTCTTTGATTTTTAATTTTTCTATTCTCAAAAGCAGTTTTGGGATAGAAATCTATTTGATAATATAATTTTATTTATTTTTTTGGGACAAATTTTTATCTTAGAAATAGGTTTGGAACAAAAATAAGAAGTAAATTATTTACTTCTTTTATTTCTGGAACAGAAACAGAAATAACAACTCTTCTTAGGCTGCGCATGGCAACTTGCCAAATAGTATTTGATTCTGTTCTTTTGTTCTCAGAATTAGTTTGGGAATAGAAATCCGTTTATTAGATTTTTTGATTCTGGGCACAAATTCTTGCAAATTTATGCGCAGAATCAGTTTTGCAGCAGAATTAAGAATAAAAAAAAAAGTAGCTTCTTGATTCTGGGAACAAAAATGAGAATCGATTTTTTTTTCTTCTTCTTTTTCTTTGTTTTTAATATAGCTTCTAATGTTCGGCGTGAGGGCCACCCTCACCGTATATGGCTAAATTAAAATATTTTAATAAAAAAATTTTACTGGCCATGGCAAAAAAAATAAAAATATATATATTATTTATAAAAAAAATTTTACCGACCATGGCCAGCAACTAGGCCATGAGAAAAAAAATAAAAAATATATTATTAATAAAAAAAATTTTGCTGGCCATGGCCAGCGACCAGGCCATGACGAAAAAAATAAAAAAATATTTTCAATAAAAATATTTTTTTATTAAAATATTATTAATAAAAAATTATTCATAAAAAATATTTTACCAGCCATGGCCAGCGACCAGGCCATGGCAAAAAAAATAAAAAAATATTTTCAATAAAAATATTTTTTATTAAAATATTATTAATAACAAAAATATTTATAAAAAAAATATTTTATCGGACATGGCCAGTGACCAGGCCATGGCGAAAAAAATGAATAAAAAAATTATTAATAAAAAAAATTTATAAGAAAATTTTTTACAGGCCATGGCCAAGAAGGAGGAGAAAAAAAAGAAAAGAAAGAAATATTAAAATATTTAAAATGTTATTAAAATATTGTTAATAAAAAGAAATTTTATGCCATTACCAAACGCATTTTTGTTCCCAGACACAGAATTTTGGGCCGTTACCAAATGCCTTTAAATGTTTAGAATCAGTTCCCGGGCACAGAATAAAAAAGAATTATTTTTAATCAGAATCTGTTTTCGGGCACAAAATGGTTGTCATGCGCAGATTGTTCACCCTTGCCGCTCACCGCTATCGCCCCCCACCACCACCGACCGTCCGTCGCCGCTGACTGGCCATCCATAACCGTCACCAGGAACAAAAATTTAAAAATAACCTAACAAACGAAATTCTATTCTGGGAACAAAAATTTTGTGCCATTATCAAGTGCTATTTTTTGCTCAAAAACTCATTTATGAAATAGAAATATATTTTTCTTTTTTTGGCTAGAAATTGGGGTAAGAAAGAAAATGATTTTCATTTACGCTCTTAACTTGCGAAGCTAAATAAGATAAAAATGGAATGACTATCCTATGAGAATAGAATAGGGCATGCGAATAAGAACGAAATATCAAGGGAAAAAAGATATCTATATTCAAGTTCCTCTCGGGCCAAGGAAAAGAATCGGATTCCTCAATTTTTAATCAGGTTTTCATTCAAAAAGTCCTAAATTTATTACACTTTTATCAATTTAATCCTCAATTTTTCAATTTTATCAATTAAATCTATCCGACCAATTTTGATAAAAAATCACTAATGTAGACGCCGGACGTCCAATGTGGCACAGGCAGCGGTGGCCAACATTAACGTAGACAATTTTAATAATATTTTAATATTTTTTTTAAAAAATTATTAATTCTTTTTTTTTTCTTCTCTTCACTTGTCTCTCTTTTTCTTTTTTACTTTTGGCCGGTAAGGGTTCAGTGATCCTCCCCGGCCACTGGCAAGGTCAGCAAAGCCCTTGCCAGCCATTGGCAAGGGTCATGACACCCTCGCCCATAGCCTCCTGATCTTGAGTTTGCAGTTGCCATGGTCGCTCGAGCTCAAGCTATGGCCGCCAAATCTCGAGCTTACAGCTGCCTCCCTCTTTTCTTTTTTCTTTTTTTACTTTGTGGCTTGTGAGGTTCGCAACACCCTCGCCTGGCTTCGTGGCCACGAGTAAGGCTGCCTTGCCTTTAGCCTTCAAATCTCGAGTTTGCAGTTGCCATAGCTGCTTAAGCTCGACTCATGGCCATGTTTGCTAGATTTTAAACTTGCAGCTGCCTCCCTCTTTTCTTTTTTCTTTTTACTTGTGTGCCGCAACGGTCGTGATGCCTTAGTTTGGCCTCGCCCTTGGCCACCAGATCTCGAGCTTGCAATTGCCTCCCTCTTTTCCTTTTCTTTTTTTTACTTGTGGTTCGCGAGAGTTGCAATGCCCTCACCCTTGGCCGCTAGATCTTGAGCTTACAGTTGCCATGCCCGCTCAAGCTCGAGCTTTGGATTCATGGTCATGTTGGTCGCAAATCGACGAGGCTACCTTGCCCATGGCTGCTCAAGCTCGACTCGCAGCCATGGTTGCCAGATCTCAAGCTTGTAGCTGCCTTGGCCGCTCAAACTTGAGCTATAGGTTCACGGTCGTGGTGGCTGTGAATTGGCAAGGCTGTGTCGCCCATAGCTACTCGAGCTTGACTCGTAGCCACGGTAGTTGCAAGCTTGAGATCTGGTGGCCATGGGCGAGGCCGTCATGACCCTCGCTGGTGCCGGCAAGGTCTAGCAACCCCCCTGGCCACAAGTAAAAAAAGAGAAAAAATAAAAAAATAAAAAAAAATCAATGAAAGTTTTGGAAAAATATAAAAATATTATTAAAAATTATTCACGCCGACCATGTCACGTGGGACGCCTAGCGTCCACATCAGCGATTTCTAGCCAAAATTGACTCAATAGACTTAATTGACAAAATGTGAAAAGGTTTATGACTTGATTAACAAAATTTAAATGTTTAGGACTTAATTGGTAAAAGTGCAATAGGTTTAAAACTTTTTAGACAATTTTCCCGAAATATCTACCAAGTTTGGTTTGCCAAATCTATATTTTTGTGAGTACATAATAATTATGTCTTTCTTGAGAATTGCTACTAAAGTTGGCACAAAGGACTATGATTTGCAAGGAATTAATTATTCTCCTTACAAATGTATTTTTTTTTACACTTTCTACTCATTTTACATCAAATTAGGATTTGTCCTTGGCTCATTCGATTCCATGAGTTCTATAAAAGAAAAATTAATACAATTTGTAAATGATTACAATATTTGTGTGTGTAGTAGTAATTCGAACATAATTGTTATTGTATTAATTAGATATATCTATAATTATAAAAATTATTTTCAAAGTTAAATTGTGTAAGCTAATAGGCTGAAACTAATAATATTCCTTAAACTCTATTGGTACCTTAAGGTAATCATAATTTTTATTCATAAAAAATAATTATAGCATGATATTTTTAAATTAAATAGTCGATGACAAATAATAACTTATTATTTTTTCCTCAATGGGTAATCAATGATAACAATAATGACGTAATAATGACGTAATGATCATAATTTAGTTATAAATTCACAGTTATTACATTGTCTTTGCTTAAACTATGTATAAATTAGCCTGAATGGAAATCTGATGAGAAGCTACTAAAACGATCATCCTGATTATATTTCTCTACAAATTTATTACTTTATAATTTAATTAATAGATTATAATTGGATAATGCAGGAGTGGGCCTAGGCCATTCCATCTTCGTTTGCACGTAACTCTTGGATTAATCAATCGACAAAATCAAATATCAAGGCGACATATCTTTAGAGAATAAGTTGTTATTAGTTTGAAAAGTTGACGAGCTATATCCAAGTGAATTATAATAGATGTGAATTGTGTAAGAAAAAAGATTACGCGTGTTGTACACACACATATATATTTAAAGGCATAAGAACATCATAAATACCAAAAGTTATGTACGGTACTTATTTTAGTGCGAAATTTTTTTGCCGGCTCATTTAAGTGCCAAATCGGAGAAAAAACGATTGCTCAAGTGCCAACGGCGAGAAATTCCGATCAAAAAAATTACATGGCTTTTATAATTTAAAAAAATTAGCTAAGTTAGCATATTTATTTAAAAAATCCAATTCACGTGGATTTTTGCCATCCTCTCTCTATAAAGTCTCATTCTCTCTCTTGCTATGTGTTCGCTTGTTGGCTCCATTTTCAGCTTTCTCAAGATCATTAGGGTGCGCATGAGAACGTTTCTGTGCCCGGGAACTATTTCTGAACAGAAATGATTTTTTTTTATTTTGTGCCCGGAAACAATTTTTGAGTATTTGAAGGCGTTTGATAAACTGTCCAAAATTTCTATTTCTAGAGTAGAAAAGAATAAAAATGCGTTTGGTAACTACACAAAATTTTTGTTCCAAAATAATATTTTAATAATATTTTGAATTTTTTATTTTTTTTTCTTTATATCCATTTTCTTCTTTGGCCATGGCCGGCGCTGGCGACCGGCCATGGCCAAAGAAGAACACAAAAATAAGAAAAGAAAAAAAAGAAAAAGAAGAAAAAAAACTGATTTTCAAAATTGTGCCGAGAAACAAGAAGCAATTTTTTTTACTTCTTGTTTCTCTTCCAAAACTGTTTCTCGGCACAAATTTTTGCAAAAATGTGCCCGGGAACAAAAAATTTACCAAACGCATTTCTGTTCCCGAACTATTTCTGGGAACAAAAGAACAGAAATTTTTACTGTTTGGCACGTTGCCAAACGGGCCCTTACTGACCTCTCTCTTTCTCTATCTCGATCCCTCGTTTGGGGTTTGATTCGCTTCCAGCTCCTTCTTCCTACATCAGTTCAGTAGATCTCACAGTGCGATCGCTTCTTCGTCCCCGATCCCGACGCTTGGGGGCCGCCTCTCCGCGATCGCTAGGGTTTGTCATGCTTTCATCGGCTTCGGGAGAGCTGCTAGATCTTACTGAGAGTCGACGCAAATGCCGGATCTGGGTGAAAAAGGTTAGTGGTCACACTGATCGGGACTTCGTGCGAGCTCATCTTGTCGAGATCTCGGAATTCTTGCGTTGGTTAGGCAGCTGAAACCGCTTGATTTGGTTTGCTGTTGTTGCAGTGATCGACGGATTGTTCCGACAGAGCTTTGACAGAGGGGAAGAAGACCTACACCGATTGCGGGATCTCCAAGATACAAGAGCAATGCGTGCGGGATCGGGATCAGGAGTAGGAAGAAGAGGCAGGTTGTGATCAGCGAACAAGATTAGAGTGGAGATCAAGAAGGCGAAGCGCAACAGCAGCAACTACGGCGATTCCTTGAAGTGGAGGGTCTTGGCCTGGGAAAGAGAAGTGTTGATGCATGACCGAGGACAAAGATTACGAATTGAACCACCATAATTGTAACTCATCCGCTAAATATTGCAAAGGGATGTATAACATGATAAAATTGAAAAAAATGTATTTGTTTTTGGAAGTTGTTGATTTCTGTGCCAGCGAATGTTGCTTTGCATGTATGAGTTCTTTCCATATGACTTATCTCTCTTGGATGCCTTTATTTGAAAACGGGAGCGGTCCCGCTTGATTGCATTGTAATTTTTCGTTGGCATTCGTAATTTTCTTCACTCCCAGTTGCTTACTTGGTATATATATACTTTCCTAATTTTTTTTTGGTCGAACCTAATTTTTTCTTCACAAGACCCGATTTCCCGTGTATCGTCGTAAGTTTTGTGGGCCATATGCTTTGTAATATTGCACAAGAAAAAGTAATTTGCCTAAGCTTGCAGCAAGTTTCTTGTTCCATTGTTAATTAATTTCTAATGGATCCCAATTTTCGTTCGGCCTATATGGTATTGTCCTCTCGTAACATTTCTTTAAAGAGCATAATTAATCTTTAGAGGTGGTAAAATCTCTAGTTTGTGGTTCATAATATTCCATAAAAATCATAATATATACCTAAGTTACTAGAAAATTTCTTTTGTGTTATTATTAGTAAAATATTTAATTGATCGTAGCTTCATTATAGACTTTAATAAGGTTGTGCAATTCAAATGTGAGTAAAGAACTTTACGAATCATGACTTTTCTTAAATAAAATATAAAGTTTGATCTTGTTTTCATCGATCTGTATCTTCCTTCAACGCCTGTAAGTTATTTTAGCAAAATCGGTTTTACAAATCAGATCAGACCATCCAAGTTTTTCCTTTTATATCCAACAAGAACGGTCCACATTGAATACGGGACGGGTTCGTAGAAACACTATTACAGAGCCATAGAATGTCCTGTTCTTTTGTTCCCTCGAGAAGTCCAACCGTCCAAACAGTCAAAAACAGTTGGGCGTCTATCGTCAACCAATCGTTTCTCATCTTTGTCTCTGCCTCTCATGTCTTCTTCGCTTTCAAGTTAAAAAAAGGAACACACAACTAGAAGTTCTAAATGCAGACATGTACAATGATTCCACTTACGTTTTCACGAATTAACTTATTCGAAGAGTTGAAAATAATAATACGGAAGAGAAAAATTATGTATATTTCGATATATCATAATAAAAATTATATCAGCTTATTTATAGAATTTATGAAAAGGCTAAATAAAATAGCATATTAATTAATATACGTAAAAAGAGAGATATTCGTACATAATTTTTTTGAGAGATAAAGAAAATCATTAAAATTATCTTGAATATCGATGCATCTTCTTCTAACAGCACGTGCTGAGCGGTTTCAGACATGTCTCTGTCACGTGAAACAAAAGCTCTGTTAGCTTGACTTGACGAATTCAAACAGAAGCAAGTTGCTTCTTCAGATCGTCGAACCAAACCACCTCACTCGCGACTAGTCTGCACATTCAATTGAATAAACCAGTCTGTCCTGATGGCGGAGCTTTCATTCTTCCTCTTTTCTCATTCGCAACTTGCGCCTCCTCTTTACAAATTCACTTTACCTGCGAGGAAAAGTTGCAACCTTTTCCGCGGTCTCTCGCTCAATCACGTACTGTTCTGATGGAAACCGAAGAGATCGAGGGACGCATTTTGTCTTCTGCTTCGATCCACCAATGGAAGTATGATGTGTTCGTGAGCTTCAAAGGCGAGGACATAAGGAAAACCTTCGCGGCCCACCTCTTCCAAGCGCTGAAGAATGCGGGGATCAATTATTTCAAGGACAACGACAAAGTGGAGACGGGTATTTTTATTGAGCCCAAGCTGCTCGACGAGATTCGCCACTCTAGGGTTGCCCTCATCGTGTTCACCACCAACTACGCCGACTCACAGTGGTGCTTGAACGAGCTGGTGGAGATCCTGGAGTTCAACAGGACGTTCAGAGATCATCAGGGTCACGTGGTTCTGCCCATTTTCTATGATGTTGAGGCAGGGGACGTCCGGAAACAGAGCGGGCGATTCGGGGATGGTTTCGGAAGGTGTTTGGCCGCCCACACAGACGATTTGCTGGTGCAGAAGTGGAGGGATGCGCTTAAAGAAGCTGGGAATATATCGGGATTGCATTTGAATAACGATGCTAATGGGTAATGCATTTATTAAGTTCACTGCCGAAAAAGCTCATATTAGTGGTCGATTTGAATTATTCTATTGATTGAGTTTAGTTCATGGGTTTGCCGCTCATCTTCTGATAGCCTTTCTATGATGTAGTTACTCATATTGGACTTGTTCTTCCTATCCAACTACAGGGATCAATTAATATTCATCAAGCAAATTGTAGGACATCTCTTCAGGATCAGCCCTAGACCAATCTCCCCCTATTTTGTCGAAACTGCTATTGGGGTAGATTCCTTCGTAGAGGACGTGATATCGTTGCTGGAAATTGGGTCAGAGGACAATGTCCGTGTGGTTGGAATATGGGGAATAAAAGGAATTGGTAAGACAACGGTGGCCAAAGTCGTCTGCAATTGCGTTTTTAGGGAATTTGAAGGTGTTAGCTTACTCGAAAATGTCGGAGATGCAAACCAAGATACGCTTTTACTTCTTCAGAGGAGACTTCTCCACGATGTTCTTAAGGAACAAGAAGGTCTAGAATTGTGTGATCTTAACAGCAACATCAACGAGATAAAAACTAGGCTCTGCCGGAAAAGGATCCTTCTAGTTCTCGATAACATCACTAAGAAGGACCAAATTGAGTATTTCGGTGTTGGAGATCAAGAATGGTTCCAACATGGGAGTAGAATTTTGATAACTACAAGAGATGAGAAGTTGCTGGAAGATGTCAATGTAGATAACAAGTACATGCTTCCAGGATTGACTTATAAAGAATCGCTCCAACTCTTGAGTCGCCATGCCTTCCGAAAAGACCACCCTAAAGAAGGCTATGAAGAGTTGTCAGAGAGGCTTGTCCACTACACGGGTGGACTTCCACTGGCACTTAAAAGATTTGGCTCCATCCTTTCTAAGAAGAGGAAAAATAAGTGGCATGAGATATTGGAGAAGTTGGTGAGAGAACCTCATCTTGCCTCTGTTGGATTACCTTTAGAACCATTCTCCTCTGTCTTTCAATCAGTAGGGCCATATGGAGGTCGTGGCGGGGATTCTTTTGATGATAAAACATACACTGATGTTAGAAAAATAACTGTAGTTGTTTTGAGATCAGAAGTGATCGAGTCCGTTACTATTGAGTATGATCAGAATGGGTGCTTAGTCCGCTCGGCAAGACATGGTGGACATTCGGAAGGCCAGATATGTACGGTGAGTCCATTATTATGGTATGCTATGGCATGTGTTTGGGCTTTTCAGATGTATGCATTGCAGGCTTTGCCTATTTATAAATATTTAAATCTACTTACGTAACCCCCTATCAAAATATGAGCTATTGTTTGGTCATTAGAATATAAGAGTCCATATCAAAGGTAAATTGCTTAAAAGGATTCAACGGAGTAGTTCCACAATGCTTCACGATCCCTCGAAATCTGGACGTTTGTGGAAAAAATGAGTTTTGTTGGTTCCATATTCTTGTCTTGTTGTTGGGTGTATGAAAGATTTCGCTTGGGCTATGATGTCTCCAATATAGTGTCGTGAATCAAGTATTTTTTAAGTCCTCAAAAGTATTAAAATTCCTTAGTTTTCGGAGGGTTCGTTTCTTGATGAAGGTGATGTTGTGCTGCTGCCTGCAGGTAAACTTAGCTTATCCATATGAGTTCCTGACTTCAGTGTCAGGCTACATTAGAGAAGATTTACATCCTGTCAGGATTCACTCACTTACTTTCCACAGCAATGAGAGAACATATGGTCCATTTGGCAACGAGGGAGGGACATTTTTCAGTTTCCCACCGGTCGCTGGGAAGATCGTCGGATTCTTTGGGAGGCGTGGCTGGTCTCTTGATTCCATTGGAGCATATTTTGGACCGATCTCTTTTCCATATCCCTTTGAAGCCGTAGGCCCATTTGGAAATAGGAATTGTGAAGGCCGATGGGATGACGGCAAGCATACAGATGTCAGACAAATTGATGTTGTTTCTGGTTCAGCAATTGAGTCGATTACTTTTACTTATGAGCCAGGTCGTTCTTTTGCACATGGTACAAGTGGTGGAGGCACAACAAACACGGTACTGGTGCTATTAGAGCGATGAACTGTTGATCTTGGTGTTAGATAAAAGATACTCTTTTTATTTCTGATTCATGCAGATCATAATGGCGTGTGCTGAAGACATAATGCGTAAATAGAAATCAGTGGTCGGTAATATTTAAAACGTGGCCAAGTTGTAACACCGTAAATATAACTCATCCGGGAAATGAAACAGCAGGATGTATGACATTATAAAATTAAAAAAATATCCGATCCCGATTCATTTGTTTTTGAAAATTCGTGATTTTTGTGTCAGTGAACGTTGCTTTGCGTTCATGAGTAGTTTCCATAATGACTTACTGGAATAATTAGCTGTCCCTTTCTGATGTCTTTATTCGAATAATGAGTTATTTTTTTAAACTCAAATGGTGAGTTTTCTCGAAATTACACAATAGAGCCGATGATGTATCTGCTTTTTGTATGATATATACGACATGACAGTGAATTAGGTAAGATAATCTTTTTTTTTCCGCTTATGCCATTTACCTAACTATCTAGAAGTTGGTGTCACGTGCTAGTTACTATCATGCGTAATGCTTTTGTTTTTCAAGTTGTTGCACTAACTGTTCCTTACATTCTAATAATTATTACAGATAAATTTGGACTGGTTAATTGAGTATCTAACTTCAGTTTCGGGCTATATTACGAGTGATTTTGGCTCTACTATCATCCATTCGCTCATGTTTCAAAGCAATAAAAGAACATACGGACCATTCGGCACTGAAACCGGAAGGAAGTTTTCATTTCCAGCCACTGGGGGAAAGATCATTGGGTTTTATGGGAGTTCGGGTTCCCATCTTGAATCTCTCGGAGCATATTTTGAACCAATCTCTCATCTACACCCCATCAAGTGTCTTGGACCATTTGGAGGCCAAGGTGGAGACCCTTGGGACGATGGAAAATTCAATGGTGTAAAGAAAATAAAGATGATGTTGGAAGATGTTGTCAGCTGTATCTCCTTTGAGTATGACACTAACGGCGAGTCTATTTGGTCATCTACACATGGTCACAATGGCAACGGAGATATCCATGTGGTGAGTTCATTGCATATTGTCCATTCATAGTACAGTGGATCCTCTCTCTCTCTCTCTCTCTCTCTCTCTCTCTCTCTCTCTCTCTCTCTCTCTCTCTCTCTCTCTCTCGCAAACCTCCTTATCAATTCTATGAGAACTTTTGTGAAAGCCTTTAATTTGCTTCTCTTCGATTAGAAGTATTTTCCCATTATCCTAATTTTTGGCCTAATCCTTCTTTTGATGATTGATCCAACCTCTAAGAAAAATAAGATACACCTTGGTTATATTTCATTTCTTCGATAAGTTCAGTAACAAGCATAATAGCCCTACTGTTCCAATGAAAAGAAGAACCTATGGTTATCTTTTAAAGAAATTTCCAAACGAATAATTTCAACGAAATCTTTTAATTTCTTATTTACTATGTTCACTTTTTGTATTCCTCTATCCGTAAAGCACATTGAAGGTACCGAAATGACTATGATAGAGTTTTTCTTATCAATATTAATATCTACACTAGAAGGAATGTTTTTATTCGGTGCGGTAAGGTACGGTGAAGGTCTTAGGCACCTACCACTACCCCATGCCACCATTAGATCAAGTATTAGTTTTCTAATAAACTTGAGAAGCTTTATCAAAGTAAATTGTGAGTGATAGAAACCCTATACATGATGTACAATGATAGAGTATGGGTTATGGAAATCATCTTAGAGGGAAATGAAAACCATCAAATGTACTGAATGATTGAAGTTGTCTTTTGATCATTTAAATTTCTTCCCGTAATTTTTATTTGGTACATTACACAAAGGTCAATTAATATGCTTTATGCGAGATGGACTCCATGAGAGTGACCTAGTACGATAAGTTTTTATAATGCTAAAGGCAGCGAATCGGCAAAGTGCGCTAGAGAACCCAATGGTCTATCATCTTCGATTGTTGACCCGTAAAGTATGACATAAGAATAGTAGGTTATCCATACATTAGTTTTGAGAAATTCTCGGGTCTAAGGATTGAACTTCTAGGTTGTACGTGGATGCGATGTTTATTTAGGCCACTGCAGTCTATCTATCATCTTTGATATAGATCAATATGACAATTAAATTGCTAATTCCGCAGGTTAACTTGGACTACCCTCGTGAGTTCTTGACCTCAGTGTCAGGTTATACCAGACGTTATAATTCTGTTATTCGATCACTCTCGTTCGGAAGCAATTTAAGAAGGCACGGACCCTTTGGTAAGGAAAAAGGAAGCTTCTTTAGCTGTGCATTGACATGCAGCAAGATAATTGGCTTTCACGGAAGGTCTAGCATCCAACTTGATGCCCTAGGAGTCTACTTTGAACCAATTTCTGATCTTCATCTCTTGAAATCCATTGGGCCATTTGGAGGACAAGGGGGAAGTCCATGGGACGATGGAGATAGCACGGGTGTGAGAAAAATAATTGTAAAAGGTGGATCGGCTATTGACTCCATTACTGTTGAGTACGACAAAAATGGGTCTGTGGTTCAGGGCCCTAAACACGGTGGAGATGGAGGACATCTAACACTCGAGGTATGGACTTTAGACATTTGCTTAATCTTATGAACGTCCAACTTCTGTGTTGTTGCTAAGGTTTGGTTTTAAGTGGTTTGGAGGTCACATTTATGCACATGAGCAAGTATTCTAAACAGAGCGTAAAGGTAAAAGTAAGATATGAGAACAGTCGGTGAATTTTGAGTTTAGATTGACAAGTGATCTTGAATGAAAAAGTCATTGTAGTGGCATGATGTAATATCATCGTAGAACAGGGACTTCTCTTTGGTTTTCCAACCTTCCTCAGTTCCATTTCCGATGAAAGCACTCAATACATTCAGAAAAGTACTGCCTCCGAAAAAGGAAAAAAAAAATATGAAAAAGGTATTTTTACTATGACTTTAAGTCCGAGAACAATTTTCCTTAATTTCAGTAGCTGTTCTCAAAGCGTTGCCAAACCATATTTTAAGCAGCAGCCTTTCCTTTTGCAATTGTGGTGGACCAAAATAGGTTTTATGCTCTAGGTGCAGCGGAATTATCTATTTAGCTAATACAATGTTTGTCTAACAAGTTATCAACCGGAGGGCTTTGTTTATGCTGATTTTGAAGTTTCTACGGTTGGGATTAAATATGCTTGTCTTTCTACTTTTGCAGATTAAACTCAATTATCCTCGTGAGTACTTGACTTCATTTTCTGGTCATTCTGGATCTTTTAGTGGGGTTGTAGTTGTTCGCTCCCTCACATTTCAAAGCAATGAACGAACTTTTGGGCCATTCGGTGAAGAGGTTGGGAAGTACTTTTCTTTTCCATCAACCGGTAAAAAGATCGTCGGGTTTCACGGGAGGTCTAAATTCTTGGTTGATTCACTTGGAGCACATTTTGAGTCTTGACATGCTAAGCTTTACCTTTGTGTTTCCATGTAGTCGATGTTTGAGTTTACATGTAAATATGTATCGTCACGGACATTCTAAGAAATCTAAAGGTGTGAATAGGTTGGTATGATGTTGTCGTGATCTTGTCAGATTCTCCCAAACCCTTCTAATTGGGAGCAAAGGTTCCTCTCTAAACATGTAGTGGATTTTTTTTATAAGCATCTTTGTAATAAAATTTTTCCTTCGGCCTATGTAATTGTCATCTCGTAAATTTCTTTGGGGAGAGTAATTTATCTTTAGAGGCCGTAAAATCTCTAATCCTATGGTTCGTAATATTCCACAAAAATCATAATTTATGCCTAAGTTGGGAGTAAACTTCATTTGTGCTATTATTAGTAAAATATTATTAGATTGTAACTTGCACTTGGTAAAGATGTGTGAGTAAATTTTTGTACCAAACACGACTTTTCTTAATCGAAAACAAGTTTGATAACAAATAGGTTTTACAAAACAGATCGGGCATACCGCTCTTTCCTCTCTTTTTTTTCCAACGACAACGGTCCATATTGAAAACACGATTTTTCTTAGTTGTTGATATTGCTTGCAAAAATGATTGAATGCAAAAATTTTCACTGCGAAAAAAAAAAGTATAAACATAAATTGTTGTAAAAAATAAAATATTTTTTGTTAATTAATTATTTTAAGTAAAAAAATGATTATTTTTAGAAAAATATTTTTCGAATTACTTTCTTGCTAAACAAATGAAGCTCAATACTTAATTGCAGCCGTGTACAATGATTCGAAGCAGCTTCTTCTACCAACGAACGTACTATGAAGCTTCAAATCCACGTCTGCGTTTTAAGACACGTCTCTGTCTCGTGATACAAAAGATCTTTCAGCTTGCGTTGACGAGTTCAAACCATATTATCCTCCAGTAAGCAAGTTGCTTCTTCAGTTCTCTGAACCAGAGTAACTCCACTCCACACCTTGTCTGAACATTCAATTGAATAAGCAGTCTGCCCTTACGGCGGAGCTTATTTTATTCATCCCCTTTTCTCATTCGCGACTTGCGCCTCCTCTCTACGTTTACGCTTTACTGCGAGGAGAAGTGGCAACCTTTTCCGCAGTCTCTCACTCGATGGGAACCGAAGAGATCGAGCAACGCATTTCGTCTTCTGCTTCAATCCACCAATGGAAGTATGACGTGTTCGTGAGCTTCAGAGGCAAGGACATAAGGAAGACCTTCGCAGACCAACTATTCCGTGCGCTCAAGCAGGCGGGGATCTACTATTTCAGGGACAACGACAAAGTGCAGACCGGGATTTTCATCGCGACAAAGCTGCTCGACGCGATTCACCACTCTAGGGTTGCCCTCTTTGTGTTCACCACCAACTACGCCGACTCACGGTGGTGCTTGAACGAGCTGGTGGAGATCCTGGAGTTCAACAGGAGGTTCAGAGATCATCAGGGTCACGTGGTTCTGCCCATTTTCTATGATGTTGAGCCAGGGGACGTTCAGAAACAGAGCGGGCGATTTGGGTGCAGAAGTGGAGGGATGCGCTTAAAGAAGCTGGCAATTTGTCAGGATGGCACTTGAATAATGATGCTAATGGGTAATGCATTTATGAAGTTCACTCCAGAAAAAGCTCATATTAGTGGTCGATTTAAATTATTCTGTTGATTGAGTTTAGTTCATGGGTTTGTCGCTCATCTGCTGATAGCCTTTTTATGGGGTAGTTACTCATACTGGACTTGTTCTTCCTATCCAACTACAGGGATCAATCAGAATTCATCAAGCAAATTGTAGGACATCTCTTCAGGATCAGCCCTAGACCAATCTCCCCTTATTTTGTCAAAAATGCTGTTGGGGTAGATTCCTTTGTAGAGGACGTGATATCGTTGCTGGAAATTGGGTCAGAGGATGATGTCCGTGTGGTTGGAATATGGGGAATAAAAGGAATTGGTAAGACAACAGTGGCCAAAGTCGTCTGCGATCGCAGTTTTAGGGAATTTGAAGGTGTTAGCTTACTTGAAAATGTTGGAGATGCAAACCAAGATACACTTTTACTTCTTCAGAAGAGACTTCTCCACGATGTTCTTAAGGTACAAGGTCTAGAATTGTATGATCTTAACAGCAACATCAACGAGATAAAAACTAAGCTCTGCCGGAAAAGGATCCTTCTAGTCCTCGATAACATCACTAAGAAGGACCAAATTGAGCATTTTGGTGTTGGAGATCAAGAATGGTTCCAACATGGGAGTAGAATTTTGATAACTACTAGAGATGAGCAGTTGCTGGACGATCTCAAAGTAGATGACAAGTACCTGCTCCCAGGATTGACTCATAAAGAATCGCTCCAACTCCTGAGTCGCCATGCCTTCCGCAAAGACCACCCTAAAGATGGCTATGAAGAGTCGTCAGAGAGGCTTGTCCACTACACGGGTGGACTTCCAATAGCTCTTAAAAGATTTGGTTCCTTCCTTTCTAAGAAGAGAAAAAATCAGTGGCATGAGATGTTGGAGAAGTTGGTTAGAGACCCTCATCTTGCCTCTGTTGGATTACCTTTAGAACCATTCTCCTCTGTTCTTCCCTTTCAATCAGTAGGGCCATATGGAGGTCATGGCGGGGATTCTTATGATGATAAAACATCCACTGATGTTAGAAAAATAATTGTGGTTATTGCGAGATCAGTGATCGAGTCCTTTACTATTGAGTATGATCAGAATGGGTGCTTGGTCCGCTCGCCAAGACATGGTGGACCTTCGGAAGGCAAAATATGCACGGTGAGTCTATTATTATGGTATGCTATGTCATGTATTTGGGCTTTTTCAGATATGTGCATTGCAGGCTGTCTATTCATATATATACATATATATATATATATATATATATGTATGTATATTTAAGTCTACTTATGTTGATCCCTATCAAAATATGAGCTATTTGGTAATTGGAATAGAAGAGTCCATATCAAAGGTAAATTGCTTAAAAGGATTCAACGGGGTAGTTCCACAATGCTTCACGATCTCCCAATATAGAGTGTCGTGAATTCCATCTGTTTATGCAAAAAAAATAGGGTTTTAAGATGGAGTTGAATGATTTCGATAGGAAGTGAGCAAAAGAGAAGGAATGCAAGTACTCAAGCAATATCCTCTTCAAGTACTTTTTAAGTCCTCAAAAGTATTAAAAGTCGTTAGTTTTCGGAGGGTTCATTACTTGATGAAGGTGCTGGATACTAGATTTGTGCTTCTGCCTGCAGGTAAAATTAGATTATCCAGATGAGTTCTTGACTTCTGTGTCAGGCTACATTAAAGACGAATCTGGATGTGTCGTCATTCAATCGCTTGTGTTCCACAGCAGTTGGAGAACATATGGTCCATTTGGCAATGAGAGCGGGAACTATTTCAGATTCCCACCGACTGATGGGAAGATCATCGGATTCTTTGGGGGGCATGGCAATTCTATTGATTCCATTGGAGCATATTTTGAGCCGATCTCTCGTCCATATCCCTTTGAAGTTGTAGGCCCATTTGGAAATAGTAATGGTGAAGGCCGATGGAATGACGGCAAGCATACGGATGTCAGACAAATTGATGTTGTTTCTGGTTCTGCAATTGAGTCAATTACTTTTACTTATGAGCTAGGTCGTTCTTTTGCACATGGTACGAGTGGTGGAGGCACAACAAACAAGGTACTGGTGCTATTAGAGTGATGAACTGTTGATCTTGGTGTTAGATAAAAGATACTCCTTTTATTTATGATTCATGCAGCTCATAATGGCATGTGCTAAAGACATAACGGGGATAATGATACTAGGAGTGCCTTTTGTACGACGCTCACTTGTGTGTCATGACTTTTTTTTCGTTCACTTGAGTGCCACGTTGGAGTAAAATGGATCATTTGAGTGCCATTTCTGACAAATCATCTTACGTGGATTTTTTGATTAATTTTTCATCCGACGTATTAATGTTATTTTATTTTATTTTATTGATATATTTTGAATTTTTTTCTTTTTTCTTTTTTCTTTTTATTTATCTTTCTTATTTGTCCTTTTTTTTTTATCAAGGTTGGGAGGGTCACCGGTGACCTTCACCAAAGGCCTCGCCCTCGGCCAAACTGGGCGAGGGCCGCCTCGTCATCGGCCGGTGTGGCCGCGAAGGCCCCTGGCGAGGCCATTGCGGCCTTGCCAGACGCAAGCAAGGAGGTGAAGGCTCTCGCCAGATCTAGCGAGGCTGCCTTGCTTGTAGCAGCGAAAGCCCTTGACGAGGCCATCGCAGCCTTGCCGATCGTGAGCAAGGCGGCGAAGGCTCTCGCCAGATCTGGCGAGGCCGCCTTGCCCGCGACCGCGAAAGCCCTTGGCGAGGCCATCACCGGCGAAGGATCTCGCCAGATTTGGCGAGACTACCTCGCCCACAGCGGCGGAGGCTCTTGCTAGATCTGGCGAGGCCGCTTTGCTCGCGACCGCCCAGATCTGGAGACGGCCTTCACTGCCTTGCCCGTCGTCGGTGAGGCCGCTACGGCCTCGCCTAAGGCCTTTGCAGCCAAAGGCAAGGCGGCCCTTGTCCAATCTAGACGAGGCCTTCATTGCCGGCGAGGGTCACCGGTGACCCTCGTTGGCATTGAAAAAAAAATTTGCAAAAAATAAAAAGAAAAATAAAAAATTATCCATGTTAGCTCCGGCAAAGCCATGTCGGACGACCAGCATCCACGTTTGATTTTCCGGCGAGGCAAATCGCCGATAGCACTCAAGTGATCAATTTTTCAAATTTGTGACATTCAAGTGAGCGAAAAAAAAGTTATTACACTTAAGTGACCGCCGTACGAAAATTATGGTATTTCTAGTGTTCTTTTCTCGACATAATACGTAAATAGAAATCATTACTATCTAATGTTTAAAACGTGGCCAGGTTGAACCATCAAAATTATAGCTCATCCTAGAATTATAACAGCGGGATGTATAACATTGTAAAATTAAAAAAATTATTCAATCCCGATTATTTGCTTTCGAAAATTGGTGATTTCTGTGCCAGTGAATGTTGCTTTGCATACATGAATTGTTTCCATATTGACTTATTGAAATAATTAGCTCTCCCTCTTGGATGTCTTTATTCAAATAATGAGTTATTTTTTGAAAATGATGAGTTAATCTTGAAAGTACACAATATAACCAATGATGTATCTACTTTTTGTATGAGATATACGACATGATAGTGAATTAGGTAAGATCATCTTCTTTTATTCTTTTTTTCCTGCTCATGCCCATTTACCTAACTATATAGAAGTTGGTGCCATATACTAGTCACTATCATGCATAATGTTTTTATTTTTCAAGTCTGTTGCATTGACTATTCCTTACGTTCTAATGACTGTTAAAGATAAATCTGGACTGGTTAATTGAGTATTTAACTTCAGTTTCGGGCTATATTACGAGTGATTTTGGCTCTACTATCATCCATTCGCTCACGTTTCAAAGCAATAAAAAACATACGGACCATTCGGCACCGAAACCGGAAGGAAGTTTTCATTTCCAGCAACTGGGGGAAAGATCATTGGGTTTTATGGGAGTTCTGGTTCCCATCTTGAATCTCTTGGAGCATATTTGGAACCAATCTCTCATCAACACCCCATCAAGTGTCTTGGACCATTTGGAGGCCAAGGTGGCGACCCCTGGGACGATGGAAAATTCAATGGTGTAAAGAAAATAAAGATGATGTTGGAAGATGTTGTCAACTGCATCTCCTTTGAGTATGACGCAAATGGCGAGTCTATTTGGTCCTCTACACATGGTCACAATGGCAATGGAGATATGCATATGGTGAGTTCATTGCATATTTTCCATTCATATCACGATGGATCCTCTCTCTCTCTCGTCCCCCTTCACAAAAACCTCCTTATCAATTCTATGAGTACTTTTGTGAAATCGTTTCATTTGTTTCTCTTTGATTGGAAGTGTTGTTTTCCCATAATGTATCCTAATTTTTTGCCCAATCCTTCTTTTTGTGAGATTTTGTGAAATGACTGCCGACTGTTGGCTGTTTTAAAAGCTGAAGTTGTTAGATGAAGGCGTGATTTAATATTTAATTATTTTAACACTCCCCCTAATGTTTAATCTGATCTTTTTGTCTAGTACTAAGCGTACACTCCCCCTCACGCTTAGTTTGATTTTTTTGCCTAGTACTAAGCGTGGACATATTTAATTGGGGAGGTAAATGGGTTTAAAAAGATTTGAACTCATGAGCTCCAGCTCTGATACCATGTAAGAGTTTGTGGGACCACTGCCAACTATTCTAAAAACTTAAGCTGTTAGATAAAGACGCGGTTTAATATTTAATTATTCTAATTTCTGATGATCGATCCAACCTCTGAGAAAAAAAGGGTATACCTTGGTTGTATTTCATTTCTTCGATAAGTTCAGTAACAAGCATAACAGCCCTATTGTAATGATGGAAAGAAAAACCTATGATTATCTTTTCAGGAAATTTCTAAATGAATAATTTGAACGAAATCTTTCAATTTCTTATTTGCTACGTTCGCTTTATGTATTCTTCTATCTGTAAAGTTGAAATGACTATAATAGAGTTTTTCTTATTGATATTAATAGCTACTCTAGAAGGAATGCTTTATGCAGTGCGGTCAGGCATGGCGAAGGTCTTGGGCACCCTGACCACCCTATGCCACCATTAGATCGAGTATTAGTTTTCTAATAAACTTGAGAAGCTTTATCAAAATAAATTGCGAGTGATAGTAACCTGTATACATGATGTATAATCATAAAGTATGTGTTGTGGAAATCTTCTTAGAGGGAAATGAAAACCATCCAAATGTACTGAATGGTTGAAGTCGTCTTTTGATCATTTACATTTCTTCCCGTAATTTTTATTTGGTCCATTAATATGCTTTATGCGAGGTGGACTCCATGAGAGTGACCTAGTACAGTTAGTTTTTATAATGCTAAAGGAAGCTAATCGGCAAAGTGCGCTAGGGAACCCAATGGTCTATCATCTTCGATTGTTGACCCTTACAGTATGATTTAAGAAAAGTAGGTTATCCATACATTAGTTTTGAGAAATTCTTGGGTCTAAGGATTAAACTTCTAGGTTGTATGTGGATGCGATGTTTGTTTAGGTCACTGCAGTCTATCTATCATCTTTGATATAGATCAACATGACAATTGAATTGCTAATTCTGCAGGTTAACTTGGACTATCCTCGTGAGTTCTTGACCTCAGTGTCAGGTTATACCAGACATGATAATTCTGTTATTCAATCACTCTCGTTTGGAAGCAATTTAAGAAGGCACGGACCCTTTGGTAAGGAAGAAGGGAGCTTCTTTAGCTGTGCATTGACATGCAACAAGATAATTGGCTATCACGGAAGGTCTAGCATCCAACTTGATGCGCTAGGAGTCTACTCTGAACCAATTCCTGATCTTCATCTCTTGAAATCCATAGGGCCATTTGGAGGAGAAGACGGCGATCCATGGGACGATGGAGATAGCACGGGTGTGAGAAAAATAATTGTAAAAGGTGGATCAGCTATTGATTCCATTACTGTTGAGTACGACAAGAATGGGTCTGTGGTTCAGGGCCCTAAACATGGTGGAGATGGAGGACATCTAACACTCGAGGTATGGACTTTAGCCATTTACTTAATCTCATGAACGTGCAACTTTTGTGTTGCTGCTAAGGTTTGGTTTCAAGTGGTCCGGAGGTCACGTAGACATATGTACATGAGCGTGAAAGTATAGTGAGTGGAGCGCAGAGGTAAAAGTAAGATATGAGATAAGTCGGTGGATTTTGAGTTTACATTAACAAATGATCTTGAATGAGAATCAACCCCTGAGAAAGTCATTGTCGGGGCATGATGTAATATCATCTCAGAACAGGGATTTCTCTTTGTGTTTTTCAACCTTCCTCGGTTCCATTTACGATGAAGCACTCGATACATTCAGAAAAGTACTGCCTCCGGGAAAGATAAAAAAAGAACAACAAAAGGTGGTTTTGTTTATGACTTTTAGAACAATATTCGTTAATTTTAGTACCTGTCCAGAAAGCGTTGCAAAAGCATATTTTAAGCAATTGCCTTTCGTTTTACAGACGAATGATTCGATAACTTTCGCGGACCAAAATAGGCTTGTGCTCTGGATGCAGCGGAATTGTCTATTTAGCTATTACATTGTTGGTCTAACCAAATACAACTTATCAGCCGGAGTGTTCTATTTACGCTGATTTTCAAGATTCTACAGTTGGGGCCCCTGTGCTAAATATGTTTGTCTTTCTAATTTTGCAGATTAAACTCGATTATCCTCGAGAATACTTGACTTCATTTTCTGGTCACTTTCAATTTTGTAGCCATCAAATTATTATTCGCTCCCTCACATTTCAGAGCAATGAACGAACTTTTGGGCCATGCGGTATGGAGCTCGGGAAGTACTTTTCTTTTCCATCAACCGGTAAAAAGATCGTCGGGTTTCATGGGAGGTCTGGATTGTGGGTTGATTCACTTGGAGCACATTTTGAGTCTTGACATGCCAAGCTTTACCTTTATGTGCGCCATGTAGTCGATGTTTGAGTTTACATAAAAATATGTGTCATCATGGACATTCTCAGAAATCTAAGGGTGTGAATAGGTCGGTCTGATGTATCCTCTAAATATAAAGTGTGTTAATGCAGTTATTATAGTGGATCAAACCTTCATCAACTAACCTTGTAACTTAGGTATGACACCGTCAACAAGAAGCAAGTTTTTATAGAAAGAAGATTTGTTTAAATAATTCGTCGTAAATGGAACACTTCTTAAGTCTTGTATTTTAATACGGTGGAAAAGGGTGAGTGAATCAACTGCTCTCCGTCTAGGGACCTTGTGCTGATAGATTTTGGTCGGTAGTATAAAATATAGTTATTCTCTCGGGTTAATATCATGAAAAACTCTAAATTGGTACATATGTAATACATTTATTCCAAATTAATTTTTTCACTACAAAAAATCCCAAACTGATATACATGTGACAAATTTACCACTGTCTCGTATCATCTAATTAAACAATTTGACAGTAAAATTTAACGAAAACTAATGAAGGATAAATTTGTCGCAGATGTACCAGTTTAGAGTTTTTGATGGTCAAAAAATTAGTTTGGGAAAAATTTGTCATATGTATATCAGTTTAGGGTTTTTTATGGTATTAACCATATTCTCTCTTTCCTGGCAAAGAGCACTAGCAAGGACTTGTCCAAAAGATACTGTTTGGAACACTAGTGCGTTTGTGTCGCGGCAAATTAATAATTTTGGTTAAAAAAATTAATAATTTAAAAAATATTTTTCTAAAAATTATTATTTGTGTTGCTTATAAAAATTAGTCAACGGATTTTCATTATCAGCAATAATCTATTCCTAGATATTTTTGTTGATGATGAAGATCATTTCGTTAATTCATTTCTGCAAGTGATACCCTCGATCAATTTCAGGAAAATATTTTCCAAATTATCGATTTTTCGCAAAATAAAGGCATGTAGGTTGTCGTCTATCTTATCTCATCTAACATATGTTGATATGATGTTGAAGTAGGCAAGATAATCTACTATTTTCCAGATCATGCATCATCATCTCAGTAATCAAGAGAGTGGATCGTACACTAATCATTGTTATCTATCGTTTTTGCTTCTCGACTTGTTGCGTTAACATTTCTTGACCCGTATACATAATGTACAATGACAATGCAAGCGATGTGGAAAGCATCTCTGAGGGATATCAAAGCCATTCAAATGTACTGAACGATTGAAGTTGTCTTTTTGATAATTTAATTTCTTTTCTTAATTTTTTTTATATAAGTGCACCAATGATCCTAAAACTTGCAGCAAAGTGCAATAGAGTTTTAGTGCTTTTTAAAAGTGCAATCAAGTCTAAATATTGTCAAATTGGTACAAACAAGAGGACAAATCATGTGATAGGGAGAAATCTCAAGATATTTTATATACGTAGTAAAAAACATGTACTACAATCATGTGATAGGGAGAAATATTTTCTTTTCTCTCAAGAAAACTTTAAGAGAAAAAATATTCTAGAAAAATTAAATAATAAGTATCATTTATATCTAGCAATAAGTTGTAAAAGTAAACTCAATGAGAATGAGAAAATAATTATGCTTGTGAACATAAGTAAAATTGACTTATTAGACAAGACATTTTATGTCGTAGAAAGAAAAAAAAAGAATTAGTAACGGCATTTTATGTGGTAAAAAAAATATAAGTTAGAGAAAAATTGATTTTGGGACTGTAATGGCATTTGTAGCAAAACAAATTCGACGCTATGTAAAACAATATATTAAGGAAAAAGAATTGAATATAGTATAATCGATTATACTAGATATATTATGTTATGTGAGAAAATATAGATAATTATCAGCATGAATCAATATTATAACACAAAATTACTTTGGTTCAAGCATATACAAAATGTAGTAAAATACAATGTTAGAGTTAATTTTACTTAATTTAAGAATCATGATTGATTAAAAATGACAAAATAATGGAGTTAGATTAAAAAGAAAAAAAGGGCATGATAAATTCATGTTAGTAAAATAGGACATATAAGATATTTGATAAGTGTAAAATGAATTTATATATGAGACAATCGAACTTACAGCATTTGATCGTATTATAATTGATACATATTGGTTTTGCATAATATATTCTTCAATTGTTTAAATTTTATGGTTACGGTCATTGCTGTAGCATTGAAAAGATATTATATATTCATATAAGTTGAATGTGTTTATGTAGAGAAGGAGTTTTGGTAAATTTTCAGCAAATTTTGAAATATAGAACCCTCTAAACCATGTGCAAGTACACTAGATCCATCTACAAACGTGACTTCATTTTGTAATAAAGGCAGTTAATAGTCGACATTAATAACTCCCTTTCTACACTATGAAAACTTATTAACCACATTCAATTTTTTTTTATCAGTGACTTCTATTTTTAACCTTCAAATTTTTTTTTTGTATTGCGGAACTCATCATTTGACTTTTGTTTCACTTAAAACCTTTCAAATATTCAGATATTGATAAATAGAATAATGTATAATAACTTTTTTCGTAGCTTCAATTAATTTAAGTTTTAATGAAAAAAGGTATAAATAGAAGTGCGTAGTAGCCGACAAGTCCAGCAAACAAATATCAATTTTAGGTCTCATACAAAATATAACCAGTTTAAGTAGTAATTTCTTCTTAATAATTTATTCATCAGATTAATAATGTTACTAAATAGTTTCAATATCTCTTAGTATGTATTCACATGTCACTACATTTTTGTAAGAATTGAGGGCGGATAAGTTGAGTAATGAATTAGAATCTACTTAAGTTGAGGCGCCTTATAAGTTGGACCGAAATGTGAATGCTTAAATAATCAATGAGGGCCAAAAGGTCATGTTTCCGGTCCTTTTACAGTCTCATAGGAGAAAACCAGGAGCGATCCCGCTTGATCAATTGTAATTATCCTATGGCATTCGTAATTTTCCTCACTAAAACTTATTTAATCATTATATATCATTTCGCAATTTTTCTTCACGAGACGCAATTTTCCTTTTGCCGTCGCAAGTCCTGTAGGTCCTGTGATTTGTTGAAATTCCATAAAAAAATAGTAATTTGCCTAAGTCTACAGTAATTATCTGATGGATCGTAATTTTTTTTTGGCATATGTAATTGTCATCTCGTAATTTTCTTTGGAGAGCATAATTTATCTTTAGAGACCGTAAAATCTCTAATCCCGTGATTTGTAATCGTAATATTCCATGAAAATCATAATATATACCTAAGGTAAGAGTAATTTTCATTTGCGTTATTATTAGCAAAATATTTAATCCATTGTGACTTGCACTTCGTAAAGACGCGTGAGTAATTTTCTTCACCAATCATGACTTTTCTTAATCGAAAACAAGTTTGATCGCGTTCACATAAGTCCGTATCTTCTTCCTTCGACGTCCATAAGATATGATAACAGATTAGGTATTCCAAAACAGATCGGACAGACCACTCTTTCCTTTTATATACAACCACGACGGTCCACATTGAAAACAGGACCAGTCCGTAGAAACACTATTACAAAAACCATAAAACGTCCCCGTTCTTTTGTTCCCTTGAGAAGTCCGACTGTCCAAACAGTCAAAACGGTTGCCCGTCTATCATCGACTAATCATTTCTCACGTCTTCGCTTTCAAGAGAAAAAAAAGAACACACAAATTAACTGATTCGAAGAATCTTCTTCTACCAACACAGGTGCTGAAGCTTTAAATCCATGTTCACGGTTTCAGACATGTCTCGGTCCAGGGTAGACCTGTTAAACGGGTGGATCGGGTCGGATCATAAATGATCCGACTCAAATTGATCCATTAACCTGTTTATGACCCATTTATTCATAGTGTAAATATCCTGATCCATACCCGACCCGACCCATACCCAACCCATACCCGACCCGATCCATATTGATAAAACACTTTTATATTTAATCTAATCTAGGAATACTTGTTTCTTATAATTTTTTTTTAAATTATACTGCTAAAACATATATGCAATACAAAGCTAGTGAAAATTTTTATAATTTTTTTAAAATTGAGGTTATGTTTGTTTTACGAAAAATGCGACATTTCTAGAAAATATTTTCCATAAAGTCATTATTCAAGAAAATAAAAAAAATTTTGACGTTTGGCTGAAATCTGAAAATAAACTAGAAAATATTTTTTGATATTTGGTATATAAAATCTAATTTGATTTTACTTTGTGCATTCATTTTAATAATATTAATATTTTTATTTTTTAAATCGAATTTTTAATTATTTTTTATTTTTTTTCTTTTTCCTTTATTTTTGGCCGATCGCCGGCCACCGTGGCCGACGACCGACCACAGGTGAGGATGAGCTCGCCGGAGGCCGATGAAGCTCGTTCTCGCCGATTTGGCGAGGCTCCAGCCTCGCCAATCTGGCGAGGTGGAGCCTTTTCTAAGGCCAGCGAGCTCGAGTCTCGCCAAATCGGCGAGGCTGGAGCCTCGCCGGGATCGGGCGAGCCTCGAGGTCGCCGGAATCGAGCGAGCTTGAGGCTTGCCAAATCGGCGAGGCCGGCAAGCTCGAGCTTCGCCGGCCTTTGGCAAGGTCGTCCCGCCTCGGTGGCCGGTCGCCGTGGCCGACCACCGGCCGAAATAAAAAAAAAAGAAAAAGAAAGAAGAGAAAAGAAAAAATAAAAGAAAAAGAGAAAAAATAAAAATAATTAAATTCCAATTTTTTAAAAACATTTTTGTAAAGAAGGAGAGAGTGTGTGGATGAGTCTAGTGGGTGGGTTGGACAAGGTATCCAAACTCAACCCATTTAGACCCATTTATCATTAAGTTTTAAAATTTAAAACTCATTTAAGGTTGACTCTTTAAAATTAAAGTGATCCATATATGACCCATTTATTTTTAAATGAGTCATATATGGGTTTAAGACCCATTTTGACACCTCTAGTCCAGGGAAACAAAAGCTCTTTTAGCTTGACAGGACGAATTCAAACCAATTGTCCTTGAGCGAGCAAGTTGCTTCTTCAGTTCTTTGAACCAAACCGACTACTTTCGCAACTTGTCTGAACATTCAATTGAATAAGCAGTCAGTGCTGATGGCAGAGCTTCCATTCATCCTGTTTTCTCATTTGCAGCTTGCGCCTCCTCTTTACATGTACACTTTACCTGTGAGGAAAAGTTGCAACCCTTTTTGCAGTCTCACTCAATCACATATTGTGCTGATGGGAACCGAAGAGATCGAAGGACGCATTTTGTCTTCTGCTTCGATCCATCAATGGAAGTATGATGTTTTCGTGAGCTTAAGAGGCAAGGGCATAAGGAAAACTTCGCAGCCCACCTTTTCCATGCACCGAAGCAGGTGGGGATCTACTATTTCAGGGACAATGACAAAGTGGAGACCGGGATTTTCATCGAACCCAAGCTGCTTGACACGTTTCGCCACTATAGGGTTGCCCTTGTCGTGTTCCCCACCAACTATGTTGACTCGCAGTGGTGCTTGAATAGGCTGGTGGAGATCTTGGAGTACAACAGGAGGTTCGGAGTGTTGGCGGGTGAAGCCAAATTTCTTTTGTTAAGGGCTTTTTTGTCTTTTCGATTAGTTTTGTTTTTAGGTTAAAAGCTATACCTTATATCATCTATTGAGAGATGCTAGCCGTCAAGCGCTGAGAAGAATATAGAGAGAAAAGAAAAGAGAGAAGAAAAAGTGAGTTTTTCTTTGTAAGTATTCTCAATCTCTTTGTGCCCTAATCTTGAGAGAAGATTACCATTGTATTCCTACTTTCTTTGAAGTCTAGTGAATTCATAGAGTGCCTTTACGCGGAGACGTAGCCTAGGTTTGGATGAACTTCGATAATAAATTCTCTGACGTGTTCTTTCGATTCTATTTTTTCATTATTATATTCTGCCAGTGTGGATTGTTTGTTTGAGTTATTTTTTTTTTGAATCGGTGTGCAATTCCCAACAACTGATATCAGAGCCTGGTTGGCTAATCGAGAATATCGAGAGTTTTTCAGTGACACTTGATTGAAAGCAAACGATATGGCGGAAGATAAAATCAGAATCGATAAGTTCGACAAGCATGATTTCGGACGGTGAAAATTCCAAATCGAGGACTATCTTTATTAGAAAGATCTCTATGCACCACTTGATGGTTGAAAACCTAAAATTGCGGAAGTAGATCCGACATCAGAATCAAGATGGAAAATTTTTGACCGAAAGGCATTAGGTGCGATTCGTCTAGGGCTGAAGAAAAAGACATGGTACCATATCGCGAAAGCAAAAACTACAAAAGAAGCCATGGATATATATATATATATATATATATATATATATATATATATATATATGAGAATCTATCCACGTCAAATCAGTTATTTTTGCTAAAAAAGTTGGTTAATATCTGTGGCAAAGCATATTAATAATTTCATGCAAGTCACAAGTTAGTTGGAATCTGCAAGCATAAATCTGAATTTGAAGCTCCAAGTTTTATTATTTTATGTTCTCTTCCAGAAAGCTACAACACTACAATGTAGAGAATTTCGAGCACTATAAATGATGATTTAACTTTAGATGTTGCTGCATCATGTATGAAGAGATGCAAAGGAAAGTCTTAGGTGGAGATAATTTTTCAGCATTTACATCTTCAAAGGCACTAGCAGTGGAGAACCGTGGGAGAAGTAAAGCAGAGAAAAATTTTGTGATTGTGGCAGGTCACAATCAAGGGGAAAAAGAGAGGTTACTAAAGATGACTACTTGTTTTGTCACCAGAATGGACATAGGAGGTTTCAATGTGAAGCCTACAAAAAGAAGCAGCGGGATGAGAATCAATGAGCTAATGTAGTTAGTGATGAACCTTTACTAAAGAACTTGTATTTATCTCCAAGGTTTGATTTGACGATAGACAATTGATTTGTTGACTCCGGTGTTTCTTTCATTGCATCTCGCAAAGAGATATATTTGCTTATTATGCCAGTGGAGATTTTGGACAAGTAGTTGTGGGAAACGGCCGCATGTGTTTGATTGTTGGAAAAGGAATTGCGATTGTGAATATCTCAGGTGAATGACATCTAGTTTTGCATGAACCCAGACACATCTCAAAGTTGAAGAAAAATTTGATCTCAACTGGTAAACTTGATCAAGAAGGTTTGGTAATAACCTTTGGATGTGGAGAGTCGAAGATAACATCACGGCAAGAGTAGCAGCAAATGAAAAGCGTACGGGTACACTTTATCTTCTACGGGAAGACAATATCAATGATATGGTCACAACTACAATGGTTACAAGTTGTTTGTCTATACTTTGGCATTATCGTTTGGGGCATCTTGGCAAAAATGGTGTAAAATAGTTACACTCAAGGATGTTACTTCCAGGTTTGCAGAAAGTTGAGTTGGATTTACGTCTGTTGGAGAAACATCTCTAAATAAATTTTGATGTTATCCAAACTATCATTGGTATAGTATCTACATTGTTTAGTGTAGATATATTTAAAGGACTAAGTGATATTCATGGTATGATCCATTAAAAAGAAGTTCACAAGATGTCCTTGAAGTTTTTATGAAAACAGTACCATCAGACTCAAAAGATCAGCTGCGTGATGATGTTTCATTAAAGCTGAAGAAGATCAGGTCATTGGTGATGTTAGGATAACGAATCATTAAATATGACCGTTGTCTCACTATTATAGCCATTGTCGAGTGAACATACACAGTAGAAGATTCGAAAAATAAGAGAACAGGCTGTCTGACGATATGTCAGAGCCGTAGCTACATAACAGCAGCAGAAGTTATTCCAGGAAGTCTACAAATGTTCGGGAAAAGGCTGTATGGGTAGCTGGTTCCTCGGATAGCAGTACCAACTGATTCTAATGGCTATCATGCTTCTCCAAGACATCTTCAATGGTTATATTGAAAATGCGTATAAAAGAGAAGATCTTTGAAGCCAAAAAAGTAAGAGAGAGAAATACACATTTATACGAAATCCAGAAATTTGGGACTTGCTGTATTCTTAGCAAAAAGCTCTTGCTTGTATGTAATACTTGCTGTTTTGTAATTGTTCTGAAAGATCGAGTGTACCAAGTAATAGCAGTACCTAATTCCTGATAGTGTGATCTATCATCTAATAGGATTGGTGTTACTTGTTCAACTAATTATTAGTATATTCCAGCCCGACTTGTGGCTGTTAGTGGTAAAAATGGACATAGGCTTGGGAATAAAGCTCAACCAATATATATCTTTGTGTGCTGATATTTATCTTCCTATTAATCTTCGTAGGCACACAATCTAGTCACTGTTTCTCACACATCTGGTTAAACCCAATACTTACTTAGCTCTTGCTATTTTCTGCAAAAGTTTGAAAAACCTTTGAAATAACCTATTTACCCCTTCTAGGTTGTATTATTAGCCCAAACAATATGAGAATTGCATTTATGGAAAACAAAAGGCAATTAGTTTTCAATTGAATAGGCGACATAATAGAGGTCAAAAGCTAGAGCTGGTTCATACTTATGTGTAAGGACTAGCTTAGGAACTCTCTTATGGCGATAAGAGATATTTTGTCACTTTTATTGATGATGCGACATGGAAGATTTGTGTGTATACCCTCAGAGAAAAATTAGAAGTATACTAGATGTTCAAAATGTAGAAGACCATGGTAGAAAAAAAGACAGGTTATCGGATTAAAGCTCTAAAGTCTAATAATAGTAGTGAATGCACAAGCAAGGAATTTGCAGAATACTTGAACTGGGAAGGTATACACGGGTTGAAGACTGTTCCTAGAACTCCTCAAGAGAATGGTGTAGCTACGAGGATGAGCAACACCATTTTGGAGCACGCAAGATGCATGATGCTACACGCGGGTCTTCCGCTACACTTATGGGTTACTATAATTGATGCAACTATTTATTTGATTAACAGGAGTCCATCTAATGCACTGGATGGAGAAGTACCGCAAGAGCAGTGGTCAGGTAAAAAGATTAATTATTCATGTTTAAAAGTTTTTGGTTGTATTGCATATGCTCTGATTGATAGAGAGGTTAGGAAGAAGCTCGATGCTAAGTCCTAGAAGTGCGTCTTTATTGGATATGGTGGCAATGAGTATGGTTAAAGGCTTTGGGATTATGAGAATAACAAAGTCATTTGCAATTGGAATGTGATATTCCATAAAAAGATGTACAAGGATCATCAGACAAGCATCGGAAGACGGTAGAACTAGAATATGTCAAGCTGGACACAATGCTTATGAAAATGGTTCCAGTGGATCAAAGTGCACGTGAAGGAGAGTTTCGAAATGAACCTATTATCAATAAACATGCAATTCAAGAGGAACGCGGTGATCCATAATAGACTAACAACCCTGAAGTACCTGTTTTGAGGAGGTCTATACGTATGAGAAAGCCAAAGGTAATTTTTTTATCCATAATCTAATATTGTTTTGAGCCATGTTTTATATATAGATTTTGGAGAGCAGAAGACTTATGATGAAGCAAAGCAATACACATCTCACATGCAGTGGGAGCGTGCTATGAAAGATGAGATTGGCTCATTACTTCAAAACAAAACTTGGGAGTTGACCGAGTTATCCATTGGTAAAAAGGCTTTGTTAAACAAGTGGGTGTATAGGATAAAAAGATGAAGTAGATGGTAGTATTAAACACAAGGCGAGACTTGTGATCAATGGCTTTTCCCAAAAGGAAGGAATAGACTATTTCGAGATAATTTCACCAGTAATGAAAATGACATCAATTAGAGTTTTGCTGAGTATAGCTGCGGTGGAGGATCTTCATCTCGAGCAATTGGATGTGAAAATGACGTTTTTGCATTGGGACCTACATAAAGAGTTATACATGATGCAATCTAGAGGTTTTGAGGTCAAAAGTAAACAACACATAGTATGTCGCTATGGCTTGAAGCAAGCTCCGCGACAATGGTACTTAAAGTTTGATGGTTTCATGGAAGAAAAAGGATTTGCATACTGTGGGGTTGATCATTGTGTTTATGTTCGCAAGTATAGAGATGGTAATATTATATATCTCTTTTTATATATGAATGACATGTTGGTGGTGAACTCCAATAAGAAGAGAATCATAGAAGTGAAGAAGATGTTGGCATCGCAATTTGCTATTAAAGACTTGGGAGAGCCTTGAGTTGAATGTTTTTATTTGGTGGGAAGCCAACTCCTGTATGTTAGGATGTTTTAGTTGGTTATTTAGATTGACCAAATGTAAAGACTAAATTTAATGTAAATTGACTTTATTTTGTCCATGCTTTTGTCATTTCCACATTTTGCTTTTGATTGTGCTAACGTGTTAGTTCTGCTGGTTATGCTTGGTGCATGGTGCTGGTGTAGTGCTTGCACCAATAGTTGTATGTGCTGGTGCAAGCACAAGATGCACTAGCTATGTGTTGGTGCAGAGTTAGTGCTGGTGTATCTTGTGATTGCACCAGCTATATGTTGGTAGAGAGTTAGTGCTCGTGCAAGTACAAGATACACCACCTCTGTGCTGGTACAATACAAGAATCCATTTTCAAAAACTTGCGTAGCACAAGCGATCACTTTAAAAAAAGTTTTTAAAATAAAAAATGTTGACTGTACATATTGACTCATCCTCCGGCGAGCCACATCGGCTTCAGAAATTAATAAAAAATGCCAAGTTGGATTTCCGGCTAAATTCACCGGAGTTGGCACTTAAGTGATCGTTTTTCAAAAGTTTAGCACTTAAGTGATCCGGTGGAAACTTTTGGCACTAAAGTGAATATTGTACACAAGTTTTGACACTTTTAGTATTCGAGTTCCCTCAAAAGTCTCTTAAGACTGGACGAGTGATGAAAATAAGACCTATTTGTCAAGTTTAATTTACTAAATCATGTGACTGGACGCATATCAACATCATCTCGACCAATGAGATATGAGTGAGTAAACAACGATGAATTGGAGAATGAAAGAAACACTTACCCTGGTGACCTTGGACTTGTCTTCCCCCGTGGGGCCACCGTGCATAACTGAGCAAACTCGTTCACCACTCTTGTCCTACACAAACATAATGTAACGGATAACATTGTTGTACATTACCTCAATTTCCGTTACACCACTGAATTTATCATTGTCCCAAGCACATCCACCTAGGCCTCCAAATGGCCCGGTTGATTTAATTGGGTAAAAATGAGACATCAGTTCAAAAAATACTCCAATTGCTTCAAGGCATTCACCACTCCTCCCATAAAATCCAACAATTTTGCCACCCGTTGCAAGAGACGAGGAGTGCAATGCCCAATCTTCATCGCCAATAGGTCTGATTGTTTTTTTGTTAGTTTGAAACGTGAGGGACTGAATGCCATCATGGGAAAGATACCGGGGTATTGAAGTCAAATACTCATGTGGATCATGTATTTTGATATGCAATAATAGACATAACAATCATACTCATGACGTAAGTCTTGAAAGAGTCTCCTGCTAACGTAGGCTATGCAAGTTTCGTAAGGATTTTAAAAAGCATATGTATGCACAGGGACATATCATATGGATTTCGACGTTCCGTACTATATCGAAGTTGTTTCTATCAATGTCGCCATTTCTCTCAGATTGCCACAATTCTTTACTCTCCTCTTCATACTGAAACGTGACTGATTGGATGCATGACCCTTGGTTCAAATTCAACAATGATTTTCCTTACATTAGTATGCTTATTGCCATCATCCCAAAATGAGGCATTGGACCTCCCAAATAACCTCACAGACTTATAGGGATAGAGCTTGTTAGGGTATAGCTCGACACGTGCTCCACTAGATTCGAGAAAATCACCACTTTGTCCCAAAAAATCCAATAACTTTCCCAGCTTCTGATGGTAAGGAACAGTACTCCGCTCCCTCTCTACCAATGGGTCCCAATATTCTTTCGTGGTTTGAAATGTGAGCGAGTTGATCAAAGTGCCACTATCATTTGCATTTTTGAGATATCCAGCACAAGAAGTTATGTACTCTCCCTTTCTCGGTTTAACCTGCAAAAAGGCCACAGAAAGTCATATTCGACCAGAGTAACTATATGTTGCATCACTCGATGAGCAAAATAAATTAGTACAATCTTTTGGTATACGATTCGAATCTATAAAATAAGTTTGATATGCTAAGATTTGTGTAAATTACATTTCTAATAAATTTGGTAGTACATTTCATTTTGTAGATCAAAAGTTAATTTACCTTTTGTTTTGATGCGAAATCTATTAGTGATGCGTTTCTGGACTGATTGGATAGGCAGAAGTCCAAACGGAAGGCGAAACGGTGATGTGACTAGAACCGGTGGACCCGGTCGACGACATCGGATATTTTTTATGAGTTAATTAAAAAAAGGCAGTTTCTTAATTTTGATGTTTTACGCTTTCCAATTTAGATTAGGTAACTTTCCTATTTGATTAGGTTTTCAATTCAGATTAGGTAACTTTCCTATTTGATTAGGTTTCCAATTCAGATTAGGTAACTTTCCTATTGTAATTAGATTTAACCCCTATAAAAGGGTGTTTAGGGTTTGTTTTGAAGACAGAACATTATTATCATCAATATTGAATTTCGAGATTTTTCTCTCTAAACAAGGTTTTACTTGAATTATTCGCGAAACGCTACGTCAGGTGGTGTCAGAGCCTATGGCGACTGGCGGTGGTCTTCATGACGATGCTTAGGAGACTGAAGCCCTAACCCTTAGGGATGACACGCTGCAATGTTTGGAGCAGCGTTTAATGGAACGCTTGGATCAACGATTCGATCAAAGTCTTCGTCATTTTGAAGAATGATTTGACGAGTTAACAGAACGATTCGAAGGTTTCGGCGTTGATGTGAATCGGAATCGGCGGAACGACAGAAGGCGAGGTGCAGATCTTGCTTGCGGTGATCCTATTGATAGGCCTGTTCTTGTCCGCAGGCAGAATAACTCTCTGTTTTCAGGGAGTTCGGAAGAAGAAGAAATTGAAATTTTTGATGAGGAACGTGTTGATTATGGTGGCAGACGTCGTCATGGAGGATTTTAAAGAGAATATGATCGAAGAGATGGAAGACGACGTTACGACGATCGTGAAGGTAACGACTTTAAATTGAAAGTCGATATTCCTTATTTTAATGGAAGTTTGGGCATAGAAGAATTTCTGGATTGGCTTGCTGATATAAATAGATTTTTCGACTATATGGAGACCTTTGGTGAGAAAAGGGTGCGATTAGTAGCCTGTAGATTAAAGGGGGGTGCGTCTGTATGGTGGGAGAGATTGCAAAATAAGAGAGAGCAAGAAGGGAAAGAGAGAGTTCGAACTTGGACTAGAATGAGAAGGCTGTTGAAGCAAGAATTCCTTCCACCCGATTATGAACAGATTATATTCCAACAGTATCAACATTGCCAGCAGGGCAATCGGACTGTGCATGAATATACGGCTAAATTTATGAGATTGGCAGAGTAGAATAGTTTATCAGAGATGGAGGGACAACAAGTGGCCAGATATCTCGATGGTTTGAAACCCTTCATTCGAGATAAAATTGGAGTGCAGTTTTTGCGAAATTTAACTGAAGCCAAGAATATGGCGATGAAGGCAGAATTGATGCAGCAAGATAGGGGAAGAAAAGGCTACGAAAATTATCGAGGTAGCAATTCGAGCAGTTCGGTAGAGAAGAGCAGTTTCAATAATCGCTTTAACGCAGGGCGAAATCAGAAAGATAAGGTGGTAGAAAAGCGTCCAATGAACGAGCTGAGAGATAAGGGAACGCAAGCACAGAAAACTGCGAACCCTAACCCTTATACTAAACCAGTCACGATAAAGTGTTACAGGTGTAATCAGCCTGGGCACCGTTCTAATGAATGCCCTTAGAGAAAGTCCGTAAATATAGCAGCGAGAGAAGAGGAGGAAGATGGATATTGCTGTGCGCTGGATGGTGAGGACGATGATTTTGAAGATGAAAAAGAGGAGCAAGTAAACTGTGTGGTGCGCAGAATGATGTTGGCCCCAAAATAGGAAGATGATTCGCAGCGCCATCAGTTATTCTGAACCAGGTGCATCATTCTAGGAAAGACCTTTGCTGTGGTTATTGATAGTGGAAGTATGGAGAATATCATTAGGAAGGAGATAGTGAAGAAGCTGGGGATACCCGTGGAGAAGCATCCTAATCCCTATACGTTAGGATGGATTAAATCTGGAGCGGAAAGCATTCGGGTGACTGAACGATGCAAAGTTCCATTCTCCATTGGAAAATATCATGATGGGCGGTATTGTGATGTAGTGGACATAGATGTATGTCATGTGTTATTTGGGAGGCCGTGACAATTTGATGTAGATGCTCAGCATTTGGGAAGAAGCAATCAGTATAACCTCATGAAGGATGAAGTGAAGTATATGTTGCTGTCACTAAAGAACAAAGGAAAATAATCTTCTGAAAATAATTTCCTTACCCTTACGAGGAAATTTGAAGCTGAGGTTAAGGAGACCCGACAGACTCACGTGCTGTTCGTGAAACAAATAATTGAGACTGAGGCTGAATTACAAGTAGAGGAGCAGCCTGAAGCAGTCAGGCCTTTATTAAAAGAATTTAGCGAACTGATGCCTGAAGAGATTCCATATGGGTTGCCGCCTATGCGCGATATTCAACACTATATAGACTTAATTCCTGGTGTTAGTCTGTCGAATTTACTGCACTACAGGATGAGTCCTAAAGAGAGTGAGATTCTAAAAGAGAAGATGGAGGAGTTGTTGCGAAAGGGGCACATTCAGAATAGCATGAGCCCATATGCTGTTCCGGCCTTGTTGACTCCTAAGAAAGATGGGAGTTGGCGGATGTGTGTAGATAGCAGGGCCATTAATAAGATAACCATGGGTTACAAGTTTTCAATTTCGAGATTGGATGACATGTTGGATAGGTTGCACGGTGCTAAGTGGTTCTTGAAGCTGGATTTGAAGAATGGGTACCATCAGATTCGGATTCGGCCTGGAGATGAGTGGAAGACAGCTTTCAAAACAAAGGAGGGGTTGTATGAATGGTTGGTGATGCCTTTCGGACTTTCCAATGCTCCAAGCGCTTTCGTGAGACTTATGAATCAGGTTCTGAAATCTTTTATTGGCAAATTTGTTGTAGTTTATTTTGATGATATCCTGATTTATAGTAAGACCGAGGAGGATCATCTATTGCACTTAAGGGAGGTGTTGACAGCTTTGCAGATTAATAAGCTATATATTAATCTTAAGAAGTGCAGTTTTTTAACTAATAAACTGTTATTCTGGGGATTTATTATTACTGCTGAAGAAATAGAGGTAGATGAGACGAAGGTAAGAGCAATCAGAGAGTAGCCGACTCCTAAAACAGTTTCTAACGTTAGGAGTTTTCATGGGTTGGCTACTTTTTATCGGCGATTTATTAAGAATTTTAGTACTATCGCAGCCCCAATTATTGAATGTATGAAGAAAGGCAAATTTCTATGGGGAGAGGAAGCTGAGAATAGTTTTGCTATTTTGAAGGAGAAGTTATGTACTGCACCTGTTCTTACTTTACCTGATTTTGATAAACTGCTTAAAGTTGACTGTGATGCTAGTGGAGTGGGTATAGGAGTTGTTTTATCTCAAGAGCGCAGACTAGTTTGCTATTTTAGTGAGAAGCTCAGTGACTCAAGGTAGAAGTGGAGCACTTATGATAAAGAATTCTATTCTGTCATAAGGGCTTTGAAGACCTGGAAGCATTATTTGATTGGGAAAGAATTCGTCTTTTATTCTGATCATGAAGTTTTGAAGTATCTGAATAGTTAGAAGAGGATTAGCAAAGATATGCATGCGCGATGGTGTCAATTTTTGCAAAAATTTCCTTTCAGACTACAGCATAAGTCAGGTGTGCATAATATTGTAGCAGATGCATTGAGTAGGAGAGTTGGCTTGTTGATTATGTTGAGCCAGGAAATTCTAGGGTTCAAGTAGCTGAAAGACTGTTATGTAGATGATGATGACTTTGGAAAAATTTGGGAGTCATGTGCTGCTGGTCAACCTGTACAAGAATTTTATGTGCATGATGGTTATCTGATGCGTGGCAATCAGTTTTGCCTTCCTCGGACATCATTACGAGAGAAGATAATTCGTGATTTATATGATGGTGGATTATCTGCACATCTAGATCGTGATAAAACTATTGCTGCAGTCCGGGAGCGATTTTACTGGCCCCAGTTACATAGAGATGTCAGTAGGTACGTACAAAAGTGTTATGTTTGCTAAACTGCTAAGGGTCAATCTAAGAATACAGGTTTGTATATGCCTTTACCTGTTCCTAACAATATATGAGAAGATCTGTCTATGGATTTTGTGCTTGGTTTACCATAGACACAAAGAGGCGTGGATTCTGTTTTCGTTGTGGTTGACAGATTTTCCAAGATGGTGCACTCATTCCTTGTAAGAAGACTTCTGATGCAGTAAGTGTGGCCAGATTATTCTTTAAGGAAGTAGTTCGTTTGCATGGTGTGCCCAAATCTATTACCTCAGATAGGGATAGTAAATTTCTGGGGCATTTTTGGCAGACTTTGTGGAAGTTGTTTGATTCATCTTTGAATTTCAGTAGCACTGCTCACTCGCAGACTAATGGGCAAACAGAGGTGGTTAATAGAACTCTGAAAAACTTGATTCGAAGCATTTGTGGAGATAAGCCGAAGTAATGGGATGTTGCTTTATCACAAGCAGAGTTTACTTATAATAATGCAGTTCATAGTTCTATTGGCAGGTCGCCTTTTTCTGTTGTTTATACAAAGGCGCCTTAGCATACTCTAAATTTGGTACAGTTGCCTAAGCAAGTGGATAAAAGTGTAGCAGCGAATCATATGGCTAAACAGATTGTGGAAGTACATCATGAAGTCAAACAGAAGCTAGAAGAAGCTAATCAGAAGTATAAAGTTGCAGCAGATAAGCACAGGCGAAAGCAGGTGTTTACGGTAGGTGATCAAGTCATGATTTTTCTTCGTAAAGAGCAATTACCAGCTGAATCTTACGGTAAATTATGGCCAAAGAAGTATGGACCTTACACTGTCAGCAAGAAGATTAACGATAATGCTTATGTTATAGATCTTCCACATAGCATGGGCATATCCAACACTTTTAATGTTGCTGATTTGTCACCGTTTCATGAGTCCACATAGCCGTTATATCCAGATTCTAATTTTAATTCGAGGACGAGTTCTTTTCAAGTGGAGGAGAATGATGTGAAATCTATTAGTGATGCGTTTCTGGACCAATTGGACAGGCAAAAGTCTAAACGGAAGGCGAAACGGTGATGTGACTAGAACCGGTGGACCCGGTCGACGACATCGGATATTTTTTATGAGTTAATTTAAAAAAGGCAGTTTCTTAATTTTGATGTTTTACGCTTTCCAATTTAGATTAGGTAACTTTCCTATTTGATTAGGTTTCCAATTCAGATTAGGTAACTTTCCTATTTGATTAGGTTTCCAATTCATATTAGGTAACTTTCCTATTGTAATTAGGTTTAACTCCTATAAAAGGGTGTTTAGGGTTTGTTTTGAAGATAGAACATTATTATCATCAATATTGAATTTCAAGATTTTTCTCTCTAAGCAAGGTTTTGCTTGAATTATTTGCGGAACGCTTTTATGGCTAGGTTTGTCTTTGCCTAATTTTAATAAAGTGAAGTCATTAATTTTTCATTTGGTTTTCCAACAATCATGCTGATCCTCTGGTATCTCTGGTATGAACTTTTCACGTGCATTTGAGATACAAACTTGAAAGTATTCTCCCCGCCATTTCCACTATAATTAGTTTCCGGTGCGGAGCTGGCGGCGTCATCGACTTCAAAAGTAATGGACTCGATGAAGTCTGCGTAGTGAACATCAATCCCCTTTAAATTAATAAAATCCTAGGATTTTTAGCTTTTGCCTCCAAAAGGCCCAAAAACCTTAATGGGATGTGTATGAGGAATGGGCTCATAAAAAGCTCCGATTGACTCGAGACGAGAGCCATTGCAACTCCCATGAAACTCGACAATTTTGTCGCCGGTGTATGGAAATGAAAAATGCCTCCCTTTATTAGCTATTCGGATCGGTCCATGATCCCTTCTATTAGTATGGAGTGTCAATGACTGAAGAAAGGTGAGTCCGGAAACTTCTTCAGTGTAGCCCGAGATGGATGTCAAGTACTCACTCGGATAGTCGAGCTTGACCTGAGAAAGAAAAAGGATAAAAATTAAAGAATTTAAGAACAACTGTCTACTTTGACAATGAAGATTAGACTTCACCAGAAAAAATAAAGCATCGAGGACTTCAACAAAATCACATTCCATCCTGAAGATAATGTTGATAATGTTTCTTTCAAAGCCCACCGTATATGTTTTGCCACCTCCACTTGGGCCATGTGTGAACGGACCAACTGGACGTCCGTGTTCATCGTATAAGATAGAGATGGATTTAATTGCAGAATCGAAGCCTATGACGATTTGCCTCACATCAGTGTATTTTCCGTCGTCCCAAATGTCCACACCACTGTCACCACCAAATGGTCCCACGACATCAAATGGATACGGGTGAGAAATCGGCTCGAAATGTGCTCCGATTGAGTGGAAATGGCTGCCACATTTCCCATGAAGCCCGATAATCTTTCCATCTGAATGTGGGAGATCAAAAGGCCGCCCTTATTGCTGATCCAAACGGTCCGTACGTCTTCTTGTTGCTGTGGATCTTGAGAGACCGGACAACATCATGACCACCATAATCATCAATATGGCTACAGAAGCACGCCAGGTTGATGAACGGACTCCGGGCTACGAGAGTACGCCCTGTCTATGGGACTCCGGGTTATGAGAGCACGCCAGGTCGATTAAGAGAGACTCCGGGCTACGGAAGAACACCATGTTGATTAAGAGGGACTTCGGGCTACGGAAGCACGCCGTGTCTATGAAAAGACTCCGGGCTATGGAAGCACACCGTGTCAATGGAAGAGACTCTGGGGTACGGAAGCATGCCATGTCTATGAAAGGACTCCGGGCTACGGAAGCACGCTGTGTCAGTGAAAGGACTCTGGGCTGCGGAAGCACACCGTGTCGATGAAAGGATTTCGGGCTATGGAAGCACACCGTGTTGATGAAAAGACTCCGAGCTACAGAAGCACGCTGTGTCTATGAAAAGGACTCCGGGCTACAGAAGCACACCATGTCAATGAAAGGAACTCTAGGCTACGAGAGTATGCCAGGTCAAATCCCTGTAGAAGGAAAATTCAAGAATTTTTGGATGAATCTCGACGCTTTGAAACAACTCGAACGTCGGATATTCACTTGGTCTTCATAGAAACATTACCTGTCAAACACAATTAGAGCAAACATGCATGCATTCCTCAAGGAGATAGACAACCTAGGCTATTCCAGGACGCACATTTCAAAGTTCATTAGAGTTTTTATCAATCCAATTGAGGTCCGTGCATAATGGTTTCACTGCATTTACTTCACCAAATTTCCATTGGGGAGAATCATCAATCAAGACAATTTTCACTCATAACGTGGATTTCTCAATAATGCTAAATGAGACATTTAGTTTGAAAGGGCTTTCACTCACTCTCATTTAAAAAAAAGGCTGATTTATGAGAATCACTCTATCTCACCATCATCATGTCGACAAGGGTCTGAATATTCTCGCACGCGGTACGACGTTATCAATCTTAGAGGTCTTTGTTAGGACCGTAATGTGGGCTTGGTCAATGGCTTAGCAAGGGGGACTCTTCAAGTCAAGGCTATTGAAAGATGAATACTCCGCAATTGTATCCGAGTTTACAAGTCAAGAACCTTACAAAATGATATAGAAATAGACTTGCTCGCACTTCTTCGAGCTAAGCTTATAAACATCTGAAACTCTACGTTAGTTCAAGTGTCATAATCTGAAGAGACTTTGCAAGGGACGTAACGTAGGCTAGGCTCATGGGTTAAGAAATGAATGGATCATAAGGCTAAAAAATATGTATAAATAGGGTGAGAGTTGGTGATTATCTAGGCATTATTACCGGTCCTCTTTTCTGCTAGGGATTGTCTCCTCGGTAGATACTCCATTGGCCTCGAGAGCTTATCATTTAACTCCTTAAGACTGTGGATATTTTTGTGACTTTAACACATCTCAACATTTTCTACTCCGAAGTTCTCTCTTTTTTCTTCATTTTTTTTCATTCTCTTCTTCTTCTTTTCTTTTTTTTTTGCACGGGCATTGGCCTTGCTTTTACCAGGCACACTGCTTTTTCATGCCCTCTAGTTTTTTTTTTATTTTTGGCTTTTGACACACACGGTCTACAATGCATATATTGGCCAACCACACTTTGGCTTGTTTTTACCAAATTACTCGACATTGGGACTCTCAGGGGTCTTCATCTTTTATCGTCGCTTCGAATATACTGCTTGAATAATGATGACTTTTGCCTTTCCCCAGTGTGGGGAATGATCACCAACTGGGTTCATATGAAATAAAATTGTAGGCTCAAGTGGTCTACGCAATGGATATCAGTGTGTAGGATAGAGAAAGAAATGCTCTTCTTCATGCTAAGGCACTTCAATTTCATATGAGTTCATCTGAAATAGCAATACTTGAAGATTGATACAAGTGTGAGCAAGCAAATTTCTATCCATTTTTTTCATCTCATGATGTTGACTTACCTCCAGTTTGCGCCAATGTGGAGTGGTTCTTGATAGGAGTAATTTAAAAGAATTTTTCCAAGTGTTTAGGCTCAAAGTGACGAAATAATGGATAACCTGTAGTGTTTAAGATAAATAAATGAAATGCCTCTCATCATTTCGGTTACCGTACCTTTTGCAAGATAACCCTTTACCTTGCAGATATGGAATTTTTCTACTCAACTCACTGGGGATTAGTACATGGGACTGTGTATAGGGTAGGGCTTGCCTTTCATCATCCTAACACATCTCATTTAGCACATCCAAGCAATTCCACATTATTTATTAAATTGTCTATCTTGATAATATTAATGGAGTTAAGCAAGTAAAATTACAATGCCAAATCCTCTTTTGAACATTTCATGATCTTACTAACTTTGAGCATAAAAAGCTTGTTAATTTTGACCAAGAATTTTCTATACTAAAAAATGTCATCGGAACATGAAAAACATGGTTTTGAGCATTCGTTGAAGATTGCCCCAGCAAGAAGTGTTAGGAGTATTAAACACAAACGGACTATCTTAGAAATGGGCATCCTTGGATTGCCCCTATTTGGAAGAGACGGACTCATAAACGCTCCATCTTTGCTTTTGCCCTTGCACAAGAAAGCGTGCATAAATAGGTCACTAAGCAAATGTGAACTGAGATTCAGAAGATTCCAATTACTCATTGCTGTTGGAACCAAGGCTTTATCTCCATTGTTGCTATTCATGCCCCTGATTTGTTATCCCATCTTTTCTATTGATGGATTGAGAAGTGTTGAGTACTCCATTTTCGCTCTTCAAAGATAGCATCATGTCCAAACAGGAAGTGATAATTTGCCCCACAGGTTCATCGTCATTGGAACTTGATGTGTCATTTTCTCATCGAGACAACTAGAGAATTATGCTATGAAACATGAAGTAGACGAGTCAAACAAGACAAACTGGGTTTATCCGACACATGCTTTGAAAACAAGTTTTTTTTAAAGCAATGAAATGCATTTTATTTTTGAAATGATTTTTAGGAGGGAGCATGAGGGAGCCCAGCCCTTAGAATTTCTCCATGGATGACATTTTTTCTTTTCTTGGTTGGATATCATTACTGGGCTAGTTTGATGTACCTCAACATACCCTCAAAATGTAAATAAACTTGTAATTTCATTGACTAGAGTCAAATGAATTATATTTATTGGAATGGAAATGCCGATGATCAAACCCTAAAAATGAAAGCAACAATTGAAAATTCAAAAAGCAGGAAATCCTACAAAACACTTGAAATCTTAGAAAAGCATGAAAGACTCCTTTGTAAAGGAGTGTGAAAACAAGAACTTCTTCACTTGGTGATAGCATCTATGCCTCCGTCATGATTGGGTAGAGGCTTCTTTTGAACATTTGGCTGACTACCATGGAAAGAAAACGCCCCTGTGTCCAAGAGATCTTGGACCTTGTGCTTTAGAATATACCAATCATCAGTTGAATGACCGACTTCTCCCATGTGATAGTCACATTTTTTGGAGGGATCGTAAATAGGATAGCGCTCAGATTTGGTCGCTTTGGCTTATTAGAGAGTAATCCCTTCTTTTGGAGAATTGGCAAGACTTTAGCTAAGGGTTCAGGGAGAGGTGTGAACTGTCTTCTAGCACTTCGTTTTTGACCAGAGAATTGGCGACTTCCACTTTGTTGCATCCTAGCCGATTGTGAATAGGCCACGTTAACTTTAGCTTCAAGCCCATTCTCTTTCCTTACACTAAATCTTTTGGTTGAAGAGGACAGCTCCACAAACCACCCATCTTTTAGCCCTATCTCAATCTGTTCACCTGTGGGAATGAGTTGATTGAAGCTCTCAACTGGAATGGCTACCATCCGATTACGTTACTCGAACGGGAGAGTTTTAATAAACATCCTCTTTAATTCACTGTCTATAGGTTCTGGGACAACCTAAGCGGCTATATTTCTCCATTTGATAGCATAATCCTTGAATGACTTGGTCTTTTTCATTTGAGCATGCTCGAGGTCTTCGCGAGTGGGAATGATGTCCGTTATGAACCTGTACTGCTTTAGGAATACTTCACTAACTTCCTTTCAGGTTTTGAGGCTACTTATCTTTTTCATGAGATACCAGTTCAAGGCAGGACCCGTCAAACTTGCTTGAAATTCATGAATCATCAGGAGTTCATTATCAACGTACAGGTTCATCTGTACGTGATATAGCTGCAGGTGGGCTTTTGGGCAGGAGGTGCCATTGTACTTTTCAAAGTCTGGCATCTCGAACTTCTTTGGGATTTTGATATGTGAGTAAAGAGACAAGTCGATTGAAGGTGAATCATGTGAGCCTTCCAGCTACTTCACTCTCTCTTCAAGCTTGTTGACCCGTTCATCAAGTTTATCCTTGTTGACAATAATATGGATGGGGTCATCTACTAAATCGGGAAGATCGTCATCTTCCTTACTATCGGCATTCTTTCCACCTTTCTGCTTTGGGGTTGATGCCTCAGGGGATGCAGGAATGGGAGTCAGTCGAAGGGTTTTGATCTCGGTGGACATCTATTGCATTGCGGCGAGGAATTGCTTCATTTGGTCCTCAATGCCAATGACACGATCTCGTAAGTCAGTTTGATTGGCCATTCTATCTCTTGACCGCGTACGAATAGGCGATCGTGATCGGTCCGTAATTACCTGATTTGAAAATAAGCGAGGCATAAGTACATGATAAAGACAAAGTTGGCCCATGACATGCTTCTAGTCTTTTTCCACTTTTTTGTTCGTTTATTCATGAAAATATTCGTATATAAATGAGACTTTATGCAAAAGTGATCTAGGCAAAAAATAAAAACAACATCGTAGATGCAACCTAGGAAATAGAAGCACAAAAATCCCTAATCATAAAACTAGGAAAAACTAAAATTGAGACTCCCTAGAAACTGAAAATGAATTCTCTAAAGCTTTTTTTTTCACGCCATTTTTCTTCTTCTTTTTTTTGTAAGACAAAAAGACAATGGCAAACTTCTTAGGGAAATAATTACCTATGACACATCCAGGAAATTGAAAACATAGATTGAAAATAAATTCTCTAAAAAAGCTTTCTTTAAAAAAAAAGGACTCAATGATTTTTACTTTTAAAAACCAACCTAGACCTATCATGGACTGACTCAAAAAATGCAATAACTAAATAAATTGCAAAAAGGAGAGTTCAGAAGACTTACTTTACCCGGTAGGACCATGGCAATCACATAGACATGCGCATGAAATGTGAGGTTTGATATCTATCTAGACTTTGGCTTGCAAAGTGGAGACGCGAGGATTACCGGGCTAAACAAGTCATGGTTGTGGTTTGGGTAGGGTTCCCCTGACTCCGGCTTAGTCAAGGAGCCGACCCGGGTTGCAGGGTCGCAACCGTGGTGGTAACTCAATGACACTGTGAAATAATTTTCGGGACCAAAGAGGGCGACTCGTACCACACGGGTGTGGTCAGGGTGTCCGCTGTCTCAGTACCATTCTAAACCTGTGCCGCCCAGGTCCGGTAGCGGGTAGTGTGTGCAGTGTAGTGTAAATGCAAGGCATGCATAACAGATTATATCATACAGCACTTCGTGCATAAAATAAATCATACATCCAAACACCTCCCTGTTAAACAATGGTTAACAATCACGCCTCTCCTTATACCTTCCATTCTGCAAAAACATTTAACACCTAAAATGTCAAGAATGTACCTGGGATCCTCGCTGCCAAACAAAAATATTTTTTGAAAGGAAAAACTGGCCTAAGTTCACTAAGAGTTTTAACTCAAGTCCCCAGTGGAGTCGCTAAGCTATCGCGACCTAAATTTCTCGGGCTAATGGATTATTAAGACTAAGCCTAACTCAGGTTCTCCCAAGCCCTATCAATTCGTAACTTAGGGTTTAAGTTTTTAACGTGCAAAAGTTTTCATGCTTGGAGTCGCCACTAATCTCTTTGTGGTAGGTCGATTAGAAACCTAAATAAAATATAGGGAGATATGTTTTATTCCTACAAACCAGAGATTCTAAGCTCGGGGACTTGATTACGCTAGATCTAGTCTAACGCCCTTTTGCTACCTTTTTTTTTCAAAAAAATGTTTATGCAGGCAATCTGAATCCATTTTATTACTTAATCACTAACATGTGAGGTGTTCATGCGGGGGCACAAACTATCAATTTAACACCTAAGGAAGCAATAAATAAATTGCAAGATTAGGAGAATGACGTACCTTAATGCAACGCAAGTATATGCATTATTAGTAGAAAATCATATAGAAAATCCTACTATGATTTCTAATTACCAAAACAAGGCACTCGAAGTGTTCTTTAGGGTTTGTGTTTTATTAAAATGCAAACTAACATATATGCAATGACGTGCAAAAAATGACATGCGATTAATGCAACCTAGCATGCGAATTATATCTCATGCAACGAGCTAACCTAATTCTAATGACGGACAAATGATTTATTTTTGGTATTTTTTCAACGAAATTCAGAATTAAAAATACTCAAATCAACATGCAATCTATCCTAGAGAAAATGATTTGATCTATCCTAAAGTGATTCTTTTTTTGGGATTTTTATTAAAATTCGAAATTATTGAATATCCTAAATAATCCATTAAGATTAAAATAATCTCTAATTTAAACTAGGAAATATGCTACCCTAGATCCCAATTTAAATCAAATAATTATCTTATTCTTTTAGATATATTAAGGATTCCTTAAGCATGCAAAATTTCTAATTTAAATCCTAACTAACATATTTTTGGATTTTCTTTATTTAAAAGGAAAGCAAACAAACAAAGATAACAACGCACTCAAACAATCCACGCAATCCGCAAGATTCTTCTTATCAAATTTAAATTAGGAAAGGAAATCAAACTAACGGTCATATCTATAGGGCTATAGATATCAACGGAAAGCCGATTGTTCGAATTTGGAAAGCAAATAAAATCTGTTATCGCATCCAAGTGATTATGGATAAGATAACGATTTTTCTGTATCACCGCATATTGTACCTTAGGGATAAGGTCGGATAGTCGTCCAAATACATTGCCAAATTAGGAATAATTCCTAATTTTGGGTATTTTTGAATGTTGCGGATATCACAAAATTATCCTAAAATATCTAGCTATCCACATAATATTCACCAAAATATTTGAAATATCGAAAAAACTAGGAAACCAAATATTCCGAAAGTATCGGATAACGTTCTTACCTAATTTCGGGATATTTCCAAATTTGAACTCGCGGATCAGGATTGTGGATCGGGATGACCGACAGCAGCGGCGATGGTGGTGATGACAATGTCGCTTGCGGTGGTGCACACGGTGGGCTTTACAATGGTGTGGCTCTCGGTCAAGGACTGGCTCGCGGGCGGTAGTGAGGGGCTGGTCGTCGGGAACACTTTGAAAGGGCCCGAAAACCTGCAAAAGAGACGATGAAAGCTTGCTGGTTGCTGCTTGGCCACGGTGCAGACTCACGGCTGAAAGGTGGCTGGACGATGCAGGGACTTGATGAAATTGCTTGGGGGTGCTGTGGCTTCAGAATAGCCGGTATTTGCGAGACCAGCTGGACGCGTCGTGGACGACCGACAACGATGGCAGGAGGAAACCTGGAGCGGAGGGACTGATTCCTGTGCGACGTTGGAGCTGTTCTTCGCATGGATCTCTCCGTTTTTCTTTCTTTTTTTGCTCCTATTGTGGCAGTGAAGGATCTGGCTTTTGTCGAATTTGTCTGCAAGTGGATGTTTGACCAAATTGTCAAACTGCACTCACTAGGATGAGTACAAGCATCACCACTTCATCCACCTTCGATCTCCAAGGGTGCTGCCATATTCCTCTCTCGGCTTCCGCTCACGATTTCTCTCTTGAAGCCGTCTCTCTCTCTCTCTGTCTCTCACACTTTGCTCCTGCTCTTGCTCCCGTGTTTTGCTCTTGCTCTCAGGAATTGTCTTCTGGAAATTATCAGAGCTCCCCCTTGATTGAGGGGTATAATCGCATATTTATATCGCAACTTTAAGTTAATTGACCGGGCTTCCTAGTCCTAATGGGCTTACGCTTAGGCTTTTATCTTTTAATTTTTTATTTAATTTCAAATGGGCTAAATTAATTTCGGCTGATTTAAGCTCAAATTAAAACAACAAAAGCCTTTTAGACTTGTGAATTTTGGCCCCCAATCCCTTGAGTGAGCCGAGTGCTCAAGTTCGGTTCACGCAATGAATTTTCAGCTTACTCGCTACCGCCGGTCTGATATAGAATGCAACTAATCTATATGAACTTAAACTATATGGTATGCAATTTTAATATTTTTGTTTAGGGGTTAAAATTTAATCCCTAATTTTTGTTGACATCTAAATTTTGGCGCATCACTTAGTGTAATTTGCATAGAAAATTAGGGATTAAATTTTTAACCCCTAAACAAAAAATATTTAAATTGCATAACATATAGTTTAAATTCATTAATTGCATTTTTTGCATCGGACAACGGTGAATGAACGAGCTTAAATTTCATCGAATGGGACTCGGCTCGCTTGAAGTGCAAGGGCCGGGAATTACAAGTCAAACGGGCTCGGTTGTTTTAATTTGAACTTAATTCAGCCCATTGTCATTAATTAATTCAGCCCATTGTCATTAATTAATTCAGTCCATCATCATTAATTAATCCAGCCCAATAAAATCTAAGCCCATTAGGACTAGAGAGCCCATCTAATTGACCTAGATTAGCATTATATATACATCATTAGGTCAGGGTTTTAGGGGGGGACTCATAATTTTCAGATCAGAATATTTAGAGTGTGAGAGTGAGAAAGAGAGGGAGAGAGAGAGACCGGCGAAGATCGCCGCCCCTCCCTGCTGCGCCTGCCACCGCCGCGCCTTCCGCACCGGAGCCAACCCACGCCGCCGCACGCCGCGCCCCGACGCCGATACCTGCTGCCCGTCGCACGCCGGGGCCGACCCACGCCTGCCGCGCTTGCTGCCGCCGTGCTTGCCGTGCCTGCCGATCGCCACGCATCACCGCCACGTCTGCCGCGCCTGCTGCCGCCGTGCTTGCCGCGCCTGCCGATCGCCGCGCATCACCGCCGCGCCTGCCGCGCCTGCTGCCGCCGTGCCCGCCGCGCTTGCCGCCCGCCGCGCGTCACTGTCGTGCCCGCCGACCCACGCCCGCCGCGCGTCACTGCCGCGCCTGCCGCGCCTGCTGCCGCCGCGCCTGCCGCCCCTGCCGTGCGCTGCTCTCCGCCGCGCGACACCACCTGCTGCCGCCACTCCCCGCCGCGCCTGCTGCCGCGCCTCCCGTGCGCCTGCTGCCGCCACTCCCCGCCGCGCCTGCTGCCGCGCCTCCCGTGCGCCTGCTGCCGCCACTCCTCGCCGCGCCTGCTGCCGCGCCCGCTGCCGCACCTCCGCTGCCGCCGTCGCTCTGCCACCGCTGCTGTCCCGGAGTTACACCATCGTAAACAGCGTCGCCGCCGTCCTCGTGTTCGCGCCACCGCCGGTCCGCCTTCGCCGCTCATCCCGATCCGCGAGTTCAAATTTGGAAATATTTCGAAATTAGGTAAGGATGTTATCCGATATTTTCAGAATATTTGGTTTCTTGATTTTTGGATGCTTGAATATTCTGTGAATATTGTGTGGATTGCTAGATATCTTAGGATGATGTTTGTCTTGTTCGCAATATTCGAAAATATTCAAAATTAGGAAAACTTTCCTAATTCAGCAACGTATTTGGACAACTATCCGACCTTATCCCTAAGGTATGATACGTGGCGATACGGAGAATCATTATCCTACCCATAATCACTTGGGTACGACAATGAATTTTATCTGCTTTCCAAATTTAAATGATCGAATTTCCGTCAATATCTGTAACCCTATAGATATGACCGATAGTTCGATTTTTGTGCCTAATCCGAGTTTGAAACGAATTTTGCGGATCGCGTGGTTGTTTTAAATGTTGATGCTATCTCTGTTTAAATTGTTTTTCCTTTTCAAACAAAAAAAAAGAAAATTCAAAAAATATCAGTTATGATTTGAATTTGAGTTTTACATGTTTAGGAATCCTAAATATATCTAGACGATAGAGTAATTATTTAATTTAAATTAGGACTTGAGATAATCTATTTCCTAGTTTAAATTAAGTAATATTCTAATCTTAATAGATTATTCAGGTTATTTTTAATTCCGAATTTTCATGAAAACCCCAAAAAAAGAATGAATTGTTTTATGGTAGATTAGGATAGATTGCATTCTTAATTTAAGTAATTTATTATTTCGAATTTTAACAAAAATCCCAAAAATAAGTTATGTTAAGATATGTTAAGTCATCATAGGTTGCATGTTAATTTAGGCATATTTTTATTCCGAATTTCATTAGAAAATACCAAAAATAAATCATTTGCCTGTCATCAGAATTAGGTCACGTCGTCGCATGACATATAGTTTGTATGCTAGGTTGCATTACTTGCATGTCATTTTTGCACGTCATTGCATGTAGACTAGGTTTCATTTAAATAAGTGAAAATCCTAAAAATATTGAGTGAACTGCTTGTTAATTAGAAATCATATTAGGTTGTTGATGTGATTTTCTAGCTAACAATGCAGATGCTTACGTTGCTTCGAGGTAAGTAATTCTTCCAAACTTGCAATTTATTCAATGCTTTCTTGGATGTTAAATTGGTGGTTTGCGCACCCGCATGAACACCTCACATGTTAGTGACTAAGTTAAAATGGATCCAAATTACTTGCCAAAACATTTTTGAAAAGAAAAGGTACCGAAAGGGCGTTAGACTAGATCTAGCGTAATCAAGTCCCCGAGCTTAGAATCTCTGGTTCGTAGGAATAAAACATACCTCCCTATGTTTTATTTAGGTTTCTAATCGACCTACCACAAATAGATTAGTGGCGACTCCAAGCATGAAAACATTTGCATGTTAAAAACTTAAACCCTAAGTTGCAAATTGGTAGGGCTTGGGAGGGCTCGAGTTAGGCTTAGTCTTAACAATCCATTAGCCTGAGAGGAAAAATTTTAGGTCGCGACAATTTTCTATGCAAATTATCATTAAATGGTCGATCGAAATTTAGGTGTCAATAATAACAATGGTGTTCATACCTAATTTTTAGCTGACGCGTCATTAAAAGTAAAAAATTAGAGATTATGATTTTCGATCGTGACGGAACCCGTTTCTTGAACAAAAAGTGTCGTTTTTTAATTCTGTTTGTTGGCCTAGCTTCTATAAATAATTTTCTATTTATTTCATGCAAAAACCTAAAAAGGCAACACAGTTGACTTTCGAGTTGACTTTTTGGTCAATCCTTTGACTAAAAATCAACCCCGGGTCAAATTGAGGCTTTTCACATAAAAAGATTCCTTTCAAGTTTAATTTCACTTTAGAAGTGAAAATTCCAGCAAAGTTCAAAGATTTGATCATAAAATCAAGCTCCTAGTAAAAAGTCAACTAGGGATTGACTTTTGATCAAACCTTTGATCAAAAAATTGAAAAATACAAAAATCCAAAAATCATCTTATTTTACATGCAATTTGATTTTGGCATTTGAAATTTTACAAAAATCGGTTTAGAATCAACTTTTTCCCAATTTGCGGAATTTGGTTCAAATTGGCCAAACATGAAATTACTTCATTTCTAGTCATTTTCTAGGTTAGTTTCCTTCATGACATTTGATCTAGAGGTTGTATTACTTTCAATTTTGGAACCAATTTTGTGATTCCAAGCCAAACGCAAAAACCCCCAATTTAGGCCGTAATAAGTGATTTTGATCAATTCTTCATTATTTGCACAATTGAGACACGAATAAGCCTAATTTCTTATATGAAATCCAAATTCGAAATCAAATTTGGAAGATTCACATGAATTTGAGTCAATTTGATCAATTTAGCGATCCAACGATTGAGAAGTCTAGGAGTAATTGGTCCAATTAGTGCAATTCAACTTGACCCACTCTAGACTAATATTCAATTTGATGAATTGAGACTCAATTTGGCTAATTGGACTTCTATTAAATTCGTTAGTCTAGTTTGGCCATGCAATTAACTCAAATTCAAGAACAATTGAGCTAAACAAGTTAAATTGGATCAATTTGTGCATGAATTTCAAATCAGTTCAATTCAATTTTATTGAATTCAATATTAATGGGGTCAATTAATCATGATAGAGATCAAATTGTACAAAATTGGAACAAATGAAACCAAGGATTGAACCGGTTCAACCCGGCTAAACTTAGGACAAACCGGTTCAACTCGGCTTGATTTGAATTGAATCGGTTTGATTGGATTGGCTATTTTCCGGTCAAAAATCCGGCGATCGGCAGTCTATTCCGACTAGCCAAGGCCGGCCACATCCCTTTGAGCCCAAAAATGACAAAAATGCCCTTAATTGAAAATTACGAATGCCCCTAAGTGAAATTACTAAAATGCCCTTCCTTAAGGATTAAGCAAATTAATTAGGGGTAATCAATTTAATCATAGCCATTCATTTAGAATTGATCATGGCCATTCATAATGCCATGTCACCTATTCTTAGTCTTTAAGGAATATTTTTAATCTCTAAAGATGCATTTTAGGCCATTAGATCAATCTAAGGGCTAGAATTTAAGGTTAAGGGGAGTATATAGGCTTTTTTCCCTCCAAAATTTTGGGAGGTCTCACATTTTCAGATATGAATTCTCTCTCCTCTCTTCCCTCTCTCTCTCTAGCTCACACTTCTCTCTCCCTCTTGATCTCTTTCTTAGCCGCTAGCCTTTCCACCTCCCGCCGGCCGTTTTCCGGCGAGCTACCGCCTCACCGCCGTCCTCCACGGCGGCACAAGGCTGGTCGCAAGACCAGCTGTCCTTGTTGGTGGCCAGAACTACTCTGTCCGACGTGATCTCCTCCACGGCAACATCACTGGCATAGTCGCCAGTGATTGAATCAGTTGGCTCAAGCGACTGAATCAGCTAGTCGGCGGTCCCTCCAGTGATCCCGAACCTCCAGCAACCTTCCTTGGTGTCTTCACGTGGCTGTGGTGGCCAGCTTCCCACTAAACAACCACCGGATCGCTTCTTTCTACTTGGTTTTTGGTTATTAGTTCATTAGAGCGAAATCGAGTCGGTTCTCACTATAGCTTGTGCACTCGACTCTCATAGTTTGTCGAGCTTTCTGAGACTTCTCCGTGCTGCTCTTGATCTGAATATGGAGACCGGATCACTCAATTGCGCGTCAAAGCATCGTTATACAAGGTGAGTTCAAATCTGTCATTCTCGGATCCTGATGATCAATCTGCTCGTGATGGTGATTTCAGCTTGTAAATGTCGAAATCTTGCAAAGTGATGAACTAGAGAATCGTAAAAATCATCTCAAGCTTCGATTTGATATGTCGCATGCCTTAATTGGACTTCATTTGCTAGGTGAAAATCACTTCGTAAGCTAGGATCAGAATCTGGAATGTGATGTTCTATTCTGTTTTGATGATTTCCTAATTGACGTCATGTTGTTCTACGATTTTTATAATTTTCTACGATCATTTTTTGAAGAAACTTTCTTCATGAAAGTCGTAGAACACATCCTAATCTATTCATCATAAAATTTTCATAAAATTCCAAGCATGTTAGGATAGGAAGATTTACAATGCCATTTAGGTATAGATCTGATGATGGATGAGTTTCTGACTGACCTTTCTGTGTTCTTTGATTTTTATAAAATCGTGTGCTCAAAATATGAAAAAAATGTTCTTCATGGAAGTTCACATTGAGATCAAGAGATTTCTAGCGATACTAACTTTATCAAGATCGGAGTTCATTTCAATCTTCAAATGAACTTTCACGATTCAATCAGTATTTGTGTTCAGATCTGATTTTCATTCCTCTGAAATCCAAAGTATGTTTCTCCAAATTTGATAAAGTTAGAGTCCTCCTTTGCGAAAACTCAAAACTACAAAGTTGTTCCTTGGGGTCTCATTATGTTGACTGGAAATTTTGAGGGTCTAACAGCAATTTTTAGAGGGTCAACTTGCTAAAAATTTCATATAAGGTCTTCTCGGATTAAAATTTGATTTGCAAATGAGTCCTTGGTGAAAAATGAATTTTATAAAAATTTGGAGGACTTTTTGACAAAAACTCAAAACATGAAAGTTGTCACACACGGAGAATCCTAACTGCATAAAATTTTCACGTGGTTTTGATAAGGTTTGTTATTTTTCCCGCCATTATTTTTAAATCCCTAACAGAACCGGGTCCAGACTATCACCGAATGTAAATTTGTCATTTTTGTGAAAATCGGCGGGAAATCAGAAAAAATGGTCTTCTTGACTTTTGATCCTCATGATATAAGCTTTCTAATGACACCTATACACTTCATTTGTACATCATTAGGTGGATTAATCACATCTGAACACAAGTAATCCGAATTAGAAAATAACCGAATAAGTGGTCTCCTTACTAAGCCCACTTCCCATTGCTTGATTGATTGATAAACAAGGCCCATGGGCCTGAATGCATATTTATTTCATTGCTATGCATGTGCATGCTAGATGTATGTTCAGCGGGTAGCCCATCATGGTCACTTAGAACCCGACTTTAGGGGTTAATCGATATGAGTTACTGCTTTGTAAATGAAAATGGTAGCCCGTTATCATTAACCATTAATCAAATAATATTAAATGATTAGGAGGGTGGGTGAATCGAAATGCATGTAAAGCAAAGGCCAACCCCGAGGCCGATGTTTGATTAGTGAATTGTTTGCGCCATTGCTTTTCTTTGGTTGTTCCTTTGTGCATTGTTTGTCGTGAATGTATGTTGTGAATCTAAACACTGACGCTTGAGAGGCGGTCCATGGAGGGGATAATCGAAAATTGTAAAAGACTAAGGCGATAGACCGATGTCCAATCCGGTCTCAATTTGTATTCACTTGACGGTGGTGATAAACCGATCCCGATCTGGTTTCAATTTGTATTAAATTCATTCATCCCCGATCATATCTCGGGTTTTCAATTTGTGTTGTAATAAACACCCGACAAGTTGCGGGTTTTATTTTCTCGCACTTAGAATTAGCTCGTCTTTTCAATACTTTGAGTGTTTACCTTACAAAATGTCTTTCAATACAATTGATTGTTTCTTTCTTTTTCTAGACTAAGATAGGATTAGTTTAGAATCTTAAATGAAAATACAAAAACAAGATGCATGATCACTTAGTGGACTAAGACTTTTAACATGAAAATGGTAAAAAAATAAATGCATGACAACTTAGATAATAACCATGATAAGTTTAGCGGTACCGAAAGGGCGTTAATAGAAATATTAACGTAAGCTAGTCCCTGAATTCATGATCTCTGGTTTTCGTAGAAATCGAAACGAAACTCCCGCGTTTCGATTGGATATTATAGCCAACCCCCGACCTAGGCTAGTGGCGACTCTTAAAAAAGATAAAGTCGATCCGTTGTCACGCGAGGTATGGATTTAGGGAAAATCCATATTCATGATCAATGGACCATATGGATGACCAAAAAATCGATACTTCGGTAAGCCGTCTTTTATGATGTGCCAAACGGACCGTATGAATGACTAAAAGATTGACGCTTTGGTAAGCTGTCTTTTATGATGTGCCATGTGGACCGTATGGATGACTAAAAGGTCTATACTTCGGTAAAGCTATCTTTTATAATGTGCTATATGGACCGTTTCATGAGCACTTATCTCTAAACTCGCCTTATCAAGTTCAGCCCTCGAGAGGTAGGTCGCAACAAATGGTACTTGAGTGATTGCTATATGTGCATGATCACCTAAAGGTTCCTTTCGTGCCCGGTTATACCGAATGACTGTCAACCTAGGGTTTGGCCGTGGCCTTAATAGGCGTCCCCAATTTAATAATTGGATACCATCGCAGGGGCAGGGGAGACGAAGTCGTTTGCGAATTAGATTTGGAACGAACCCATTTATGGGATGCTGTCATCGAGGTAGGGTGAGACGATGCCGTGCCCGACGGGGTGAGACGATGCTCGGTTATACCGGAAGACCGCCAACCTGATGCGGATAACGCGGATTGTGCCGTGCCCTGTGTGGCCGTAGTAATTGGAATACACATGAAAAATTGTGGTGGCATTGCATTTGATTATGAGATGAAATTGTGAGGCACGATATGGGACAATCGAAGTGGTTTCACCTTATAATCGGGACACGTGTAGATGCATTGTGCATGAGAAAGTTGCTACGTATTTTGATTGCGTTATATGCTTGTTGTATGATTATTATACATGGAGATTGATAACGTGCAGGGCGTGTACCATGGCAAGGTAAGGTAACCTACGATTGTGTGATGGCATCTTGTGTACGTCGGGCTGAGTTGCATGTTTTAGGTGCATTTAAGATGAGTTGACCTCCTAATCGAGACTTAAGTTGTTAACTCGCTGAGTTTATCTCATTGTTGTTGTTTAACCATTTTCAGGTCCCGAGTGATGGAAAATCACCACATGTGATTTTGGGGTTCTTGTTTACCGGGACCAGGAGGTGACTAGGTACCCACTCGAGGGGTCAAATTTCTTTTGAGGTTACCTCGTTGGTAGAGGAGATAGGTTAACTCCCTAATTTTGTGGTTGTAATCGGGAAGGTCCGTGTGGCGGACTTGTAATATGTTAGCTCGATATTTTATTGATGAAGTTGTTTTTATTGAGGTGTGTTTTTCTATCTATCCCTATTGTTGTTGATTGGGTGATTGTTGTCGCTTCCGCATGCTTTTAATCGTAAGCTAGAATGATTGGGTCAGTAACGCGTCCTGGGAAGTTGCCATTTCACGACCATCGGCGGGATGTTAGCGTGCTCGGGGTTCAAGGCATGACATCCCCATCGAAATTGGTATTAGAGTAAGTTCAGCTCGATCCAAGTTTGGTTGATATCTAGAGTGATAAGGTGCAATGGGTTTTGGGATAATTAGCTCGGAAAACATCTTGTGCAGGTGCTTGACTATATGATTCTATTATTTAAGCGGGTTGTTCATGACTTCTAATTGCTCGTTGGAATTGAAAAACAGGTTTCTGTGAGAATCCTGCGAGATGAGCAATCCTGAGCAGAGGACACCTAGGAGAAAGGCAGCTCTAAATCAGATTGGTGCTGGAGGAAAGGCATAAGAGGATCCCAGATTGGATAGGATCCTCCAAGCCCTAGAGATTATGGTGGGGCAATAAGCTCAAAACCAAGCAATTGCTGCTGCTGTGGCTACTGCTGCTGCCGCTGCACCTATTGATGTCCCATTAGCTAGGAACGGGATTGGGGATCGACCAATGCACAAACTAATTAAATAATTTCTGACGTTGAAGCCACCGAAGTTCTCTAGTGCAGGTGATCCAGAGGCAGCAACCCTCTGGGTCAGAGAATTGGAAAAAGGTTTCGCCGTATTAAGGTGTTTGGAGGAGGAAAAGGTGACGTTAGCAGTTTACCAATTGTAGGGTAACACTAGCACTTAGTGGGAAGCCACTTAGAGAAGAGTCTTTCCCAAAGGTATGGTTCCGAGATAGAATGCCTTCGTAGAAGCGTTTAATGGAAAATATTTCTCAGACTGTGTAAAGGAGTAGAAAATGGCTGAGTTCCAACAACTTTGTCAGAATCATCCGTCGATTGATCAGTACAAGGCAAAGTTCACCGAGCTATCTAAGTATGCCCCGAGATTCGTCAAAGACCCGATCGATAGAGCAAAGAGATTCCAGGATGGTCTGATATCGGAAATCAAAGATCAATTGGTACCCTTGAACATGAAAAATTACGATGAGCTTATATGAGCGAGCTCAGCTAATCAAGAGGAACATGATGGAACGCGTAGCCACATCTGCTTCGTGGTTTGCATTTAACCGAGATAATCATCGGTTCGGAAAGGGATCGATGACTGAGGGAAGATATCCCATTCCTCCCAATAGGAAGAGTGGCGTTGGAAAACTGGCACACAACTCTAATGCCGTGTGTCGATTCTGTGGAAAAAGGCATGGGAATGGCCCTTGCCCAAGCAAGCTAGTAACTTGTTTTAACTGTAGCCAATAAGGCCACTTTTTAAGAAGTTATCCCTGTCGAGAGATGCTACCTCAACAACCCCAAATGGGACAGCAAGCTGGGAATGCCCGCAGAACAATTTGAACTGACATCAAGTGTAAGGAAGGGTTTATGCTATCCTGAGGAAGGAGGCAGAAGATTCGCCTGCCGTGATTATAGGTGCGGTCTCATTACACGACCATGCAACATATGCCTTATTTGATCCAGGAGCTATACATTCTTTTGTGGCTGAGTAGTTTGTTGAATTACTGGGGTTAAGCCCGAAATTGTTGGAAACGGTTTATAGTATTTCTACCCCTTTAAAGGATAACGTAGTATCTGCAGTAGGATGTACTGATTGTAAACTATCTATTGGTGGTCGTGAGGAAAGCATAGATTTAATTATTCTGACAATGTTCGATTTCGACGTAATTATTAGGATGGATTGGCTCACCAAGCAAAGAGCTATAGTGAACTGTTATCGTAAAACAATTTAGTATGAGCCTTTAGGGTGCGTTGGTTTTAAGTTTGTTGGGAATCGAGGAGGGCCTTCGATTCCTTTGATTTCGTCACTTGAAGTGACCCGACTGTTAGAGAAGGGTTGCCAAGGTTATTTGGCACCCGTAGTGAATACATTGGTCGAGGGACCAAAGTTGGAAGACATCGTCGTAGTGCGAGAGTTTGCAAATATTTTTCCAGAGGAATTGCCAGGATTACCCTTAGAGCGAGAAATTGAATTTGTGATTGAGTTAGCCCCTAGGACGGAGCTGATTTCCAAGGCACCTTATCGAATGGCATTGTCGAAATTAAAGGAATTAAAGGTGTAGATGCAGGAGTTGTTGGACAAAGGATTCATTCGTCCTAGTGTATCACCTTGGGGAGTGCTAGTTTTGTTTGTAAGGAAGAAGGACGGTTCATTATGCCTTTGCATCGACTATAGGCAACACAATCAAGTGACGGTCAAGAATAAGTATCTGTTGCCAAGGATAGATTATTTGTTTGGCCAGCTTCAAGGAACTTCAGTATTTTCTAAGATAGACATGAGGTTGAGTTATCATCAGTTGAGGATCAAGAAGGAAGATATATCAAAGACGGCATTTCGAACGCGTTATGGTCATTATGAGTTTACTATGATGCCGTTTAGTCTAACAAATGCACCTGCAGCTTTAATGGATTTGATGAACCAGGTATTCAAGGAGTACCTGGATCAGTTTGTAATCGTGTTCATTGATGATATACTGGTGTATTCAAGGATTTCAGAGGAGCACGAATAGCACTTAAGGATAGTGCTGCAAACCCTTCAAGATCATATGTTGTATGCCAAGTTTAGTAAGTGCGAGTTTTAGTTAACTCGAGTGGCTTTTCTTGGTCATGTGATTTTTAATGAAGGAATTTCAATAGATCCAACCAAAATCGAAGCGGTTATGAATTGGCCAAAACCAATGACGGTAATCGAAATTCGAAGTTTCTTGGGATTGGCTGGCTATTATAAATGATTTGTGAAAAGGTTTTCTGCGATGGCCATGCCTTTGATGCGATTGCTGAGGAAGGACACAAAGTTTGAATGGACAGATAAGTGTGAACATAGTTTTTAAGAACTTAAGCAAAAGCTAACTACTATGCATGTTTTGACGATACCATCTGGTTCCGGAGGTTATGAGATATACAGCGATGCATCTTACAAAGGTTTAGGATACGTTTTAATGCAACATGGAAGAGTGGTTGCATATGTATCCCAATAGCTAAGACCTAATGAGTTGAACTACTCGACGTACGATTTGGAGTTAGCTACAATCATCTTCGCGCTAAAGATTTGGAGACGCTACTTATGCGGGGAAAAGTTTCGGATTTATACATACCACCAAAGTCTGAAATACTTGTTTTCTTAGAAAGAATTGAACATGAGACAGCATCGATGAATGGAAATTCTCAAGAATTACGACTGCGACATCATGTATCATCCTAGAAAGGCTAATAAAGTAGCGGATATGCTCAGTCGAAAGCTTTCCATTGCGCACATAATGATTAAGGAATGGACTCTACTCAAGGAAGTACGAGATTCGAAGTTCAAGTTTGAGTTAAGTCACATCTCAAGTCTGTTGGCTACCTTAAGAATCGAGCCAGAGGTTCAGGCTAAAATTAAGGCATTGCAATCAACGGATCCTGAAATTCAAAAAATTTTGCAAGGAGATGCGGATAAGAGATAGCCTGACTTCTGAGTGGCTGAGGATGGAACGTTGAGATTTTGCGAACGACTATGCGTACCTGACAATGTAGAACTCAAGGACGAGATTCTGTCAGAAGCACATTGCAGCAATTATAGCATTCACCTAGGTAGCACCAAGATGTATCAAAACCTACGTCAACATTATTGATGGAATGGTATGAAAATGGATGTAGCCAAGCACGTGGCTAAGTGTTTAACGTGCCAACAAGTGAAAGCGCAGCATTACAAGCCAGGTGGATTGCTACGACCACTCGAGATCCCAGAATGGAAATGGGAGCATATCACAATGGATTTCGTGAAGGGTCTATTAAGGAGTTAGAGAAGTAATGACTCTATTTGGGTTATAGTGGATAAACTGACTAAATCTGCATATTTCATCGCCATATGAAAAAGATTTCGCTGTGGACAAATATGCCGAATTATATGTGCGCCATATTGTTCGCCTGTACGGAATATCGGTGACAATCACTTCGGATCGTGATCTTAAGTTCACCGCTACATTTTGGAAAAGTCTGCAAGGTGCCATGGGAACGAAGCTGCAGTATAGCACAGCTTATCATCTGTAGATGGACGGTCGATCGAGAGAACGATTCAAACTTTCGAGGATATGCTGCAAGCTTGCGTTTTGGATTTCAAGGGCAGTTAGGAGGAACAATTGCATCTCGTTGAATTTGCTTACAACAATAGCTATCAACAGAGCATTAGAATGGCACCATTTGAAGCGCTATATGGTAGAGCCTGTAGAACTCCAGAATATTGGGACGAGATTGGAGAAAGGAGAATAACATGTCCAGAGTTGGTATAGCAATCAGTTGAGGTAATTAAGATCATCAGAGAAAGGCTTAAGACAATTCAGAGCCGTCGAAAAAGCTACGCAGACAAACGACGAAGACCTTTGGAATTCAAAGTAGGTGATCACGTCTTCCTTAAAGTGTCACCTATGCGAGGAACTTCACCATTCGGCAAAAAAAAAAAGCTAAGCCCAAGATATGTTGGACCGTTTGAAATTTTGGAGCGAATTGGAATCTTGGCTTATCGTTTAGCTTTGTTGCCGAAACTGGCTCAAGTACACAATGTCTTTTAACATGTCGATGTTGAGAAAGTATAAACCTAACCCGACCCACGTACTGAATTACGAAGACATAGATGCGGACGACAAAGTGTCGTACGTGGAAAAACCGGTGTGGATTGAACGTAGAAAGGAACACGTGCTGCGAAACAAGACGATTCCTTTGATTAAGATGATTTGGAAACACCACGGAACGGAAGGAGTAACTTGGGAAAGCGAAGAAGTAACGAGGAAACAACACCCCCATCTTTTTTAATAGTGTGGTTATTTGTAAATTTCGATGAAGAAATTTCTTTAAGGGGGAAGGAGTTATGACATCCTCAAATTTCGACCATATTTGGGATATAATAAAGTGATTACTCATCGATAAACTATTAGTTAAATCTCACTCTGAATTGATCACTCATGAGAGACTAACTATTAGGGAAAGACTATTAAGGAATTAATTACGCACGACTTGAGAACTCCACTATAGATTGACAATTCGATCATAAGAATTGACGAGGGACAATTTTGAGCCATCATAGACTAATCAAGGAATGGTTATAGAATGTTTTGCCAATAGTATGCAATTGGATTGGGTGATTCCACTTGACCATTATATGGATTGCGAACGACCCTAAACCAACTCCTAACGATCGCGTAATTCGGAACTAGTGATTGACCCCTTGTAAATACATAACAACCGAGATCATCCATGGTTCAAGAAAACTTAAACGTGGATTGATATCAAGTCAACCACAGGTCGAATATATATAACTCCTAAAAGCCGCCCGTTAGTTTGAGACATACTAAAGTTGCGATTAATCGATTTTTTTTATGAATTAGAATCCGAATTTGGGTGTCGAACTTTCAACAATTTCAAGAATAAACTAATGAACGTTGTCTCGTTAATCTTCCGATTTATTGGTTTGCTCGGAATTCTCGAAAAAGGATTAACGGGCCGAGAATTTGGAGCCCACGGGGAAGTGAGCCGAACAAAGGCACATTGGGCCTCAAGCCCAATATGGTTCGGCCATTTGGGCCCAAGACAAGCCCAAGTGGGCCCAATGAAGCCCATTTTGCCCATTTTCTATTTTCAAGCCCAAGTTTGAGCCCGATAGCATTTTCAAGCCCATTCCTTATCCGTTTGAGCCCAAACTTGATTTATACAAGCCCGTACAAAATTCTAGCTCGTATACTCGTATAGTATTTTTATACCTTGTGAAATTACCATTTTACCCTTCTAGCATTTATGACCAAGAAACAAAAGGGTTTAATGCATGAAGACTTTGGGCTTGGCATTTATGTGGGGAAATGACGAAGAAGACTCGAAGGGCATGGATTTAATGAGAGAAATATCTCTCTTAATCTCTCATCTCACTCACTCTCTCTCCTCACCTCCCTCGTTCGGCCATCTCTCTCTCTCCTCTTTCTCTTCCATGGCAACTTCCCTTATTTTCCTTCCTTTTTTCTTTCCTCATTCGACCACAGCAGAACAACCTTTGGGCTACTGTTCATGCTGCCGTGCACCACCACAGAACCACCAGCAGCTCACTATGTTCGGCCGGAGCCATACGCCACCCGTCCAAGCCATTTTTGTCGTTCAATGGAGCCTCGCCGAGCTAAAAACAGCCACCCACAGCTGATGTTCAGCCGAGACCCAGCCACCGTCGTTTTTCCGTGTTGTTTTTAGACCATGCCACGTGTAGCCCTCGCCACCGCCGTTGCGTCGGTGTAATCGAAATCGCTAACGGGTGAGTTATCGCCCTAATCCCTTGATTAGTAGGTTAAACTTGATTAGGATGAGTTAGTTTAGGTTAATTTTGTTTAGTATTAATTAATTAAGGATTAGTCGATAAGTTATCGCGATAAGTGATAAGTGGACTCGATAAATTATCAAGAAAATGCGATAAAATATCGAATTTTTAGTGATAAGCTATCGTCGATATTACGATAAGCTATCGGATTATTTTATAATTAATAATTTATTATTAAATTAATTAATTTTTGGAATTTAAATATTAATATTTTTGTGTAGAGTTTAATAATAATTGTGATTTTTTTAGGCTTGAATTGTGATGTCTATGTTGGAAATTGCTATATAAATTAGCTTGTATAACTAAATGAATTGTATTGCTATTTTTAAGGATGGAATTGTGGGTATATAAACAGTAAATCCTAAGGTGTCTAGTTTGTATGTCAATTTTTATGAGCTAAATAGGACGTGGATGTTTGAATTGGGAAGTATGCAAAGTTTGATGGTTTAATTACATGTTCGTTATCACATGTGATTATTCTAGTGCATTTTTATGTGTGAAAGTTGTAATATTTTGACGTATTAGCACGGATCTTGTCTGCATTGGCTAATTGAGAAAGACAACAATGAGACTTCAGTGATTGCTATATGTGCATGATCACCTAAAGATTCCTTTCGTGCTCGGTTATACCGAATAACCGCCAAACTAGGATTTGGACGTGGCCTTAATAGGTGTCCCCAATTTGGTAATTGGATGCCGTCGTAGGGGTAGGGGAGATGAAGTCGTTTGCGAATTGGATTCGGAACGAACCCATTTATGGGATGCCGTCATCGAGGTAGGGTGAGACAATGCCGTGCTCGACGGGACGGGACGATGCCCGGTTATACAGGAAGACCGCCAATCTAAGGTGAATAACGTGGGTTGTGCTGTGCCCTGTGTAGCCATAGTAATCGGAATATGCACGAAAGATTGTGGTGGCATTGTGCTTGATTATGGGATGAAATTATGAGGCACAATATGGGATGAGCCAAAGTGGTTTCACCTTATAACTGGGACACGTGTGGATGCATTGTGCATGGGAAAGTTGCTACGTATTCTAATTGTATTATATGCTTATTGTATGATGATTATATATGGAGATTGATAACGTCCAGGGCGTATGCCATGGCAAGGTAAGGTTACCTACGATTGTGTGATGGCATCTTGTGTACGTCGGGCTGAGTTGCATGTTTTAGGTGCATTCAAGATGAGTTGACCTCCTAATCGAGACTTAGACCGTTAACTTGCTAAGTTTATCTTATTGTTGTTGTTTAACCATTTTCAGGCCCTAAGTGATGGAAAATCACCATGTACAATTTTGGGGTTCCTGTTTACCAGGACCAGGAGGTGACTAGATACCCGCTTGAGGGGTCAAATTTCTTTTGAGGTTACCTCATTGGTAGAGGAGATAGGTTACCCCTCTATCTTTGTGGTTGCAATCGGGAAGGTCCGCGTGGCAGACTTGTAATATGTTAGCCCGATGTTTTGTTGATGAAGTTATTTTTATTGAGGTGTGTTTTCCTGTCTATCCATGTTGTTGTTGATTGGGTGATTGTTGTCGCTTCCGCATGCTTTTAATCGTAAGCTAGAATGATTGGGTCGGCGACGCGTCCTGAGATGTTATCATTTCACGACCATTGGCAGGATGTTAGTGTGCTCGGAGTTCGGGGCGTGATAGTTGTTTGATGCATTGAACAAATGGAAATTGCACTATAGGATACGGGAGACAACTCCTATCTTAGTAGTGAACTTGTCCTAATTGCTGAACTACTCTGTGGATAAAACAAACTCATACTAGACCTATAATGGAGTTCATTCCAACATACATAATCAACAACTGAGTCCATGTTGGGATAATGCTTGGATTGTTATTGTTACTGTTGTATGAGTGTTTTGTGCACCACCAGTAGAGAGCATACGCCCCAGAGAGAGAGAGAGAGAGAGAACTACAAAAAAATCGGGATTTTCCGACAAAAATTTTTAATTTTCGTCGGAAATTTGCGATGACTTTTCCAACGAAAAATAAATTCGTTGGAAATTTGCGACGAAAAATTTTTCGTCGCAAATTTCCGACGAATTTATTTTTCGTTGGAAAAGTCGTCGCAAATTTGCGGCGAAACACTTTTCATCGCAAATTTCCGACGAATTTTGCGACGAAACACTTTTCGTCGCAAATTTCCGATGAATTTTGGCGACGAAAAATTTTTCGTCGCAAATTTCCGACGATTTTTGCGACGAAAGATTTTTCGTCGCAAATTTCCGACGAAAAATTTTCTGCCGCAAATTTTCGACGAATTTTGGCGACGAAAAATTTTTCATCAGAAATTTCCGACGAATTTTACGACCGAAATTTATTCGTCACAAATTTCCGACAAATTTTGCGATGAAAGATTTTTCGTCGCAAATTTCCGACGATAATTTGCCACGAATTTTAACTAAAGGCATTTATTGCAATATATTCTATTTTCGTTGGAAAATTCGTGGCAAATTTGCCACGAATTTTTCCACAAATTTCAAAAAACGCATTTATTCCAATATGTTATATTTTCGTTGGAAAATTCGTGGCAAATTTGCCACGAATTTTCCAACGAAAATAGAACATATTGGAATAAATGCCTTTTGTTAAAATTCGTGGGAAAATCCATGGCAAATTTGTCATGAATTTTCCAACGAAAATAGAACATATTAGAATAAATGCGTTTTTTTTAAAACTCGTTGGAAAATTCGTGGCAAATTTGCCATGAATTTTCCAACGAAAATAGAACATATTAGAATAAATGCATTTTTTTGAAATTCGTTAGAAAATTCGTGGCAAATTTGCCATGAATTTTCCAACGAAAATAGAACCTATTAGAATAAATGCGTTTATTTGCCACGAATTTTCCAATGAAAATAGAACTTAGCAGAAAAAATGCGTTTTTTTTTAAATTCGTTGGAAAATTCGTGGCAAATTTGCCACGAATTGTCCAACGAAAATAGAACCCATTAGAATAAATGCATTTTTTGAAATTCGTTGGAAAATAGAACATATTAGAATAAATGCATTTTTTTGAAATTCGTTGGAAAATTCGTGGCAAATTTGCCACGAATTTTCCAACGAAAATATAACATATTGGAATAAATGCCTTTTGTTAAAATTCGTGGGAAAATTCGTGGCAAATTTGCCACGAATTTTCCAACGAAAATAGAACATATTAGAATAAATGCCTTTTGTTAAAATTTGTAGCAAATTTGCCATGAATTTTCCCACGAAAATTGAACATATTAGAATAAATGCCTTTTTTTAAAATTCGTGGCAATTTTGCCACAAATTTTGCCACGAAAATTGAACATATTAGAATAAATGCCTTTTTTGGAAATTCGTGGCAAATTTGCCACGAATTTTGCCACAAAAATAGAACATATTGGAATGAATGCCTTTTTTAAAATTCGTGGCAAATTTTGCCACGACAATTGAACATAGTAGAATAAGTGCCTTTTTTAAAAATTCGTGGCAAATTTGCCATGAATTTTGCCAAGAAAATTGAACATATTAGAATAAATGCCACGAAAATAGAACATAGTAGAATAAATGCCTTTTTTAAAAATTTCGTGGCAAATTTGCCAGGAATTTTGCCACAAAAATAGTGCATAATAGAATAAATGCGTTTTTTTGATTTTCGTGGCAAAATTCATGGCAAATTTGCCACTTGCCACGAAAACAGAACATAGTAGAATAAATGCTTTTTTAAAAGAATTCGTTGCAAAATTCATGAAAAATTTGCCACGAATTTCAAAAAAATGCCGGCAAACAAATGCAAAGTCATCCTCTTCGCTATCCTCCTCGCCAAAGAAGAAGCCCGAACAAAATGTCCTACTTGCCGTCGACTATGCCCAGATCTGGTCGCTAATTTCATCGCAAATTAGCCACGACAACCGTCTCAACAAACCCCAACACGTTCGATCATGATTTTAGATTATGTTTATTTCGTGAAAAATATAATATTTTCTTGAAAATGTTTATGAGAAGTCATTTTTCATGAAAATGATAATATTTTTTGGTATTTGGCTGAAGCTTGCAAATGAAATAAAATTTTTTTTTCACCATTTGGTAGGGAAAATCTAAAAATTACCAAAGAATTTGAATTTTTTCTTTTTTTCTTTTTTTCTTTTTTTTCTTTTTTTCCTTTCTTTCTCGGCTAATGGCCAGTAGCTGGCCACAAGCAAGGGATGACCTCACCAGCCTCGGGTGAGGCCCACGATCTATTGCTAACTGTGCTCGTGGTTGGCCACTGGGTGAGAGAGAAGGAAAAAGAAACAAAAAAAAGAAGAGAAAGAAATTTCAAATTTCAAATTTAAACAATAATTAAAACTACAAACTTTTTAGTCATATTTTTATAAAAGTGAACATTTCATTTATCACGGACCCGAGCCCGAGCGTCAAGGACCCGTGTACGGCCTTTGTGGACTAAAGCCCGAGCATTAGCGACTCGAGCACAACTTTTGTGAGCCTATAGGCACCAGGGGTTCAACCCCGCCCTCGATAGACCTGGGCGTGGGTTCTGGGGACCCGGGCCCCAGACCAATGGATACTTGGTCTCAAATGCCGGGACCTGGGAACCAATATTAGGATTTTCGTGCCCAACCGTAGAGTTTCATATTCAAGTGTTGACACTTAATCATATATTTGAAAATGTTTTCCAACTTCTCAAAAGAAAAAATCATTTTCTCAAATTTAAGCATAAGTCTTCCATTGACTTGGGAAAATATTTTCCGTCGACTCATTTTTTTTAAACAATGCATTTTTCTTAGGTTGGAAATGATATTTTTTATATTTTGGCAGAGGGGTGTAGTGATAATTAAAGCGAAGATGCATAGTACTCTCCAAAAGTAAAAGTAATCTATGCATTTGGTATTTTTCAAAAAGAATATAATACACCTTTTATCCATTTATTTCGTACTTTTTTTGTCTGTGTATTTTTTTATTTATCTAACCAAGTTCCTTTATTTGCACAAATTTTCATTTAGGTCCAACACCATTTAGCAAAATGATTTGGTACATGTCCATGTAGAAATTCACATATTTTATTCGCGTCATTCATTAGTAATGTTCGACGGTCATATCAACTAAATTCGAATGGATTTGATGTTGAAGGGATTTGAAAAAAAATTAGAAAGATTTTATTACCAAATTAAAATTAAAAGGACAGAGACTTCATTAAAAATGCATGATGGTATATGGAAGAAAAGTATAATTTCTCCTTTAAAAAATAAACATATCAAATGGTATCGGGTGGAGTGCGGACAGGCTAACACAACGTTGTTTTGCAATCTCCTATTAAGAGAAAAAAGTTAATCTCATACCCAAAAAATGATTTCATTAATTTAACATGTTTTCGTTTTTTTCGAAATTGGCAGGGAGAGTATATTCAAGTGCTCGAAATAACTCCAATCAAACAACTCGTTATCATCATTAGTGACGGATTTAGCCACGAAAAAAATCCATGGTTAATTAGCGACGAATTTAGCCATGAACTTGGCATTACCAATTTAAAAAATATAAAAATTTTGCGACGAACTCTTATGTTCATTGCTAATTTTGGCGACTTGGCGACGAACTCTTATTTTCGTCGCTAATTTTAACGACGAACAGAAGACTTCGTCGCCAATTTTGCTCCCCGCCCTTTCGTGGCAAATCTCCTCGCCCTAACCCCAATTTTTTTCTCTCTCTCTGCTATTCCTCATATCCCCCCTCTTTCGCCAAACACCTCTCCGTTGCTCCCTCCTTCCCTCCGCTAGCCATGATGGCCTCTGTCACCGCCACCGCCGCCGTTGCCTCCTCCTCCGTTGCCATACGCTCGTTCCGCGCCCACAAGCCCTCCCTTGCCCCAGATCTAGACGAGGTCGGCCGCCGCTCGACCTCGTGCAGATCTAGGCGAGGTCGAGCGTCCCCGCCCATGGCTGCTCCACCTCGCCGTCGCCCAGATCTGGGCTACGGCGAGGGCGAACGGCGGCCATGGGCGAGGTCGGGATCCCGTGCTTCATCGCCGAGGGCCCCGCGATCTCCCAACCGAGGGCCGCTGTGGGGGACTGGTTGATTGCGTGGTGGTCGGGGCGGGATCAACGGGCTTTGCATCGCCCAGGTGCTCACCACGAAGCACCGCGACAAGGCCCCCGACGTGGTCGTCACCTCTTGAGCTTGCTACCTCGGTTCGTCCTCCTCTCGTCTTTCCGCAAGATCAGCGCCGCTTCTCGCCGGACGTGGTTCCTCTCTAGTCCTCGCACAGTAGAAGAGATCTTTAAGGGCTACAGTGCCCAACGCACTGCCCTCGTCCGCGCCCTCACCTACGGTACCGATCGTTGGGCCGTCGCCTCCCTCTTTGGATCTTCACATGCATGCGTTTTTTCTCTTTTTTTCCTGGGTCCGAGTTCGAATGTGCGCGCCGGCAGTGTTTCTTTTTAGTTCTTTGTTTCTGGCTTGACGCCGTTGTTGGTGTTGGGGTGAATTTGTTTCAGATGTGGATGAATTCTATTCGCTCTGCGATCCAGGTGAGCCTCCATGTACTTTGGGTTCCTTGTTCGTTGTTGTTTTTCCTTCGAATTAAAGGGCAAATGCAAGATTGCGCCTTTTAGAGAAAAAGGTTTTGACTTTAGCTTGTGCTGCAATTTTGGAGAAGCGGGATGAGGTATGTGGGAAATGGGTAACTGCTGTTAGGTGATTTTTCTATGAAACTATGGTCAATTTGATTGGGGAAGTGGCTGTGGTGGGTTGATAAGAAAGGGGCTAAGTGTGCTTTAGGTTATTGTTGGTTCTTTTTATTCATGATCTGAAAGGAAATTCTTTATTTTTTGCTTTGATATCTTAATGGGTATTTCAGTTGTGATTACGGACTCCAAATGTTAAAGCTCCTTTTCTAGAGATGGAATGAAATGCACGAACTGGCTGTCTTTGGTGGCTGTGCATAATGATTGTTCGTTGCTCTCTGTGGCCTTCTACTTTGGTGCTCGACTTAACCGCAATGAGAGGTACTTTCTTTTTGCTTGCACTTGCTGAAGATTGTCATTGCATATGCGGCATACTCAAAGGATCTGTTGAGGTCAGTATTGTGATTCTGGGTGCCTTACATCCCAACTCAGCTAGGCAGCCAGTTAATCAAGCAATTAAGAGATACCAATAGAAATTTAATGGTGCTAGCTTATTCTAGTAAAAAAGCCATTCTGCAATCTTTCACCAAGTTTGGGTTTTGAATTAGGTACAACAACTTGAAGCCATTGGGTTTGGGCAGAAATAAAATTGAGCAGATATGAAACAATTTGTTTGGGCTGCTTATCTGAAGTGTATTATTTAGTATTTTGCATCTAAATTCCTGTATTTATTGTCGAAAGAATGACTGGTTCCTTCAATCATCATCTCTTCACTTTGTTAGTCTTTATTGTTGAGAGATCCATAAAGAAAAAGGTCCAGTAATGAAACTATTTTCACTGTCCCGGAAAATGGCCTTAGTTCCCACATCTAGAAAGTTAAATAATTATTTGTGTATTGAAACATATTGAATAATAAATATCCATGTGTGGCTTGAATAGATCAACTCTAATATGACACGGTGTCATGCAGAGATTGCCACAATGTTAAGTACTACCTAGGGTGACTAGAGAAGTTGAGCTGCTTTTTAAAAAAAGATGCTTTATATCTTGTTCTTTGTGTGAACTGTCATACATGTTTCTTGGTGATGTGGAAGGTGAGGCTGTAGATGCTTCTTTTCCCCTTTGAGGACTTTGTCGTCTCATTTTCTTGTGTATGGTTATATTATGGTGATAGCCTCTTCAGGACTCTCTAAGTTATGGGTTCACAGTAAAGGGATTGGGATTACAAGGTATGAAATACCTGGATGTCCTTTTATAATATATATATGTATCTTTAGTACCTTGGTCTCCCCTGATTATGTTGGAGAGTGTGGTTTTGGTTTTGAGGAAGTAACTTAAACATATCGAGAACCTATAGTAGCAAATTGAACCTAAGCTATTCTACATTGTTTTGGCATGATACTTAGTATTCTTGTTTGAAATAACAGGAGGAAGGATGTTGTATCTTTCTTAGGTAAGTTGGCTAATGAAGGGAAGGATGTTGGTATCTTTCTTGGGTAAGTTGGCCAATGAAGAGATGGTCAATGCAATGCATGTTCTGCTTTTGTATCTACGAAGTGCTCCAGATGATGAAAGACCTTTGGTTGCCATACTTATGCTGCACTTTGATCTAATAGTATACTTTCTTGACTATTCATTTTGTAGTTTTTGGGATTTTATTGGATTTTGAATTTGATATTTGTAACTTCTCTTCTTGCCCATTTTTGAGTTGCATATGTAAGATATGCCTCGGTGAGTATGACGAAATTTTATGGTGATTAACTTGGTATTGGAATTTGAAGATGCAGTGTGAATCTGCAGATTTAATGAAGCCTACTCTTATTTTTTGGTTATCTATTCTAGAAAATTATGGCTAAGATAACACTTTGGTGCAGGTAGAACCTCGGAAGTACAGCATATACAGAGAGAGGCTATCGTGGCAATTTCTACATAAGTTATGCAAATGAGAGGTTACAACGACATTTCAACTAGCATCTGTTAAAACTGGAGCAGGAAGTGAGCATCACACATGGACCGTATCTTTAGTAGTTTTGTTTAGTATTTATATGATGGGGATTATGTTTAAATTCGTTGCAAAATTTGCGAATTTTTAGCGATAAATTTTGCAATGAATTTTCCCACGAATTTAGCCATCGATTTTTTTTTTCGTTGCAATTTACCAACGAAAATTGAAATTTTTTTGCGGCAAAATTCGAGATTTCCCATGATATTTGCAACGAATATTTTGTGACAAATTTTCCAACGAATTTTGCAACTAATTTAGTCACGAATTTTGCAACGAATAATTAGCCACGAATTAATTTTCGTCGCAAATTACCAACGAAAATTCAAATTTTCATCGCAAAATTTTGCGAAAAAAAATTCCAACAAATTTTTTTGTTTGTGGCAAAATATCGGGTTTTTCAATTTCGTGGGAAAATTCATGGGAAATTTCCCACGAATTTTCCCACGAATTGAAAAAAGCCGAAAATTTGAATTTCGTGGGAAAATTCGTGGGAAATTTCTCACGAATTTTCCAACGAATAGTTTGCGATAAATTTTCCAACGAATTTTCCATAGCCACGAAATTTGCAATGAATAATTAGCCACGAATTAATTTTCGTTGCAAATTACCAACGAATATTAAAATTTTCGTCGCAAAAATTTACGGAAAAAATTTCTGACGAATTTTTTTGTTCGTGGCAAAATACCCAATTTTTCAATTTCGTGGCAAAATTTGTGGGAAATTTCCCACGAATTTTGCCACGAAATTGAAAAAAAGCCTATGCTGAAAATTTGAATTTTGTGCCAAAATTAGTGGGAAATTTCCCACGAATTTTGCAACGAATATTTTGCGATCAATTTTCTAACGAATTTTGCAACGAATAATTAGCCACGAATTAATTTTCGTCGCAAATTACCAACGAAAATTCAAATTTTCGTCGCAAAATTTTGCGAAAAAATACCGGATTTTTCAAATTCGTGGGAAATTTCCCACGAATTTTCCAACGAAATTCAGCTTTTTTCAATTTCGTTGGAAAATTCATGGGAAATTTCCCACGAATTTTCCAACGAATAGTAAAAAAAGTCGAAAATTTGAATTTTGTTTCCCACGAATTTTGCAACGAAATTCAAATTTTCGGCTTTTTTCAATTCGTGGGAAAATTCGTGGGAAATTTCCCATGAATTTTCCCACGAATTTGAAAAACCCAGTATTTTTTCGCAAAATTCCAACGAAATTCGACTTTTTTCAATTTCGTTGGAAAATTCATGGGAAATTTCCCACGAATTTTCCAACGAATAGTAAAAAAAGTCGAAAATTTGAATTTTGCTGGAAAATTCGTGAGAAATTTTCCACGAGTTTTCCAACGAAATTCAAATTTTCGGCTTTTTTCAAATTCGTGGGAAAATTCGTGGGAAATTTCCCACGAATTTTCCAACGAAATTCAAATTTTCGACTTTTTTTTTACTATTTATTGGAAATTCGTTGGAAATTTCCCACGAATTTTCCAACGAATTTTCCATAGCCATGAAATTTGCAATGAATAATTAGCGACGAATTAATTTTCGTCGCAAATTACCAACGAATATTCAGATTTTCGTTGCAAAAATTTATGAAAAAAATTTCCGACGAATTTTTTTGTTCGTGGCAAAATATCGGGTTTTTCAATTTCGTGGGAAAATTCGTGGGAAATTTCCCACGAATTTTGCAACGACCCTGTTTTCATCGGAAATTACCAACGAAAAATTAAAATTTTTTGTCGCGAAAAATTTCCGACGCCGAATTAGCGACGAATAAAATTCGTTGCTAATTTTGTTGGAAATTAACAAATTTTACCACGAAAAATTACCGACGAATTTTGCCACGATTTTTGCAACGAATAAATTAGCGACGACATTTCCAACGAAGTTTCCAACGAATTTTCCGACGAAGTTTCCAACGAATTTTTGCGACGAAAAAATTTCGTCGAAAATTACCAACGAAAATTTAAATTTTTCGTCGGAAAAATTTGCGACGACGAATTACCAACGAATTTTTGTTCGTCGCTAATTTCGTTGGAAATTCGTTTTCCAACGAATTTTGCAAAATTTTTTGTTGGAATATTCGTTGCAAAACGGCGGTTTTTTTGTGGTGGAGAGAGAGAGAGAGAGAGAGAGAGAGAGCCTCAATGGGACGTAAAGAAAGAGGATATGGCCCAAAAAAATTATGTGTGTGAAACATCAATGTCTAACCTTGTATATATTGCCTTGAGATAGCATGATAGCATGCCAGACAGACATAGCAAGAGGAAGGTATAGAAAAACAGCAATACGATCGAATCAGCCACTCATAGAGACACTCATGATTCATTTTTCAAGTTCCAAAAAAGCAGAGTAGGATCTAAAACTGTGATCTTGCGATGACCTAACACTTGAGCCCAACACGAAATCAAAATGATGAATAAATCATTGCTCTTCAACCATTTCTTTCGGTTTAAGCATTTCTTCGAATAGATGGTGAGCAAGCATGCCTCCACAGAATATTTCAGATTAAACACGATTTATGTACCATAAAGAAAACAAAGCAAAGAGTTAATAACCTAACCTGTGTGGTCTTTCCGCATCCATTCTCACTAGATATAAGAACTACCTCCTTTGTATGCAGAACAAGCAATAAGTCCAAGGATGATTTAAAGATTTTAGTCAAGCATATGTCTAGAAAAGTCCTTGAATGACAGCATTGGAAATTAGCACACTAAAAACAAATGGATATGTTCTATAAGAATAACCTATAAGATATTAAGCATATGGTAAAAAAAAACCTGATGACAATCTACAGATGACGTGATGACATCCCTGAAGGATGCAATTGGAAGCTTAGACCACTCTTCAGTAATATGCATGTGTAAAATCAGAAAAGTTTTGAGATAATCAGCAGCAAGCTTGGGAGCAAAAATTGAACTCATTCAAATCTGTACCTCTCGAAGTTAGGGCGGAGCGGGGGCATGGAACAGCTTCATCGAATGGTGGTGACAACTGCAAGACGTCGAGGCAGACGTGGAGGCGTCGATTAGGGCTAGGGCAATGGCGTCAGCCTCGGCGTCGAGAGGTGCAAAGCGAGTCGAGGCGGAGGTGGAGGGCATTGGCCTCGGCTAGGCTTAGGGCGGTAGCTAGGGCGTCGGGCTTTGTCGTCAACGTCAGCATCAGCTAGGGCTAGGGCTAGGGCTGTGGGCCTTCATCGTTGGGGTCAGAGGCGGCGTCGAAGGCGTTGCGTCGGAGGGAAAGCGAGTTCTCAGAGTCGGAGGCGGCGTTGGAAGCGGCGTCAAAGGTGTTGTGTCTGGGAGGAGAGAGATGTTGGGAGCGCGAGCGTGTAGAGTGTTAGAGTCGGCGTTTGCGTCTATGTCAGAGTTGGAGGCGTCGGCGTCGGCATCGGCGTCGGAGGCGGTGTCGGAGGCGGTGTCGAAGGAGTCGAAGGGAGCTCGAAGTTCTGAGCAAATCCAGGAGGAGAGAGAGAGGTTGGGGGCTGCCGAGAGATGAAAGAGAGGTGCTTTATTTTGTAAATTGGAGATGTTTGATCGGGTGGGGTCCCTCGACACGTGTCGCATGGAGAGGTACTCGTGTTTTTGCCACCGTGGAATCAGCACCCAATATTTTCTCCCTCCCACCCACCCTTCCACCCATCAACCAACGCGCGTCGTACCGAAGCTTCAAATCCACGTTTACGACTTTTCAGACACGTCTCTGTCACGTAGAGACGACCCAGCTCAAGCTATCAGCAGAAACGGTTTGACGATTCAAACCCACAAGCGAGAAAGTCCTCGTCAGTCCTTTGAACAAAACGGCGTCTCCCTCGCCAGCTGGTCTGGTCCCGACGCTCCATTGAAGAAGCAGAGCGTGTACCGGTGGCGAAGCTTTGAGCTGTCGTCTCTTCTCGCTCGCCACTTGCGACTGCTCCTCTTGTGCATGCACTTGTGCCCGCGAGGGGAATAGTTTCGAGCTTCTTCGCAGTGGGTCGCTCGCTCACTCGCACGTCGACCTCACGGGGATCGAAGAAATCGAGGGAAGCATCCAGTCTTCTTCCTCTTCGGTTCATCGGTGGAAGCACGACGTGTTCGTGAGCTTCAGGGGCGGGGACATAAGGTTGAACTTCGCGTCCCATCTCTTTCGCAAGCTGAAGCAGGCGGGGATCTACTACTTCGAGGACAATGACAAGGTGGAGACCGGGAACCTCATCGAGTCCAAGCTGCTCGACGCGATTCGCCATTCTAGGGTTTCTCTCCTCGTGTTCACCACCAACTACGCGGACTCGAGATGGTGCTTGAACGAGCTGGTGGAGATCCTGGAGTGCCACAGGAGGTTCGGACAGGATCACGTGATTCTGCCTATCTTCTACGATGTTGAGCCAAGGGACGTTCGGAAACAGAGCGGGCCATTCGGGGATGGTTTCGGAAGGTGTTTAGCCACCCAGACTGACGATTTGCTGGTGCAGAAGTGGAGGGATTCGCTTAAAGAAGCCGGGAATCTATCGGGATTTCATTTGAATAATGATGCTAATGGGTAATGCTTCTGCAAGAAACTTATCTTCTTCTTAGTCGTATCAGTCACTCGCCGCAAAAGCTCATATTGGTGCTCGATTTGAACTCTACTGCTGATTGAATTTAGTTCATGCGTTTCTTGCTTATATGCCGATGGCGTCTCCAGGCTATAGTTAGTCATATTTGAACTTGTTCTTCACATACAACTGCAGGGATCAATTGCTTTTCGTCAAGCAATTTGTAGGACATCTCTTGAAGATTATTCACAGAACAAGCTCCCCCTATCCTATTGGAGTAGATTCCTTTGTAGGCGATTTGATATCATTGCTGAAAATTGGGTCAGAAGATGGTGTCCGTGTTGTTGGAATATGGGGAATAAAAGGAATTGGTAAGACAACCGTGGCCAAAGTCGTTTGCAATCGCCTTTATAGGGAATTTGAAGGTGTTGTTAGCTTACTTGAAAATATTGGAGATGCAGACCAAGGTACTGTTTTACTTCTTTTAAAGAGACATCTCCGTGATGTTCTGCAGGTACAAGATCTAGAAATTTATCATTTTAACAGCAACGTCAATGATATAAAAAATATACTCCGTCGAAAAAGGATCCTTCTAGTTCTTGATGACATCACTAACAAGGATCAAATTAAGTATTTTGGTGCTGGGGATCGAGAATGATTCCAATATGGGAGTAGAATCTTGATAACTACAAGAGAAGTATTCATGTCTTCTTCTTCTTCTCATCAGTGGAAACACGATGTGTTCGTGAGTTTCAGAGGTAAGGATGTGAGGAAAAACTTCATATCGCACCTCTGCCAGGGGATGGACCAGGCGGGGATTGACTACTTCAGCGATGAAGACAGAGAGGACACCGGAAAGGAAATCAAGTGCAAGCTCTCGAGAGCCATCGGCCATGCGAGGTTTGCCCTTGTTGTATTCTCCCCGAACTATGCTGACTCCAAGTGGTGCATGAACGAGCTGGTTGAGATCCTCGAGTGCAATAGGCAGCTCAAGAACCATGGCCACGTTGTTGTTGTTGTCTTTCTGGGCGTGGACCCGGCCGATGTTTCGAAGCTGACGAGCGGAAGCGAATTCACACGAGGTTTCGAGAAGTTGTGTGGGGAAACAGACGATGGGCAGATACAAATATGGAGGGATTCCCTAAGGGAGGCTAAGCATTTGTCGGGTTTCCATTTGAAGAACCACGCCAATGGGTACGTACCTGTGATTCATACTTCATGTGAAAGCTTAGCATAGCCATCTGTGATTTTTCTTTTTTGATGTTATTTCTTGGTTTGCCTGCTTTTTAGATGGAGTTTGGGTATAATCGGCAGAATCGGTTTTCCCGAGGGAATGGAACAAGTAGAAGTCTCTTTCGACTTTCCTGAAAATTCTTGTTGCCGTATTTTGAAAATTATTACGTGTTGATTTCAAGATTTCTGATGTAAAATACATGTAGTTTAAAAAATATATAACCACTTTTCATTTCGATATTATTTTGCATTCTAAATTTTGAAAACTTAAAATTTGCACCTCAAAACACAATCCCCAATCCAAAAAGCTCAATCTACTCTAGAACTCATCCATACCTTAAATCTCTCTCTCTCCCACACACACACATGCTTTGTGTGTCCCCCTCTTCTCGGCCATGGCCAGCGTCGACACATGAGTCGAACCCCGCAGATCTGAGTTAAGCTAAATGCCTACGGAGCTTGGGTCGTGGCTCAGCTGGGGTGGCGGGTGTCGATGGCTAGGCGGACATTGGCCGCACCGGGAGTGGCTGACCAGTGCGTGGGTAGGTAGGATTTTGGAAAAGTGGGTTTTTATTGTGGGTGGATTTGAAATGGTGAAGATGTTTTTTGATATTTTTCCCGTAAATTAGTCAGGAAGCCAAAACAAAAAGCCGCATTAAATATTCCCTAGGTTTGTACTGTGCATTGTTGGGAATTGGGGAACATAAATGAAAACTATAAACTGAGGCAAATTAAAACAAGATAGCTAGAGTTAACTATTATTCTTCCCCTAAAAGGTCCTTGTCCCTGTGAGCTTTCCCACCTTTTTGGGCAAAATTTTGGGGTTTCGCACCTAAAAACATGAGCACATAGTAGAAATGGGGAAAAGTATTGACGAAGAATACTTTTTGCTTTTATATTTACTCTTTAGGGACTTAATCAGAAATGTGTTGTTTTTTCGTATGCACAGTATGACGTAACGCAAGACGATCGAGAAACACCACAAAAAAAAAACTAGACGCACCCTCCTCTACCCTAGGATGAGGTTACTATCGAAATTAGAGCTTAGTTAGTCACCATTTCTTTGTTGCACATGCCAATGCCTGTAGTGATTTAGTCAAGCTTGATTTGTTCTATTTATATTTCAAATACCTACATAATAGAAATTCGAGTCCATATGTTGTCTCTTGGGTATATGTGTATGTTTATTTTCTCACGCATATTGCTCATATAAATTTGGTACTAAATTTGGTACTAACATTTAACATCAGCAATGAAGCGCAGCTCACTAAAATAATAATCAAGTACCTTGCCGAGAAGACTCGTCCGACACGATCTCTCTACTTTGTGAAAAATGCAATTGGAGTAGCTCATTTGGCAAAAGATGTGATTTCCTTGCTGAAAAATGGTGGAGAGGAGGATGTGCGCATGGTAGGCATATGGGGTACGGAAGGAATAGGTAAAACAACAGTGGCCGGAGTTGCTTGTGACAGCATTATTGGCGACTTTGACTGTTTTGTCTCTCTCGATAAAATTGGAGAAGCAAATCGGAGCGATCTTCTTGGCTTGCAGAAGAAGTTACTCCAAAATCTCATGAAGGCGAAAGGATTAAAGATGTACGACATTCATTCCAACATCAATGAGATAAAGAGTAGTATGCGTCGTAAAAAGATACTTCTTATACTTAACGATGTTACTAAGAAAGAACAAATGGACTATTTCGCCGCTGGAGAGCGAGAATCGTTTCACCCTGGGAGTAGAATTTTGATCACGACAAGAGATCCAAATTTGCTGAAAGTTCTCAAGGTAGATGACAAGTACATCGTTAAAGGATTGAGTCATAATGAAGCACTTCAACTCTTTTGTCACCATGCCTTCAAGAGAGAAGAACCTAAACAAGGTTATGAGGAGCTGTCTGAAAGTTTAATTCATTATGCAGGAGGTCATCCATTGGCCCTTAAAAGATTAGGTTCCTACCTTAGTGATTTGTCAAAAGATCATTGGCATAAACTATTGGACAAGTTGGCGAGAAGCCCTTATCTTGATTGCATCGATGGAGTTTGTAGTTCACTCTCTCTCCCATTGCAATCCGTTGGGCCATATGGAGGTCAAGGTGGCGGTCATTATGATGATGGAACATACACTGGCGTAAGGCAAATCAGTGTCCTCGTTAAGTCGGTTATCGATTCCATCACCATCGATTATGATCAAGATGGGTGTTTGATACGTTCATTGGAGCATGGCGGACATCCTGATGGCAAAATTTTTTCGGTTAGTATCTGCTTCTCTTGAAAGAATCATTGGGTAATAAATTTGTTACATCTAAATCATCATGATTAAGAGATGGATAGAAGTAATCATGTGCTTACATAATACACATCATTAGCATATGACGCAAAGAAGCAATAACCCCTTATATGATTAATATAAACTCTCAAATAGTATTGTTGAAAAGAAGTCCACCTAGATGGAGGAATACACCAAAAGGACGGGAAAAAGTATGAAAGTTAGGTTGCATGTATATATACATAGATATGTATATAAAAGAGAATGGAGATACTTACAAAAATTCTTGCACTTGGTACAGGTCCAATTAGATTATCCAAATGAATACCTGACTTCAATCTCCGGCCATATAAGAGACTACCAAGCTCCTATTGCTATTCTATCTCTTAAATTCCGTACCAACAGAAAGACATATGGACCATTTGGCTACGAAGAAGGGCAATCTTTTCATTTTCCACAAGTTGTTGGCAGAAGAATTATTGGGTTTCATGGAAAAAGTGGCAGTCATCTAGATTCAATTGGAGCACACTTTGGGCCAATTTCTCATGCATATCCTTTTGAAGCTTTTGGACCATGTGGGGGTGATAAAGGTGAGGACATTTGGGACGATGGGAGATATACCGATGTGAGGGAAATCATTGTATATGTAGGCTTCGATTCAAAAACAGTCAAGTCTATCTCTATTACATATGACAAGTATGGACGTCCAGTTGGTCCCTTCACACATGGCACAAGTGGAGTAGAAGACGAAAAATCTGAGGTAAGTCATTAGTATGTTCTTTTTTCAAAAAGAAAAAAAAAAAAGGATTGTATAGCTGAGTTGGGCACATTTAATTTAGGGTTAATACCATAAAAAATCCCAAATTAGTATACCTGTGACAAATTACCTTCTGTTAATATCCGTTAAATTTTACTGTCAAATTGCTGAGTTGAATGACACATGACTGTTGATGGATGCACCATTTTAGGGTTTTAGCTTCCTTTTATCACATGTGTACCAGTTTATAGTTTTTCATGGTATTAATACAATCTAACGGAAACTAACGGAGGGTGAATTGTCAGAAATGTACTAGTTTGCTGTTTTTGGTGATTAAAAAATTAGTTTGGGATATATTTGTCACAAGTGTGCCGATTTGGAATTTTTTGTAGTCAAAAAATTAGTTTTAGGTAAATTTATCACATGTGTGCCAATTTGGAGTTTTTCATGATATTAGTCCTCTAAAATAGATGGCCCAAAAAGAGTTAAAAGGAAACATCATAAGAATGAAACATCACAAAACCAAGAAAAGTGAACATAATTATCATCCTTAGAAATATGCTATTTTCATATGTTCAATCTCATCTCTCGAATTTTCCTCTTGCTTTCCTCACCTCTTCTCAAATTTTAATTTTTGTTTTCTCAGATTAAGCTTGACCATCCGAATGAGTACTTGACTTCCATCTCGGGTTCCACTATTGAAGGTTTACAACACAGCATCCTTCAGTCATTGACAATCCATACTAATAAGAGGAAATGGGGACCGTTTGGAACAGCTGATAAAGGGAGAGAATTTTCGTTTCCATACACCGGCGGCAAAATTGTTGGGTTTCACGGAAGGTGCAATGGCTCTCATCTCGAGTCCATTGGAGCTTCTTATGAACCGATTCCTCATACATATCCCGTTAAGGTTTTAGGGCCTTTTGGAGGTGCGGGTGGAGATTCCTGGGATGATGGACAGTACATGCATATAAGTAGAATTGTTGTTTGGTATGGATTGGTCATTGATTCTATCGCTTTTGATTACGTCGACGCCAACGGTTCCATACGATCAACTAGGCATGGTGGAAATGGCGGGGAGAATACTTCCGAGGTTGTATCTAGACTCTTTCTTTTTCTCTTTCTTCGATCCTGCTTGAGTGCCATAAGTTAATCTTTCTAGCTTAGTATAGCATTAGTCGATTACGGAATTATTGAACCTTTTCTTAACAATTGCTCCGCTAATGCACTTGAAAACCTCATGCCAGAGTTACATGAGGATCAGCATGATTGTTAGAAAACCAACTCGAAGAAATAATGGCTTCACTTTATTGAGATTAGGCAAAGATAAACCTAGCCATAAACAAGAAGTTCCTTTTTATTTAGAAAGTGAAATGTATTAGGAACATAACCTATACAAATCTTAAGGTATATAAAGAAGAACTTCCCATACAAAAAAAGTTTAGCTCATTTTGAATCAAATGCTTGATCTTTTCGTTTTGGAGCTTCTAGTCCCCCAAAACGGTGAAGGTTCCACAATTTTGGGCATTCACTTAATCTTGTTAGGTATAAGGGCTTATAACTCTTCGTACAAAAGAGGCTGTCTCTTCGCACATCATCAATTAGCTATTGCAGTTCTTTTCTTGATAGCAGGTCACCTGTATAGGACCAACAGAGGCACCAGTCCTGGTATAAAAGATATTTTAGAGGTGCTTTTCCTTGTGTGGATCCTACTTCAATGGGAACTTGATGAGTCAGTCCGCCTTCACGTCTTGCTTTTACTGCTATATCGGGAGTTACTCCACTATGGATATGATCCCTGAAATAGGTTGATTTTATATTATTCTTCAATTCGAACTAGCAAAAGCAATGTCTCCTTGCATGATATGAATTCCAAACATTCATTATCTGGATTTGAACAATTCGAATGACTTATCCCTCAGGCCACTTTATTATTGAGAGAATGAGGAGTGAATCGAAAGGCTTCCATTTTCTTAAGATATTTTATACATCTGAATCATATTTAAAAAGGAAATTACCAATTTATTTTGCTCGTCAAATGATGCGACAAATAGTCACTCATGTGGAATGTTTCTTTGGGGCCTCTTTGCAGGTTACATTGGTATACCCGCATGAGTACATAACTTCTTTTTCTGGATATATCAACTCATATAATGGTCTCAGTCGAATAAACTCGCTCGCATTTCGAACCAACAAAAGAATGTGGGGACCGATTGGGAAAGAGGAAGGGAAGTACTTTTCCTTGCCATCAGAAGTGGGGAAAATTGTTGGATTTTTTGGGAGAAGTAGTACTTTTCTTGATTCTATTGGAGCACACATTGAGCTCTTCTCGAACAAGCTGTATCCCTTCAAATCAGTGGGGTTATTTGGGGGTTCAGGTGGTTCATCTTGGGATGATGGCAACCACCATGCTAACGTGAGGAAAATCGTAATTGTATTCGAACCAAGTAGAGAACCGATCATCGAGTCAATCACATTCCAATACGAAGAGGAGGATAAAGTTCCATGGCCATCTAAAAGACATGGTGGTACAGCTCAAGGCAAGATCCATGAAGTAAGTCCTCGTACATATTCCTCATTGAAATTTTGCATGTGTTACTGATCATGAGTTTGATATAGTCGTGCCCCACTAATCTATGCAGATTGATCTAAATGATTCGGATGAGTATCTAACTTCGATATCGGGGTACATAAGAAGTTCTAGTTCTTGTCCCACCGTCATTCGCTCGCTCACCTTTCAAAGTAACAAGCGGACGATTGGACCATTTGGCGATGAAAAAGGAGTCTACTTCTCATCGCCTACAACGGGTGGCAAAATAATCGGATTTTATGGAAGAAGTGGCGACCATCTTGATGCAATCGGAGCATATTTTGAGCCAATCTCTCATCTTTACCCGATCAAATCAATTGGACCATTTGGAGGCCCAGGTGGGAGCGCCTGGGATGATGGTAAATTCAGTGGTGTGAGGGAGATTGAGATCATGCACGACGATATCATCCACTACATTTTCTTTTGTTATGACAAGAATGGTCAGCCGGTTTGCTCAGGTACACATGGTGCTGATACCAGAAAAGGCAAGGCCAATGTCACCAGGGTTAGTTTTTCCTCTTCACTTTTCTCGCTAAGTATACTATCAGTTGTTTATTCATAGGTTTGACTGATTGGTGACGATCAAGATTGTTCGAGAGTACCTTAGTTACTGGTCCCTCATGCGGGTTTAGCGCATGTCCCATATGTCGTTGTATAGTTTTATATGAAAGCTGTGTATCTTCACTGTTTTATCCTGCTAAATTTATCACTTCAATTCTACCAAGCCAAACTTTATGAAAGATAAAATGTGTGCAGGTTAGATTGGATTATCCACAAGAGTACTTGACATCAATTTCTGGTTACAAGCGAGAGAACTATGAACCCATCATTGTTCACTCGCTCACATTTCATAGCAATAAAGGAAGACATGGTCCCTTCGGCAAGGAAATAGGACGGTATTTCGGGTATCCATCGACTGGAGGCAAAATCATCGGCTTTTATGGAAGATCCGGTTTAGATCTCGATTCTATCGGAGTATATTCAGAACCGATATCACACATGTACCCTTTCAAGTCGCTCGGACCGTTCGGAGGTCAAGGTGGAGATCCTTGGGATGATGGAGTACATAGTGATGTGAGAGGATTTGAGATTGTGGTTGGATCTGTGATTGAGTCCATCAGAGTTGAATACGATTATAATGGTTCCTCGATTCAATGCTCTAAACACGGTGGAGATCATGGCGACAGACATGAGGTGAGTTCCTGGATTTACGTTTAGAGGAGTTAGGAATTCACGTTATCGTAGGAGTTTTGTGTCATAGGATATGATCAAATGAAGCATAGAAGGTAATTAATCGCGGGGTTCTCCAAGGCTGGGTAGACTTTTTGTGTCTTGATTGTTGGGCAATCAGGGACCTTCTTTTAGTGCGCTTTTCTAAACAAAAAGTTTTACTTGTTTGACTTTCCCTAATTTCCAACCAAAGCTAGAAATCTATATATTTACTATACTTCAAGAAAATTACAAAATGCTGCACATAATTTCAATTGAACATATGCACTTAAAGATTTTGGTATTTAATTTCGGAAAAAAAAGTCTAATCTCAAATCTAATATACACATATAACAGTGGGTAATGCTCGCGCGGGGTTGAGCCACGTGGCACACTCAAATGTGAACTTTTTCCAGCAGTTTGTTTTCCATTGTCACTTTAGCAAATTCCTATCCCTAACAAATCTCTAAATCTACATTCCTAATTCTCATGTGTATTTTGGTAAAATATTATATATATATATGTGTGTGTGTGTGTGTGTGTGTGTGTGTGTGTGTGTGTGTGGATTTTGTATGGAGATAAATGTATGCTATTTTTGCAAAAATAATTGTTTATAATGAGGTTTTGAAAGAGTTTAACAATTTAGGGATATCTATCTCATATTGACTCATATTTAAAAAGTAATAATTAAAAGATCAATCTAATATGGGGTCAATATTTGACGAATAAATACTATGTAAGTCATATTTGAAAAATAGTAAAAATACTAATGATCAATCTCATATTCGACTCATATTTGAAAAATATATAATATTAAAAGAATAATAAAAAATCTATCATCGCAAAAAATCATGTAATATAAAAATTTAAATGAATGTAATTAAATGAACCATCGGAAGGTAGGTGTGTGTGTGTGTAGGGTTCAATTACATGACCCTGTATATTTCAATAATAGTATAACAAAATGTATTATAAGTGATGATTGAAAAATTGTATGATAAATTTAGAGGATTTGTTGCAGAGAGTGCAAGAAGTAGATCAAGGAGATCTTTGGAGGAGAAGATAAAAAAGGAGAACTATTAGTGAATTTTAAGTTTAGGCTGACATGTGGATGAATTTGATCACCGCAACTATTTCCAAATACACAGGTCACTCATCCAGTGATGAATGTGTAAAAAGTGCTTTACATTAGCAATGGACCTAATAAAATCTTAAAAAAAACGTTATAGAATAAAGAGAGATGTACTAAAGTTGTTAGAAGATTTTGTTGTCCGAGCTAAAATTCAAGTGATAAGTGACAGCAAAAAATCAAAATTCAGGTAAAAAGAAAAGGTATGACCACCTAATGCACTACTTTAGATTGTTAGCGAACCATCACATATTTCAATAGTGTTGTTGGCAAGTGAAAGCTAAAAGGAGTTTGAATTGGCTAATTGTGCAGGTCAAGCTAGATTATCCCAAGGAGCGTTTGAATTCCATATCAGGTTACATAAGAGAAACTGGAGGTTCTCCGCCCACTGTTATCCAATCTCTAAAAATACAAACCACCAGATGTACCTATGGACCGTTTGGCAAGGAAAAGGGCAAGAAATTTTGTATACCGTTGGATGCCATTGGTGGCAGGATCATCGGGTTTTATGGACGGTCTGGATCACATCTCGATTCGATTGGAGCACGTTTGGAACCATATAATTAGGCTAAGTTATAGCATGTTATTATTAGTGATTATCGTTGCAATGGCATTTCTGCAATATAATCATGAGTGGTTGCTTTGCATTGCAATGGTTCGTTCAGTTTAACACTGGGAAACCATGTCTTAGGTAAAGCAAAAAAAAAATGCGATTCCCCGTTTCCTTTTTATCTACTTGCTCTATGAGTCTTAAAAAACATTTCATAATAACTTCAGAAAACCTGGTGTCTCGTTTTTATCCCTTGTCTTCAGTTTGTGAAGAAAATATGAGAATTTCGCTTTTTCTTTTCCTTCATTTTCAGGATCATCTCTCGTCTTGTGGGTTTGGGTTCTTAAGTTTTTGGTTCTTTTCTTACAGCATAGAACACTCTCGTTCAAAGTGTTTTTTTCTTGGCCAATAAAACTTGTGATGCTCTTCATCTTGGGCCTTGTATTCTACGGCAAGCTTGGATACCGCCGTATGGCAAGGGTACTGTTGACTCACGAATTGATGGTTATGAGTTAGATTTTTTGTCCTGAGAACTCAAATTTAAGTGGAGTCATGGCTATGGGTTGCCATGCTATTATTAAGAAATAAGAAGGGATAGGAAAATTACCAAAAAAAAATTCTAAACTTATTACGTTTGTGTCAATTCAGCCTTAAACCTTTTAATTTGATCAATTCAGTCACAAACCTTTTGTATATTGCCCATTTCAGTCCTATTGCCTGAAAAAGTCTAACATGAGATACCCAGTCAGTGCCGGTCATCCTACTTGGATGGCAGACGCTGATGTGATCGTTGGAAAATAAAAACATTATCATTTCCTTAAAAAAAAAACTCTACTTTATCAAAGCCCCAATTTGGATTTAGACAAATCCCAAACCACAAAATCGGGAAGAGCCCTAACTGTTCTTAGAATTTCTGCATATCAAATCTCATCTTGCTTCAATCATGTTCGTTAACCACAAAATCATCAAGCCGAGTCTTCTCAGTCGTCATCCCCCCCTTCATGAACCAAACCCCAAATTACCTGAAGTCCCAATTTGGATTCCACCAAAATCGTGAAGAACTCGAATTTCTCTCAATTTTTCTCCCAATTTTTCTCCCAAATTCGATCGCTTCTTACCATTTCCCTCGAGCCACGTTCATCTTCCATCAAATCAATAGTGGTCAAGTCCCCCATTTCGCCCAAGGCTCGTTGGACGCCCACTCGGCACCTTCGCCCAGATTCGCTCATCCAAACCGCGAAGATTTGGAAACATGAATCTTGCCTTGTTTACGTGAGAAAGGACAGGAGCAAAGCAAGTGGCCAGGGACCTTAAAAGGAGAGGGAGAGGACACTGGTAGGGGAGTTCGGTTTTGGTGAGTGGCCGAACAGAGGGGCCGCACAAGGGTTGGAAGCCGAGAGAGAAGAGACAGAGCGTGAGGGAGTTCGGTTTTGGTAGGTCCTGTTTCGCCGGTTTTCATTTTCGTTTTAATTTGGGCTCGACCCACCGTTTTCCCAAGGATCCCGGTTTGGCAGCACTGAGACGGTCAACTATACCTCGATTCGTCGAGATCGTCTACCGGCCGTTGCCACCAAGTCGGGTAGGAACCGCGGCAGGTCTCGCCTGAGCTCCGCCCACGCCCCTGTTTTGTCTTCTGGGGCTTCAGTTTTGCTCTGTTTCGGGCATGACGGATAGGAGCTCGTGGCCGTCCAGTTCGCGCGAGCTCCGGCCCCATTCCGTCCTTCGTCTGTGTGCTGTGTGTGTCGCTGTTCGTGTGTTGAGAGCCCTGGCTCGTGTTTGAGTCTCGGTTGAGCCAAAAATCATTCCTTTTTTAAGCGGCCACCAAGTGTTCGACAAAACGACTAAGTGAGATCCAGTTTTGGTTCGTCAGTTTTTTGGCCGGCGTCAAGTCGCCCGCACGTGCCGCATTTCTTTTTGGCGTCCCTGTGGTGTTTTAGTGTTCCGAGCGTCGGCCGACAGCTCCCAACCGCCGCCGTTGCTTCGTTTGGAAGTTGGTCGGGGGTTGCCCCTGGCCGGCGGCGCCAAAGCCGGCCGGGGAACGGCTGCCCGGGTGGAGGCTGGGCCTCGACCCGGGATGGCCGGGGCGACGCTGGAGCGTGGCATTGCCAGGCCGAGGCAAGTGGCATCTCGGCCGCCTTTGTCGAGTCCCCGCGATGCAGGGGAATGCCGGGGGTCAGAGTCGGGTCTGTGGCTGCTTCCGGGTCAGGCAAAGTCAGGTCGGATCCGGGTTGGGCTAAAAGCCTGACCGGGTTCCCTTTATTTATTTATTTATTTATTTCTTTTCTCCTTGTGGCCGGGCTTTTTTTATTTCCACCGGGCCAGGCCCGATCCGATTCAAGACCGGGGTCAACAACCCAGGTTGACCCCGACCCCGTTCGGATCCGAAGATCCGACCCAGGTCAACGTGTATGGGTCAGGTCCGTTGACACGGGTCGGTTTTGATCCGATCCAGTTGAATATTATATTAATATATATTTATTATTTTTAATTAAAAAATATTTTTTAAAGAATTTTTTTTAAATATATAAAAAGAAAATATTTTATTTTAAAATTATGAAATAGTTTAGAAATTAGTGTTTTTGAATATTTTTCTAAGTTATGTGAATTATTTTGATGAATAACTATGTCCAAATCAAGTAAGGCTAAATGGTAGGATCTTGTATGTTATTTTCAGTACTGTTGTATTATCATTATGCATGTTATTTCTAATTAGAATATAATTGCATAAATTGTTATGTTTTGAATATTGTCACCTTAATTAGGATTAGAACCATAGGCTGCATATCTAATTTGACTACTAATTTTCAATGATTGTGTACTCATTTGATCATCTTATATATCAGAAGATATGTCCTAAAATTAATCCAAACTGCGTGACAAATATTTTCTAAAATAAACAGGATGAAAGGTACCAAAAGGGCACTAGTCACTCAACTAGTATAACCAAGTCTCCGAACTTGTTTAATCTTTAATTCGTAGAAATAGGATGATTCTCCCGTCACCTTATTTGGATTTCTAATCGACCCACTCCAAATTGATTTGTGGTGACTCCTAGACAAAAATCACTTGCAAATTAAAAACCTAAACCACAAGTCGCAATATGGCATGAGCTTGGGTGAGCCCGAGTTAAGTCCCAGACTTAGACTTAGCGCATATCAGACTATGCTGTATTTTCCCTCTCTAAAGAAAAATCTGGCGAGTCGCAACAGATTGGCGGCTCCGCTGGGGAATCTCCAATTATCATACTTTTGATTAAGTGGACTTAGGCCAGAAATTTTACCCTGTTCAAAAATATTTTTTGTTTGGCGACAAAGATTTCAGGTAAGACCCTAACATTAAGGTATTAAATGTTCTTACAGCTAAGAGTTATAAGAGGTGCCGTGATTGTAAACCCCTTGTTTTGCAGGTTTGGAGTTTGGGAATAAATGTTTATTTCCTGAACGTTTAAGGCAGTGCTTGTTTATAAATTGTTGTGCATACTTTAATAATTTAGCACTAAACTGTTGCACACATAATCATGCCACTGGACCTGAGTTGCGATAGGGCATTTTAGGATGGTATTAAGAAAGATACTACCTTGAACGCAAGACCGCAATGTAGAGGTTGCCTTTCTTTTTCCCGAAATTTCTTTCTGACAGTCGTAAAGTGTTTATCTTTAGCCGTTTTCTGCGTGACTATAAGATATTCTTTTTGACTAAACCAAGGCTAGAAAGACCTAACAACAACGCGAGACTGCGATGGGTAGACATCCTTTTAGCTTCACTTTGCTAAAGCTGTCTAGATAGAAATCGAACCTCATGTTTCATATGTATGTTTCTGTGAGTGCCATGGTTCCCGGTAAAGTAAGTTTTATATTCCTACACTTTTTAATTTACTTATTTTTAGTATACCCTAGTCGGGTCCAAGATTAGTCTAAATTAGTTGTAGATTTAATGCTGTGGTCATTTTGGAAGAAATAGTCACTAAAACTTTTTCAGAATATTTACTTTCAATTCATGTCCTTATTTTTGTAAGCATGTTATAAATCATGATCTTTCCATGCGATTTCTTATCGTTTTCAAAAAAAGAGAAAATTGTGAATTTAAAAAAAAAATAAAACCGCGCCCCATTGACACTACCAACGCCTTATCTCATATTTTCAGTTTATGCAATATACCATGAAGTAGCATGTTCTGTCACGAAATTCAATATTATAAGAACCCAACGAATCATTCATGAATAGAAATATTCGGCCAATTTCTCTTGCAACAGTTACTAAAACAGATCGTTTGGGATTTTTATGTTGACTAAGGGGACAAATTCTACTTATCGGAATACTTTTCCTGGTTTACACTGCGTTAGGATGAGCATACATCAACTGATTAATTCCTCCCCCCCCCCCCCCCCAGTGAGTGAAAATCCTAGAAAGTAGCAGATAATTGAAGAGGAGGATGAAGAAGAAGAAACTTGGAGCCGTTTGAATTTCGACATTCAACATCAAACGCACATTGAACTAAAATCAAGATGATCGGAGTCACAAAGAACATGGTGGAGAAGGGGAAGAAGAGATGCGTACCCTCCGGCGTCGTTCCTCAAGTTGAATCCTGTCAATTGCTTAGTCTCTCTCAGGGCGTCCTTCCATTTCTGTATCTGCCCTTCATCTGTTGCGTTTCCACACAATCTCGCAAAACCTCGAGCGAATTCACTTCCGCCCTCGAAGTTCGAAATGTCTTTAGCTTTTACCTCGTGGAAGATGGGAACAACAAGGTGGCCATGGTTCCCGAACCTCTTCTTGCACTCCAGGATCTCGACCAGCTCGTTCATGCACCACTTCGAGTCGGCGTAGTTCCTGGAGAACACGATCAGGGCAATCCTCGGGTGCCATATCGCTTTGAAAAGCTTGGATTTGATTTCTTCCCCAATGTCTTCTCTCGCGTTGTCTCTGAAAGCATTGACACATAAAAATTAACAACTTCATTTTTCTGTCTTGACAGCCACCGCCATACCGCCTCCTAGCATGACCGCTGCCACCTCTCAAGCCGCCGCAATCTCCATCCTCGAGCCCTCCCCGTCGTCGTGGCTGTCGCACCCAGCAGCGAGTTTACACCCCCCGCCTTCGTTGTTGTAACCGTGACAGAGCCCACCGGATCTGAATAGTGACGTTGCTGGTCCATGACTGGCGAGGCGGTTCGTCCACAAACACAAGCCTTGCTCGTCCTTGGCCGCTAAGACCAGATATGGCCGCTGCGACATTATGAGCTCAAAACAAAAAAACAGAGGCAGACGAAGTTGAAGACGAGCAGCAGATGCACAGAGGAAGCCGAAGCTTGAAGACCAAGATCTGGAGCCATGGTGATGGCAAGAAGGCGAAGCGACCAGAACTGGCCGGTGACCGAAAACAAATGGACCTCACCTGAATGGAGGCCTCCCTCAAAGCAGAGAAGAGGTGCGATACGAAGTTTCTCCTCAGATCCTCTCCTCGGAAGCTCACGAACACATCGTACTTCCATTGAGGACGATGAGAAGGAGGAGGCGGCGGCGACGGCAGCGACGACAGCGGCGGCAGTGAAGGAGGTGGTGGACGGCCAAGTATCTTTAAGAGTAGGTGGTGGACGGTTTCAGACATTGATTTAATGCTCCTATGGTGATTTGTTATGTCAAGAAACTTCGTTTGAGGGGTTATATTTAGATTCTAAGTTTCATTGAGACATTGGAGAGAGCGACTTGTTAAAGAAGCCATCATGTGCAGATTCCAGTTGTGCTGTTAATTTACAATATCTGGGTCTTCGATCATTTAATTATCCCAATTTTTTTAATCATCAGCATAGTCTTCGAATTATTTTTTCCCATTTAGGTATCGAGCTTAAAATCCTTACTCAGACGCTCACACGTGATAATGTTAAATTGTCCCGAAAAATGGTTAGGCATGGGCAAGGTGGATCGGACCTAGATGAGCCTAGGTGTACAAGAAATAGGTTGTGTCCGTACCTAGATAAACCTGTCAGGGTATCAGATCAGTGATGGGGTTTAGTACAATAATTTATTGGACAAAAAAGGGAGCCATTGATTAGTGTGACACATTTCTTTCACTACAAAAGATAAGTTGAGACCAAAGAGCTATTTCACAATAAGATAAAAAATTTGGACCATGTTTTCCTCTAACAATGTTCCTCTAACCAGGCACGGGTCATGTATGACTAGCATGGTAGAGGTGCCCCGGTTTCGTAGTAGCAAAATAACCTCGAATATGATTTGCTTTGCATTATATATTTTTTGGTTGTTTAAATTCCATGGTTAGTTTACGAATATGATTAAATTATCATGGTTGTTTATATTGTAATGACCATAACCTTGTAAATTTAATGTTCAACTACGTGATTAGTTTACAAATCATTAACACAATCTTCTTCAATGTACCGTGTAAATTATGAGATCTAACTAAAAATAGAACATGAGATATAGCGTAACGGTAATGTTGAGATTGGCTAGTGAAGACACGATTCTATATAAATCCTTTTAACACATTTTATTCTTGGAGTATACATCAAACTGGCCTATGTTATGATACACATTAAATGTGAACTCGAACATCAAATACAAGGCGCACATAGAGCTTAGCCTGTCAAGGCTCAAAATGTGCTCCAAGTGCATCAAGATAGATTCCACACCTCCCATGAAACCCGTGGTCTTTTTACCAGTTGATGGAATATAAATGTACTTCCCGTCTTCTACACCAATTGGCCCAGAAGTTCTTTCATTGCTCTGAAATTTGAGTGAGCGAACGATAGTAAGCTCATAATAATCTCCAAAGTAATCGGAAAATGAAGTCAAGTACTCTCGAAGATAATTGAGTTTAATCTGCAACATTAGAAACACAAACATATTTAACCCTAACCTCCAGCTATAGAATCTTGAAAATCAGCATAAACAGAACATTCTAGTTGATAAGTTGTATTTTGTTAGACAAATAATTTTCTGATAATTGCTACTAAAGTTGGTACATAAGACTATGACTTGCAAGGAATTAATTTCTCCTAGTCCTTCCAAATGTATTTTTTTTGTTTTACACTTGCCACTCATTTTACATTAAATTAGGATTTGTGCTTGGCTCATTCGATTCCATGAGTTCTATAAATGAAACATTAATACAATTTATAAATGATTACAGTATTTGTGTGTGTAGTAGTAATTCGAACATAATTGTTATTGTGTTAATTAGATATATCTATAATTATAAAAATTATTTTCAAAGTTATATTGTGTAAGCCAATAGGCTGAAAACTAATAATATTCCGTAAACTCCACCAGTCCCTTAAGGTAATCATAACTTTTATTCATAAAATCTAATTCTAGCATGATTTTTTTAAATTAAATAGTCGATAACAAATAATATATATTTTTTTGAATGGGCAATTAATGATAACAATGATGATGTAATAATGACGTAATGGTCATGATTAAGTTATAAATTCATATATATTACATTGTCTTTGCTTGAACTATCTATGACTTTAGCTTTAGATCTGTGAAGAGAAATGGACAGTAAATTTAATTTCTGACGAGGAGCTACTAAAACGATAATACCAATTATATTTCTCTACAAATTTATTACTTTATAATTTAATTTATAGATTATAATTAGATGGCTAGACCATTCCAGCTTCGTTTGCACGTAACTATTGGATTAACCAATCGACAAAATTAAGTATCAAGGCGACATATCTTTAGACAATAAAGTTGTTATTAGTTTCAAAAGGTGGACAAGCTAAATCCAACGCATCCTCATAGTTAATCCTCAGATTTAACGAAAATTTCCATGTCAAACGCTTGAAAAAAAAGACTAGTTCCAACATCATTTTTAAAAAAATAAATTAAAAAGAAGATCCTTCCAATTCACAAGCCAAAGAAAAGTAGATAAAAATAAAGCTTGGGGGAGGGAAGGGGGTTTAACTTTAATATGGTTCCAAACGCGCTCCGATAGAATTAAGACGTGATCCCGCACTTCCGAAAAAGCCAACGATCCTGCCACCACCTGATGCCGGCGGGATAGAAAATTCCGTTAACCTTCCGAAAGCATCCTTTGATCCGTACGGCCCGTAAGTGGCCTTCGTGGTATGTATGTTCAGGCTGCGGATGATAGTGCGAGGAGCGTTTCCATTTCCGTTCATGCAACCCGATATCGAAACTAGACGCTCCTTGGGATAATCCAGAATGACCTGCAAGAATAGCAAAGCCAAACATGTTTTACTCGTGAAAACGTATGAAGCTTCGATACATAGGATGCCAAAAGAAGTGCCTCAGTCTTCGATGAAAAGATACCGTGCCACATGAAGCTAAGAACATTATGAAAAGCAACCTGTAATACATGAACAACTTCGAGACGGGAAAGAGAGAGAGAGAGAGAGAGAGAGGGATTGAGATCTGGACTAACCCAGCTGGCTCCTTGGCCGCGTTGAATGTGGTCGACGATGGAACCATTGTTATCGTACACAATGCCGATGGAGTGAATTACGTCACTGGCAATGATATGAAATGCCCTCACATCGGTATGCACTCCATCATCCCATGGAGTACCACCAGAGCCTCCAAAGGGTCCAATGGTTTTGAAGGGATACATGTGCGGTATGGGCTCCGCATACACTCCTATGGATTTGAGAGTCTCCCCGCATGTTCCATAAAAGCCGATGATTTTGCTTCCGGTTGAAGGATACCAAAAATACTTCCCCATCTCCTTGCCATAGGGACCATGTCTTCCTTTATTACTGTAAAATGTGAGTGACTGAACGATAGCACCATCCTCTAGCTTGTAGCCAGCTATCGATGTCAAGTACTCCCGTGGATAATCCAATTTAACCTATGCAATCTCAAAAGTCTCTCTTAAGACTGGACAAGCGGTGAAAACAATACCTATTTGTCAAGTTTAATTTACTAAATCACGTGACCGGACACATATCAATATCATCTCGACCGATGAGATATAACTAAGTAAACAATGACGAATTGGAGAATGAAAGAAACACTTACCCTGATGATGTTGGACTTGTCTTCTCCAGTGGGGCCACCGTGCACTCCTGAGCAAACTCGTTCACCGGTCTTGTCATACACAAACATAATGTGACGGATAATATTGTCGTACGTTACCTCAATTTCCCTCACACCGCTGAATTGCCCGTCGTCCCAAGCACATCCACCTAGGCCTCCAAATGGCCCGATTGATTTAATTGGGTAGAGATGCGAGATTGGTTCAAAATATGCTCCAATCGCTTCGAGATGTTCATGACTCCTCCCATAAAATCCGACAATTTTGCCGCCCGTTGCAGGAGATGAGAAGTGCCATCCCACTTCATCACCAATAGGTCCAATCGTCTTTTTGTTAGTTTGAAACATGAGAGAAGTAATGCCGGACGAATAATAATACCCGGATATCGAAGACAAATACTCATCTGGATCATGTATTTTGATCTGCAATAATAGACATAACCATCATTCTCATGATTTAAGTCTCAAAAGAGTCACCTGCTAACATAGGCTATGCAAGTTTCATAAGGCTTTTAGGAAGCATATGTATGTATGGGGACATACCGCATGGATGTCGACGTTCCTTACTATATGGAAGTTGTTTTCATCAATGCCACCATGTGTCTCAGATTGCCACAATTCTTTACACTCCTCTTCATACTGAAACGTGATTGATCGGATGTATGGCCCTTTTCTCGGTTCAAATTCAACAATGATTTTCCTCACATTGGTATGCTTATTGCCATCATCCCAAAAAGATGCATTCGAATTATTGATGAATGGACCAAATAACCCCACAGACATAAAGGGATAGTGCCTGTTAGAGTATAGCTTGACCTCTGCTCCGATAGATTCCAGATGATCACCACTTGTCCCAAAAAACCTGTTAACTTTCCCAGCTTCCAATGGTAAGGAGAAGTACTCCCCCTCCTCTCTACCAATCGGTCCCAATATTCTTTCGTTGGTTTGAAATGTGAGCGAGTTGATCAGAGTGCCACTATCATTTGCATTTTTGAGATATCCAGCAAAAGAAGTTATGTACTCTCCCTTTCTCAGTTTAGCCTGCAAAAAGGCCACAAAAAGCCATATTTGACGCAAGTGACTCTATGTTGCATCATTGGATGAGCAAAATAAATTAGTTTATTCTTTTGAAATACGATTTTAATCTATGAAATATGTTTGATATGCTAAGATTCGTGTTAATTACATTTCTAATGAATTTGGTAGTACATTTCACTTTGTAAATCAAAAGTTAATTTACCTTTTGTTTATGGCTAGGTTTGTCTTTGCCTAATTTTAATAAAGTGAAGTCATTAATTTTTCATTTGGTTTTCCAACAATCATGCTGATCCTCAGGTATCTCTGTCATGTAAATTTTCACGTGCATTTGAGATATAATTGGTCAGAATCTTAAGGTTCATAATGCCGTAATCTGACTAATGTTATGATAAGCTAGACAAATAAACTTACATCGTTCAAGCAGAAACGGAAAAAAAAAAGAAAAGGATAGAGTCTAGATCTAACCTTGAAAGTATTCTCCCTGCCATTTTCACCATAATTAGTTTGCGGTTCGGAGCTGGTGGCGTTGTCGACTTCAAAAGTAATGGACTTGATGAAATCTGTGTAGAGAACATCAATCCCCTTTAAATCAACAAAATCCCAGGATTTTTGGCCTTTCCTTCCAAAAGGCCCGAAAACCTTAACGGGATATGTATGAGGAATCGGCTCATAAAAAGCTCCGATGGACTCGAGACGAGGGCCATCGCAAGTCCCATGAAACCCGACAATTTTGCCGCCGGTGTATGGAAATGAAAAATGGCTCCCTTTATTAGTTGTTCCAATCGGTCCATGATCCCTTCTATTAGTATGAATTGTCAATGATTGAAGAATGGTGAGTCCAGAAACTTCTTCAGTATAGCCCGAGATGGATGTCAAGTACTCACTTGGATGGTCGAGCTTGATCTGAGAAAGAAAAAGGATAAAAATTAAAGAATTCAAGAAAAACTATCTACTATAACAATGAAGATCAGAATTCACCAGAAAAAATAAAGCATTGAGGGCATCAACAAAATCACATTGCATCCAGACGATGATGCTGATAATGTTTATATCATAGCTCACCGTATAAGTTTTGCCTCCTCCACTTGGGCCATGTGTGAACGGACCAACTGGACGTCCGTGTTCATCGTATAAGATAGAGATGGACTTAATTGCTGAATCGAAGCCTATGACGATTTGCCTCACATCCGCATATTTTCTGTCGTCCCAAATGTCCATACCACTATCACCACCAAATGGTCCCACAACATCAAATGGATACGCGCGAGAAATCGGCCCGAAATGTGCTCCAATTGAGTGGAGATGGCTGCCACATTTCCCATGAAACCCGATAATCTTTCCATCTGAATGTGAGAGATCAAAAGGCTGTCCTTGTTCAGATCCAAATGGTCCATATGTCTTCTTGTTGCTGCGGATCTTGAGAGACCGGACAACATCATGACCACCATAATCATCAATATGGCCTGATATAGAAATTAGGTATTCACTTGGATGATCCAATCTCACCAGCTGCAAGAAGTGCAAACGTTTTTGTAAGTGTTACCATCATCACATCCATCTAACAGCTAATGTGTATTGCTTTTGTGTTATTTTGGATCAATATAATTCCTTTACCGTGAAAGACAAATTACTTGACCAAATTTGGTTTAAGTACTTATCCCTAATAGAAAAAGGAATGAAGAAATGTTTTGAGTTTTGAGTTTTTTGCTATAAGTAGGTCCGTGAGCAAAGCTGCCGCATGCCAATTTTGTGGTAAATGAAAGGCAAGATAACAAAGTCCCATAAACAAATCAAAAGAGATGAAGTAAATACGTAAAAGAAGAAAAATGGAATGATAGAATTTGAACCTTCATACTTGGCAAAGTTACGTGAAGCAGTAACACACTAACACTTCCGTAGATGTTTACATGTTGACCATCACTCCTGACTACCTTACTACATTCTTCTATCTATCAACTTTTTGCGGTAGATTCTATAATAGACGCACAAAAATGATATTGAACTTGTAGTTGACTCTGTTTACCTTCTTATAAGGGATGAGTAGTAAAGTACATAATCAGTCTATAAGAGTGGCACAAAACTGACCGTTTCATTGTCATGGACACGTCCACCGTGCTGGGAGGATCTCTCCAAACACCCGTCCTGATCATAGTCGATGGTGATGGCATCAATAACTGACTTTCCATAGAGCCTAATTTGCCTCACCCCAGTGTGTGCCCCATCATCAAAAGCATCACCGCCTTGACCTCCATGTGGCCCACCTGACAAGAAGGAACAAAAGAGCGAATCGAGATATGGGCTTTTAACCAACTTCTCCAATGTCTGATGCCATTGATGTTTTGACTTGCCGTTTAGGGATGAACCCAGCCTTTTAAGAGACAATGGATGACCTCCTGCATAATGAGCTAGACTTTGGGACAACTCCTCATAGCCTTCTTGAGGTTCTTCTCTCTTCAAGGCATGGTGGCGAAAGAGCCGAAGTGCTTCATTCGGGTGCAAACCTTTGATGATATACTTGTCGTCTACCTTGAGATCTTTTAGCAAGTTTTGGTCTCTGGTTGTGATCAAAATTCTGGTCCCGGGACACAGCAGTTCTCGCTCTCCGGCCCCGAAGTAGTCAATCTGTTCTTTCCTAGTAACATTATCAAGAACAAGAAGTATCCTTTTACGGCACATGTTACCATTTATCTCGTCGATGTTGGTCTGAATGTCGTCATACATCCTCCATCCTTCCACCTTTATTAGATTATGGAGCAGCTTCTTTTGTAGACCTAATAGACCTACAAGATTGTTGCGATCTGCTTCTCCAATTTTATCAAGAAAGACAAAACACTCAAAATCGCTGCGAATGCTATCGCAAATTACTCTGGACACCACCGTCTTCCCTATTCCTTCTACTCCACATATACCTATCATGCGCACGTCCTCCTCTTGGCCCTTTCCAAGTAAAGAAATCACCTCATCTACCAAGACTTCCACTCCTATTGCGTTTTTCACAAAGTAGAGTGGCCGTGTTTCGCGGATTTTCTCCACAAGGTACTCTACTATTATGTCCACAAGTCTCCCTTCATCCCTATGTTGTGCAGTTAAGGTTATAAGAGAAATAAATGTAAATATGCACCAAGGGACAAAATATTCAACATTTTACACATTCATATGAATGAAAAAACATCCAACTTGTAAATCAGTGCTTGTTATTAAGTTTCCTGCTGATGTAGCGTGCGCCTATAGCCAATTATTTTACATCAGAACAAAATTGCGAGCCCTCTGGTGGACGTTCAATGGTATAAGTTGTCGTCGATCATAACTTGTTTGCAAGTTCTGGGGAGGCACTTATGCTGTTCAAGGTCACTGCCCCCCCCCCACCCCGCCCACCCCCCCCCCCCCGGTCCTTTTTTTTTATACATTGTTTCAGAGGTCCATTGAGCAAGAGTAGACTTGTATTCATTGTACAAGTGCAGTAGTACAGCGGCAGGACACAGCAATGGAAAAAATCAAAACAGGGAGGTTAACAGAGGTCAGTTCTTACTTCTTAGTCATTGCTGAAACTGTTTTGATTTATTGATGTGCCACCATGACAGATTAATCATTAGCGAAACATGAAAAGTCCAAGATACTCTAAATGTTTTTATGATTCGATGACACAACCGTAAATTGGTCATTTAGAAGGGAATTAGCATGGCAACTCACAACAATGCCCACTCCCCCCCCCCTCCCCAAAAAAAAAAAAAATCTTGAGTTTCCCCAGGCCAAAAATCAAACCCACAACCATCGGATTCTAAACCCAAAGCATGAGAATGCCCTTACTATTAGGTGGGTAAAATATCCTATAATTGTAATATATTGTAGATAAGTTTTGATATTTGGTTGTCAAATGATTATGACTTTATTATATGTCTGTAGTTTGATAAATGAGGTTCACATAGATGACAAATGGAACATAAATTTTGCAAAACTTGCAGAAAACAAAGAAGAACAAGCAATATGCAGAGGTAATGAGGAGAGCTGATCACTTCCTAAAACCATATTAACACCTTCCCTATAGGCTTCCACCAGAGTCTTGCGGCGACTAGCTCTGGGGACAGGGATTGTCCCAAGTACGCGCAGTAACAATGGGCATAAGGCAAGCACAAAGGTGACAGGCCGAGACGGTACAAGGTTGTACCGTTGCCTTATCTCATATTTTCAGTATATGCAATATACGATGAAGTAGCATATTCTGTCATGATCCCCAACGAATTATTCATGAATAGAAATATTCGGCCAATTTCTCTTGCAATAATTGCTAAAGAAAGATCGCTTTTGATTTTGATGTTAATTAAGGGGACAAATTCGACTTATCGGAATACTTTCTCCTGGTTTACACAACGTTAGGATTAGCAAACATCAACACATTAAGTCCCCCCATGAGCGAAAATCCTAGAAAGTAGCAAATAATAGCAGAGGAGGAAGAAGAAGGAACTTATGGCCCTTTGTTTGAAGGAAACTGTTTTCGAGAACTAGCTTCGATCGGGGGAGATCGACTTCCCCGGAAATGGTTTGTATGAGCCCATCAGGGACCCAAAAATGGCAAAACTCGAAAGAGTTTGAATTTCCACATTCAACATCAAACACACATTTAAACCAGAATCAAGATGATCGGAGTCACAAAATGATAACGCAATGAACATGGTGGAGAAGAAGGAGAAGAAGAAGGAGAGATGCCGTACCCTCCGGCTTCGTTCCTCAAGTCGAATCCTGTCAATTGCTTAGTCTCTCTCAGGGCGTCCCTCCATTTCTGTATCTGCCCTTCATCTGTCGCCTTTCCACACAATCTCGCGAAACCTTGAGCGAATTCACTTCCGCCCTCGAAGTTCGAAATGTCTCCGGCTTTTACCTCGTGGAAGATGGGAACAACCAGGTGACCATGGTTCCCGAACCTCTTCTTGCACTCCAGGATCTCGACCAGCTCGTTCATGCACCACTTCGAGTCGGCGTAGTTCCTGGAGAACACGATCAGGGCGATCCTCGCGTGCCATATCGCTTCGAAAAGCTTGGATTTGATCTCTTCCCCAATGTCTTCTCTCGCGTTGTCACTGAAAGCATTGACACGCACATTAAAAAGTCAAGTACCTTCATTTCTCTCTCTTCCTCCGCCATGACAGCCACCCCCATACCGCCCCCTGGCACGGCCATCGCCACCGCTCAAGTTACCCCCCTCCGCCTCCGTTGCCGCACATATCTGCTCTGCCCGACCAGATCGGGAACCACGGCGACGGGGTGAAGGCGGAGGAGCCGACCGGATCCGAACGGTGACTTTGCCGGGCCCATGACCCAGCGCGGCGGTTCGTCCACGGATCCTGGCTCCGTCCTCGGCCGCTCCACAATCCGGACGACGCGCCGGCGACGGCGGGGGAGGCGCAGAGGTCAAAGCTCAGACGCGGCGGCGTGGACTGACGGAGGGGGGAAGAGAGAGAAATTAGGCGGTCCGAGTAGATTTCTATTATTAATCATTATTGTTTTTCTTTTCATTTAATCCTATAGGATGGGGGGAAAAAAGGGGCAAAAAACGATTTGCCACGTCACCTGAAGAATTGGATGGAGGCCCGCCGGAGATCGGAGAAGAGGTGCGCTACGAAGTTTCTCCTCACATCCTTGCCTCGGAAGCTCACGAACACATCGTACCTCCATCGAGGAGGACGAGGAAGAGGCGGCGGCGGCGGAGGAGGAGGAGGAGGGGAAGTCGTCGGCATGGTCTCTGAAGTCAATTCAATGCCTCCTCTGATGAGTTTATCATATAGATTATGAGTTTGATTTAAGAGATTGGAGATAGTGAGGTTCGATCGCTGCTCGCGCGAGGGAGAATCTGCGAACGTGGGGCGGGGCTGGAGATTCGTCTCCCGATGCCAGAATTTCCACCCAATCTCGCTTTGGAGACGACGCGGGAAGCGAGGCGAAGAAGGCGATGATGATGTGGAGCTCCGTCAAGCCGAACCGGGTCGGGTCGGGATTGTTGGGTTGGGTTTGAATGGCGGGTGGCGACGACGAACTGGAACGGCGAAATTGACTTTTTTCTTAAATTGACTTTTTTCGATTTGCATATCGTATGGTGTGAATATTACTATTTCGTTAACCACCATAGCACGCGTGGATCTTATGTTCTTCAAGTGCGATTGCACTGATATATTTTAATTCGGTACCGTAAAAAAATAGATTTAACACGATTGCCACTTTCTCGATTGATCATTTAAAACATTGAAGTGTTAAGTAAGAATCTATTAATAACATTTTAGATGGACCGTGTGTTCTAATTTTTTTTTTTGACTTTTTTCTTTTTCCTAGAACCGGATTATATGTTTTAAATGAATTTATTGGATCCTTGAGGCTAAAGGGGCGAATCCCGAATCATCCCCTCCCTTGTGTTTTTTTTCCCCCTTTTAAAGACCTATGTCAAAGATGCGGTGAGCGATTTACTCCAATCATTAGTTCATTTGTCCAACCGATTGAGCCGAACCAATACTAGATCTGATCGGCACTTTCAGCCATTCCGATTGAAACTATTCATTTTAAGTAACGTCGCAGTCGCCACCCATCTCTTCCATCTCCGTCGCGGCTCCATGCCGGCCTTGTCTTTCGCCTCCTCCATGGCTCCATTAGAAACACCCCCATTTCGCTTAATCCACAAAAAACCTAGGCCCCGCCCGCCGCCTTTCTCCCAAACTGATGCAGAAGAACTGCGCTCGGAAACGAATGGTTTTTTTCACTTCCTTTCTCCGTCAGCAGTGATGGGGGTATATCGCAAACTAAATCAGAACGATCACGCAGAGAATAAAAGAAAATTAAATGATGTACGCATTTACTCAGGTTCACCCCCGAATAGGGCTACGTCCTGCAAAGGGATTCCGCTATAATTTAGGTTTGTAACCACAGCCACTCGTTACAATGATCTTTCATACGGGTACAATATATACAGGACTTAAAATGGACCAAAAACCCAAGCCTATCTGAATCCCTTTAATCTCACAACAAACGGACCAATAAACCCGATGTTATTTTGGGGGCGCTGCCCCCGAGCTCCCGCCCACTCACTAACGAGTGGGGCCGCCGTCCGCTCACCGGGGAGCGGAACCCCTGCCAACTGTCCAATCAACGGGACCCCCGTGTTGAGGGCGCTACCCTCGAACCCCCGCATTTTGTACGTAGGAGTCACATATTATTGGATCATATTTCGATTTTCCTAAGCTCATGTGAGCGTGCCCAGTATGAGAAACAAGGATCGAAGTATTCGCCAACTCCAACAAATAGCAGTCAAGAAAGGAGAAATGATTGTAGCCTCCGACACTGTGTTTTGACGAAAAAAGGCAAGGCCGACTATCCCACACATGCAAATCCTTTTGCCCTTCATGTTGGCGGAAATTGCAACACTGCCATTGTGAGCATTCGGCACTCGGTTTCGGACGAAAGAGCCTTTCACCATTTCAAAAAACTCGATAACCGGTAAACCTATTCTTCAAAAAAAGTTAAAAAAAAATTTTCTGAAAAAATAATTGGTTATATTACTTATAAAAATAAATGAAATATTTTTATCACTCACGAAATCCGGGGTCCTTCGTCATTTCGCTATCCCGATTTTTTAAATCACAAGCAACAACATCATCTTTGAATTAATTTTTTTTCCCATTTGGGTATCCACCTTAGAAATCCTTACTCGGGCGCTTCACTCATGAACATATTTCCTAAGCCCGTCCAAATTGTGCCCGAGCCTAGATAAACTCGCCGGGTTCAAGTAAGTGATCGGGTTTAGTGCGATAATCTACTGGACGAAAAAGGGAACCAATGATTAATGTGATGCATTTTTTTCACTAGAAAAGATAAGTTAAAAGACCCCAGATCTATTCGACATTAAGAAAAACAATTTAAACCATGTTTTCCTCCAACCAGGTAAGGGTCATGTATGACTAACAAGGTAGAGGTGCACCGGCTTCCTAGTAGCAAAAAACCTCGGATATGATTGGCTTTGCATTATATATTATTCGGATCTTTAAATTCCGTGGTTAGTTTACGAATATGATTAAAATATTATGGTTGTTTAAATTGTAATATGACCATAACCTTCTAAATTGAACGTTAAACTCCACCATTAGTTTACAAATCATTAACATAATCTTGTTCTAAGCATCGTGTAAATTGTGAGATCTAACTAAAAATAGAACATGAGATATAGCGTAGTGGTGATATTGAGATTGGCTGATGAAGATACGATTCTATATAAATCCTTTAACACACTTTATTCTTGGAGGATACACATGTGTCGTGAGTCCAACTTTGTCCGCTTATTTTCCAGAAAGCAGTTTCATGACGTTCCTGCGCCTTAAGATCCAGAGCAATTTTAACATACCAATGAAGAGGACTTCTTCCATCGTGATGAGGTGCATCATAATCAGCACGATACCTTGCGACAATGCGATTTAAGAAGGCCGTCACCATGAACTGCCTGCGGTGGAGAGGCTAGCAAATGAAGAATGGTCATTAAAGAAGAAAAAATTAACACTAGACGAAGTAAGAAAAGGAACAACCCTTCTCAACGAACACAAAGGTGAACATAGAGTGAAACAGAGTAAATCACAGATTTCAGAAGATGCAATTCCATGATCTTTGGCAGAAGCAGTTTCATAAAAATTGAAATGACCACTATAGCTAGTGGCATCACACATTACTGTTCATCAGCACAGCATAAAAGTCACCCATGAAAAGCTCAAAATCCTTTCTTAACTCAAGACGAAACCTGGCACACCAATGCTATAATTATCAAATTCGTTCTTTACTTCATGCCAATGCTATAAGAACAAAAATACCTCAAAAGAAAAATGAGAGAATGAATAAGTACCCGATACCCATTTATATCAGCTGCCTCTACCCAAGCTCCACGAACAGCGGCCCAATGCAGTGCAGTCTGCTTCACGTTGTCATTCACATTAGGGTGAAGATGAAGATCAAGATAAAAAAAAAAAAAAAGGAAAGGAAAGGAAAAAGAAAAGAAAAGAAAAGAAAATTTGAAAAAAAAATAATATTAAAAAATTGCCACATCAATGTCGGCCAGCGTCCGCGTCAGTGCCGGCTAGCCAAAATTGGCTGGATGGACTGAATTGACACAAATAAAAAAAAGGTTTAGAATTGAATTGATATAAAAAAATATTTATGACTGAATTGGTATAATTATAATAAGTTTAGGACTGTTTTGGTAATTTTCCCCTCACATTCACTTTACCCCCATTCTTCAATGGCCATTTTAAAAACAATTCGTCATCCAACACCGACATACATCAAGAGCTACAACAATTAGTACGTTAAGACAGAAACAAGTAGGAAGCAAATGCTTCCAGCAGCAACTAACACACGCAAGCAAAGGAACAAGAAGCGAGCGACGAAAAGCAATACCTCAATAATGTACTGAAGGATGTCGGCGAAGTTGTTGAGAGCAGCCCACTGTAGAGCGTAGTATTCGTTAGTATCGGGTGTCGAGAGAGGCTCCTTCTTGCTCCACGAACTTGCTCAATTTCTCCAAATCGCCGTAGGCAGAGGCGGAGGACACATCGACGGGGGCCGCTTCGTTGGGAGGGTTTTGGGTGTTCGCCGCTGCGGAGGACCCGGTGACTTCGATATTTGATGAAGCCATATATACGAGTGTCACCTCAGGATCACTGCGGGAAAGGTTGAATGGTGATTGCAGGAATTGTGGTTTAGTTTGGGGGGTTTATGCCTTATGACCATCGCCTGCTCACTGGTCAGCTTCGATTTCTGGGTCGAACCCGAACCTATCCTTCCTTTTTTTTTTTTTTCTTTTTTCCTTATAGATCCTTTTTTTAATTCTAGTGAAGAAAAGAAAATGAGCAGGTTTTTGGAAGAAAAAGAAAAAAAGAAGATGAGCAGATTTTTTGAAATGGGCTTGGGATTGAGAATTCATTTTCTGAAGGTGCCAAACATTTGGTTCGAATTTAGTCCAAGCATTCTTTTTCACAACCATAGAAACTGAAACCCTTAGCTCGCGAAATTGAATAAGATAGGAATTGAACAATTATTTCATGATAACAAAATAGAGCACGAATAGGAATTGGATATCTGCCTAGCGTGGTTTGCAGAATCTTTGTCTATTTAAATATATGATAGCCTTGTCTTTTTCTAAGAGTTGCTCCTAAGGTTGACATGTACGACTGTGATTTGTAAGAGATTGATTTATTCTACTTATAAAGGGTGCTTTCATGCATATTGCAATTGTTTTACTTCAGTTTAGGACATGTGCTTTTCGATTCCATGAGTTTTGTTAGAGAACAAATGGTTTTAACGAGTTTTAATGCTGCAAATTAGTAATTATTAGAAATTTCAACATTTCATGTAATCTTCCTACTAAGTATTTCCTTGGAAATTTTTTACTATTTCCTCAATGTAACAATAATGCGGTTAATTACATATAAGATTTCCCTTAAGTAATATTTAACGGATTCCTTTTTTGACTCTTTGATTTTTTTAATATATACAAACTCCTTATGATTTATATTTGGATCTTTCCACTCATTTCATATTTGATCCAGATTTCCAAATATTCTAAAAATTATGCAAACCCTAGATTTCATGGATTATTCTCTTTTTGGCTTCTTTTAAAACTCTTTTACTTTAGTGAAGAAAAGAAGATGAGCAAATTTTTGGCAAAAAAGGTAAAGAAGAAGAGCAGATTTTTTTTGAAACTTAGGCTAGGGATTCATGATTCATTTTCTGAAGGTGCCAAACGAAAATTACACATTTGGTTCACATATGGTCCAAGCATTCTTCTGCTCAACCATAGACCAAATCGAAACCTTTAGCTTGCAAAATTGAATAAGATAGGAACATAATAACTATTTTATGGAAATAAATTAAAGCATGAATAAGAATAAAATATTGATTAAGTTTGGTTTGCAAAATCTATATCTATGTAAATATATAATAACTATGTCTTTCCTAAGGGTTGCTATTAAGGTTGACACATAGGACTATGATTTGTAAGGGATTAATTATTCTCTTTAGGGAAAATTCCAATTAAGGACCCCAAGTGGGGTCAAATTCTCAAAAAAGGGCCCAAAGTGAATATTTTGTCAAATAAGGGCCTGAAGTGCTCAATCAGTCTCAAATAAGGACCCGAAGTGCCCAAAAAGTCTCAAATAACGACCTAGGTCCCTCGCCGGCCAAAATACCTACCGGCCAGCGAGAAAATTACTGTTCCAGCACCGGAACAGTAACATTTTAATTTTTTTATTATTTTTTTGTTTTTCCTTTTTTTTATTTTCCTTTTCCTTTTCTTTTTTTTTTCTTTTCTTCCTTCGCCGGCCATAGCCGGGGCCGGCGAAGGTTGCCGGCCTCAGATGCCGGCGAGGGCGGCCCTCGCCCGACGCCGGGCGAGGCCGGCCTCGCCGGTTGCAGGCGAGGTCGAGCCTTGCCAGATCTGGCGAGGGCTCGACCTCGCCAGCGGCCAGCGAGGCCGAGCCCTCGCCAGATCTGGCGAGGCTCGACCTCGCCTAGTCGAGGCGAGGCCGGCCCTCGCCAGACGCCGGCGAGGGCGGCCTCGCCCGAGACCGACGGAGAAAGAAAAGAAAAAAAAAGAAAAGGAAAATAAAAAAACAGAAAAGGAAAAACAAAAAAATAATAAAAAAATTAAAATGTTACTGTTCCGGTGCCGGAACAGTAACTTTCTCATCGGCCAGTAGGTATTTTGGCCGGCGAGGGACCCAGGTCCTTATTTGAGACTTTTTGAGCACTTCGGGTCCTTATTTGAGACTGACTGAGCACTTCATGCCCTTATTTGACACAATATTCACTTTGAGCCCTTTTTTTGAGAATTTGACCCCACTCGGGGTCCTTAATTGGAATTTTCCCTTCTCTTTACAATCGTACTTTTCTACACTTTCCACTCATTTTACATCAAACTTGGGCCGGTGCTTGCCTAATTCGATTTCATGAGTTTTGTAATAGAAAATTTACTACAATTTATAAAGGATTATAATGTTTTGTGTCTCATAATAATATATAGAACATAAGTATTAATTGAATTATGATTAGATATTGCTTCAAAAAATAGTGCGTAAGCTAATAAGTTGAAACTAATAATGTCTTAAATTCTATTGGTCCCATATGATAATTATAGTTGTTATTTATTTAATCTAATTATTGCATTTATTTTAAAGCTAAATAGTTGATAATAAATATTAAACTTATTTTTTTCTCAATGGATAACCAGTGATAACAATAATAATGTAATAATGACACAATAATAATAATTCAGTGATAAATTCACATTATTAACTTGTGTTTACTTAAAAACTATCGATAAATTAGTCTTATAGCTATGCATAAAAATAAATAGTAAATATAATTTCCGACAAGAAGCTACTAAGACCATTATATTAATTATATTTCTCTAAAAAGTTTACTTTTTATTTAATTTAAAATTATATTTGGGGTAGCTAAATATAAAATATAACAAACATAAATCCTTACTCAATTTCAGCGCAGGAATCAAGGAGTTCCCATCTTGCATGATTTTCCTAGCCCGTTCCATCTTCTTTTGCACGTCACTCTTGGGTTAACAAATCGACAAAATTAAATATCAAGAAGACATATATTTAGACACAAAGTTGTTATTAGTTTTGAAAAATTGACAAACTATATCCAAATGAATTATGTTAGATGTGAATTGTGTACAACAAATATTACACGTGCTATATACATATTTAAAATTGATCGTTTGACAATTTCGCTCCCAATTCATGAGACAGCGTGAAGATGGAGTGCCGGCTTAACCCTTGGGTCTATAAAAGAATCCGAGAGTCATGTTATGGTTGAGAAGTACTCTATTCATGTATTCGTATGTATCTCTGTTTCTAATTCAAAAATAGCCTTAAAATGACTATTCATGCAATTAATGTCTTCATTTTCCTCTCTTTTAAGACTAACTTTCCCATCTAATATAACCTCAGTTGCGCCTCGGAGCATCCTCACAACTAATTATCGGATAATCCTACGCTTGCCATGACCATCGTTTGAGAAAAAGAGAGTAATGTCAACATTACCTCAAAAAAGAAACGAAGAAGAAGATTCTTACGATCACAAGGCAAAGAAAGAAAAGAAAAAAGAAAAAAGACCACCCGCCTGGGTGGCGCTACTGGAGCGTGCATTTTTCCTCTCGCAAAAGGTTGAGTGTTCGAATCCCGGGCGCCGCAGGGTGACTTAACCGGTGGCATGTGTGTGGTGGCTAGCACGTGTCGCCCCCAGGGTTTACTCCCCGACTGTCGGCCGTGCGGGGGTTCCCTGGGTTATAAAAAAAAAAAAAGGCTAGGGGGAGGGAGGGGGTTTAATTAATATGGTTCCAGACGCGCTCCAATAGAATTAAGATGTGATCCTGTCCTTCCGAAAAAGCCAACGATCCTGCCACCGCCTGGTTCCGATGGGATGCGAAATTCCGTTACCATTTCATTATCTCCATTTGACCATGCTCCATAGTAAAGTCCGAATGGCCCATAAGTGGTCTTCGTGGTAAGTATTTTCAGGTTGTGGATGACAGTGCGAGGACTGCTTCCATTTCCGCTCATCAATCCCGATATCGAAACTAGACGCTCCTTAGGATAATCGAGAATGGCCTGCAAGAGCAGCAAAGCGAAACACGTTTTGCTTGTGAAAACGTATGAAAGCTCGAGATACCGGATGCCAATAAGAAGTGCCTCGGTCTTCGATGCAAGATACTGTGCTACATAAAGCTATGAACATTATGAAAAGCAACATGTATGCATGAACGACTTACAGACAGAAAAAAGACGAGAGAGAGAGAGAGAGTGGACTAACCCTGCTGCATCGAAGGTGGTCATTTTCGCCGTGTTCAGGGCCTAACACGAAGGAACCATTGTTGTCGTACGCAATCCTGATGGAGTGAATTCCTATGTATTCAGTTATGTAAAATTCCCTCACATCGGTATGCACTCCATCATCCCATAGAGTCCCTTGAAAGCCTCCAAAGGGTCCAACGGTTTTGAAAGGACACGGGTGCGGTATGGGCTCCGCATAAACTCCTATGGAATTGAGAGTCTCACCGTGTCTTCCATAAAAGCCAATGATTCTGGTCCCGGTCGATGGATACCAAAAGTACTTCCCTGCCTCCTTGCCAAAGGGACCATATGTTCCTCTATTACTGTGAAATGCGAGCGATTGAACAACAGCATTATCGTAGTTGTCATCACCATCCTCTTGCTTGTAACCAGAGATTGATGTCAAGTACTCCCGTGGATAGTCCAATTTAATCTGTGCAATTTAAAAAGTATTTCTTAGAATTGGACGAGTGGAATAAACAAGATCTATTTGTCGAGTTTAATTCACGATATCACGGGACCAGACACATATCAACATTGTCTTCGCCAATGAGATATGAGTAAGCAAACAGTGACGAATCGGAGAGGGAGAAAAACACTAACCATGGTGAACTTGGCCTTGTCTTCTCCGATGTGGCCACCATGCATACCTGAGCGAACTTGTTCACCACTCTTGTCATACACAAACATGATGTAATGGATGACATCGCTGTGCATTACCTGAACCTCTACCACACCGTTGAATTTCTTGTCGTCCCAATCACGTCCACCTTGGCCTCCAAATGGCCCAATTGATCTAATTGGGTAGATATCTGGAATCGGTTCAAAATGTGCTCCAATTGCTTCAAGATGTGTACCACTCTTCCCGTAAAATCCAACAATTTTGCCACCCGTTGCAGGAGATGAGAAGTGCCTTCCCATTTCAACACCAATAGGCCCGATCGTCCTTTTGTTAGTTTGAAAAGTGAGAGATGTAAGTCCGTAGGTTTCTTTGTTAGGTTGAAACGTATACCCGGATATTGAAGTCAGATACTCATTTGGATCATGTATTTTGATCTGCAATAATAGATGTAACCATTAAACTCACGATTTAAGTCTCGAAAGAGTCCTGCCAATCTTGGCAATGCAAGTTTGTAAAGATTTTCCAAAGCATATGTATGTACAGAGGGACATACCGTATGGATCTCGACGTTCCTTACTATATGAAACTTGTTTTGATCAAGGCCACCATGAGTCTCCGATTGACACAATTCTTTGTTCTCCTCTTCATACTGAAAAGTGATTGATCGGATCAATGGCCCTTTGCTTGTTTCAAATTCAACAATGATTGTCCTTACATTGGCATGCTTATCGCCATCATCCCAAAATGACGCATTCGAACTCCCTAATGACCCCACAGACTTAAAGGGATAGAGCTTGTTAGAGTATAACTCGACGTGTGCTCCAATAGATTCGAGAAAATCACCACCCGTCCCGAAAAAGCCGATAATTTTCCCAGCTTCTGATGGTAAAGAGAAGTACTCCCCTTCCTCTCTACCAAAGGGTCCCCATATTCTTTTGTTGGTTCGAAATGTGAGCGAGTTGACAACGCCGGCGAAGAAACCTGAAATTGAGGTTATAAACTCATGCGGGTAACGCAATTTAACCTGCAAATTACAAGCCATTAAACAAGATCATATAGGGGTTCAATGGATATGAATCATTACATAACATTGGGAAACGTGATGCAAACCAATATAATCAATTAAAAGGTTATATAAATCATCAACTTCTCTTTTCCTCCCCGAGACTTCACGTCCTCTATTTCAAAAAAACGAAGAAAACAATATTGAGGTTTCATTTATTTCACGAAAAATAAATAATTTAAAAAATATTTTCCTAAAAATGACCGTTTATATCGCTTATCATAATTAATCATTATCGATAACAATTTATGTTATGGATGATGAAAATTTTTTCGTTTTTTATTTTTATTTTTGTAAGCCATACAAGTGATCATTTTTGAAAATATATTTTTTAAATCATTCATTTTTTGCAAAACAAACGAACCAGTGTTCCTAAAAGTTTCTTCTCAGGTGGCCTTATCTTCAAAAACTACAAGCAACCACCTTATGGAAATCCTAGGGACTGAATTCAATCGATTTCCAATCGAAACCTCCACAATTCTGATCCTTACATTGAAAAAGTAATAAAGGAAATTATTTTACCAACCTCATATATGTGTCCCCCAAGATTTTGACCATGCTTAGTGGATCGAATAGAACCATCCGTGTTGACATAATCAAAATCAATGGAATAAATGAAGTCTGAGCAGCGAAGAACAATCCTCTCTATATCAACGTATCTTCCATCATCCCAACGATCTGCACCGTCGCCTCCAAAAGGTCCAAAAACCTTAAAAGGATGAATATGAGGAATTGGCTCATAAAAAGCTCCAATGGACTCAAGACGAGAGCCATGGCAACTCCCGTGAAACCCGACAATTTTACCTCCGGTGTATGGAAATGAAAAATGCCTCCCATTATTAGCTGTTCCGATCGGTCCATGATCATTTCTATTAGTATGGATTGTCAATGACTGAAAAATGGTGCATTCGGAAACTTCTTCAGTGTAGCCCGAGATGGAAGTCAAGTACTCGCTTGGATGGTCGAGCTTAATCTAAGGAAAAAAATCAAAATTCAAGAAGAGGTGAGGAAAACAAGACACAAATTCAAGAGAATAACATATTTCTAAGGAGATAATTCTGTTCACTTTTTTCGGTTTTGTGATATCTCATTTCTTCCGATTTTTCTTTTAACTGCTTTTGGCCCCATATATTTCCCTATAACTTAAACGAGCGGAACTCGGCTATACAATCCAAAATTTTTTCTAAAAAAAGAAAAAAAATTGCAATGACTTACCCGATATGTTTCACCTCCACCTGTGCCATGTATGAAGGGCCCAACTGGACGTCCACACTTGTCGTATAAAATAGAGATATACTTGATTGTTGAATCGAAGCCTACCACGATTTCCCTCACATCTGTATATTTCCCGTCATTCCAAATGTCTGTACCATAATCACCCCCAAATGGGCCCACAACTTCAAAAGGATACGCACGAGAAATTGGCCCAAAGTGTGCTCCAATTGAATCAAGATGGACGCCACAATTTCCATGAAACCCAATAATTCTTCGGCCACCAACTTCCGAATGAAAAGATTGCCCATTTTCAGAGCCAAATGGTCCATGTATCCTTCTGTTGGTATGGAATTTGAGAGATTGAATCAAGATAGGAATTTGGTAGTTTCTTATATGCCCTGAGATTGAAGTCAGGTATTCATTTGGATAATCTAGTTTGACCTGCAATAAGTGCAAAATTTTTTTGTAAGTGTCACCGTTCTCTTTCAAGATTAATAGGTAATTTTGTTCATATATGGAACCTAAATTTTAGATTTTTGTCTGTCCCTTTAATTTATTGTTCCATCTACACGGACTTCTTTTCAACAATACTATATGAGAGTTCATATTGATCATATGATGGGTTTTTGCTTCTTGTGTCATATAGCACGTGATTACTTCTCTTAATCATGATGCTCCAGAGTCCAAAAAACATAAAACCCAATGAAATTTTTAAGAGTAAAATGATACTAACCGTAAAAATGTTACCACAAAGATGTCTGCCGTGCTCGAAAGAACGCACCAAACACCCGTCTTGATCATAATCGATGGTGATGGAATTGATAACGGAGTCAGCAAGGACTCTAATTTGCCTTACACCAGTGTATGTTTTATCATCATAAGCACCGCCCTGTTGATCTCCATACGGCCCATCGGATTTCAATGGGAGAGATCCATCAATGCAATCAAGATAAGGGCTTCTCACCAACTTGTCCAATATTTCATTCCATTTATCTTTTGACTTATCGCTAAGGTAGGAACCTAATCTTTTAAGGGCCGATGGATGACCTCCTGCATAATGAAATAGACTGCGAGACAACTCCTCATAGCCTTGTTTAGGTTCTGATCTCTTGAAGGCATGGTGACAAAAGAGTTGAAGTGCGTGGTCTGGACTCAATCCTTTGACAATGTACTTTTCATCTACCTTGAGATCTTTTAGCAAATGCCGATCTCTTGTGGTGATCAAGATTCTACTCCCAGGGAAAAAGGATTCTCGATCACCGGCGCCGAAATACTCCATGTGTTCTTTCTTAGTAACATTATCAAGAACAAGAAGTATCTTTTTACGACACATGCTACGCTTTATCTCGTTGATGTTGGAGTGAATGTCGTAAATCACTCTATCCACTTTCATGAGATTTCTGAGTAACTTCTTTTGTAAGCCGAGATGATCACTCCGATTCCCTTCTCCAATTTTACTGAGAAAGACAGAACACTCAAACTCACGACGAATGCCTTCACAAGTGACTCCGGCCACCGTTGTCTTACCTATTCCTTCCGCACCACATATGCCTATCATGCGCACAGCCTCCTCTTGGCCATTCTTTAGCAAGGAAATCACATCATTTGCCAAACGATCTACTCCAATTGCATTTTTCACAAAGTAGAGAGGCCGTGTTTGACGAATCTTATCGGAAAGGCAGTCGACTATAAATTTAGTGAACTCCGATTCATTGCTGATGTGAAAAGTAAGTACATAAATTGTATGAGCAATATGTATGAGAACATAAACGGGCACATGTGCGTTTAAGATGACGTATGACAAAACATTGTGCTCTAATTAAACGTGGGTATATGAGATATGGATAGAAGAATATCGAGCATATGATTAAATCACCATTGGCATTGACATGTATAATAAAGAAATGGTCATTAACTAAGCTCTACTTTGGATAGAAGGCTCATCCCGCGGCAGAGGAAGGAAGGTGCGTCTAGTTTGTTTGTTTTTTTCTCTTTTATTGGCGTTTCTCGGTCGTCTTGCTTCGCGCCGTAGCATGCATACGAACTACGAAGAAGCAACACATTTCTGACTAAGGCCATAAAAACAGTTAAAATTAAGTAAAAAAAAGCATTCTTCGTCAGTACTTTCCTAATTTCTACCATGTTCTCATGTTTTTTTAAGTCTGAAACTCCAAAATTTGGCCCAAAAAAGGGTATGAAACCTCAAAAGGAACTTGTCGCGGAATAAAAATAGTCGACTCTATTATACATTTTTTCTTGGAAGTGAACCGATTCAAACCTAGTATCTTGTTTGCATTTGTCTCCCTTTGTAGTTTTAATTTTGGTTCCCTAATTCTCAACAATGCATACAAGAATCTTGGTGAAATTCAAAACGGCTTTTTGCTTTGACTTTCTTAATATTTTAAAGGAAAAAATATCAAAAAGCATCGGCTCTCATATTATATAATATTTTTGTGGAACCGCTTCCATGTTAAAATTTAAACTGTTAAATAAATGCGTGGTTTAATATTTAATTACTCTGACATGAACCTTGAATTCCTACAATTAGCATTCCAATTGCATCTGCCATCTGGTCCTATTTACAAATTTTTCATTTTCATTTCAATTTTGCCCCTCCCACCATTTCAAATTCACCTACTATGAAAATTCGCTTGACAAAAACCCTAACCCATCTATACCACCCGATGCTCAGCCCCTCCCCTCAGACCCCCACCGCGCCATCACCACCCGCCATCAACCACCACCCGGGCTGAGCCAGAACCCATCCAGCTCTGCCTGAGTCAAATCCGAGTGGAACTCAACAGATCTGAGTCGAGCTCGACGCAGAGCATGGTTAAGAAGAGGGAGATGCGGAGAGCATAATGAGAGAGAGAGATGCACAGAGGGCTTAGTTGTTATTTTTCAAAATATGGCAACAAGAATTTTCTGGAAGGACGAAAGAGACTTCTACTTGTTCAATTCCCTCAAGAAAACCAATTCCGTCGATTTTTCACAAAAACCGTCTACAAAGCAGACAAACCAAAGAAACAACTTCAAAAAAGGAACAATCATGGATGGATGGCGATACTAAGCTTCGACATGGAGAAAGAATCACAAGTACGTACCCACGAGCATGGTTCTGCAAATGGAAGCCGGAAAGATGCGTGGCCTCTACTAGGGCATCCCTCCATATTTTTATCTGCGCGTCGTCTCTCTTGCTCTCACACAACCTCTCAAAACCTTGCGCGAACTCGCTTCCGCTCGTCAACTTCGAAACATCGGCCGTGCTCACGCCATGGAAGACCGAAACGGCCACGTGACCATGGTTCTTGAGCTGCCTTCTGCACTCGAGGATCTCGACCAGCTCATTCAGGCACGACTTGGAGTCAGCATAGTTTTTGGAGAACACGATGAGGGCGAATCTTGAGTGGCGGATCGCTCTCGAGAGCTTGTCATTGATCTCCTCCCCAGCGTCCTCTTTGTCTTCGTCGCTGAAGTAGTCAATCCCCGCCTCGTCCAGCCTGCTGAAGAGGTGCGATATGAAGTTCTTCCTCACGTCCTTGCCTCTGAAACTCACGAAGACGTCATGTATCCATTGATGAGAACACATGGTTCCTGTCCTGTTGGTATGTGGTGTAGAAGCTTATATCGTGAGACCATATGGGTAGGGTATTTATGTAAAAAAGACATTAAGAAGAGACTTCTTCATGATGAGTTCAAGGAGATAATGCACACTTTGACATTGAGATCAATTTGAACATGCATGTCTCCTTATCGTACAATAATTTATTAGGAGAAGACGAAAAGCTTGTTGGGATGCATTTATTTGATTGGTTTTACGAAAAGTCAGTTGACTCAATTAGAGACTTGTTCGTGATTGGTTTTACGAAATCCGAGGTCTTCAACTTGGATTTACTTGGCAAATTTTATCGGTTCCAGCTAACATTTGTAGAATTCGACCAAAAAAAAAAACTAACATTTGTAGAAGAAAACCAATTGACTGGCGGGTGCAAATTCTCTCTGTCCCCGTGGATTGTACGTTCAACTTCGTAGAAATGCATAATCACGTATAAAAGGATGAATACCACTAAAAATTCTAAATTAGTATATATGTGATAAATTTATTAAAAATTAATTTTTTGATCACTAAAAATTTCAAATAAATATACCTGTAATAAATTTACCTTTTGTTATTTTTCGTTAAATTGTTGAATTAGATGACACATGACAGTTGATGGGTGTACCTATTTGTATTTTACCCCCTGTTTGTCACAAATTTATCAATTTGTAATTTTTTGTGGTATTAATCCAATTTACAAAAGGTAAATTTTTCATAAATATATTAGTTTCTGTTTTTTGGTGGTAAAAAAAATTAATTTGGGATAAATTTGTTATAAATGTACAAGTTTAGAGTTTTTCATGATATTAATTGAATATAAAATACTTACACGAAAATCGATAGCAATTATGGGTTAATACCACAAAAAACCCCAAACCGGTACACTTGTGATAAATTTACCCAAAACTATTTTTTTGACTACAAAAAGTTCCAAACTAGTACACCTGTGATAATTTTACCCCGAATTAATTTTTTGACCACTAAAATCCTAAACTGGTACACCTATGATAATTTTACCCCGAATTAATTTTTTGACCACCAAAAACCTCAAACTGGTACACCTGTGATAAATTTACCCTCCGTTAGTTTCCGTTAAATTTTACCTTCAAATTGCTAAGTTTGATAACATGTGATAGTTGATAGGTGTACCACTTTGGGGTTTTATCTCTTTGTTTGTCACAAGTTTATCAATTTGTGATTTTTCGTGATGTTAATCCAATTTACCGAGCACTAATAGAGAGTAAATTTGTCACAAATGTACCAGTTTGGGCTTTTTAGTGGTCAAAAAATTAGTTTGGGGTAAAATTATCACGGGTGTATCAGTTTGGGATTTTTAGTGATCAAAAAATTAGTACAGGGTAAAATTATCACACATATACTAGTGTGGGGTTTTTGGGGGTTAAAAAAGTAATTCGGGATAAATTTATCATAGGTGTACCAGTTTAAGGTTTTTGGTGATCAAAAAATTAGTTTGGGATAAAATTATTACAGGTGTATCAATTTGAGATTTTTCGTGATCAAAAAATTAGTTCGGGATAAAATTATTATAGATGTACCAATTTGGGATTTTTCGTAGTATTAACTTGTAATTAAACGAGACCTGCATAAACATGTTGACAGTTGACCGTTGACTCCCAAGAGCCTTTCACGTGAGTTTGGTGGACATTTCAATCCCTTTTAACATTTCTTTCTAATTTTTTTTCGTTATATTTAGTTTTGTTTGAATTAGATGCGGGTCATTGCCATGTTAAATTTTTTTCTTCTTCATGTCATGATCATCCCAAAAGCGAATCGCCAAGAAAAAATTAATGAATTACTATACGGGAACAAATATTTTTCTCACAAGATAATTGCCACATTTAGTGCAGATTCTCTTAAGCCCTATCAATTGCAACTTGATTTCTTAATTTCAATCATTTAAGCCTACAATTTGGTTTATTTTGGAGCATCTACTAATCTATTATGTTTCGATTAGTGACCCAAGTTTACTTTTGCGAATAAGAGATTTTGTGGATATGGAGACTTGGTTATACTAGAAAAATATGATGCCCTCTTGGCACCTCTTCTTTCTATTTCGAAAAAAAATTTGCAAGCAATTTTGGTCAATTTTAATTTTAAGCCACTAACATGGGAGATGTGATCATGCAATTGCGCAACTAAATAATTTAACACTCGATAAATAAAAATAATAAAGTGCAAGAAAATAATCAAATCTCAAAACCTTAAGTAGGTCAAGTCAAAAGTTTTACCATCACAGTTAAGGGTGTCAACGGTTTGGATTTTTATGATACCCAATTTGAACCGAACCAAAATGAAAGAGTGCTTGACCCAACTTGACCTGCCCTACATACAGGCCAAGCCATAAGGTCAGGTCAGGTTTCAAATTTCCCCCCTGCTACTACAAGACATGGATCCGACATCCGATTCAATTCATGGAGGGCATGCCTCAGAGACCACCAAAAGAAAAAGACCAAACTCTGGAAACACTTTCAGGAGTCCAAACTTCCTGGTTTGCTAGACTTCTCAAACCTATCAAATATCCAAGAGCTCTCCAGAGCAATAAAACATAAGTAACAAGGGAAAAAAGAAAGGATATGGGACTTATCAATGGAGCAAACCGATCAAAATTGGGATACAACACAAAGGAAACCATCTTCACCCATTATCGTAAACGTGAATGGAACTCAGAACAGTCCATACTGAATTGAAGTTGCAAAGCATTTACAGCTGCAATTTGTGAGCCTTGTCAAATCAAAGACTTAAGTTCTGTCCCCACATCAACACGTTGCTCCTGCAATGCAGAAAAGCTACTTCAGTAATGTCTCAATACAAGGGGATTGTTGACACCTAAATTTTAGCGACCATTTAGTTGTAATTTGTACAGAAAATTAGGGATTAAATTTTTAACCCCTAAACAAAAATATTTAGGTTGCATAACATATAGTTTAAATTCATTTTAGATTAATTGCATTTCGCATCGGACTGGCGGTGACGAACGAACTTAAATTTCATCGAATGGGACTCGGCTCGCTTGGAACGCAAGGGCCGGGAATTACAAGTCAAACGGGCTCGGTTGTTTTAATTTGAGCTTAATTCAGCCCATTATCCTTAATTAATTCAGCCCATTTAAATTAAATTAAAATCTAAGCCCAAACCTAAGCCCATTAGGACTAGAAAGCCCATCTAATTGACTTAGATTAGTGCTATATATACATCATTAGGTCAGGATTTTAGAGAGGTTCTCATAATTTTCAGATCAGAATTTTTTAGAGAGACACACGAGTGAAACACATGAGCGAGAGAGAGAAGCAGAGGAGTCGTGTGGCTTTTCTTGGGGGAGTCCACGTAAAAAAAATCGTGAAGACACAGACGAAGAAGAAGAATTCACCGCACAAGACAGGGAGTTCTCAATCAAAAGAGCACTCACACAGAAGTCCATTGGCCAAAGGGGGCCACTTTCACTTGCTGCACGAAGAACAAGTCTTCACTTTGACATGCAAAAGATGTCAGAGCCAATATGGTGAGCCCAGCACGTTGCGCTCGGTGATGTAGCCAACTTCCAGGAGATCAGCCACTTGCCACGCAGCTTGTCACGCGTGCTCCATGATCGTGATTCTCGTCACCTCGCTATCACGCCCTTGCCAAGCTACTGATCCCTAGACGAGTCACGAGCTTTACCGAGAGCCAGCCCATACCGTGGAGCCATCACTGCTCGTGCCTCCATCGTGTGCCACCGCCAAGCCGAGCCGCGACGCGTCCTTCCTTCTTCTCGGCAATTACCCATCGACAAATTGAAGAAATCAAGCACCATCGAGAGAGCCACCAACGTGTTCTTCAAGCGCATCCCCGACGTGCTTGTCCGACACCCCCACCACAACGCCAATATCCTCCGAAGTTGCGGCCATCCCTGACGTTCATCGCCCTCCCGTGCTGCTGTCCCGCGAGGAGTCGCTGCCCATAGCTGCGCCAACCACCGCCGCGGCACGTCCGCCGCCGCCGCTCCGTCCGTGAGCTCGGAGCCTAGCCGAGCTGCCCCTGCGCCACCGTCGCCGCTCCTGACGCCGCGCCGCCGCTCCCGACGCACCGCCAGTCCACTCGCCGCGATCCCGATCCGCCGCGAATTCAAATTTGGAAAGTAATCCGCAAATCAGGTAAAAATCTCTATCCGGTATATTTTCAAAATATTTAAATTCTTAGTTTGAATATTTTGAATATTCCGTGAATATTGCATGATTGATTAGATACCTTAGGATAATATTTGCGATATCCGCAATATTCGAAAACATTCAAAATTAGGAAACTTTCCTAATTCAGCAACGTATCTGGACAACTATCCGACCTTATCCCTAAGGTACGATATGTGGCGATACGGAAAATCGTTATCCTATCCATAATCACTTGAGTACGATAATGACTTTTATTTGCTTTCCAAATTTAAATAATCAACTTTCTGTCGATATCTATAACCCTATAGATATGAGCGATAGTTCGATTTTTGTGCCTAATCTGAGTTTGAAACGAATTTTGCGGATCGCGTGGTTTGTTTTTTAAATGTGGATGCTATCTCTGTTTAAATTGTCTTTCCTTTTTCAAATAAAAAAGAAAATTCAAAAATATCAGTTAGGATTTGAATTTGAGTTTTGCATGTTTAGGAATCCTAAATATATCTAGACGATAGAGTAATTATTTAATTTAAATTAGGACTTGAGATAATCTATTTCCTAGTTTAAATTAAGTAATATTCTAATCTTAATAGATTATTTAGGTTATTTTTTTAATTCCGAATTTTCATGAAAATCCCAAAAAAACAATGAATTGTTTTATGGTAGATTAGGATAGATTGCATTCTTAATTTAAGTAGTTTATTATTTCGAATTTTAACAAAAATCCCAAAAAATAAGTCATGTTAGGATATGTTAAGTCATCATAGGTTGCATGTTAATTTAGGCATATTTTTATTCCGAATTTCATTAGAAAATACCAAAAATAAATCATTTGTCCGTCATCAGAATTAGGTTGCGTCGTCGCATGACATATAGTTCGCATGCTAGGTTGCATTAATCGCATGTCATTTTTGCACGTCATTGCATGTAGATTAGCTTTCATTTAAATAAGCGAAAATCCGAAAATTGAGTGAATTCCTTGTTAATTAGAAATCATATTAGGTTGTTGATGTGATTTTCTAGCTAACAATGCAGATGCTTACGTTGCTTCGAGGTAAGTAATTCTTCCAACTTGCAATTTATTTAATGCTTTCTTGGGTGTTAAATTGGTGGTTTGCGCACCCGCATGAACACCTCACATGTTAGTGACTAAGTTAAAATGGATCCAGATTGCTTGCCAAAACATTTTTGAAAAGAAAAGGCACCGAAAGGGCGTTAGACTAGATCTAGCGTAATCAAGTCCCCGAGCTTAGAATGTCTGGTTCGTAAGAATAAAACATATCTCCCTATGTTTTATTTAGGTTTCTAATCGACCTACCACAAATAGATTAGTGGCGACTCCGAGCATGAAAAATTTTGCATGTTAAAAACTTAAACCCTAAGTTGCGAATTGGTAGGGTTTGGGAGGGCCCGAGTTAGGTTTAGTCTTAACAATCCATTAGCCTAAGAGGAAATTTTAGGTCGCGACAGGGATTAATCACAAAGACCCTCAGTGCAAGCCAGAAAGAAAAGATTGCAATAACCAATAACATGTGCTGGGTTATTCGCATACTCATCGAACAAAAAAGAACACCAAAATCAGTGACAGATAATAATCATGAGAACAGAACAGACATCCAATGGATACAAATGATAGCATTATTTTGTCATGTAAGATGCTTTCGCTTCGTGCTACATAGTCTCTTAACACGTTTACCACAACTTCTACAATAACCAATAACATGAACTGGGTTATTCATAACCTCCTGGATAAAAGAAATAACTAAAATCAATCTTGGAGAATAGTCATTCAAATTAAAGAGCGAAAATATAAATAGTTTATGTTTGAGAAAATATGCTCCTTCGAATTGTAGAAGAAAAGAAACTTCAACTTCAAATAGGATCGATGAATAACAAAGTCAGACTTTAAGGCGTGATATCACTTTATTTAAGAAAATTATTTGCCCCATGAAATTGCTAATGGTCATCGGCAAATTTCCTTCAGGATACAATAAAGTCTCGATTGAGAATACCGAATATCAATCCCAGTATATCTCTAGGATCTCTCTAGGAAAACAATTAGAAAGAATGGCTGCAGTTTTTTTTCGGAATGAAAAAATATCTAAAAATCTGAATGAAGAGACTTTATATTCAACCATGTAAAACTGACTCACTAATTACACCATTTCGAACAAAGGCGTCCCTTCGTAAAAAAGATGTATAGTGAATTGATACGAAATCAAAAGTCACGTTGAAAAAGGATATATGAAAATTCGAAATAAAATAATAATAAAATAAAAGAATAATATTTTTTAATCATTTTTATTAATCCAAATTTTATAATTTTGAAAAATAATCTTTGAACAAATACAACGTTTCAACGTTGAATGAGTTATGTTTGAAAAGACATAACCTTCCGAAGGTGAAGTAGTTATGTTCGAAGGGATACAATTCTTCCAAAGGTTGTAAGAATGCTTAATAACCGTTAGGCTAACTAATAAATTTTGAAATTAATTAATAAAAAAATAACCGCAACTCTATTGCGAACAGTCACACTGTTTCAATAGGATAAAATCGTTATTTTATAATAATAAATCTGAAATTTAATAAATAAAAATAATAAACGAGGATCAGTGCTAATTATCATCCGCAAGCGCACCCAGTACTAAGTACGCCTAATAATCGCGCACCCGAACGCGGGTATTGATAAGTCTAGTCCACACCCCATTGTCTTCATTTTAACATTGAAGAAGATACTTACACATATAAAGTGGCCCACCTTATCAAAACTTTCCTACGTGGAATAAAGAAAAAAACACTATTTTGTTTGTTTTACAAACAAACAAACAACCAACAGTTTATGCTTTGGAAAAATTGATAGTTTCGTTTCTCTACACAGTCTTCATTCAAATGAAGGAGCGAAAATAGAGATAGTCGAGAATGAAAGGATTTGAGTGCTGTGCTCTTTCATCTCTTTCTTCATTCCTATTACTGAAACTGATGGATTGCTTGGTGTGGCTCTGGCTGTTAGCTTTCTTCCCTAGGTTTAAGATTTTTTGTGTTTGGGACAAAAGAATTGTTTAATGTCGAACATCTCAGATCTTGCATAGATATAAGCATTGATGTTTGAAGTCATAATCAGTAAAACACCAATCTTTATTTGTTTTACATTGTCATGAAAGCGTCATATTTTTTTAGGGAAAATGACAAACTGATCCATGAATTTTGACCCAATGTGCAATGTCATTCCTAAACTTTTAATTTGTTTGATGTGGTTTCCGAACTTTAGCCCACCATGCAATAGGGTTCTTGAATTTTTAAATTGTTCGATTAATACCTGAACTTTTGATAAATAGTCAATTTAATCCCTGAATTATTTAAAAATGTTCAATGTTGTCCTCAATCTTAAATTAATAAAAAAATAATAATGAATATTTTCATATAGTTCAGGAACTACATTGAATGTATATCAAAAGTTTAGAGACCATATTAAATATTGGATCAAAGTTCATGGGCTACATTAAACAAACTAAAAGTTCATGGGTCATATTACACATTGAGCCAAAATTCAGGGACCATTTGTGTCATTATCTCTATTTTTACTATCCCTGGGTTGTTAAAAAAAATACTTATTTGGGTATGTACAGTGCATGAATCTTTTATCTGCACCTTGTTTTTATACTACACGTGCTTATCATATTGAGCCACACTACATGTCATGAAGATTTTCTCCCCTCCTTTGAATTTTCCTGTTTACTTTGAGTGCAAACCAATAAATATATCCACCCAAAAAACCAAAAACTAATCCCAATGTCCAAAAGCTCAACTGCCTCAACCCTCCAAAATCCACTTTAGACTCATCAGTCACCTTGCAAGGAAACAACCCAGAATTTATTGAGCAGAAAAAAAGTCAAATAATTCTTTTTATCTCTTTCCTGGCCCTTCACATTCCTCCTATCTCCACTGTGCTTTTTCTTCTTCTTTTTTTTTTTTGCTTCTTCACTCTCTCTCTACAATCTGGTCCTGAGCAAGACCGTTCAAGGCTCAAGGAGAGACAGGAAAAGGAACTCCTCGATGCAGTAGAGGGATCTCTCTGTAAGTTCTGTCCGTATTCCCTCTCTCTAAGGAAGAAAAAGATTTGAAAAGAGTTTAGGGGCCTTTTAGGTGGGGAAAGTAGACTCTACATCAATTTCGGCCGATTGTCGTCAGGTAAGCATGTATAGCAGTCTCCCTTGCCTGGAGTGACAGAAGGGAACGTCTCAGCCTCTTGCTAATTGACTTGTGCTTTGCACGGTGTCTTTCATCCGGCGTGTCAACCAGTACCCCGGTTGAAAGATACTTGCGATGAGCTCTACATTGGTGTATCGACATTCATGAACTAAGTCAGTTCGCAAGTCTCAATAGTCCACCCATAAAAAGTAATTCATAGCATCGCGCATGCGATATGTACTCGTTCACGACAGGACAAGTGATGCAAATACCAACGTAGTCAAATAGCAAACCTAGACTATTAAAGTCACGATCGCAGACACAAGATCTGCAAAAGAACCAAACAGAGAAAGCAAAAATTACTAGGGAGATCCTAGGATTCGAATTTGTAGACATCGTCCTCGGAGATCGAATCAAAGCAGAGAGGCTTGCTGGTGACCTTGCGCTTCAGGCAGTACCGGATCAGCTCCTCGTAAAAAATCACAACTGCTAAATCGAGGCTGGGTGAAGGTAGGAGACTCGAGGGGCGCGTGGAAGAAGAAAATTTGTTTTTGTAGCAAGACAAAGCCCTAGGGTTTTTTCTAGTCAACTAATTTCGTGGAGAAGAGTCGAGGCCGAGGATGTGCTGCTAAGCGACGTTTGATTTTGCTGAGCACATTTGATTTATGGTGGAGGTGAGCGGGGATGTGCTGTTGTGCCTAGGCTTCGCGGAGGAGAGTTGAAGCCGAGGACGAGGAAAGACGAAGATGGGGGTAAGAATTTTTTTAGTCACTGACAAAATATATGTTTCGGTTCGGTTTGGTTCGGGTCACAAACCCAAATTGAACCGAAACAGTGATTAAACCTGAATTTTAGAGCTCTTACTCAAACGGGAGGACATCCGAATAAAAAAAACTCAAAATTTTGGGTTCAGACTTTTTTTATAGTCTTAAAGGGATTCCTACAAATTAGGGTTGTCAAAAAAGCCAAAATCGACCCAACTAATCGATATATTGAAAGTTATGATAATCAAGTAAACGTTTTTTAAAATTTATGATATTTAAGTGATCGAAAAAAAAAATTATAACGCTGGCGAAAATTATGATACTTGTAATTCTTTCAAAGGCTTAGGTGGCTGTCGAAGCTGGCACTGTCAAGGGTTGGGGTTAAATAACTCGCAAACAATTTCCGGTTCGGTTCGTGCATGAGACAAATCTCTCTCTCTCCAAATATTGTACATTCAACTTCGTAAAACGTAGAATCAAATATAATATTTTTGCACGAAAATCGACAGCGCTGAACTAGAGCTGCAAAACGACATTGACAGTGACCTTGACTTCTAAGAACCGCAAAACGATGTTTAAAGGAAATCCGGGTTTGGTGCGCATTTGAAGGCCTTTCCATATTTCATCAGCCATTGTAAATTATTTTCTTCCTCAAAGTGGGACTGGACCTTGATTCTTTATGCATTATAATAAAGGAGCTGATGGTCCTGGGATACAGCCGCGATGCTCAAATCGTGGTAAATGTTCTATTAAAACTATACCGACTTTTAGAAGAAAACGTGAGTTTATTTGAAAAATAGATGCAATCAAGGGTTAAGGAATCTGAATACAAAAACGTAACACTAGATTATTCCAAGCCGAGGGAGAAAATAACGCAAGCAAGTCAACTTGGAAAAAGTTGTCTGGCTTTGGATCCTTTTATGTGAAACTTTTATTCAGGGATCACGTGAGGCCGAACGGGCGGCCCCAGTTCCCCATGCATTCGGCAATAAAGATCTATAGTCATGTAGATGGAAAATAGCTACCCCATATCTGCACTCATTCACACCCAACTCTTCCGCGTGCAATTCCGAAGCATAAAACCTGGTAGAAAAAGAAAAGACCAAATACATGACGTGGATAAGGGGCTTGAAGATGTCACAAACCAAACCAAGGGGTGCTCTACATACAATATCTACTTCTCTATAGTTATGGGGCAATATGGCAAAGACATATACTAGCATGTTCTAAAAATGACAGGCGATGTACACTTGAAAGCATGTACAAGTGCTTAGTACACCCGACATGCACAAGCGGAGGTACACATTATCAGCTGTCAATAGTGTCCTATACGTGCGCCGCCGACCGAATCAAGAAGGGTTAAAGACCTTCCATGAAATCTGACTATCTTTCCACCGGTTGAAGGAAATGAAAAGTACTTCCCTTTCTCGATACCAAATAATCCATTAGTTCTTCCGTTGCTTTGAAACGTGAGGGAGTAAATTACAACACGTCCAAAATTATCTTTTATGCAACCAAAATACAAAGTCAAATACTCTCTGGGGCAATCAAGCTTTATCTGCAAAAATCAAAAGGTAGACATTTTAATCACAAGCTATTTACTGGGATGCATTTCTTTCACCAAAAAAGTCATTCAATTAGAGACTTGTTCATGATTGGTTGTAGGAAATCTAGAGTCTGCCGTTAGAAATTTACTTAAGACTGAGGATTCCGATTTTTAATTGATGAACAAAACTCATGTATAATTAGAATTGAATGCGGAAACGTGAAAAATTATATGTACTGACCTCTAGCCATTGATGAAGTTAAATTGAAAACCAGATTCGTAAACCCTTGAACGATCGGTGAATGGGTACTTCTAGCAAATTAACCTCTTAGCATGAATAGTGTGTTATCTTTATGGGGTTTGGCTTAGAACTATATTTTTTTTGCCATCCGCACCCCTTCAAATAATTTCTTCTATCAACATAGTTATCATGCAACTTAATGTGGACAATAAAACGTCAGCGAAATTAATATGGGCATAATAAACTGAATGTGGGATTGCATTATCGATCGGTATGATAACATCTGCAACTTCGATTTATTTGGCACATTTCATCAGTTCCCAGTAACTTTGGTAATTAAAAGAAGATGGAGTGAAAGCAGGAGCAAAATCTCTCTCTACGTTAACTTCCCAAGAACGCATTATCCGGGTCTGGTGGACAATTCAAGGAGTTCTAATATTTCTTTCGAGTTTTTCTATTTTGTTATATCATCTTTTGTTTGAATTTGCGCGTAGAATTAGATGTGGGCTCACCGGCTATTGTAAAAAATTTTCTTCTTCCAAGGGGAGTACAGTGCACCGGGATTCTTTTAGGACTGTAATTAATTAGGGAGCTAATGGTCCTGGGATTACAGCGCGCGATGGTCAAATCGTCGTAAATGTTCTCTTTTAGCAGAAAACGTGAGTGTCGCAGAATCTGAAGAAAAAAAACAAAAGATTATTATGGCTGTCGAACCCGAGGGGTTTCCAGCTCCCCATGCATTGCCAATTAAAGATCTTACAGCCTTCTCGAGAGAAAATCGCTGAGATAATTGTCCGAAAAAATATTAAACTTATTATACAGCAATTAATTCAATCATATATTTTTTATACCTATTAACTAGGAAAAGTGGGCTTATCATACCGGTGCATAATTGTTCACCGTGAAATATGATGATATAATTTTCAGAATTCTGAATTTTATGTCAGCCTAAACTTAAAAAGTTACTGATATTTTTATCTCCAAAGATCTACTTGAGCTACTTATTGCATTCCCTACGACACAAGTCCCATGTCAATGTCCATAATTTGACCTTTAAAAGTGCTTAAGACCTTAATAGCAAGTTGTAATTAATTTATAGTACGTGTGACGATATAACACAAGCCATTGAAAGATAGTCGTACCTCGTAAGTCTTTTCTCCTCCATTCCCACCATGTCTAGGGCTCTGGACTGTAGAGCCATTGTTTTTGTACTCAAAAGTAAAGGAGTCAATCACGGATCCAGCAACCGTCTTTATTTTTCTCACGTCTGTGTGGATACCACAGTGAAATTTGTTGGGCCATATAGAGGTCAAGGTGGCGGTGCTTATGATGATGGAGTGTACAGTAGTGTAAGGCAAATTAGTGTCCTCGTTAAGTCGGTTATCAATTCCATCATTATTGATTATGATGAAGACGAATGTTTGGTGTGTTCGTTCGAGCATGACGGATAATTTTATGGTGAAATTTCTATGGTCAGTACCCTATTACTCTTAAAAGTTTTATTGGGTCATAAATTTTTTGCATATGGATCGATACGATTAAGAGATGGGTAGAAGTAAATATATGCTCCACATTACAAGAAGCAATAACCCATGATATGATTAATATAAACTCACATATAGTATCATTGAAAGAGTGTCCATGTAGATGGCACTATAGGTTGAAAGGAGGAAAAGTGCCAAAAAAGTCCTAAACCTTTTTGTATTTATGCCAATTTAGTCATAAACATTTTTTTTGTGTCAATTCAGTCATAAACCTTTTGCATTGGTGTCAATTCAGTCCTAAACCTTTTGTCTTTATGCTAATTCAGTCCTTCCGATTAATTTTGGCCGGATTTTGCTGACGCGAATGCCGGCCGGCCAGCGGCCGATCACTTGTGCTGACGTGGACAACTTTAATAATATTTTTAATATTTTTTTGAAATTATATATATTTTTCTTTTTTTTCCCCCTCCCCTCCCTCCTTCCTCCAGTAGGTTGTCAGACTGGCGATTGGCCAGAAGCCAGGGACCGACGACCGGCTAGAGGCCAGAGGCCGGCGAAGGTGAGTCTTGCCATGGCTGGGCGAGGCTTGCCTTCGCCTTTGCCATCACTGGTGAGGGCGAGCCTCACCCAGTGCGAGGCTGCCCTAGCCAGCCTCTGGCTAGTCGCCGGTTCGGTGACCGACTGGAGGAAGGAGGGAGGGGAGGGGGAAAAGAAAAGAAAAGAAAAAAAGAAATAAAAATTCAAAAAATATTAAAATATTATTAAAGTTGTCCACGTTAACGCCGGTGACCTGCCGCTGGCCAGTTGGCGTCCACGTAAGTAATATCCGGCCAAAATTGGCTGGAAGAACTGAATTGACATAAAAATAAAAAGTTTAGGATTGAATTGGCAACAATACGAAAAGTTTAGAACTAAATTGGCACCAATGCAAAAGATTTAATACTGAATTGACATAAAAAAAGGTTTTGAACTAAATTGGCATCAATGCAAAAGGTTTAGGACTTTTTTAGCACTTTTCCCCATTTCTGACCAAGGCGATAAAAATAGTAAAAAATTAAGTAAAAAGAATTTGTCGATACTTTTCCCCATTTCTACTATTTTATCATGCTTTTAAGCCTAAAACTCCAAAATTTGGCCCAAAAAAAGGTGTGAAACCTCATAAGACACTTTTAGCGGAAGAAAAATAGTTTGCCCTATGATACAATTTCTGGATTTGAACTAACTCAAACCGAGTGTCTATCTTGTTTGGATTTGCCTCGGTTTATAGTTCTCATTTTTTTGTTCCCCAATTCCCAACAATGCACACTACAAACTTGGGGAACATTTATTGCGGTGTTTTGCTTAGGCTTTCTCAATATTTACGGTGAAGATATAAAACATTATCCTTACATTTCAACTTTATGTCAATTTGACCTTTAAGTTTTGTAAACCTACAATTAGCATCCCAACTGCATTTAACATTTGGTCCTATTTACGAACTTGTCATTCTTCGTCCAATTTTGCTCCTCCCATCATTTCAAATTCATTCACAATGAAATCTCACTCGCCCAAAAGCCTAACCGATCCACTCACACACTGCTCAGCTCCTACCCTCCCGGCGTTGCCAATGCCTACCATGCTGTCGCCACCAACCACCACCACAGCTGAGCCACGATCTGTCAAGCTCAACTCGACATATCAATTGACTGAAATCTGCGTCTACATATCTAAGTCAAGCTCGACGCTGACCAACGCCGCAAAGAGGGAAACGCAGAGAGAGAGAGAGAGAGAGAGAGAGAGAGAGAGTTTTGCAGAGAGGGCTCAATAGGAGTTCGTGGTGACGCGGCATGGGCCGGGGTTGGTAGAGCAGGGGTGAGAGAGAAAGAGGGAGAAAGGGTGAATGGTAAATAGGTTTTTTTGGATTGAAGGATTCTGTTGGGAAGTGCAAATTATAGGTTTTCAAAACTCGGGATGCAAACTAATATTGGAACGAAAAGTGAAGATGGTTTTTGAAATTATCCCTATTTTACATCTAAAATTTTGTAATTAACACATAAAGTCACATCATTTATTCCATAATCTTCCAAAAAATCGCAATAAGAATTTTGAGGAAAGTCGAAAGAGACTTCTGCTTGTTCCCCTGCCTTAAGAAAACCGATTCTGTCGATTACACACAAATTCCGTCTACAAAGCAGACAAACTAAAGAACGTGAAAAGAAATAAAATCACAGATCACGATACTAAGCTTCGACATGGAGTAAAAATCAGAGGTACGTACCCATGGGCGTGATTCTCCAAATGGAAGCCCGAAAGTTTCTTAGCCTCGGCTAGGGCATCCCTCCATGTCCGTATTTGCGCATCGTCTCTCACGATCTTACACAACCTCTCGAAACCTTCCCCAAATTCACTTCCGCTCGTCAACTGCGAATGATCAGACGTTCTCACACCATGAAAGATGGGAACAACCACGTGGCCATGGTTCTTGAGCTGCCTTCTGCACTCGAGGATCTCGATCAGCTCATTCAGGCACCATTTGGATTCAGCATACTTTGGGGAGAACACAATGACGGCGAACCTCGAGTGGCAGATCGCTCTCAAGAGCTTGCACTTGATCTCCTCCCCATCGTCATCACTGTCTTCGTCGCTGAAATAGTGAATCCCCGCCTGGCTCATCAGCTCGCGTAAGAGGTGCGATATGAATTTTTTCCTCATTTCCTTGCCTCTGAAACTCACGAATATGTCATGTTTCCATTGATGAGAACACATGGTTCCTGTCTTGTTGAAATGTGATGTAGAAACTTTGATTGAGAGGCCATGTGTATTTATGTTAAAAAGACATTAAGCGGAGACTTCTTCATGATGACTTCGAGGAAATAATGCACATTTGACATTGAGATGAATTTGAACATGGATGTTGTCAAAAAAAGATACGCGACTTTTCTTTCTTTTTGCCAAATTATCTCCAACTGGCTTGCTTGATCATTAGTCGTTCCCGTGTCTATTGTCATTCTCTCTTTTCTGAAAACAATTATATTCAACTCGAACGTGCATGTCTCCTTGTTGTGCAACGATTTAGCGGGTAAAAAAATGATTGGTGGGATGCATTTCGGTGACCAAAAAAGCCATTTAACCTAACCAGAGACTTGTACATGATTGCTTAAAGGAAATCTGGAGTCTGCAACTTGGATTTATTTGACAAATTTTATTGCAAAAGAAAATGTATTGAATGGCAAGAGCAAAATCTCTCTCTCTCTCTCTCTCTCGCCCACTGGTAGTTACAACCCACAGAATAGCTTGGTACGTCTACCGAAGATTGTACGTTCAACTTAGTAAAATGCAGAATCAAATATAGATTATTTGCACGAAAATTGACAGCACTGAAACCAGAGCTCCAAAAAGATGTTGACAGTTGACTTTCAGGAACGTGTCATATGGGTTTGGGGCACAACTCAATGCCTTTTAAAATTTCTTTCTACTTCTTCTTATTTGTTATATTGTTTTTGTTCAACTTCGGGAGCAGAATAGGATGCGGCTCATCGGCCACCGTTCAATATTTACTCTATGGACTATAATTTATTAGGGAGCTAGCTAATGGTCCCGGGATACAGTGCAAGATGCTCAAATCGTTATAAATGTTCTCTTAAAACCATACTGACATTTAGCAGAAAATGTGAGTGAATTTGAATTGATCAAGGCAAAACATTAAAATAAGTTTATTGTCAATGTCCGACCCGGGAGAGAAAATAACGCAAAAAAATCAACTATTCCTCTCTCTCCTGTGGCATAGAAAAACTTATCTGGATTCACATCCATAGACTTAGCCTACCTTGCATTGTTTATGTGAGCCTTATATTTGGGGCCCACATGATACCCTTTCGCTGGATCTAGCTCCCGAGGCATTCCACGATAAAAATCTATAACTTTGTAGAGAGAAAAATAATTACGCCATATATGATCATATTTATACTTAACTTTTTCGCGTGCAAATCTTAGCATAGGTTACTCTAAGCATGGAACTTGATATACAAAGAAAAGATCAAATACTTGTTGACATCTAAATTTTTCTAATGGATACATCATACATTTCACATTTTCAAAAATTCGTAGAGCTCGAATTTGCCAATAACGGTAGAATTCAGCCCTCGATATAAAACGGTCATTTTATATAACCTTGCATCCATATTTTTTTCACTAGGTTTTTTCTGCATTTTTAAACTAAGGACATCATAATTTCGGAAACCTCGGATCCAACGACCAAAATTTCGATCGAGTAGAGCTCGGGCTGGTCAATACACCGGCCCACTTAAGCCCATCAAGGCCGGCCCATTTGGGCCCATTGGGGCCCGCCAACGGCCCTCGTGTGGGCGGCCACTCACTGTCTCTCTCTCTCTCTCCGATCCATACACTTCTTTGACCCAAATGCTTAGTCAAGAGCATTTCAGGAGTACTTCATGTACTCTTGGAAGAGACACGAGAGGGACTTGAAAAGGGAGGGGGGAGGGGAAAGAGGAGCGATCTTGCGAAAGTGACAATTCTCTCTCTCTCTCTCTCCTTTGACTGAACGGACATCTCTCCACAAGCTTCTCTCTCATTCCCTATAAATTCACCCACACGACTCTCTCAAGCTCTCTATCTCTAACACTCTCTCCCTCTCTTTCCCCCTCACCATCCCCGGCCCCTCTCTCTCTCTCTCTCTCTCTCTCTCTCTCAACTCTCGGCTCCTTTCCTTCCTTGGTTCCTCCAGCGTCGCTGTGTCATAACCTCGCTTAAGGTAGGAATACACTTATTTTTCATTCGACTCGCCGAAAACGCCGTGCTTGAATCAGGATAAAATCGAGGCACAACGGTTTGCCTCACCCTTGTGTGCGACTCGAATCCGATGCCTCGATCTCTTAGTTCGCTAAGTCGGCTATGGCGTTTTAACTTTTCGTTAGTTCGTATCTCATTTTGTTTTTTTCCTATATGTTTAGCATGTTAATAGGATGATTAAGAGCCATCATTAGTGTCATTAGACCTTAGGAGTGCATTGGGACGTTTCCGTCGTCGTTCAAGCCTGTTTGCATAAAAAACGAGCACCAAGAGCCTGCTGTCCAGCACCTTTAGTGCCTTGTACAGCGGACCCCAGGACCAGTTACAGTCCGTTTGAGGGTCCTGGGCAGTCCCAGGCGGTTCGGGGACGTCCCTTTAACTTTAACCTGTCATCCGGAGCGTTTCCGGGGGTGATCGGGCCCATTCAGAGCCCAAATGTAATATAGATCTTACAATATTGTATTTTGAATAGAAATGAAAAATGACCAAGAAAATATCTTTAAAAGAAAAGGTAAAAAGAGAAGGGGTAAAGATGGCATTTAATAAAAAAAAATTGCGCTTTTAGGAATATTCCGTTTCATATGTAGTGACATTTCATGATAGGGCGACATCTGATGTTAGATATTGGAAAATATAAAAAAAATTGGATTAATTAGGGTTAGTTTAATTCGTTACTTTAGCATAGCATGTTTTTCCATCAAATTTTGCACCACTTAAGTCTTCTTTAGGGGGCATGTTAGAGACATGGGTATGTCTAGTCCAGGGCTTATAGCTCATGGGATCCTGTCCGGAGCTCTAATAACAAGGCCTTATTCATTTTTACCCGGGTTTTTATCCTCCCGTCTTTTATTCACTTATTTAGTTATGTTTATGTACTGCTTTCATTGTAGGTTGTTTATCTTTTCTGCTTGCACAGTCCTGCATAATCCCCTTTCATATGTTAGAGGTCTATGATTATGAAATTAATGAAGACCACAAGTAAAACCTTTTCATGAAGAGAAAGATATCGGAATGGCGCTAGATTAATTTGGCGAAACCAAATCTCTGAACTCATGAATCTCTTATTTGTAGAAGTTAGACGGATTCTTACGTCTTACCGCGTCTTATTCAAGTTTCTAAAACCCATAACAGATTAATGGCAGCTCCCAAAAGAAGGAACAAATTTTCACAATAAAACAAATCAACTCACATCGCAACAGATAGGGTTTGGGAGAGCCCAAACCAGATGCGAGCGCCACCTTATAAGAGGAATAGTTTGTTTTTACTTGACAATCTATTAACTCAACTCGAGGTCACACACTTAATGTGTCCCGCCTCCAGAAGGTTGGGACAATAAAGGGGTGTCCAAGAATAGAAATAGAATTATCGGGGACTTGAAGATGTGACGAACCAAACCAAGGGATACTCCAAGTATGACATCTACTTCTCCAATATCATGGGGCAATAGGGCAAAGACTGTCAAGAGATACGACAAGACCAATTACATACATTGGCATGTTCTGAGAATGATGGATGTACACTTGAAAGCAAGCACATCTGCAAGTATACCCGACACGTACAAGCGCAGGCACACATGGTCAGCTCTTAATAATAGTGCCCTATATGCGCGCCAAGCAAATCAAGATGATTTCCAGACCGTCCATGAAATCCCACGATCTTTCCACCGGTTGAAGGAAATGAAAAGTACGTCCCTTTCTCGATATTGAATGGTCCATAAGTTCTTTCGTTGCTCTGAAATGCGAGAGAACAAATTACAACAGATCCAGAATCATCTCTTATGTGACAAGAATACGAAGCCAAATACTCTCGTGGGTAATCAAGCTTAGTATGCAAAAATTGAAAGTGAGACATTTTAATCACAAACTCTTCACCGTAGAGTAGTAAAAATAAATCTCCACAAACAGAATCCCACTGATTAACCAAGTGAGACTAGCAAGGCACAAGACCCGAGTAGAACATTTCAGTGTGTCCAATCTTGTGCATGAGTTTTTAACATTGAGACAACTTTGTTGTACGAGTTAACTCTAAGTTGCAAAATTCCAGGACAGTTTGATATTAAACCATATGTGGTCATTAGATCCACTTCTTGCACTCTCTGCATCACAAGACACATGTGAATGTCCATAATATGACCTTTAAAACCGCTTAAGACCTTAGTAGCAACTTAATATTGACTGATGTTGCACATGACAATATAAGAGCGTGTAATTGAAAGATGGTCATACCTTGTAAGTCCTATCTCCTCCATTTCCACCATGTTTAGGGCTCTGGACTGTAGACCCATTGTTTTCATACTCAAAAGCAATGGAGTCAATTACGGATCCAGCGACAATGTTTATTTCTCTTCCGTCTGTGTGGATACCATCATCCCTAGGGCCGCCGCCTTGACCTCCAAAAGGCTCGATGGATTTGGAGGGACCAAAACAAGAAATTGGTCCTGAGTGAACTCCTATTGAATCAAGATGGGCACCTGATCTTCCATAAAAGCCAATTATCATGCTACATATCAATGGACAGCAAAAGAACCCTCCTTTTTTCTCACCAAACGGTCCGTGCATTCTTGTATTAGTTTGAAATGTCAGCAATCGAATGACAACCGAGCCAAAATCATGTCTGATATAACCCAAGACCGAGGTTAAGTATTAGTGCGGGTAGTCCAAATCAAGCTACAAAGTTAGCAATTAATGTGCTTAATTATGATAGGAAATCAAGTTGGACGGAGGAAACGAAATAAGTAAATGCTAAAACTAATCATATTTAACCTAAGCTCCTCATTTCTTTTCCCTTTCGGGTTTTTCCTTCCATATTCAATCGCTGCAGCAAAGATGACGATCTACAGAGACTTGAAAGTCAATGAACTTTCTTTGGCGGTGGAAAAGTAACAGAAAAGATTGTTAAGAAAGATATTCCTAATCCTAAAACTTGATAAATTCACCATATAAACTTCGCCTTTGCCACTTCTACAATGTGTGGAAGACTAAATGGACTCGCAATCTTTGTCATACTCAGTGGCGATGTAGTTGACAACACTTTCCAACAGTATCTTTATTTTCTTCACGCCATTATATTTTCCATCATCCCAAGGCTGTCCACCTTGGCCTCCAAATGGCCCGATAGACTTAATTGGATAAAGACGAGATATTTGTTCTAAGTACGCTCCAATAGATTCCAAATAGGTACCAGAACTTCCATAAAATCCAATGATCTTCCCCCAGTGGCTGGAAATGAAAAATACCTTCCCTTTTCAGTACCGCATGGTCCCTACGTTCTTTTGTTGCTTTGAAATGTGAGTGAATTGATTATGGTAGAACCAAAATGACTTGTAATATAACCCGAGACTGAAGTTAGATATTCAGTTAACCAATCCAAACTTATCTGTAACGATCATTAAAATGTAATGACAAACAGGACGGTCTTTGCAGAAGGCATGGCGACACAGGAGTTGGAGCGATTCTTTACGAGTCAATCCTAGGAGCATTTACCTGCTATCTCCCTTGAGATCTTACAGCGACTGCTCATCTCTTGTAGTTATCGAAATTCTACTCCCATGTTGGAACCATTCTCGATCTCCAGCACCGAAATACTCAATTCGGTCCTTCTTAGTGATGTTATCGAGAACTAGAAGGATCCTTTTCCAGCAGAGCTTAGTTTTTATCTAGTTGATGTTGCTGTTAAGATCAAACATCCCTAGACCTTGTACCTTAAGAACATTGTAGAGAAGTCTCTTCTGAAGAAGTAAAAGCGTAACTTGATTTGCATCTCCGACATTTTCGAGTAAGCTAACACCTTCAAATTCCCCAAAAACGCAATCGCAGACGACTTTTGCCACCATCGTCTTACCAATTCCTTTCATTCCCCATATTGCAACCACACGAACATCATCCTCTAACCCAATTTCCAGCAACGATATCACATCCTCTACAGAGGAATCTACCCCAATAGCATTTCTGACAAAATAGGGGGAGATTGGTCTAGGACTGATTCTGAAGAGAATTCCTACAATTTGCTCGATGAAGTTTGATTGATCGCTGTACTTGCATAGGAAGAACAAGTCCAATACGAGTAACTACATCATAGAGAGGCTATCAGCAGATGAGCAGCAAACCCGTGAACTAACTCAATCAACAGAGTATTTCAAATCGACCACTAATATGATCGTTTCGGGAATGAACTTATTAAATGAATTACCCATTAGCATCATTATTCAAATGCCATCCTGACAAATTCCCAGCTTCTTTAAGTGCATCCCTCCCCTTCTGCACCAGCAGATTGTTCGTGTGCATGGCCAAACATATTCCAAAACCATCGCCAAATCGCCCGCTCTGTTTCCAAACGTCCCCTGGCTCAACATCATAGAAAATGGGCAGAACCACGTGACCCTGATGACTCTGAACCTCCTGTTGCACTCCAAGATCTCCACCAGATCGTTCAATCACCACCGTGAGTCGGCGTAGTTGGTGATCACGACAAGGGCAACCGTAGAGTGGCAAATCACATCGAGCAGCTTTGGCTCGATGAAAGTCCCAGTCCCACTTTGTCATTGTCCCTGAAATAGTAGATTCCCGCCTGCTTCAATGCATGGAAGAGGTGGGCCGCAAAGGTTTCCCTTATGTCCTCGTGTTGGAGCTATGTCTCCGTGTTGCTGCTGATGTTCTGTCGTTTTAGCTTTCTTTTGTTGTTATTCAGTCAAGTTTGCTTGTTAGGCGGTTGGTTTGTTAGCTATTTTCTAGGAAGTGGAACAAGTCAGTTTTGCACATTTGTGTGCGGTTCTAAAAAGGTTCCTTTTTTGCTTGTACTTGCTAGTTTTCGGCATTATGAAGTTAAAATGCTTTTTCAATCCAGCTCTCTCTCTAAAAAATTAGAAGTTTATATGAATTAGCTGACTATATCAGCAATAACAGTGGTATTTGAGCCTCAGTGGGATCTTAGTGAGGGTAAGTGAGTGTGAAGACTGCTTCCAATCTGCAAAGAAAAAGCTGATGGACACAAGATCAAGTGGATTCTCTGCAATGACTACTCAAGTCTTTACTGGGGAAAATTATCAAGCTTGGGCTGTCAAGATGACAGCATTCTTGGAGGGTCATGATCTATGGGAGGCTGTGGAGAATGATTATGAGGTTGCTCCACTTCCAAACAATTCGACCTTGAATAAGATAAAGTACTATAAAGAGAGAACCACAAGGAAGGCCAAGGCAAAGTCTTGCCTGTATGCTGCTGTCTCACCCCTTATCTTCACAAGGATCATGAGATGTGCTTCTGCAAAGGCAATATGGGATTTCTTGAAGGATGAATACAAGGGAGATGAGAAGGTAAGGAGCATGAAGGTGCTGAATCTCTTGAGGGAGTTTGAGAGACAGCAGATGAAGGATTCAGAGTCAGTGAAGGAATACTCTGATAGGCTGATTGAGATAACTAAAAAGATCAGAGTCTTAGGGACTGACTTGAAGAATGAACCGCTGGTTCAGAAAATCTTGATGTCTCTTCCAGAGAAGTTTGAAGCTACCATAGCTTCTTTGGAAAATACAAGAGACTTAGCTGACATAAAGCTTGTAGAATTGTTACGTGCCCTACAGGCACAAGAGCATAGAAGACTGATGAGAAGAGAAGAGCCTGTAGAGAGTGCATTGCAAGCTAAAGTGACATTCAATGATTGAGACAAAGGGAAGAAATGGAATCAGTCCAAAGGGAATGCAGGTGACTCCAAGTTTGTAGCAAAAGAAGGAAGTACAAGTGGGTCTGTCAAATGGAAGAAGAACAAGAAGCCTTGTCAACACTATGGTGGAACTAATCATCAGTCCTTTAGATGCTAGAGGAAGCCTGATGCTAAGTGCAAAAGATGTCACAAGGTTGGTCACATGGAAGCTATCTGCAAAGAGAAGAATCACCAGCAAGCAGGAGAAGCACAGATAGAGGCAAATGAGACTGAGGAAGAACACTTGTTTATAGCTTCCTATTCCGATTCTCCTATTGAGAATGATGCATGGCTGATGGATGGTGGCTGTGCCAATCATATGACTGGCAATTTAAAGCTGTTTAGGAGACTAGACAGGTCAATCAAGTCCAGAGTCAGAATTGGCAATAGATAGTATATCGAAGTGCAAGGGAAGGGTACAATGGCTATTGAAGGAAATCGGGAGGTGAAGTTGATCAGTGATGTTCTCTTTGTACCAAAAGTTGACTAGAATCTCTTGAGTGCTGGTCAATTAGTTGAGAGGGGCTATAAGGTGAAGTTTGATGGGAAGAAATGCCTTATTGATAATGCATATAGCAAGGAAGTGCTGAGAATGCCGATGAAGGACAAGTGCTTCCTGTTCAAGCCACAGGAGATGCAACAAATGGCTTTGAAGTGCAAAGAAGAAAATACAGAGCTATGGCATAAAAGGCTTGGGCATGTTCATCGGAAGAATTATGCACAGAAATAGCTTGGCAGATGACTTGCCAAGTTTGGAGGAGGAATTTCCACAGTGCAGAACTTGTCTTCTTGGCAAGCAAGCCAGATTTCCTTTCAAAGGAGGAGGCTGGAGAGCATGTGAGAAGCTACAATTAGTCCACACAGACTTATATGGACCTATGTCTGAGTCATCTCTCAGTGGTAGCAGGTATTTCATTACTTTCACAAATGACATGACTAAGATGAGCTGGATTTACTTTCTGTAAGCCAAGTCTAAAGTTGCTGATGTGTTTATGAAGTTCAAAGCCTTAGTTGAGAATCAGAGTAGGAAGAAAATCAAAATGCTCAAGTCTGATAATGGTTCTGAGTATACTGCTCACACATTTAAGTTAAACTGTGAGCAAGTAGGCATTGTGCTGCAGTTCACTGCTCCCTATTCACCCCCAACAGAATGGGGTCAATGAGAGGAAAAACAGAAGCATTATGGAGATGGTCAGATGTATGATGCAAGAGAAGATGTTACCTAAGAAGTTCTGGGCTAAGACAGCTAATATTGCAGTGTTCCTGTTGAACAGATTACCCACAAAGGGCGTAGAGAGGTCAACACCTTTTGAAGTTTGGTATGGTGTTCGACCTTCTGTGAAGAATTTGAAGGTTTTTGGGTGTTTGTGTTATAGTCATGTTCCTCAGGTCAAGAGGGACAAGCTCCATCAAAGAGCCGAGCCTGGAGTCTTCATTAGGTACAGTCTCCAATCAAAGGCTTACAGGATTTTTCAACCTATGACAAGGAAGGTGACTATGAGCAGAGATGTTGTTTTTCTAGAGGAAGATGAATGGAATTGGATGGAAGAAAAGAATGCAGGATAGCACCAATCTACAGAACAACAACCTGCAACAATTGTACAGGTTGGTGAAGTCATGGATGGATTGCAAGATACTATGGATGATCTGCCAGTAAGAGGCACAAGGTCACTTGCTGAAATTATGAAAGAAGCAATGTGGTAGTGCTTGAACCAGCCAACTTTGTGGAAGCCAAGGAGGATCAGAGGTGGATTGCAGCAATGCAAGAGGAGTTGGCAATGATTCAGAAAAACCACACATGGGAGCTTGTTGACAGACCATCTGATAAGAATGTGATTGGGGTTAAGTGGGTGTTCAGAACAAAACTTAATCCTAATGGTTCTATCAATAAACACAAAGCTAAACTGGTTGTGAACGGCTATGCTCAAATATGGGGAGTAGACTATTCTAAGACTTTTGCTCCTGTTGCAAGACTTGATATAATCAGGCTACTATTAGCTGTTGCAGCAAAGAAGGGGTGGCCTATATTTCAGTTAGATGTCAAGTTTGCATTTTTGAATGGAGAGCTCGAGGAGGAGATTTTTGTTGAACAACCTGAAGGCTTCAGTATCAAAGGGCAAGAAGAGAAGGTATACAAATTGAGGAAAGCTCTATATGGACTGAAGCAGGCTTCAAGAGCTTGGTGTGGGAAGATAGACAGATATTTGCAGGATTTTGGCTTTGTAAAAAGCTTGAGTGAGTTCACTCTTTATGTCAAGAGGGTGAATCACAGTATTGTAATTCTATCACTCTATGTAGATGATTTGTTGGTGACAAGGAATGATGTGGAACTGATAGAGAGGGTGAAGCAAGGTCTGTTTGTAGTTTTTGAGATGTTAGCCTTGGGAAAGATGGCTTATTTCCTGAGTCTGGAAATCAAACAAGCTTCACATGAGATCTTCATCTGCCAAAAAAAATACATGAAGGAAATTCTGAAGAAGTTTCAGATGGAAGATTGTAGAAGTGTCAGCACTCCTATGGCTGCTAAGGAGAAGCTACAGAAGAATGATGGAACAGATGCAGTAGATGCTTCTATGTATAGAAGCTTGATTGGATGTCTCATGTATCTTATAGCAACTAGACGAGATATTCTATTTGTTGTGAGTGTTCTATCTAGGTTCATGAGTAGTCCTAATCAGTCACATTTGGTTGCTGCAAAAAGGGTTTTGAGATACCTCAAAGGAACATTGTTCTTTGGCGTGAAGTTTAGGAAAGGCCAGAAGTTTAAGTTGCAGGGCTTTTCTGATAGTAACTGGACTGGCTCGGTGGATGACATGGGTACTGCTTCACTCTTGGTTCTGCTTATTTCTCCTGGCGTTCCAAAAAGCAGGAGATTGTAGCTCAGTCCACTGCAGAGGCTGAGTTTATAGTAGCTACTACATCTGCAAATCAAGCTTTGTGGCTAAAGAAGATAATGAAGGATCTGTCGTTGAATTCTGGTGATTGCATTGAAGTTTATGTGGACAATCAGGCTGCATTAGCAATTTCACATAATCCAGTTTTCCATGGCAAAACCAAGCATTTTAAGGTCAAATTCTTCTTTCTGCGTGAAGTGCAACAAAGTGGTGAAGTTAAGTTGGTCTATTGCAGATCAAAAGATCAGCTTGCAGACATGTTCACAAAGCCACTTTAGGCTGGAAGATTTAAGCTGTTAAGAGAGAAAATAGGAGTTTGCAACATCAACTAATCCAAGGAGGAGTTTGTTGGAGCTGAGTCTCAGTGCTGCTGCTAATGTTATGTTGTTTTAGCTTTCTTTTTGTTGTTATTCAGTCAAGTTTGTTTGTTAGGCGGTTGGTTTGTTAGCTATTTTCTAGGAAATGGAACAAGTCAGTTTTGCACGTTTGTGTGCGGTTCTAAAAAGGTTCCTATTTTGCTTGTACTTGACAGTTTTCAGCATTATGAAGTTAAAATGTTTTTTCAATCCAGCTCTCTCTTTGAAAAACTAGAAGTTTGTGTGAATTAGCTGACTATATCAGTAATAACACCTCGCCTCTGAAGCTCATGAACACATCATACTTCCATTGATGGATCGAAGCAGAAGACGAAATGTGTCGCTCGATCTCTTCGGTTCCCGTCAGCACAATACGTGATTGAGTGAGAGACTGCTGAAAAGGTTGCGAAGGTAAAGTGTACATGTAAAGAGGAGGCGCATGTTGTGAATGAGAAGAGAGGATGAATGATGGCTCCGCCATCAGAACAGACTGCTTATTCAATTGAATGTTCAGACAAGTTGCGAGTGGAGTTGGTTTGGTTCAAAGAACTGAAGAAGCAACTTGCTCGCTCGAGGACAACTTGGTTTGAATTCGTCAAGCCAAGCTAAAAGAGCTTTGTTTCACGTGACAGAGACATGTCTGAAAACGCAGACATGGATTCCAAGCTTCAGCACATGCGTTGGTAGAAGAAGATGCTTCGAAACAGTAAATCTGTGGAGACGTAAGTGGAATCATTGTCCATGGCTGCATTCAAATATTAATCTTTTTTATTTCATCGAGAACGTCTAGTTGTGTGTTTCTCTCTTGAAAGCGAAGAAGACATGACAGGGAGAGACAAGATGAGAAATGACTAGTTGATGAAAGACGCCCGACTGTTCTGACTGTTTGGACAGTTGGACTTGTCGAGGGAAAAAAGAAAGAACAGAGGGACGTTTCTATGGTTTTTGTAAAAGTGTCGCTACGGACTGATCCCGTTTTCAATATGGACCTCCGTTGTTGTATATAAAAGGAAAGAGTGGTCTATCCAATCTGTTTTGCAAAACCTTATTTGTTATCAAACTTGTTTTCGATTAGGAAAAGTCATGATTGGTAAAGAATATATTACTCACACATACCTTTATGAAGGGCAAGTTACTATCGATAAAATACTTCACTAATAATAACATAAATGAAGTTTACCCTTAATTTAGGTAAACTAAAACATCGACTGCATCGAAACATAAAGGTAAAGAAAAAAAATCAGAAAAAATAATTAAAAATCTAAAAATATTATTAAAAATTATCCACGTCAACATCGGCGATGTCACGTAGGCCGATCGGCGTCCACGTTAATAATATCAAGCCAAAATTAGCCGGAAGGATTAAATTGGCATTATATCAAAAGGTTTATGACTAAATTGGCACAAATACAATAGATTTAAAACTATTCTGATGCTTTTCCCTATGGAAATTTAGTCACACTCATCTTTACAATGTGCATACGATGGATTAAATATTATACTAATAATAGCACAAATGAAGTTTACTCTTAACTTAGGCATATATTATGATATTTGTGGAATATTACAAACCACAGAATTAGAGATTTTACGGCCTCTAAAGATAAATTACGCTCTCCAAAGAAACTTACGAGATGATAATTACATAGGCCAAAGGAAAACTTGTATTAGAAAGATGCTTATAAAAAAAATCCACTGAATTTTTAGAGAGGGCCCTTTGTTTCTGATTAGTAGGGTTTGGGAGAATCTGATAATGTCATGACAACATCAGACCGACCTATACCCCTACATTTCTAAGAATGTCCGTGATGATACATACTTATGTGTAAACTCAACCATCGACTGCATGGAAACATAAAGGTAAAGCTTAGCATGTCAAGGCTCAAAATGTGCTCCAAGTGAATCAATCAGGTAGCTAGACCTCCCATGAAACCCAATGATCTTTTTACCCGTTGATGGAAAAGAAAAGTACTTCCCAACCGCTTCACCGAATGGCCCAAAAGTTCGTTCATTGCTTTGAAATGTGAGGGAGCGAACAACAATATCCCCGCTAAAAGATCCAGAGTAACCAGAAAATGAAGTCAAGTACTCTCGAGGATAATTGAGTTTAATCTGCAAAAGTAGAAAGACAAACATATTTAATCCCAGCCCCACAACTGTAAAATCTTAAAGACCAGCATAAACAGAACCCTCCGTTTGATAACTTGTATTTGGTTAGACAAACATGGTAATAGCTTAATAGATAATTCCGCTGCATCTAGAGGATAAGACCTATTTTGGTCCACCACAATTGTAAAAAGAAAGGCAACTGCTTAAAAAATGGTTTGACAACACTTTGAGAATAGTTACTAGAATTAAGGAAAATTGTTCTCAGAATTAAGTCATAAAGTAAAAATACCTTTTAATATGTTTTTTCCCCCTTTTTTGGAGGCAGTACTTTTCTGAATGTATGGAGTTCTTTCATCGTAAATGGAACCGAGGAAGGTTGGAAAACCAAAAAGAAGTCCCTGTTCTACGATGATATTACATCATGCCCCTACAATGACTCTCATTCAAGATAATTTGTCAATCTAAACTCAAAATCCACGGGCTGTTCTCATATCTTATTTTCACCTCCACGCTCTATTTAAAAAACTTGCTCATGTGCATAAACGTGACCTCCAAACCACTTAAAACCAAACCTTAGCAACGACACAGAAGCTCGACGTTCATAAGATTAAGTAAATGTCTAAAGTCCATACCTCGAGTGTTAGATGTCCTCCACCTCCACCATGTTTAGGGCCCTGAACCACAGACCCATTTTTGTCGTACTCGACAGTAATGGAGTCAATAGCCGATCCACCTTTTACAATTATTTTTCTCACACCCGTGCTATCTCCATCGTCCCATGGACTTCCCCCTTGTCCTCCAAATGGCCCAATGGATTTCAAGAGATGAAGATCAGAAATTGGTTCAGAGTAGACTCCCAGCGCATCAAGCTGGATGCCAGACCTTCCGTGAAAGCCAATTATCTTGCTGCACGTCAATGCACAGCTAAAGAAGCTCCCTACTTCCTTGCCAAAGGGTCCATGCCTTCTTATATTGCTTTCGAACGTGAGCGATCGAATAATACCACGTCCCATATAGCCTGACACTGAGATCAAGAACTCACGAGGGTAATCCAACTTAACCTGCATAATTAGCAATTTAATTGTCATATTGATCTATATCAAAGATGATAGATAGACAGCAGTGGCCTAAGTCAACATCGCATCCACGTACAACCTAGAAGTTTAATCCTTAGACCCAAGAATTTCTTAAAACTAATGTATGGATACCTACTATTCTTACATCATACTTTTAGGGTTAATAATTGAAGAAATTTAAATGATCAAAAGATGACTTCAATCATTCAGTACATCTGGATGGTTTTCATTTCCCTTAAAGATGATTTCCCCAACCCATACTCTATCATTGTACATCATGTATACAGGTTTCTATCACTCGCAGTTTACTTTGATAAAGCTTCTGAAGTTTATTAGAAAACTAACACTCGATCTAATGGTCGCGTAGGGTATTGGTAGGTGCCTAAGACTTTCACCGTACCTTACCGCACCGCATAAAAACATTCCTTCTAGTGTAGATATTAATGTCAATAATAAAAACTCTACCATTGTCATTTCGACACCTTCAATGTGCTTTACAGATAAAGGAATACATAAAGTGAACATTGTAAATAAGAAATTAAAAGATTTTGATGAAATTGTTTGTTTGAAAATTTCTTGAAAAGATAATCCTAGGTTCTTCTTTCCATCGGAACAATAGGGTTGTTATGCTTGTTACTGAACTTATCAAAAAAATGAAATATAACCAAGGTATATCTTATTTTTCTCAGAGGTTGGATTGATCATCAAAAGAAGGATCAGGCCAAAAATTAGGATACATTCTGGAAAATAAAACTTCCAATCAAAGAGAAGCAAATGGAAGGCCTTCCCAAAAGGTCTTGTAGAATCGATAAGGAGGTTTGTGCAGGCACGGGTGCGAGAGAGAGAGGATCAACCGTAATATGAATGGAAAATATGCAATGAACTCACCATATGGATATCTCCGTTGCCACTGTGACCATGTGTAGATGACCAAATAGACACACCATTACTGTCATACTCAAAGGAGATGCAGCAAACAACATCTTCCAACATCATCTTTATTTTCTTTACGCCATTAAATTTTCCATCATCCCAAGGGTCTCCACCTTGGCCTCCAAATGGTCCAAGACACTTGATGGGGTGTAGATGAGAGATTGGTTCGAAATATGCTCCAAGAGATTCAAGATGGGAACCAGAACTCCCATAAAATCCAATGATCTTTCCCCCAGTGGCTGGAAATGAAAACTTCTTTCCGGTTTCAAAGCCAAATGGTCCGTATGTTCTTTTATTGCTTTGAAACGTGAGTGAATGGATGATAGTAGAGCCAAAATCACTCGTAATATAGCCCGAAACTGAAGTTAGATACTCAATTAACCAGTCCAGATTTATCTGCAATAATCATTAGAATATACAAAATAGTCAATGCAACAACTTGAAAAACAAAAACATTAAGCATGATAGTAACTAGCGCGTGACATGAGCGGAAAAAAGAGAGATGGTCTTGCCTAATTCACTATCATGTCATATATGTCATACAAAAAATAGATACATCATCGTTTATGTTGTGTAATTTCGAGATAACTCACCATTTGAGTTTCAAAAAATAACTCAATATTCAAATAAAGACATCCAAAAGGGACGGCTAATTATTCCAATTCGTCATTATGGAAACAACTCATGTACGCAAAGCAACATTCACAGGACACAGAAATCACCAATTTTCAAAAACAAATAAATCGGGATCGATGTTATATTTCCCAAATGAGCTATAATTATGGTGGTTCAACTTGGCCATGTTTTAAACGTTAGCGACTAATGATTTCTACTTGAGCATTATGTGTTCAGCACATGCCATTATAAGCTGCATGAATCAGAAATGAAAAGAGTAGCTTTTATCAAACACCCAGATCAACAGTTCATTACTCGTATAGCACCAGTACCTTGTTCATTGTGCCTCCACCACCTGTACCATGTGCAAAAGAACGACCTTGCTCATAAGTAAAAGTAATCGACTCAATTGCTGAACCAGAAACAACATCAATTTGTCTGACATCTGTATGCTTGCCGTCATCCCATAGGCCTTCACAGTTCCTATTCCCAAATGGGCCTACAGCTTCAAAGGGATATGGACGAGAGATAGGTCCAAAATATGCTCCAATGGAATCAAGAGAAGAGCCACACCTCCCAAAGAATCCGATGATCTTCCCAGCAACCGGTGGGAAACTGAAAAACTTCCCTCTCTTCTTGCCAAATGGACCGTATGTTCTCTCATTGCTGTGGAAGGTAAGTGAGTGAATCATGATAGGATTTGAATCTTCTTTAATGTAGCCTGAGACTGAAGTTAGGAACTCATATGGATAAGCTAAGTTTACCTGCAGGCAGCAGCACAACATCACCTTCATCAAGAAACGAATCCTCCCAAAAAAACGGACTTTAATACTTCTGAGGACTTAAAAAATACTTGAAGAGGAGTTCACCACACTATATTGGAGACATCATAGCCCAAACGGAAACTTTCATATACCCAACAACAAGACAAGAATATAAAACCAACAAAACTCATATTTTTCCCACAAAGGTCCAGATTTCCAGAGATCGTGAAGCATTGTGGAACTACCCCGTTGGATCCTTTTAAGCAATTTACCTTTGATATGGACTCTTATATTCTAATGACCAAACAATAGCTCATATTTTGATAGGGAGTTACATAGACGTAAATATTTATAAATAGCCAAAGCCTGCAATGCACATATCTGAAAAGCCCAAATACATGCTCACCGACTCACCGTGCATATTTTGCCTTCTGAAGGTCCACCATGTCTTGGCGAGCGGACTAAGCACCCATTCTGATCATACTCAATAGTAAAGGACTCGATCACTTCTGATCTCACAACAACTACAGTTATTTTTCTAACATCAGTGTATGTTTTATCATCATAAGAACCCCCGCCATGACCTCCACATGGCCCTACGGATTGAAAGGGAAGAACAGAGGAGAATGGTTCTAAAGGTAATCCGACTGAATCAAGATGAGGGTCTCTCACCAACTTCTCCAATATCTCATTCCACTGATTTTTTCTCTTCTTAGAAAGGAAGGAACCAAATCTTTTAAGAGCTAGTGGAAATCCACCCGTGTAGTGGACAAGCCTCTCTGACAACTCTTCATAGCCTTCTTTAGGGTGGTCTTTGCGGAAGGCATGGCGACTAAAGAGTTGGAGCGATTCTTTATGATTCAATCCTGGGAGCAAGTACTTGTTATCTACTTTGAGATCTTCCAGCAACTGCTCATCTCTTGTAGTTATCAAAATTCTACTCCCATGTTGGAACCATTCTTGATCTCCAGCACCGAAATGCTCAATTTGGTCCTTCTTAGTGACGTTATCAAGGACTAGAAGGATCCTTTTACGGCAGAGCTTAGTTTTTATCTCATTGATGTTGCTGTTAAGATCGAACATTTCTAGACCTTGTAACTTCAGAACATCGTGGAGAAGTTTCTTCTGAAGAAGTAAAAGCGTATCTTGGTTTGCATCTCCGACATTTTCGAGTAAGCTAACACCTTCAAATTCCCTACAAACACGATCGCAGACGACTTTGGCCACCGTTGTCTTACCAATTCCGTTCATTCCCCATATTCCAACCACACGAACATCATCCTCTGACCCAATTTCCAGCGATGATATCACGTCCTCTACAAAGGAATCTAACCCAATAGCATTTTTAACAAAATAGGGGGAGATTGATCTAGGACTGATCCTGATGAGATTTCCTACGATTTGGTCGATGAAGTTTGATTGATCCCTGCAGTTACATGGGAAGAACAAGTCCAATATGAGTAAATATAGAATAGAGAGGCTATCAGCAGATGCGTGGTAAACCCATGAACTAAACTCAATCAACAGCATATTTCAAATCGACCACCAATCTGAGCTTTTTCGGGAGTGAACTTATTAAATGCATTACCCATTAGCGTCATTATTCAAATGCCATCCTGACAAATTACCAGCTTCTTTAAGCGCATCCCTCCACTTCTGCACCAGTAAATCATCCTGGTGGGTGGCCAAACACCTTTTGAAACCATCCCCAAATCGCCCGCTCTGTTTCCGGACGTCCCCTGGCTCAACATCATAGAAAATGGGCAGAACCACATGACCCTGATGATCTCTGAAACTCCTGTTGCACTTCAGGATCTCCACCAGCTCGTTCAAGCACCACCGCGAGTCGGCATAGTTGGTGGTGAACACGACGAGGGAAACCCTAGAGTGGCGAATCGCGTCGAGCAGCTTGGGCTCGATGGAAATCCCGGTCTCCACTTTGTCATTGTCCCTGAAATAGTAGATCCCCGCCTGCCTCAGCGCGTGGAAGAGGTGGGCCGCGAAGGTCTTCCTTATGTCCTCGCCTCTGAAGCTCACGAACACGTCATACTTCCATTGGTGGATCGAAGCAGAAGACGAAATGCGTCGCTCGATCTCTTCGGTTGCCATCAGCACAATCCGTGATTGAGCGAGAGACTGCGGAAAGGGTTGCAACTCTTCCTCGCAGGTAAGGTGTATATGTAAAGAGGAGGCGCAAGTTGCCAATGAGAAAAGGGGATGAACAAAAGCTCCGCCATCAGGATAGACTGCTTATTCAATCGAATGTTCAGGCAAGTTGCGGAGTGGGGTCGCTTTGGTTCAAGCAAACTGAAGAAGCAACTTGCTCGCTCGAGGACAATTTGGTTTGAATTCTTCGTCAACTCAAGCTTTGTATCACGTGACAGAAGAGGCTTCGTAGCACGTGCGTTGGTGGGAGAAGCTGCCTTGAATCAGTTAATTTGTGAAGACGTGGATGGAATCATTGTACATGTGTTTTCTTTCTTTCTTTTCTCTCTTGAAAGCAAGACATGGGAGGCAGAGACAGATAAGAAATGATTAGTTGATGGAAAAAAAAAATCAACAGGTATCATATTATTAAATGATCAAATGTAGTAGGTGCGATTGTCTCGTATATGTTGTAAAACTTGAATGGCTTCGAATCAAAAGAGCAATCAAGTCGGACTTTGAGGCGTGATATCACTTTATTTAAGGAATTATTTGCCCCACGAAGTTGCTAATGGTCACCGGTGAATTTCCTCCAGGATACAACAAAGTCTCGATTGAGAATACCAAATAGCAATTTCGGTATATCTTTAAGGTCTCTTTAGGAAAACAATTAGAAAAGATGGCTGTATATCTCTTGCAAGAAATGGAAAAAATGGTTGTTTTTCTTAATGAACAAAAACGTTGAAATATTTATACATTGAACAAACAGAACCTTTCGAATGTAAAGAAATTATGTCTGAACAGACACAACCTTCCAAAGGTTATGAGAGAGCCTAATTACCATTAGGCAGAAAATAAAAATTCGAAATTAAATTATTAAAAAATAACCGTCACTCTATTGCGAACAGTCACACTGTTTCAATATGATAAAACAGTTATTTTATAATAATGAATTCGAAATTTAATAAATAAATAAAAATGATCGTTGATTAATGCCAAATCTCGTCCACGTGCACACTCACATCCTTTCGATGTGGGACAAGGCACCTCATTGTTTGTTTTACAAACAAACTACCAACAGTATATATATTCACTTTACACTTATCCAATATCATGTATGTCCTATTTTATTAACGCGAATATATCATGTCCCATTTTTCTTTTTAATTTGACGCCACTATTTTGTCATTTTTTAAGTAATATCATCATTCTTTATCGAGTAAAATTTACTCTAACATTGTATTTTACTACATCTTGTACGTGCTTGAACAAAAGTAATTTTATGTTATAATGTTGATTCATGTTGATAGTTATCTATATTCTCTCACATAACATAATGCGTATAGTATAATCCATTATACATTAGTCTATTTTTTTTCCTTGATAAGTCGTTTCACATAGCATCGGTTTTGTTTTGCTACAAATTCTATTACAATCCCAAAATCAATTTTCATCTAATTTGTATTTTTTTTTATTTCCACCACATGAAATGACATGCCTAATAAGTCAATTTTACTTATGTTTAGGAGCATTATTGGTTTCTCATTCTCAGGGAGCTTACTTTGGCAACTTGTTACTAGATATAAATGATACTTATGATTTGATTTTTATAGAATAATATTCTCTTAAATTTTCTTGAGAAAAAAAGAAAATATTTCTCTCTATCACTTGAAAGAACTTCAACTAGCATTTTTTTTAACATGGGTGTTGTCAAAAAAGATCCGCGATATTTTTCTCCAACTAGCATTTTTTTTTTTGCCAGATGATCTCCAACTAGCTTGCTTGATTGTTAGCCGTCCTCGTGTCTATTTTCTGTTCCTCATTTCTGGAAAAAAGAAAAACTAAACTCAACTTGATCATGTAACCTTGTCAGACAATAATTTTACCATTGGTGGGATGCATTTCGATGACCAAAAAAGTCAGTCAACTTAATTAGAGACGTGTTCATGGATGCTTTAAGGGAATCTGGACCCAGCAACTTGGATTTATTTGAGGTCGGCAAAGGAAAGATTGAATGGTGTGTCTACCGAAGATCGTACGTTCAACTTGGTAAAATGCAGAATCAAATATAGAAAAACATGCACGAAAAATCGACAGAACTGAAACCAGAGCTGCAGAAAAGATGTTGACAATTGACTGTTGACTTTTAGGTAGGCGCCCGACGGGTTTGGTGGACAACTCGACGCCTTTTAATATTTCTTTCTAGTTTGTTCTTGTCTATTCCTCCCTCCCATAGCATAGAAAAACTTGTCTAGATTTGCATCCACGGACTTGGCTTAGCATGCATTGTTTATATGAATCTTATATTTAGGGCCCACATGAGACCCAATCGTCAAGTCTAGCTCCCGAAGCATTCTACAATAAAAATTTACATCCTTTTAAAGGGAGAAATAACTACACTATATATGTTCATGTTTACACTCAACTTTTTCGGGCACAAATCTTAAAGCAGGTTATTCTAAACATGGAACTTGATATAAAAGGAAAAGACCAAATACCTGTTGACATTTAAAATTTTCCTATGGATGCATCATACATTTCACATTTTCAAAAAATATTTTTTCTTTCTACCACATAAAATGTCTTGCCTAATAAGTCAATTTTACTTATGTTTACAAGCATAATTATTTTCTCATTCTCATGAAGTTTACTTTTACAACTTATTACTAGATATAAATGATACTTATGATTTAATTTTTCTAGAATACTTTTTCTCTTAATGTTTTCTTGAGAGAAAAGAAAAGATTTCTCCCTACTCTTGAGCGGAAAAAAAAAAGATTTCTCCCTATCACATGATTGCAGTACATGTTTTTTACTACGCATATAAAATATCATGAGATTTCTCCCTAACGGAAGGGTTTTTGTACCAATTTGATAATATTTAGACTTTATTGCACTTTTAAAAAGCACTAGAACTTGATTGCACTTTGCAACAAAGTTTTAGGATTGCTGGTACACTTATGAAAAACTTAAGGAAAGAAATTTAAATAACCAAAAAGATATTGAATGGCTTTGATTTCCTTCTTAGATGCTTTCCACACCCCATACATTGTCATTGTACATTATGTATACGGGTCAAGAAATGTTAACGCAACAAGTCCGAGAAGCAAAAATGATAGATGACGATGACTATTGTATGATCCACTCTCTTGATGATTGAGATGATGATGCATGATGTGGAAAATAGTAGATTATCTTGCCTACTTCAACATCATATCAACATATATTAGATGAAATATATAAAAAAAAAAACGACAATCCACAAGCTTTTATTTTGCAAAAATCGATGATTTGAAAAATATGTTTCTAAAATTGATTGAGGGTATCGCTTACAAAAATTATTTAACTAAAAGATTTTTTCATCATCAACGAAAATATTTAGAAATAGATTATTATTGATAATGAAAATCCATCGACTAATTGTTATAAGCGATACAAACAATTATTCTTATGAACATGTTTTCCATATCATTAATATGCCCGGAAACAAACGCACGACTGTTGCAAACAGTATGTCTTGGGCGAGTCTTTGTTAGTGCGCGCTCTTTGTCAGGGAAAAAACTCGTTGTTGGAACAACTATGCCCTGAGAGAATCACTAGATTTGGTCCTACGGATCAAAATCTATCTGCAGAAAGTCCATAGATGGAGAACAGTTGATTCACTCTCCCTGATCCACCGTTTTAAAATGCAAAACTAAAAAATTGTTCGATTTATGACGAATTTTTTTAAACAAATCTTTTTTTCTATAAAAACTTGCTTCCTGTCGATGGAGATTTGATTCACTATAATAAAAGCTTCAACAAGCTTTATTCTTAGAAGATACATCAAACCGACCTACTCACATCCCTAGATTTCTAATAATATCCGTGATGATACATACTTACATGTAAACTCAAACATCGGCTACATGGTGCACATAAAGGTAGAGCTTCGCACGTCAAGGCTCAAAATGTGCTCCAAGTGAATCAACCCATGATCCAGACCTCCCATGAAACCCGACAATCTTTTTGCTGGTTGATGGAAAAGAAAAGTACTTCCTGATCTCTATACCAAATGGCCCAAAAGTTCTTTCATTGCTCTGAAATGTGAGGGAGCAAACAACAATAGCCCCATAATAAAATCCAGAGCGACCAGAAAATGAAGTCAAGTATTCTCAAGGATAATCGAGTTCAATCTACAAAATTAGAAAGGCAAACATATTTAATCCCAACCCCCCAACTATAGAATCTCGAAGATCAACATAAAAAAAACACTCCGGTTGATAAGTTGTATTTGGATAAACAAACAATGTAATAGCTAAATAGATAATTCCCGTGCATCTAGAGCATAAGACCTATTTTTGTCCACTACAGTTATAAAATCATTCATCTATAAAATGAAAGGCAATTGCTTAGAAAAATGCTCTGGCAATTCTTTGAGAACAGTTACTAAAAGGGATAAGCGTATTGAAAGTCTTAAAACTTATCATAAAAGTGCAATTCAGTTCTAAATCTTAAAAAAGTGCAATTAAATTTTAAAACTTATCATGAAAGTACAATTGAGTCCTAAAACTTTCAAAAAGTGCAATCAAATCCTAAAACTTATCAAATTGATTCAATTAAGTCCTTCCATTAGCTACACTTTTTGAAAATTTTAGGACTCAATTGCACTTTCATGATAAATTTTAGGATTTGATTGCACTTTTTGAAAGTTTTAGCACTCAATTATACTTTCATGATAAGTTTTAAGACTTCCGGTGCACTTATTCTATTACTAAAATTAAGGAAAATTGTTCTCAAACTTAAAATCATAAAGTAAAAATACCTTATTATATTCTTTTTTTTTTCCTTTTTCGGAGGCAGTACTTTTCTGGATGTATTAAGTGCTTTCATCATAAATGAAATCGAGGAAGGTTGGAAAACCAAAGAGAAGTCCCTGTTCTATTGATGATATTGCATCATGCCCTGACAATGACTCTCTCAGTGGATAATTCTCATTCCAGATCATTTGCCAATCTAAACTCGAAATCTATGGACTGTTCTCATATTGTATTTTCACCTCTACGCTCTATTTAGAATACTGTCACGCTCCTATGCATAAACGTGACCTCCAAACCACTTAAAACCAAACCTTAGCAACAAAGAAGTTGCATGTTCATAAGATTAAGTAGGTGTCAAAGGGCCATACCTTGAGTGTTAGATGTCCTCCATCTCCACCATGTTTAGGGCCCTAAACCACAGAACCATTCCTGTCGTACTCAACAGTAATGGAGTCAATAGCTGATCCACCTTTTACAATTATTTTTCTCACACCCGTGCTATCTCCGTCGTCCCATGGACTGCCGCCTTGTCCTCCAAATGGCCCAATGGATTTCAAGAGATGAAGATCAGAAATTGGTTCAGAGTAGACTCCTAGCGCATCAAGTTGGACGCCAGACCTTCCGTGAAAGCCAATTATCTTGCTGCATGTCAATGCAAAGCTAAAAAAGCTTCCTTCCACCTTACCAAGGGGTCCATGCCTTCCTCTCTCTCTTTCAAGATCAAGAAGTACTTTTATTCACATATGGAATCTAAATTTTTTACTTTTTCCTGTCCTTTTGACCTATTGTGCCATCTGCATGAACACTCTTTCAACGATACTATATGTGAGTTTACTTTAATTTTACGATGGGTTATTGCTTCTTGTAATGTGAAGCATATATTCATTTCTACCCATCTCTTAATCGTAATGATCCAGATGCAAAAAATTTATGACTGAAGGAAACTTTTAAGAGTAATAGGGTACTTATTGTATAAATTTCACCATTATAATGTCCGCCGTGCTCGAATGAACGCACCAAACATCCGTCTTGATCATAATCAATAGTGATGGAATGGATAACTGACTTAACAAGGACACTAATTTGCCTTCCATCATTATAAGCACCGCCACCTTGACCTCCATATGGCCTAACGAATTTAAATGCGACAGAGATGAGTGAACTATAAGCTCCATCAACGCAATCAAGATGAGGGTTTCTCACCAACTTGTCCAATACTTTACGCCATTGATCTTTTGATTTAGCACTAAGGTAAGAACCAAACTTTTCGAGGGCCAATGGATGACCTCCTGTATAATGAATTAGAATTTTACACAACTGCTCATAACCTTGTTTAGATTCTCTCTTGAAGGCATGGTGACAACAGAGTTGAAGTGCTTCGTTTGGACTCAATCCATTGACAATGTACTTGTCATCTGCATTGAGAACTTTCAGCAAATTTTGACCTCTTGTGGTGATCAAGATTCTACTCCCGTGGTGAAACAATTTCTGCTCTCCGGCGGCAAATTTTTGTCAATTTAATTTGTTCTTTCTCAGTAACACCATCAAGAACAAGAAGTATCTTTTTACGATACAGGCTACTCTTTATACCGTTGATGTTGGTGTTAGTATCATCGTACATATTCCATCCTTCCACCTTGATTGATGAGATTTTGGAGTAACCTCTTTTGCAGGCCAAGAAGGTTTGCTTCTCCAATTTTATCGAGAAAGACAAAACACTCGAATTCGTCAAGAATGTGATCACAAGCAACTCCGGTCACCATTGTCTTACCTATTCCTGCCGTACCACATAAGCCAATCATGCGCACATCCTCCTTTCGGCCATTTTTCAGCAAGGAAATCACATTATCTGCCAAATGATCTACTCCGATTGCGAAGGAGAGAGACCGTATTTGATGAATCTTCTCACGAAGGCGTTTGACTACCATTTCAGTGAGCTTCAAGTCATTGCTGATGTTAAATGTTACTAAAAAATCATATTAGCAATATGTATGAGAAAATAAGCACACACATATGCCCCAAGAGACAACATACGACAAACATATATTGTACAACCTCATCTTGAGGCAGAGGAGAAATCGAGCTTGACTAAAACACCATAGACATTGGCATGTGTAACAAAGAAATGGTGATTGACGAAGTTCTGCAACCTCATTTTGGGGGTAGAGGAGGGTGCGTCTAGTTCCTTTTTCTTTTTATGGTTTTTTCTTGATCGTCTTGCGGTGCGTCGCCCCATGCATTCGAGGAAGCAACGCATTTCTGACCAAGGCTATAAAAACAGTAAAACTCAAGTAAAAAGAATTCTTCGTCGATACTTTTCCCCATTTCTACTATTTTATCATGCTTTCAAGCCTGAAACTCCAAAATTTGGCCCAAAAAAAAGGGGTGAAACCTCACAAGGCACTTTTAGCGGAAGAAAATTAGTTTGCCCTATGATACATTTTCTGGATTGAACTAACTCAAACCGAGTGTCTATCTTGTTTGAATTTGCCTCGGTATATGGTTCTCATTTTTTTGTTCCCCAATTCCCAACAATGCACACTACAAACTTGGGGAGCATTTATTACAGTGTTTTGCTTAGGCTTTCTCAATATTTACGGTGAAGATATCAAAAATTATCTTCACATTTCAACTTTATGTAATTTGCCGCTTAAATTTTGTAAACCTGCAATTAGCATCCCAACTGTATCTAACATTTGGTCCTATTTACGAACTTGTCATTCTTCTTCCAATTTTGCTCCTCCCATCATTTCAAATTCATCCACAATGAAAACTCACTCGCCCCAAACCCGAACCGATCCACTCACACACTGCTCAGCTCCTCCCCTACCGGTGTTGCCAATGCCTACCGTGCTGTTGCCACCAGCCACCACCGCAGCTGAGCCACAACCCGTCGAGCTCAACTCAGATCTGAGTCTATATATCCAATTCAAGCTCGTTGCTGACCAAGGCCGCAAAGAGGGATACAGAGAGAGAGAGAGAGAGAGAGAGAGAGAGAGAGAGAGAGAGAGAGAGAGAGAGAGAGGGCCTCAATAGGAGTTGACGGTAGCACGGCATGGGTCGGGGTCGGTAACGGGAGCCCACAGCATAGAGAGAGAGAGAGAGAGAGAGAGAGAGAGAGAGCAAGGGTGAGAGAAGGGGTGACTGGTTCAAGGTTTGGATGGGTTTGAGGGTAGATAGGTTTTTTTGGATTGAAGGATTCTCTTGGGAAGTGTAAATTAAAGGTTTTCAAAAATCGCAATAAGAACTTTGAGGAAGTCGAAAGAGACTTCTGCTTGTTCCCCTACCGTAAGAAAACCAATTGTGTTGATTATACACAAATTCCGTCTACAAAGCAGACAAACTAAAGAACATGAAAAAAAAAATCACAGATCACGATACCAAGCTTGGACATGGAGCAAAAATCAGAGGTACGTACGCATGGGCGTGGTTCTCCAAATGGAAGCCCGAAAGTTTCTTAGCCTCTGCTAGGGCATCCCTCCATGCACGTATTTGCGCATCGTCTTTCAAGATCTCACACAACCTCTCGAAACCCTCCCCGAATTCACTTCCGTTCGTCAACTGGGAATGATCAGACGTTCTCACGCCATGAAAGACGGGAACAACCACGTGGCCGTGGTTCTTGAGCTGCCTTCTGCACTCGAGGATCTCGACCAGCTCGTTCAAGCACCACTTGGATTCAGCATGCTTCGGGGAGAACACAATGACGGCGAACCTCGAGTGGCGGATCGCTCTCAAGAGCTTGCACTTGATCTCCTCCCCACCGTCGTCACTGTCTTTGCCGCTGAAGTAGTGAATCCCTCCTGGCTCAGCTCGCGTAAGAGGTGCGATATGAATTTTTTCCTCATTTCCTTGCCTCTGAAACTTACGAATACGTCATGTTTCCATTGATGAGAACACATGGTTCCTGTCTTGTTGATATGTGGTGTAGAAACTTTGATTGAGAGGCCATGAGTATTTATGTTAGAGAGACATTAAGCGGAGACTTCTTCATGATGATTTCGAGGAAATAATGCACATTTGGACACTGAGATGAATTTGAACATGGATGTTATTTTTGCCAAATAATCTTCAATTGGCTTGCTTGATCATTCGTCGTTCCCGTGTCTGTTGTCTTTCTCTCTTTTCTGAAAACTATTATATGCAACTTGAACGTGCATGTCTTCTTGTTGTACAATAATTTACCGGGTAAAAAAATGATTGGTGGGATGCATTTCGTTGACCAAACAAGTCATATTTAACCTAACCAGAGACTTGTTCATGATTGCTTAAAGGAATTCTAGAGTATGCAACTTGGATTTATTTGACAAATTTTATTGCCAAAGAAAATGTATTGAATGGCAAGAGCAAAATCTCTCTCTCTCTCTCTCGCCCACTGGTAGTTACAACCCACAGAATAGCTTGGTATGTCTACCGAAGATTGTAGGTTCAACTTAGCAAAATGCAGAATCAAATATAGAATATTTGCACGAAAATTGACAGCACTAAAATCAGAGCTGCAGAAAGATGTTGACAGTTGACTTTCAGGAACGTGTCACATGGGTTTGGGGGACAACTCAATGCCTTTTAAAATTTCTTTCTACTTCTTCTTATTTGTTATATTGTTTTTGTTCAACTTCGGGAGCAGAACTGGATGCGGCTCATCGGCCACTGTTCAATATTTTCTCTATGGACTATAATTTATTAGGGAGCTAGCTAATGGTCCCGGGATACAGTGCAAGATGCTCAAATCGTTGTAAATGTTCTCTTAAAATCATACTGACATTTAGCAGAAAATGTGAGTGAATTTGAAATGATCAAGGCAAAAAATTAAAATAAGCTTATTGTCAATGTCCGACCTGAGAGAGAAAATAATGCAAAAAAGTCAACTATTCCTCTCTCCCGTGGCATAGAAAAACTTATCTGGATTCACATCCATTGACTTAGCCTACCCTGCATTGTTTATGTGAACCTTATATTTGGGGTCCATATGATACCCTTTCGCCAGATCTAGCTCCTGAGGCATTCCATGATAAAAATCTATAGCTTTGTAGAGAGAAAAATAATTACGCCATATATGGTCATATTTACAGTTAACTTTTCTGCGTGCAAATCTTAGCCTAGGTTACTCTAAGCATGGAACTTGATATACAAAGAAAAGATCAAATACTTGTTGATATCTAAATTTTTCTAATGGATACATCATACATTTCACATTTTCAAAAATTTGTAGAGCTCAAATTTGCCAATAACGGTAGAATTCAACCCTCGATATAAAACAGTCATTTTATATAACCTTGCATCCATTTTTTTTCACTAGGTTTTTTCTGCATTTTTACACTAAGGACATCATAATTTCGGAAACCTCTAATCCAACGACCAAAATTTCGATCGAGTAGAGCTCAGGCTGGTCAATACACCGGCCCACTTAAGCCCATCAAGGCCGGCCCATTTGGGTCCATTAAGGCTAGCCTATTTGGGCCCGCCAAGGGCCCTCATGCGGGTGGCCACTCTCTCTCTCTCTCTCTCTCTCTCTCTCTCTCTCTCTCTCTCTCCACCACCCTCTCTCAACTGTCAGCTCCTTTCCTTCCTCGGTTCCTCCTCCGTTGCCATTTCATAACCTCGCCTAAGGTAGGAATATACTTGTTTTTCATACGACTTGCCGAGAATGCCGTGCTTAACCAGGATAAAATTGAGGCACAATGGTTCGCCTCACCCTTGTGTGCGACGCAAATCCAATGCCTCAATCTCTTAGTTCGCTAAGGCGGCTATGGCGTTTTAACTTTTCGTTAGTTCAAATCTCATTTTGTTTTTTTCCTATATGTTTAGCGTGTTAATAGGATGATTTAGAGCCACCATCATTAGTGTTATTAGACCTTAGGAGTGCAATGGGACGTTTCCGTGGTTGTTCGAGCCCGTTTGGACTAAAAGCGAGCACATAGAGCCTACCGTCCAGCACCTTTAGCGTGTTGTACAGCGGACTCCGGGACCCGTTACAGTCCGTTTGAGGGTCCTGCGCAGTCCCAGGCGGTTCCGGGACGTCCCTTTTACTTTAACCTGTCATCCGGAGCATCTCCGCATGTGATCGGGGCCATTCAGAGCCCAAATGTAATATAGGTCTTACAATATGTTATTTTAAATAGAAATGAAAAACGACCAAGAAAATATCTTTAAAAGAGATGGTTCAAAGAGAAGGGGTAAAGATGGCATTTAATAAAAAAATTACGCTTTTAGGATTGTTCCTTTTTATATGTAGAGACATTTCATGATAGGGCTGCATCCGATGTTAGATATTAGAAAATATAAAAAAAAAATTGGATTAATTAGGGTTAGTTTGATTCTTTACTCTAGCATAGCATGTTTTTTCATCAAATATTGCACCACTCGGTCTTCTTCAGGGGGCATGCATCCTTTAGTTAGAGACATGTGCACGTCTAGCCTAGGGCTTAGCTCATGGGATACTGTCCGGGCCTTAATAACAAGGCTTTATTCATTTTTACCTGGGGCTTTTATTTTCCCATACTTTATTAACTTATTTAATTATGTTTCATGTACTGCTTTGATGGCAGGTTGTTTATCTGTACTGCTTGCACAGACCTGCGTAATCGCCTTTCACATGTTAAAAGTCTAGGATTGTGAAGACCGCAAGTCAAACATTTTCAAGAAATAGGTACTAAAAGAGCATTAGATTATGCCAACCCCTAAACTCATGAATCTCTTATTCGTAAAAGTTAGACGGATTCTTGCACCTTATTCAAATTTCTAAAACTCATAATAAGTTAATGGCAACTCCCAAAAGAAAGAACAAAATTTCACAATTAACCGAATCAACTCAAATTGCCATCGTTAGGGTTTGGGAGAGCTCGGACTAAATGCGAGAAGCACCTCATAAGAGGAATCGTCCATGGTTACTTGGCAATCCGTTAACTCAACTCGAGGTCGCACACTTAATGTGTCCCGTCTTGAAAGGGTCGGGACAATACCAGATGTAGATAAGGAGGTGTCCAAGAAGAGAAATAGAGTTAGCTGGGGCTTGAAGATGTGACGAACCAAACCAAGGGGCGCTCTATGTACGACATCTACTTCTCCAAAATTATGGGGCAACATGACAGACGGTCAAGCGATATGACAATGACCAATTACATACACTGGCATGTTCTAAGAATGACGGATGATGTACACTTGAAAGGAAGCATACCTGCAAGTATACCCGACACGCACAAGCGCAGGCACACATGGTTAGCTCTCAATAATAGTGTCCTATATGCACACCAAGCGAATCGAGATGCTTTCCAGACCTTCCATGAAATCCGACGATCTTTCCACCGGTTGAAGGAAATGAAAAGTACTTCCCTTTCTCGATACCGAATGGTCCATAAGTTCTTTCATTGCTCTGAAATGTGAGGGAACGAATCACAACAGATCCAAAATCGTCTCTTATGTAACCAGAATACGAAGTCAAATACTCTCTGGGGTAATCAAGCTTAATCTGCGAAAATTGAAAGGGAGACATTTTAATCACAAGCTCTTCACCGTAGACTAGTAAAAATCACCACAAACAGAACCCCACTGATTAACCGAGTTAGACTAATTAACAAGGCACAAGACCCGAATAGAACCTTTCAGTGTGTCCAATCTTGTTCATGAGTTTTTAACATTGAGACAACTTTGTTGTACGAGTTAACTCTAAGTTGCAAAATTCCAGGATAGTTTGATATTAAACCATATGTGGTCATTTGATCTACTTCTTGCACTCTCTGCATCACAAGTCACATGTGAATGTCCATAATATGACCTTTAAAACCGCTTAAGACCTTAGTAGCAACTTAATATTAACTGATCTTACACGTGTCAATATAAGAGCGTGTAATTGAAAGATGGTCATACCTTGTAAGTCTCATCTCCTCCATTTCCACCATGTTTAGGGCTCTGGACTGTAGACCCATTGTTTTCATACTCAAAAGTAATGGAGTCAATTACGGATCCAGCAACTATGTTTATTTCTCTCACGTCTATGTGGATACCATCATCCCAAGGGCCGCCACCTGGACCTCCAAAAGGCTCGATGGATTTGAAGGGACCAGAACAAGAAATTGGTTCTGAGTGAACTCCTATTGAATCAAGATGGGCACCCGATCTTCCATAAAAGCCAATTATCTTGCTACATATCAATGTACAGCAAAAGAACCCTCCTTTTTCCTCACCAAACGGTCCGTGCATTCTTATATTAGTTTGAAATGTCAGCGATCGAATGACAACCGAGCCAAAATCATGTCTGATATAACCCGAGACCATGGTTAAGTATTCGTGTGGGTACTCCAAATCAACCTACAAAGTTTGCAATTGATGTGCTTCATTATGATAGGAAATTAAGTTGGACGGAAGAAACGAAAATAAGCAAATGCTAAAACTAATCATATTTAACCTAAGCTCCTCATTTCTTTTCCCTTTCAGGTTTTTCCTTTCATATTCAATCGTTGCAGCAAAGATGACGATATACACAGATTTGAAAGTCAATGAACTTTCTTTGGAGGTAGCAAAGTAAAAGAAAAGATTGGTAAGAAAGATATTCCTAATCCTAAAACTTGACAAACTCACCATATAAACTTCGCCTTTGCCACTTCTACCATGTGTGGAAGACCAAATGGACTCGCCATCTTTGTCATACTCAATGGCGATGTAGTTGACAACACTTTCCAACAGTATCTTTATTTTCTTCACGCCATTATATTTTCCATCATCCCAAGGCTGTCCACCTTGGCCTCCAAATGGCCCGATAGACTTAATTGGATAGAGATGAGATATTGGTTCTAAGTACGCTCCAATAGATTCCAAATAGGTACCAGAACTTCCATAAAATCCAATGATCTTCCCCCCAGTGGCTGGAAATGAAAAATACCTTCCCTTTTCAGTACCGAATGGTCCATATGTTCTTTTGTTGCTTTGAAATGTGAGTGAATTGATGATAGTAGAACCAAAATGACTAGTAATATAACCCGAGACTGAAGTTAGATATTCAATTAACCAGTCCAGACTTATCTGTAACAATCATTAAAATGTAATGAATAGTTAATGCAACAACTTGAAAAGCAAGAACATTATACATGACAGTAACTAGCAGGTGATGCCAACTTCTAGATAGTTCAGCAGATATGCATGAGTTGATAAAAATAGATGATCTTGGCAACTTCCACTATCATGTCGTATATCTCATACAAAAAGTATATATTCGTCCAACAGAGTGGCGCCTGAGATATCATTGGGACTCTTGTGTGATTTCGAGATTGACTCGTCATTTGTATTTCAGAAAAATGACTCATTACTCGAATAAAGACATGCAAGAGAGACTGTTAGTTATTCCAATAAGTCATTATGGAAAAAACTCATATGCGCAAAGCAACATTCTCGTAAATCAACGATTTCCAAAACCAAATAGATCGTGATCGAGAATTTTTTAATTTTAAGATGTTGTAGCACCCTCTGTAAAGATTAATAATTTCTATTTACATATCATGTCTTTAGCAAATGCCATATTAAGCTGCATGAATCAGAAATAAAGAGTATCTTTTATCTAACACCAAGATCAAGTTCATCACTCTAATAGCACCGGTACCTTGTTTGTTGTGCCTCCACCACTTGTACCGTGTGCAAAAGAACGGCCTCGCTCATAAGTAATCGTAATCGACTCAATTGCAGAACCAGAAATGACGTCAATTTGTTGAACATCTGTATGCTTGCCGTCATCCCATAGGCCTTCACAATTACTATTTCCAAATGGGCCTAAATCTTCAAAGGGATATGGAAGAGAGATCGGTCCAAAATATGCCCCAATGGAATCGATAGAATTGCCACACCTCCCAAAGAATCCGACGATCTTCCCATCAGTCGGTGAGAACCTGAAATAGTTCCCTCTCTCATTGCCAAATGGACCATATGTTCTCTTATTGCTGTGGAAGATAAGTGAGTGAATGATGACAGGACTTGAATCTTCTTTAATGTAGCCTGACACTGAAGTTAAGAACTCATTTGGATAATCTAAGTTCACCTGCAGGCAGAAGCACAAATCTAGTATCCATCACCTTTAAGAAATGAACACTACCAAAACCAAGGATATTTTGTACTTTTTTGAGGACTTAGAAAGTACTTGAAGAGGATATTGCTTGAGTACTTGCATTCTTTCTCTTAACATAGAAAATCAATCGTATTTTCTCACTAAATTCATATCGAAATCATTCAACTCCATCTTAGAGCCCTGATTGTTTGCATATACAGATGGAATTCACGACACTCTACATTGGAGACATCAGAGCACAAACGAAATCTTTCATAAATCCAACAACAAGACAAGTATATAAAACCAACAAAACTCATATTCTTTTTCCACAGACGTCCAGATTTTGGGAGGTCATGAAGCATTGTGGAACTACCCCGTGGAATCCTTTTAAGCAATTTACCATCGATATGGACTCTTATTTTCTAATGATCAAACAATAGCTCATATTTTGATAGGGAGTAACATAAGTAGACATAAATATTTACAAATAGGCAAAGCCTGCAACGCACATATCTGAAAAGCCCAAATACATGCCATAGCATACCATAATGATGGACTCACCGTGCATATTTTGCCTTCCAAAGGTCCACCATGTCTTGGTGAGCGGACCAAACACCCATTCAGATCATACTCAATATAAAAGGACTTAATCACTGATGTTACAACTACAGTTATTTTTCTAACATCAGTGTATGTTTTATCATCATAAGAACGCCCACCATGACCTCCATATGGCCCGACTGACTGAAAGGGAAGAACAGAGGAGAATGGTTCTAAAGGTAATCCAACTGAGTCAAGATGAGGGTCTCTCACCATCTTCTCCAATATCTCATGCCACTGATTTTTTCTCTTCTTAGAAAGGAAGGAACCAAATCTTTTAAGAGCTATTGGAAGTCCACCCGTGTAGTGGACAAGCCTCTCTGACAATTCTTCATAACCTTCTTTAGGTTGGTCTTTGCAGAAGGCATGGCGACTCAAGAGTTGGAGTGATTCTTTATGAGTCAATCCTGGGAGCATGTACTTGTTATCTACTTTGAGATCTTCCAGCAACTGCTCATCTCTTGTAGTTATCAAAATTCTACTCCCATGTCGGAACCATTCTCGATCTCCAGCACTGAAATACTCAATTTGGTCCTTCTTAGTGATGTTATCGAGAACTAGAAGGATCCTTTTTCGGCAGAGCTTAGTTTTTATCTCGTTGATGTTGCTGTTAAGATCAAACATTTCTAGATTTTGTACCTTAAGAACATCGTGGAGAAGTTTCTTCTGAAGAAGTAAAAGTGTATCTTGGTTTGCATCTCCGACATTTTCAAGTAAGCTAACACCTTCAAATTCCCTAAAAATGCGATCACTAACGATTTTGGCCACCGTTGTCTTACCAATTCCTTTCATTCCCCATATTCCAACCACACGGACATCATCCTCTGACCCAATTTCCAGCAACGATATCACGTCATCTACAAAGGAATCTACCCCAATCGGATTTTTGACAAAATAGGGGGAGATTTGTCTAGGACTGATCCTGACGAGATGGCCTACGATTTGCTCGATGAAGTTTGATTGATCCCTGCAGTTGCATAGGAAGAACAAGTCCAATATGAGTAACTACATCATAGAGAGGCTATCAACAGATGAACAGCAAACCCATGAACTAAACTCAATCAACAGCATATTTCAAATCGACCACTAATATGAGCTTTATCGGGAGTGAACTTATTAAATGCATTACCCATTAGCGTCATTATTCAAATGCCATCCTGACAAATTCCCAGCTTCTTTAAGTGCATCCCTCCACTTCTGCACCAGCAAATCGTCCGTGTGAGTGGCCAAACACCTTCCGAAACCATCCCCAAATCGTCCGCTCTGTTTCCGGACGTCCCCTGGCTCAACATCATAGAAAATGGGCAGAACCACGTGACCCTGATGATCTCTGAACCTCCTGTTGCACTCCAGGATCTCCACCAGCTCGTTTAAGCACCACCGCGAGTCGGCGTAGTTGGTGGTGAACACGACGAGGGAAACCCTAGAGTGGCGAATCGCGTCGAGCAGCTTGGGCTCGATGAAAATCCCGGTCTCCACTTTGTCATTGTCCCTGAAATAGTAGATCCCAGCCTGCCTCAGCGCGTGGAAGAGGTGGGCCGCGAAGGTCTTCCTTATGTCCTCGCCTCTGAAGCTCACGAACACGTCATACTTCCATTGGGGGACCGAAGCAGAAGACGAAATGCGTCGCTCGATCTCTTCGGTTGCCATCAGCACAATCCGTGATTGAGCGAGGGGCTGCGGAAAAGGTTGCAACTCTTCCTCGCAGGTAAGGTGTAGATGTAAAGAGGAGGCGCAAGTTGCGAATGGAAAAAGGGGATGAACAAAAGCTCCGCCATCGGGACTTACTGCTTGGTCAATTGAATGTTCAGGCAAGTCGCGGACTGCGGTCGCTTTGGTTCAAAGAACTGAAGAAGCAACTCGCGCGCTCGAGGACAATTTGGTTTGAATTCTTCGTCAACTCAAGCTAAAAGAGCTTTGTATCACGTGACAGAAGAGGCTTCGTAGCACGTGCGTTGGTGGGAGAAGCTGCCTTGAATCAGTTAATTTGTGAAGACGTGGATGGAATCATTGTACATGTGTTTTCTTTCTTTCTTTTCTCTCTTGAAAGCAAGACATGGGAGGCAGAGACAGAGATAAGAAATGATTAGTTGATGGAAAAAAAACATCAACAGGCATCATATTATTAAATAATCAAATGTAGTAGGTACGATTGTCTCGTATATATATTCACTTTACACTTATCAAATATCATGTATGTCCTATTTTATTAACACGAATGTATCATGCCCCATTTTTCTTTTTAATTTGACGCCACTATTTTATCATTTTTTTTAAGAAATCATCATTCTTTATCGAGTAAAATTTACTCCAACATTGTGTTTTACTACATCTTGTATGTGCTTGAACAAAAGTAATTTTATGTTATAATATTGATTCATGTTGATAGTTATCTATATTCTCTCACATAACATAATGCATATAGTATAATCCATTACACATTAATCGATTCTTTTTCCTTGATAAGTCGTTTCACATAGCATCGGTTTTGTTTTGCTACAAATTCTATTACAATCCCAAAATCAATTTTCATCTAATTTGTATTTTTTTTATTTCCACCACATGAAATGACATGCCTAATAAGTCAATTTTACTTATGTTTACGAGCATTATTGGTTTCTCATTCTCAGGGAGTTTACTTTCGCAACTTATTACTAGATATAAATGATACTTATGATTTGATTTTTATAGAATAATATTCTCTTAAATTTTCTTGAGAAAAAAAGAAAATATTTCTCTCTATCACTTGAAAGAACTTCAACTAGCATTTTTTTTAACATGGGTGTTGTTAAAAAAGATCCGCGATATTTTTCTCCAACTAGCATTTTTGTTTTGCCAGATGATCTCCAACTAGCTTGCTTGATTGTTAGCCGTCCTCATGTCTATTTTCTGTTCCTCATTTCTGGAAAAAAGAAAAACTAAACGCAACTTGATCATGCAGGTAACCTTGTCAGACAATAATTTTACCATTGGCGGGATGCATTTCGATGACCAAAAAAGTCAGTCAACTTAATTAGAGACGTGCTCATGGATGCTTTAAGGGAATCTGGACCCAGCAACTTGGATTTATTTGAGGTCGGCAAAAGAAAGATTGAATGGTGTGTCTACCGAAGATCGTACGTTCAACTTGGTAAAATGCAGAATCAAATATAGAAAAACATGCACGAAAAACCGACAGAACTGAAACCAAAGCTGCAGAAAAGATGTTGACAATTGACTGTTGACTTTTAGGTAGGCGCCCAACGGATTTGGTGGACAACTCGACGCCTTTTAATATTTCTTTCTAGTTTGTTCTTGTCTATTCCTCCCTCCCATAGCATAGAAAAACTTGTCTAGATTTGCATCCACGGACTTGGCTTATCATGCATTGTTTATATGAATCTTATATTTAGGGCCCACATGAGACCCAATCGTCAAGTCTAGCTCCCCAAGCATTCTACAATAAAAATTTACATCTTTTTAAAGGGAGAAATAACTACACCATATATGTTCATGTTTACACTCAACTTTTTCGTGCACAAATCTTAAAGCAAGTTACTCTAAACATGGAACTTGATATAAAAGGAAAAGACCAAATACCTGTTGACATTTAAAATTTTCCTATGGATGTATCATACATTTCACATTTTCAAAAAATATTTTTTCTTTCTACCACATAAAATATCTTGCCTAATAAGTCAATTTTACTTATGTTTACAAGCATAATTATTTTCTCATTCTCATGAAGTTTACTTTTACAACTTATTACTAGATATAAATGATACTTATGATTTAATTTTTCTTGAATACTTTTTCTCTTAATGTTTTCTTGAGAGAAAAGAAAAGATTTCTCCCTATTCTTGAGTGGAAAAAAAAAAAAGATTTCTCCCTATCACATGATTGCAGTGCGTGCTTTTTACTCCGTATATAAAATATCATGAGATTTCTCCCTAACGGAAGGGTTTTTGTACCAATTTGATAATATTTAGACTTTATTGTACTTTTAAAAAGCACTAGAGCTTGATTGCACTTTGCAACAAAGTTTTAGGATTACTGGTACACTTACGAAAAACTTAAGGAAAGAAATTTAAATAATCAAAAAGATATTGAATGGCTTTGATTTCCTTCTTAGATGCTTTCCACACCCCATACATTGTCATTGTACATTATGTATACGGGTCAAGAAATGTTAACACAACAAGTCCGAGAAGCAAAAATGATAGATGACAATGACTATTGTATGATCCACTCTCTTGATGATTGAGATGATGATGCATGATGTGGAAAATAGTAGATTATCTTGCCTACTTCAACATCATATCAACATATATTAGATGAAATAAATAAAAAAAAAACGACAAATCCGCAAGCTTTTATTTTGCGAAAATGGACAATTTGGAAAATATGTTTCTAAAATTGATTGAGGATATCGCTTACAAAAATTATTTAACTAAAAGATTTTTTCATCATCAACGAAAATATTTAGAAATAGATTGTTAGTGATAATGAAAACCCGTCGACCAATTGTTATAAGTAATACAAGCAATTATTCTTATGAATATGTTTTCCATATCATTAATATGCCCGGAAACAAACGCACGACTGTTGCAAACAGTATGTCTTGGGCGAGTCTTTTTTAGTGCTCTTTGTCAGGGAAAAAACTCGTTGTTGGAACAACTATGCCCTGAGAGAATCACTAGATTTGGTCCTACGGATCAAAATCTATCTGCAGAAAGTCCATAGATGGAGAACAGTTGATTCACTCTCCCTGATCCACCGTTTTAAAATGCAAAACTAAAAAATTGTTCGATTTATGACGAATTTTTTTGAACAAATCTTTTTTTCTATAAAAACTTGCTTCCTGTCGATGGAGATTTGATTCACTATAATAAAAGCTTCAACAAGCTTTATTCTTAGAAGATACATCAAATCGACCTACTCACATCCCTAGATTTCTAATAATATCCGTGATGATACATACTTACGTGTAAACTCAAACATCAGCTACATGGTACACATAAAGGTAGAGCTTAGCATGTCAAGGCTCAAAATGTGCTCCAAGTGAATCAACCCACGATCCAGACCTCCCATGAAACCCGACAATCTTTTTGCTAGTTGATGGAAAAGAAAAGTACTTCCCGATCTCTGTACCAAATGGCCCAAAAGCTCTTTCATTGCTCTGAAATGTGAGGGAGCGAACAACAATAGCCCTATAATAAAATCCAAAGCGACCAGAAAATGAAGTCAAGTATTCTCGAGGATAATCGAGTTCAATCTACAAAATTAGAAAGGCAAACATATTTAATCCCACCCCCCCCCCCCCCCAACAATAGAATCTCAAAAATCAGCATAAGCAAAACACTCCGGTTGATAAGTTATATTTGGTTAAACAAACAATGTAATAGCTAAATAGATATTTCCCCTGCATCTAGAGCATAAGACCTATTTTGGTCCGCTACAGTTATAAAATCATTCATCTATAAAATGAAAGGCAATTGCTTAAAAAATGCTCTCGCAACTCTTTGAGAATAGTTACTAAAAGGGATAAGTATATTGGAAGTCCTAAAACTTATCACAAAAATACAATGAAGTCCTAAAACTTTTAAAAAGTGTAATTAAGTTCTAAAACTTGTCACAAAAGTACAATTGAGTCATAAAACTTTCAAAAAGTGCAATCAAGTCCTAAAACTTGTCAAATTAGTTCAATCAAGTCCTTCCATTGGCTACACTTGTTGAAAATTTTAAGACTCAATTGCACTTTCGTGATAAATTTTAGGATTTGATTGCACTTTTTGAAAGTTTTAGGACTCAATTATACTTTCGTGATAAATTTTAAGACTTTCAGTGCACTTGTCCTGTTACAAAAATTAAGGAAAATTGTTCTCGGACTTAAAATCATAAAGTAAAAATACCTTATTATATTCTTTTTTTTCCTTTTTCGGAGGCAGTACTTTTCTAAATGTAATAAGTGCTTTCATCATAAATGAAACTGAGGAAGGTTGGAAAACCAAAGAGAAGTCCCTGTTCTATTGATGATATTGGATCATGCCCTGACAATGACTCTCTCAGTGGATAATTCTCATTCCAGATCATTTGCCAATCTAAACTCGAAATCTATGGACTGTTCTCATATCTTACTTTCACCTCTACGCTCTATTTAGAATACTGTCACGCTCCTCTGCATAAACGTGACCTCCAAACCACTTAAAACCAAACCTTAGCAACAACGCAGAAGTTGCATATTCATAAGATTCAGAATGTGTCAAAGAGCCATACCTTGAGTGTTAGATGTCCTCCATCTCCACCATGTTTAGGGCCCTGAACCACAGACCCATTCCTGTCGTACTCAACAGTAATGGAGTCAATAGCTGATCCACCTTTTACAATTATAGTTCTCACACCCGTGCTATCTCCATCGTCCCATGGACTACCACCTTGTCCTCCAAATGGCCCAATGGATTTCAAGAGATGAAGATCAGAAATTGGTTCAAAGTAGACTCCTAGCGCATCAAGTTGGACGCCAGACCTTCCGTGAAAGCCAATTATCTTGCTGCATGTGAATGCACAGCTAAAAAAGCTTCCTTCCACCTTACCAAAGGGTCCATGCCTTCTTATATTGCTTTCGAACGTGAGTGATTGAAAAACATAATTATCATGTCTGATATAACCTAACATTGAGGTCAAGAACTCACGAGGGCAGTCCAAGTTAACCTGCAGAATTAGCAATTTAACTGTCATATTGATCTATATCAATTCTTAGACCCAAGAATTTCTTAAAACTAATGTATGAATGGACTATGTTAAATGGCATCCTTTCGTCCATGATGGGATGTGGATATGGGAAGTTACTTTTTGAAAGGGTGTGAGTTATCTTTTAAGGGAAGTTCTAAAATAACTTCCTCAAGAGAGAGGAGATAAATCACACACATACGTATAGAAAAGAGTGTACGTTTCCTCTCTATCAATATAACACTCATAAAGGGTTCCATTGTTACTTCGAGAAGACGATCAGTGGAACAAGAATATTTTCCTCATGATTATATTCGGACTATTGTGAAGTTGTAAATTCGTCCATTACGTACTGGTGATTCAATCTACATTCCTGAGTAATTTTTCTTTTGTGCATCAAAAGGTTAGTCGGTTTCTTCCGCGACTTTTCCCAACGGACTACTATTCTTGCATAATAATTTTAGGGTCAACAATCGATGATAGACCTTCGCCGTACCTTACCACACTGCATAAAAACATTCCTTCTAGAGTAACTATTAATATCAATAACAAAAACTCTATTATAGTCATTTCAGTACATTCAATGTGCTTCACGTATAGAGAAATACATAAATTGAATGTAGTAAATAAGAAATTGAAAGATTTTGTTGAAATTGTCCGTTTGTAAATTTCCTGAAAAGATAATCATAGGTTCTTCTTTCTATCGGAACAATAGGGCTGCCATGCTTGTTACTAAACTTATCTAAGAGATGAAATATAACCCAGGTATATATTTTTTTTCTTAGAGGTTGGATCAATCATCAGAAAACGGATTAGGCAAAAAATTATTGGAAATATGGGATAAATTGATGGGTGAACGAATGAGAAATTGATGCTCAAAGAACACCCTTGAGTTGGAAGGGGGAAGTGAAAAAACACTAGTCCCACATCGGAAAAGAAAGAAGGCTATGTAGTGCTTTATATACAGTTACATTTATTTGAAGTGGTAACTATCATAGCACAAACTCTCTGCCTCGCGCGCAGGCGCAGGGGGTGCAAATCCGACGCCCGACAAAAGAGAAGAAAATGAAAGGCTTTCACAAAAGTTCTTGTAGAATTGATAAGGAGGTTCACTTAGGTACTCAATTGACCAATCCAGATTTATCTATAACAATCGTTAGAATGTGAAAACAATATGCATGGTACTAACTGGCACATGACACCAACTTCTAGATAGTAGGTAAATGTGCATAAGCGGAAAAAACAGAAGATGATCTTGCCTTGCCTAATTCACTATCATGTCGTTTATCTCATACAAAAAGCAAATACTCTTTGAGTTGCACATGAGATATCATTGGTAATATTGTGTAATTACGAGATTAACTCATCACTTGTGTTTCATAAGTCATTATGGAAACAACTCATGAATGCAAAGCAACATTCACAGGCACAGAAATCACCAATTTTCAAAAACAAATAAATTGTGATCAAATAATTTTTCAATTTTATTATGTTATGCATCTCGCTATTACATTTCCCAGATGAGTTATAATTATGATGGTTCAACTTGGCCATGTTTTAAACATTAGCGACTAATGATTTCTATCTACGCATCATGTCTTCAGGACATGCCATTATGAGCTGCACGAATCAGAAATAAAAGGAGTAGCTTTCATCTAACACCAAGATCAACAGTTCAATACTCGAATAGCACCGGTACCTTATTCGTTGTGCCTCCACCACTTGTACCATGTACAAAAGGATGACCTTGCTCATAAGTAATAGTAATCGACTCAATTGCAGAACCAGAAACAACATCAATTTGTCTGACATCTGTATGCTTGCCGTCATCCCACTGGTCTTCACAATTCCTATTTCCAAATGGGCCTACGACTTCGAAGGGATGAAGGGATATGCACGAGAGATCGGTCCCATTGGAGCAACCGGTGGGAAACTGAAAAATTTCCCGCTCTCATTGCCAAATGGACCATATGTTCTCCTATTGCTGTGGAAGGTAAGTGATTGAATGACAGCACATCCACATTCGTTTTTAATGTAGCCTGACACAGAAGTCAAGAACTCATTTGGATAATCTAATTTTTCCTGCAGGCAGCAGCACAAATCTAGTTTCCATCACCTTCAAGAAATGAATATTCCCAAAACTAATGATATTTGATTATTTTGAAGACTTAAAAAGTACTTCAACAGGGATATTGCGTGAGCACTTGCAATCCTTCTCTTAAAATCAATTTGTCAGTCTCACTGAACTCATATTGCAATCATTCGACTCCATCTTAAAATCCTGATTTTTGCATAAACAGAAGGAGTTCATAGCAAAATCAAAATCTTTGATAAATCCAACATCAAGACAAGTATATAAAACCGACAAAACTGTTTCTTTTCTTTTTTTTTTTGTACAAACGTCGAGAATTTGGGAGATCATGAAGCATTGTGGACCAACCCCGTTGAATCCTTTTAAGCAATTTACCTTTGATATAGACTCTTATTTTCTATTGACCAAACAATACCTCATATTTTGATGGGGAGTAGCATAAGTAGACATATATATATATATATAGGCAAAGGTCCACCGTGTCTTGTTATAAATATTTACAAATATATGCAATAACATACCATAACAATGGACTCACCGTGCATATTTTGCCTTCCTCAGGTCCACCGTGTCATGGCGAGTGGACCAAAGACCCATTCTGATCATATTCAATATAAAAAGACACAATCACTGATGTTACAACTACAATAATATTTCTAATATGGGTGAATGTGTTATCATCATAAGAACACCCACCACAACCTCCATATGGCCCGACGGATTGAAAGGGAAGAACAGAGGAGAATGGTTCTAAAGGTAATCCAACTGAATGAAGATGAGGGTCTCTCACCAACTTCTCCAATATCTCATGCCACTGTTTTTTTCTCTTCGTAGAGAGGAAGGAACCAAAGTTTTTAAGAGCCACTGGAAGTCCACCAGTGTAGTGTACAAGACTCTGACAACTCTCCATAGCCTTCTTCAGGATGGTCTTTGCAGAAGGCATGGCGACTCAAGAGTTGGAGCGATTCTTTATGAGTCAATCCTGGGAGCATGTACTTGTTATCTACTTTCAGATCTTCCAGCAACTGCTCATCTCTTGTAGTTATCAAAATTCTACTCCCATATTGGAACCATTCTCGATCTCCAACTCCGAAATACACAATTTGGTCCTTCTTGGTGATGTTATCGAGAACTACAAGGATCTTTTTCCGACAGAGCTTAGTTTTTATCTCGTTGATGTTGCTGTTAAGATCAAACATTTCTAGACCTTGTACCTTCAGAAGATCGTGGAGAAGTCTCTTCTGAAGAAGTAAAAGAGTATCTTGGTTTGCACCTCCAACATTTTCGAGTAAGCAAACGCCGTCAAATTCCCTAAAAACACGATCAGAGACAAACTTTGGCCACCGTTGTCTTACCAATTCCTTTCATTCCCCATATTCCAACCACACGGACATCATCCTTTGACCCAATTTCCAGCAACGATATCACATCCTCTACAAAGGAATCTACCCCAATAGCGTTTTTGACAAAATTGGGGGAGATTGATCGAGGACTGACCCTGAAGAGATGTCCTACAACTTGCTCGATGAAGTTTGATTGATCCCTGTAGTTGCATAGGAAGAACAAGTCCGATATGAGCAACTACATCATAGAGAGGCTATCAGCAGATGAGCAGCAAACGCATGAATTAAACTCAATCAACAGCATATTTTAAATCGACCACTACTATGAGCTTTTTTGGCAGTGAAACTTATTAAACGCATTACCCACTAGCATCATTATTCAAATGCAATCCCGATATATTCCTAGATTCTTTAAGCGCATCCCTCCACTTCTTCACCAGCAAATCATCCCGGTGGGTGGCCAAACACCTTCCGAAACCATCCCCGAATCACCCGCTCTGTTTCCGGACGTCCCCTGGCTCAACATCATAGAAAATGGGCAGAACCACGTGACCCTGATGATCTCTGAACCTCCTTGCACTCCAGGATCTCCATCAGCTCATTCAAGCACCTCCACGAGTCGGCATAGTTGGTGGTGAACACGACGAGGGCAACCCTAGAGTGGCGAATCGCGTCGAGCAGCCTGGGCTCGATGAAAATCCCAGTCTCCACTTTGTCATTGTCCCCAAAATAGTAGATCCCCGCCTGGTTCAGTGCATGGAAGAGGTGGACCGCGAAGGTTTTCCTTACATCCTCACCTCTGATGTTCACGAACACGTCATACTTCCATTGGTGTATCAAAGCAGAAGACGAAATGCGTCGCTGGATCTCTTCGTTTCCCATCAGCACAATCCGTGATTGAGTGAGAGACTGCGGAAAAGGATGCAACTCTTCCTCGCAAGTGAAGTGCATATGTAAAGAGGAGGCGCAAGTTGCGAATGAGAAGAGACGATGAATGATGGCTCCGCCATCAGGACAGACTGATTATTCAATTGCATGTTCGGAGAAGTTGCGGGTGGAGTTGGTTTGGTTCAAAGAACACATGAAGCAAATTGCTCGCTCGAGGACAATTTGGTTTGAATTCGTCAAGTCAAGCTAAAAGGGCATTTGTTTCCCGGGACATAGATATGTCTGAAAACGCAGACACGGATCTGAAGCTTCAGCACACGCGTTGTAGGAGAAGATGCTTCGAATCAGTTAATTTGTGTTTTCTTTTTGTCTTTTAACAGCGGAGATATGGGAGGGAGAGATAAGATGAGAAATGATTAGTTGATGATAGACGGCCAACCGTTTGGGCTGTTTGGACAGTTGGACTTTTCGAAGGAACAAAAGAACAGGGACGTTCTATGGTTTTCGTAAAAGTGTTGCTACGGAGTGGTCCCGTTTTCAACATGGACGGTCGTTGTTGGAAATAAAAGGAAAGAGTCGTCTGTCCGATCGGTTTTGGAAAACCTAATTTGTTATCCTAACTTATGGACGTCAAAGGAAGTGATGGTCGTATGTGAACGTGATCAAAGTCGTTTTCGATTAGGAAAAGTCATGATTGGTAAAGAAAATTACTCACCCAAATCTTTACGAAGTGATAGTTACAATCGATTAGACATCTTGCTAATATTAACGTAAATGAAGTTTACTCTTACTTTACGTATATATTATTTTTTTTCGTGAAATATTACGAATCATAGGACTAGAGATTTTATGGCCTCTAAAGATATATTACCCTTTCCAAAGAAATTTACGAGATGAAAGGTAAAATTGGCACAACAGTTAAAGCGGAAGGTTTTTTAGGATATTATCTAAATAAAATCTAGGTTAGATAAAATCTTCTAATTGAATTGCATGACAAATAGTTACGTTTTCATTTAAATAAGAGAAAATCCTAAAAAAAAGGATTTGATTTGAGTGGGATTGCGTTTTAATTAAAAACCATAGTTAGATTGAAGATGTGTGTTTCTAATTTGCGTTGCTTCGAGGTAAGTAAATTTCTACCTTACCCTTGCAATTTGTGTATCGCTTTGATTATTGTGTATCTCTTAAAGTTTTCTTGAGAGAAAAGGAAAAATTTCTCCCTATCACCTGATTGTAGTACATATTTTTTACTACGCATATAAAATATCATGAAATTTCTCCCTATCACATGATTTCTCCTTAGCAAAGGGACTTGATTGTACTAATTTAACAAAATTTAGATTTGATTATACTTTTTAAAAGCTTCGAACTCGATTGCATTTTATAATAAGTTTTAGGATTATCGGTGCACTTAGATAAAAAAAAATAAGGAAAGAAATTTAAATAATAAAAAAGACAACTGCAATCGTTAAGTACATTTGAATGGCTTTGATTTGCCTCAGATATGCTTTCCACACCCCATACATTGTCATTGTACATTATGAATACGGGTCAACAAATGTTAATGAAATAAGTCGAGAAGCAAAAATGATAGATGACAATGAGTACTGGATGACCCGCTCTCTTGATGATTGAGATGATGACGCATGATCTGGAAAATAGTAGATTATCTTGCCTATTTTAACAGCATATCAACATACATTAGATGAAATAAGAAAAACTACAATCCGCGTGCTTTTATTTTGCAAAAAATTGACGATTTGAAAAATATTTTTCTAACATTGATCAAGGGTATTGCTGCTATTGCATACAAAAATGATTTAACTAAAAGATTTTCATCATTAATAAAAATATTTAGAAATAAATTATTATTGATAATGAAAATCCGTTGACTTATTTTTATAAGCGATACAAACAATTAATTTTATTAACATGTTTTCCAAATCATTAACATGCCCTGAACCAAACGCACGAGTGTCGCAAACAGTATGTCTCGGGCGAGTCCTTGTTAGTGCTCTTTGTCAGGAAAAAAAACTCTTTGTTGGAACAACCAAGCCCAGAGAGAACAACTAGATTTATCTGCAGAAAGTCCACAGATGGAGAACAGTTGATCCACTCTCCCTTTATCCGCCGTTTTAAAATGCAAAACTTAAAAAGTGTTCGATTTATGACGAATTTTTTAAACAAATCCTTTTGCTGTAAAAAACTTGCTTCCTGTCGATGGCGTCATACCAAAAGTTACATGGTTAGTTGATGAAGATTTGATTCACTATCACTATATTAAATGCTTTAACAAGGATACATCAAACAAACCTATTCACAACTTTAGAGAATGTCCGTGATGATAGATATTTATACCTAAACTCAAACATCGACCGCCTGGAACGCATAAAGGTGGAGCTTAGCATGTCAAGGCTCGAAATGTGCTCCAAGTGAATCAAGATGTAGTCCAGACCTCCCATGAAACCCAACAATCCTTTTACCGATTGATGGAAAATAAAAGTAGTTCCCGATCTCACGACCAATTGGCCCATAAGTTCTTTCGTTGCTTTGAAATGTGAGGGAGCGAACAACAATATGTCCGCAAAAAGATCCAAAGTGACCAGAAAATGAAGTCAAGTACTCTCGAGGATAATCGAGTTTAATCTGCAAAATAATGAAGACAAACATATTTAATCTTTACCCAAAAAAAAACATATTTAATCCCAACCCCCTAACCATATAATCTTGAAAATCAGCATAGAAAGAACACTCTGGATGATAAGTTGCATTTGGTTATACAAACAATGTAACAGCTAAATAGATAATTCCCCTGCATCTAGAGCATAAGACCTATTTTGGTCCGCCACAGTTATCAAATCATTCGTATGTAAAACCAAAGGCAATTACTTAAAAAATGCTCTGGCATCTCTTTGAGAACAGTTACTAAAATTAAGGAAAATTGTTCTCAAACCTAATATTCTTTTTTCTTTCCTTTTTTGGAGGCAATACTTTTCTGTGATGATATTACATCATATGCCCCGACAATGACTTTCCCAGAGGATCATTCTCATTCCAGATCAATTGCCAATCTAAACTCAAAATCTACGGACTATTCTCATATCTTACTTTCACCTCTACGCTCTATTTAGGATACTGTCACACTCCTGTGCATAAACATGACCTCCAGACCACTCAAAACCAAACCTTAGCAACAACACAGAAGTTGCACGTTCATAAGATCATTAAGTAAATGTCTAGAGGCCATACCTCAAGTGTTAGATTTCCTCCATCTCTACCATGTTTAGGGCCTTGCGCCACAGACCTATTCTTGTCGTATTCAACAGTAATGGAGTCAATAACTAATCCAGCTTTTACAATTATTTCTCTCACACCTGTGCTATCTCCATCGTCCCAAGGACTGCCACCTTGTCCTCCAAATGGCCCAATGGATTTCAAGAAACGAAGATCAGAAATTGGTTCAGAGTAGACTCCTAGTGCATCAAGCTGGACGCCAGACCTTCCGTTAAAGCCAATAAGCTTGCTGCATGTCAATGCACAGCTAAAGGAGCTTCCTTCCTCCTTACCAAAGGGTCCATGCCTTCTTATATTGCTTTCAAACGTGAGTGATTGAATAACAGAATTATTGTGTCTGATATAACCTGACACGGAGGTCAAGAACTCACGAGGGTAGTCCAAGTTAACATGCCGAATTAACGGGTATTTATCACATTTAACTGTCACATTGATCCATATAAAAGATGATAGATAGATTGGCCTAAGAAAACACTGCATCCAGGTACAACCTAGACCCAAGAATAAGATGATAGATCATTAGGGTTCTCTGGCGGGCTTTGCTGATCCGCTTCATTTAGCATTAAAAAAGAACTTATCACATTAGGTTACTCACATGGAGTCCACCTTGCATAAAGCATATTAATTGACCAAAAACTTATCGTACTGGGTTGCTCTCGTGGAGTCCATCTTGCATAAAGCATATTATTGACCTTTGTGTAACATATAAAATAAAAAGGGATGAGTATATGAGAAGTCCTAAAACTTGTCAATAAAGTACAATTGAGTTCTAAAACATTCGAAAAATATAATTAAGTCCTAAAACTTATCAAATTAGTACGATCAAGTTCTGAAATTCGAGCTTGTGACCCTGGCCTTTCAAGCTTTGTTGAGCTTGGCCCCAGGCGCTCGAGCTTCTTTAAGCTACTTGAGTTTCATTGAATTCGGCCATGGCAGCTCCAGCTTCTAGGCTTCTTCAAACTCATGCCCATGGCTAATCAAGCTTCTATGAGCTCAGACATGACCGCTCGAGCTTCTTCGAGCTCACATCCATAACAACTCAAGGTTTGTCAAGCTTGGCCATGGCCGCTCCAGCCTTGTCGATCTCTGCAGCCATGTCTGCTCAAACCTCATCGAGCCAATTTTATGATTTTTTTTTGCGTGTTTTTCTATTGAAACTTGGCAGATCTTCTGCATTGTGCTAGGGATCATGTTGTGTTTTGCTTGTGTCTCTATCATAACTATGGGAAGTGTTCAGTTTTTTATGGCAATAATTTCATTGGATCGCTTCCTTTTAACAGGCAATTATATGCTTAGGTTATTTCAATGGATATTTATGTCTTTTTCGATTATAAATTGCGCAGTTTTAAAATTTGTCCTTCGAAGTACAAATTCTTTTGGCTGACTCTGAATTTGATAAAAAGATAGTTCCAAAGGACTCTCTAATCCTCTTTACTTTTTCTTTTTTGAATTTTTTTATCTTTTGATTGATTTGTTTTTTAATTTTCAATTTTTTTTCTAATGTGTCACTTTGTGGGTGCCCCATGTTTTAAGAAAGTAATAAAAAAAGATTCATCAGCATTTTTCCTTAGCCTAATTGGACGAAACTAATGGAGATTACACCAATTTAACTAGATTTAGACCTTGACCAAAACAAATAAAAAAACCAAGATTTAGACATGATTGCACTTTTTAAAAACTTTAGAACTCGATTGTACTTAGCAACGAGTTTTTTGGATTTTCTGATGCACTTATCCCAAAAAAAATTAAGGAAACAAATTTACATAATAAAAAAGACAACCTCAATCGTTCAGTAGATTTGAACGGCTTTGATTTCCCTTCTAAGATGCTTTCCACATCCCATACGTTATCATTGTACATTATGCATACGGGTTACTATCACAAATAACTTAATTCGATAAAACTTTCAAGTTTATTAGAAAAACTAATACTTGATATAATAGTTGCACAGAAATGTGTGTGTATGAGAGAGAGAGAGAGAGAGAGAGAGAGAGAGAGAGAGAGAGAGAGAGAGAGAGAGAGAGAGAGAGAGAGAGAGAGGATCAAAGGTAGTATGAATGGAGAATATTCAATGAACTGATCATATGGATATTTCCGTTTTTGTGACCATGTGCAGAGGACCAAATAGATTCGCCATTATCGTCATACTCAAAGGAGATGCAGTTGACATCATCTTCTAACATTATCTTTATTTTCTTTACACCATTGAATTTACCATCATCCCAAGAGTGTCCACCTTGGCCTCCAAATGGTCCAAGACACCTGATCGGATATAGACGAGAGAATGGTTCCAAATATGCTCCAAGAGATTCAAGATGGGAACTAGAATTCCCATAAAATCCAATGATCTTTCCACCGGTTGTTGGAAATGAAAACTTCCTTCCAGTTTCAGTGCCGAATGGTCCGTATGTTCTTTTATTATTGTTGATACCTAAATTTCGATCGACCATTCAGTGATTAATTACATATAAATTAGAGATTAAATTTTAACCCCTAAAATAAAATATCAAAATCGCATAGCATATAGTTTAGGATCATATAGTTTAATTGCATTCAACATCGGATCGGCGGTAGTGAGTAAGTTGAAAATCCATTGCATAAATCAAGCTCGGGTACCGAACAAAGCTCGGCTCGCCCGGGAGACGGGGGCCGAAAATCACAAGTCTAAAAGGCCTTAGTTGTCTTAATTTGAACTTAAATCAACCCATCAAGCTTAATTAGAGAAAATCCCAAATTAATTTGGCCCATTTGGAATTAAATAAAAATTAAAGGATAAAAACCTAAGCCTAAGCCCATTAGGACTAGGAAGCCCGGCCAATTAACTTAGGGTTGCGATATAAATATGTGATTACACCCCTCAATCAAGGGAGCTCTCATAATTTTCAGAACACAATTCCTGAGAGCACGAGAGACACGTGAGCAAAAGCAAGAGTAAGATAGAGAGTCGCTCGCCCGCGCCCGCGCCCGCCCCACCATCGCGCTGTCTTGCGACCACACCGCCTTCACCGCACCACCACCGTGCCCAACCGAAGTGTCGCCGCACCACCACCGTCGCGTCCGCCGACCGCCCGCCGTCGATTGCCCATCGTCGGTCACCCGCCATTGGTGATTCAAATTTGGAAAGTAATCCGCAAATTAGGTAAAAATCTCTATCCGATATATTTTCAAAATATTTAAATTCTTAGTTTGAATATTTTGAATATTCCGTGAATATTGTGCGATTGATTAGATATCTTAGGATAATATTTGCGATATCCGCAATATTCTAAAATACTCAAAATTAGAAATTTTTCATAATTTGGCAACGTATCTGAACGACTATCCGACTTTATCCCTAAGGTACGATACGCAGCGATACGTGAAGTCGTTATCTTATTCATAATCACTTGGATACGATAATAGATTTTATTTGCTTTCCAAATTCGAATAATCAACTTTCCGTCGATATCTATAACCCTATAGATATGACCGTTAGTTTGATTTCTTTTCCTAATCCAAATTTGATAAGAAGAATCTTGCGGATTGCATGGATTGTTTGAGTGCGGTTGTTATCTTTATTTGATTGCTTTCTTTTTTAAATAAAGAAAATCCAAAAATATGTTAGTTAGAATTTAAATTAAAAGTTTGCATGCTTAAAGAATCTTAAATATATCCAAGAGAGTAAGATAATTATTTGATTTAAATTGGGATTTAAAGTAGCATATTTCCTAGTTTAAATTAGAAATTGTTTTAATCTTTGTGGATTATTTAGGATATTTAGATTTCAAATTTCCATGAAAATCCCAAAAAAATGAGTCACTTTAGGACAGATAGATTGCATGTTAATTTAGAAATTTTTTATTCCGAATTTTATGAGAAAAATACAAAAAATAAATCATTTGTCCGTCATTAGAATTAGGTCACGTCGTCGCATGACATATAGTTCGCATGCTAGATTGCATTAATTGCATGCCATTTTTTGCACGTCATTGCATATATGTTAGTTTGCATTTTAATAAAGCGCAGACCCTAAAGAACACCTCAAATGCCTTATTTTGTTAATTAGAAATCATAGTAGGATTGTCTGTATGATTTTCTACTAACAATGCAGATGCTTGTGTTGCATTAAGGTACGTCATTTTCCTAATCTTGCAACCTATTTATTGCTTTTTGGGGTGTTAAATTGATAGTTTGCGCAACCGCATGAACACCTTACATGTTAGTGATTAGATAATAAAATGGATCCAGACTGTTTGTATAAATATTTTTGAAAAGAAAAGATACCGAAACGGCGTTAGACTAGATCTAGCGTAACCAAGTCTCCGAGCTTAGAATCTCTGGTTCGTAGGAATAAAACATATATCCCTATGTTTTATTTAGGTTTCTAATCGACCTATCACAAATAGATTAGTGGTGACTCCAAGCATGAAAATTTTTGCATGTTAAAAATTTAAATCCTAAGTTGCGAATTGGTAAGGCTTGGGATGGCTCGAGTTAGGCTTAGTCTTAATAATCCATTAGCCTAAGAAATTTAGGTCGCGACAATTACTTTGGAATGTGAGCGAATGGATGATAGTAGAACCAAAGTCATTCACAATATATCCCGAAATCGAAATTAGAAATTCAGTCAGCCAGTCCAGATTTATCTGTACGAACCAAATAGAGGGTAAAGAAATGTTAATGCAACAAATTGAGAAGCAAAAACATGGTAGATGACAATGACTAGTGTATGATGCTCTTGATTATTGAGATGATGATTCATGATCTGGAAAATAGTATATTATCTTGCCTAATTCAATATCATATTAACTATAATAGATGTAATAAGGAAAACAACAACCCGGGTGCATTTTTTTTGCAAAAAATCAATGATTTAGAAAACATTTTCCTAGAATCAATTGAGTGTATCACTTGCAAAAATGAATTAACAAGCAAATTTTCATCATCTACAAAAATCTTAGGAATATATTGTTGTGGATGATAAAAAATCTTTTAACTAATTTTTCTAAGCGATACAAATAATTAATTTTAAGAAAATATTTTTCAACTCATTGATTTTCCATGAAATAAATGCACCAGTGTTGCAAACATTATCTCTTGGGCGAGTCCTTGTTAGAGCTCTTTGTCAGGAAAAAAACTCATTGTTGGAACAACTATGCCCGGAGAGAATGACTAGATGACCAAAATCTATCTGAAGAACTCATTGTTTGAAGAACTATGCCCAGAGAGAATAACTAGATGTTGTCATACCAAGCATAATCCATCTGCAGAAAGTCCATAGATGGAGAACAGTTGATTCACTCTCCCTTATTGACCATTTTAAAATACTATAAATTTTTTAGAAAGTGTTCAGTTTTATGACAGATTTTCTTCCTGTTGATGGTGTCATACCTAAGGTCCAAATTTTAATAGTCTATCACTTTCACCCAGACACCATCTTCAGCAATGGCATGATAAGCATCATTAAAAATAAGTGGTAATGTTTATCAAACACCGAGTTCCTACTAGAGTAGTGTACCGTGTTTCTTTTGCCGCCATGACTTGTACCGTGTCTGAAAGAACGACCCTCCTCATAGGTAAAACTAATAGATTCAATTGCAGAACCAGAGACTACAACAATTTGTCTGACATCTACATGCTTGCCATGATCCCAGCGGTTTTCCCCATTTCCAAATGGCCCTATGACTTCGAAGGGATATGGATGAGAGACAGGACCAAAATGAGCTCCAATGGAATCCAGAAAAGGGCCACACCTTCCATGAAAACCAATGATCTTCCATCAACTCGTGGAAAACTGAAAAACTTCCCTTTCTCATTGCCAATTGGCCCATGTGCCCTCATATTGCTGTGGAAGGTAAGAGAGTTGATGACACGAAGAGAATCTTCTCTAATGTAGCCTGACACCGAAGTCAAGTATTCAATTGGATAATCTATATGTACCTGCAACAATTGCAGAACAGCAAAGTGAGTATCAATCACCTTGAAGAAGGGAAAAATTCTATGCTCTCTAGATGCATTATTTAGGTTAAGTTTTCCCAAAACAAAAGAAATCTAATTATTGGGACGACTGGATTCCTTCTCTTATTTTGGAGCACAGTTTGCCTTTTTAACTAGTCTTGTGCCATAACGATTGAACTCCATCTCGAACCCCCAATGCTTTGCTCCATAATTAAACGGCATTCTTGACGCTCTATATTGACAGCAACAAGCACTGAAGCAATCTCTGATTAACAGTAACATCAGTTAATGATGCTAGTGCAATTTTTTCTTTTTGGCGCCCTGAAAAAAAAAAATCTTAGCAAGGTACAACAAAGCCATCAACATATTGGGAGACGATCAAGCATTGTGGAAGTACCCAGTTGATATGTTTCAAGCAATTCCATCTTTTATGACTCCGTGACACCACTTTTTCTCAACCTCCATTCCACAAACGAACAGTAAATGATACTTACATGGAGAATGTCATAACTAGACGTAAATATTGCAAATCAACAAAGCAAACCATAATAATGCACTCACATCCCGTGTGCGACCTCCCAAAGATCCACCATGTCTTGGCGAGCGCACCATACACCCATTCTGAACATAGTCAACAGTAATGGACTCGATCACTGTTCCTATGACGAGCCTTATTCTTCTTACGTCACTGTATGTCTGATCATAAAAAGAATGTCCACCATGGCCTCCAAATGGCCCAACAGAGGGGCGAAGAGAGGAGAATGGATCTAAAGTTATTCCAATTGAATCAAGATGAGGATACCTACCAACTTCTCCAATATCTCATGCCACTGATTTTTCCTACTAGAAAGAAAGGAACCAAATCTCTTAAGAAACGCTGGCAGACCACCTGCATAGTGGACAAGACTCTTGAACAACTCTTCATGCCCTTCTTTAGGTTGGTCTTCGCCGAAGGCCTGGCGACTCATGAGTTGGAGTGATTCTTTAGAACCCAGTCCAGGGAGCATGTACTTATCATCCACTTTGAGATCTTTCAGAAGCCACTCTTTTCTTGTAGTTATCAAGATTCTACTTTGTCGCGCCCGAACTCCCGAGCCTTTTTATCGGACGACATGCAAAAAGAAGGAGGGCTCGCCTGGTACATGCTAAGTCTAGGTTCAGGACTTAACTCGGGCTCTCCCAAGCCCATACCATATCGCGACTTAGGGTTTAAATTTTTAACATGCAAGTGGTTTATACCAAGGAGTCGTCACTAATCGATTTGGGGTAGGTCGATTAGAAACCCAAATAGGGTGACGGGAGAATCACCCTATTCCTACGAACCAGAGATTAACTGGGTTCGGGGACTTGATTACATTAGTTAAATAACTAATGCCCTTTCGGTACCTTTTTACCCTGTTCATTTCATGAAAACATTTGTCAGGCAATTTGGATTGATTTTAGGACCTTTCTCCTAACATGTGAGGTGATCAAACGAGTGCATAATCAGAAACGATTAGCAATCAAGAACACAATAATTCATGCAGCCTAAGGTTCTAACCTTAACTAAGTCAGATGACATTCAAAAAATACAACAGCTCATGCAATTATATTAAAAATATGCATAATAACAATGCAACGGTAATAAAAATAACATTCAAAATACTACCGCATAACTTAGACTTGTCTAATTTAAACATGACAAAAACATGCATAATAATACAACAATGGATTAAAAGACTTAGATAATCCACATAAAAAAACTTTTCTTAAAAAAAAAATTTTTTTGAATTTTTTTTGATTTTTTTTTCGGGAAAAAAAAATAATAATACAGAAGAAAATAAAATAAAAAAATTAAAATTAAAATTTTTTTGATTTTTAATTAATTTTTAAATAAAAAAATATAATAATATAATATTAAACCGGGTCGGGTCGGATCCGACCCGAGTCAACGGACCCGACCCGGGTCGGATTGGTTCATCCGGGTCGGGCGGAATCGACCCGGGCGTTGACCCGGGCCGGATCTATCGATCCGAGTCGGTCGGAATCGACCCGAGTCAACGGATCCGACCCGGGCATTGACCCGGGTCGGATCTGTTGATTCGGGTCGGATCCGACCCGAACAAATAGAACCGCGGGGGAATGCCGGCGGGGCCAAAATTGGCCGTCCGCCGGCCGGCCCAGGCCTGCGCCGTCCCCCGAATCGGTACCTGGGATCACCACCAACCTCACCGACCGCCTGACTCACCGTCCGGCCACCTGTTCGCCGGCCGACGACGGAACAAAAACCGGCCTCGTTGAAGCATTTCGTCGAACACCTGGCGGGCGCATGGAAAAACGGGGGATTCTGACCTCCTCCGGCGACCTGACCGACTCCGACGGCTGAGGCTTGGTCCCAATGGCGAGTGGTGACCGGGACCGATGACGGTATGAGCCGAGAATCGCGCGAAACGGCCGGTGCGAGTCCCGGCCAAACCGTGTCCGCGAACAGGGGAAAACAGAGGAGACTCTCGGCCGGGGGGATTACCAGTCGTCGGCGCGTCTGGGTGATTTCCGGCTGGTCTGAGGGCGTCGACAACCACTGCTGGTTCTCCTTTGGCTCCGGTGTGACCTCAGTTTTCCTTCTCTATCACTCTATTCTCTCTCTCTCTCTCTCTACTCTGCTTCTGTTTCAAAATGGCCGACCCGGGGCTCTCTCTCTCTCTCTCTCTGTGTCGCCGTTGTCGGCTCGACGGCGGGAATGGATGGCTGAGGTACGGTGGCCGCCAGAGGCCACCTTTCTCTCCTGGCTCACTCTCTATCTCTCTCTGTGTTCTCTCTGTGTTTCTCTCTATCTTCTCTTAAAAACTCGCCGACTGGGGCTCCTCTCTCTCTCTGGCCTTTTATAGGCGGCGTCCCCCGGCTCCGTTGCGTCGGCAATGACGACGGCCTGCACCGGCCTACGCCACCCCACGACTTTCGTGGCCATAGCAGGCCGGTGCAGAGTGGAGCAGAGCAGGGGGGTCCGGTTCAACGAAGCAGCAAAGAAGGAGGAGAAGAGGATAAGGGAGCCGGGGAAACGGGGAGGACGGGACTGGTAATTAATGCCAGTCCCATCGGCGTGCTCCTTCGGCCTTCCTCTGGCTGGACAGCGATGGCGAGAAGCGGCGCCGCCGTGCGTCACGCTTCCGTCGCGAACAAAGACAAACAGGGGCGGTGAGAACGATTGTGGACAGGGGAAGAAGGAAGGAGAAGGGCTAGGCCCGGCCAGGCCCAGCTCGCGGGGAGGGGGGGAAGAGGAAAAAAGAAAAGGGAAGCGGGCTGGGTCGCGCGGAGGAGAAAAGAGAAAGGAAAAAGAAAGAAGAGTGGGCCGTGGCCCATGCGGAAAAAAGAAAGAAAAGGAAAAAGGGCCGGGTCGGCCCAGCCCCGACCCGGCCCAACTCGATTTTTGATTTGATTTTTTTCTTTTTCTTTTTCTCTTTTTTCTTTTTTCTTTATTATATTTTTTAAGGATTAATTAAGAAAATATGCTCTAATAAGCCCTATTAATACAAGTGTGCCTAATTTTATATGCAATGCATTTAAATTGAAATATTTTTTTTTTGGAATTAAAGAAAATTAACTTCTAAATTTTGTGCAATTAATTTTGGGCAAATTAAAAATAGGTGTCTACATACTTCCATATTGGAAACATTCTTAGTCTCCAGCGCCAAAATACTCAATTTGGTGCTTCTTAGCGATGTTATCGAGAAATAGAAGGATCCTTTTCCGACAGAGCTTAGTTTTTATCTCGTTGATGTTGCTGTTAAGATCATACATTTCTAGACCTTGTACCTTCATAACATCTTGGAGAAGTCTCTTCTAAAGAAGTAAAAGAGTATCTTGGTTTGCAACTCCGACATTTTCAAGAAAGCTAACACCTTCAAATTCCCTAAAAATGCGATGGCAGACGGCTTTGGCCACTGTTGTCTTACCAATTCCTTTCATTCCCCATGTTCCAACCACACGGACATCATCCTCTGACCCAATCTCCAGCAACGATATGACATCGTCTACAAAGGAATCTACCCCAATAGCATCGGGGGAGCTTGTTCTGGGAATAATCTTCAAGAGACGTCCTACAATTTGCTCGATGAAAAGCGATTGATCCCTGTAGTTGTATGGGAAGAACAAGTTCAAATATGACTAACTATAGCCCGGAGACGCCATCGGCACATAAGCAAGAAACACACGAACTAGATTCAATCAGCAGTAGAGTTCAAATCGAGAACCAATATGAGCTTTTGCGGACCTGGGAATACAACTAACAAGAACATAATTTTCTTGGGGAAGAAGGTGCATTACCCATTAGCATCATTATTCAAATGCCATCCTGACAAATTCCCAGCTTCTTTTAGCGAATCCCTCCACTTCTGCACCAGCAAATCGTCCGTGTGGGTGGCCAAACACCTTCCGAAACCATCCCCGAATCGCCCGCTCTGTTTCCGAACGTCGCGTGGCTCAACATAGTAGAAAATGGGCAGAAGCACATGACCCTGATGATCTCTGAACCTCCTGTTGCACTCCAGGATCTCCACCAGCTCGTTCAAGCACCACTGCCAGTCGGCATAGTTGGTGGTGAACACGACGAGAGAAACCCTAGAATGGCGAATCGCGTCGAGCAGCTTGGCCTCAATGAGAATCCCGGTCTCCTCTTTATCATTGTCCCCGAAGTAGTAGATCCCTGCCTGCTTCAGCGCGCGGAAGAGGTGGGCCACAAAATTCTTCCTGATGTCCCCGCCCCTGAAGCTCACGAACACGTCGTACTTCCACCGATGAACCGAAGCGGAAGAAGATGGAACGAGTCCCTCCATCTCTTCGATCCCTATGAGGATAATCCGCGATTGAGAGAGAGACCAAGAAGAAGCTCGAAACTTTTCCTCGCAGGCGGAGCGCATGAGAGAGAGAGAGAGAGAGAGAGAGAGAGAGAGAGAGAGAGAGAGAGAGAGAGTGTGTGTGTGTGTGTGTGTGTGTGTGTGTAACACACTGGATCTACATTATGTAATATTATATGCTTTGGGCCTACGGATCCTCGTGACTTTAAAACGCGTTACACAGATATAGAATCCCAAGCCTTATAAGCTAGCCGGAATTTGCCCCCTAGGCGATATGGGACAAGAGAAATTACTCTACTTCCTTGCGCACGTCCGAGGTAGTAAATGTTGGCTAGGTGTTGAGGAAAACTCCTAATGAATTTTGAAATTGACAAAACTTTCTATGTTTATCTTATGAATGTGACATGTATTCCATTCCAGGTTAATATATTATGAAAGTTCAGAAGGAAATATTAGACTTTACAAGATCTCAGAGCCAAAAATTCAGACTCAGGATGAGAAGTTCAGACTTTACCATAAAAGTCATTGAGACTCTTTTTAAGTCTTCAAAGAACTTTAGACCCTATGAGAAATAGGTTCATATCTTATTAAAAGAATCCCACTAATCTAAGTTTTGAAAGAAATGTAGACGCAGAAGTTATGCAGATGCAGATACAGAAGCAAAACTCATTCAGAATGAAACACAACAGCTAGTGATCTGACCTGAATTTCACAAATGAAAAGTCTTGATTGTCTCAATATAAAGTTATAATTGATTGACAATCAAACATTATGGCAAGTACGCATTACAACGGATGAAACTCTACTTATGGAAATCAAGATTTTGATTGTATGGGCGATTAGAATCAGCGAGATTCAGATTTTGTCAATGAACGGTTACTCAATCCATTTTATACAAATCTGTCTAAGATGAAGATTGGAATATGATCCTCTGAAGACTATCCAACGGCTAGTTTGGAAGTGGAGGAGTATAAAAGGAGATCTACGAAGAGCAAAAAGTTAACAATGAAATCGAGAATCAACAAGTCCAAAGTCTGAGCATACTCCGATCTTTTCTCTTGAAGAGTAATTGTGTGAGATAGAAAGTCCTATTATAGACAAGAGTGTTGTCACTCAGAATCTGTAATTCCTCTTGATTACATAGTGAAATCTAACCAGTAGGCTATCAGCGTGGGAGAGTGGACGTAGGCTTGCAATGAGCCGAACCATTATAAACTTGTGTGTAGTTTTTCTATCCCTTATTTCTTACTTTACATACTACACATCAAGAGCATTGTCTATATAAAATGTTTTGAATCTGAATTTTATTCAGACTCTACTATGATCTATCATTTCCGCTATAAATTGATCAAAATTATTTAAATCACCTATTCACCCCCCTCTAAGTGATTCTTGCTAGCTACATCAATTGGTATCAAAGTAGGTTGCTCGTTTATTGAAATGCATTACTTCTGAGCTAACGATCTATATGGCTAGCTTGAGTGCTCCAAGTCTCATTGAAGGATAAAGTAATAACAAACCACCATATTTCGATGGCAAGGAATATAGTGTATGAAAGAATAAGATGAAGGCATTTATCAAGTCAATTGATCATATGCAATGGGATGTTATCACCAGAGGAGTCAAACCAAAACCTTCTGATTCAAAAAAAAAGATAGAAGGAAGTACACCAGCAGATTCTCCATTATCTCAAACTGAGATATCAAAAAGAGAAGCTTTAGATTCAAAAGCAATTTATTCTTTCTATTGTGCTTGAGCACCTATTGAATATAAGAAAATTGCTTCTTGTGAATCAGCTAAGGATATCTGGGATACTCTCTACACTACATATGAAGGAACAGATCGAGCCAAAGAAACTCAAATCAATCTATTGCCCGGTCAATATAAATCCTTCATAATGAAGTCTGGAGAATCAGTTGCTGAAATGTATGACAGATTTGCTAACATAGTAAACGGTCTTGCATTTCAAGGACAATCAGTCTCAGATGCGATGAAAGTCAACAAACTTTTGAGAGGACTGTCAAAGCAGTGGGATAATATCAAAACATCACTTCGAGAGACTCAAAGGATCATGCCTCTATCAGTGAATGAACTAATTGGAACTCTTCAATCATATGAGACTGAACAACTGAATGAAGAGAATGAATCCAGAGGTAAAAAGTCAATTGCATTAAAGTCTAATATTGATTATGATGATGCAGATATGAAGATAAAGACGTTGACGATGAACAACTGGCTCTCTTTATAAAGAAGTACAAGAAGATGAAAATCAAAGGAAGAGACTTCAAAAGGAAGAAGCCTTTTGAGAAAAAGAAGACTCTCGATGAAACAAAAAAATCAAAGGAAGTAATATGCTTTCATTGCAGGAAACGTGGACATATCAAGCCAAATTATCTACTTCTGAAAAAAAAAAAAGAGCAAATTTGACAAAGCAAAGAAAGCCTTAAAAACAGAAACCTGGAGTGATACGGAGTGTGAAGACAGTGATGAAGATATCTCAAACTTCTGTTTGATGGCCAAGTCAAACTCAGACTCAGATTCAGATTCTGATGCTGGAGTCGAAATTGAGGTAAAGTATCCTGAAATTCCAATTGAAGTGTCAAATTACATTGACGAATTATGCTTTGAATTTAAAGCTACTCTTAAAAAAATCTCTCAATTAAAAAAGGAAAATTCATCACTGAGGCAACAGGATGTTTTACAAAAAGATAAAATCGATTTCCTTGAAAAAGAATTCCATCAAGTCAAGGAAAATCGAGATTTACTTTCCAAAGAAAATGCTATTTTGAAAAAGGAATTTTCAAAAATTACTTCCAAATTTTCAAAAGGTTCAGAAACGTTGAAGCATATTCTTTCTATACAAATTCCTTACTATAACAAATTTGGACTCGGATTTGTGAAGAAAAGCGATAATTTAATTGATTTTCCAAAAGTCAAGGAGAGATTAAGGTAAGGACCTCCTAGACAAATTTATAAAAATCATTTCAAAAGGAACTTTGTCAAACCTGTTGGCCGAAGTGCACTCAAGTGCTCAAAATATGGAGATCCACAACACTTTGAGAATAAATATCCTAAGGTCTATAGACCAATTCGAAGAGACTTTGTTAAGACAGCCTATACTAATTCTCAAAGACCCAAACAAATTTGGGCACCAAAGAAAACTTGAGTGGTTGTGATTTTTGCAGGTTACCACAAAGAGAAAAAGAAAGTGGTACCTAGATAGTAGATGTTCTAGACACATGACAAGAGATCCAAGCATGTTCGTTAAACTACAAAGCCTGAATGGTGGAAAAGTTTCCTTTGGAAGAAATAACAAAAGAAAGATAGTTAGTAAAGGAACGGTTGAAATTAGAGGACTCACGATCAATGATATGTCATTGGTAAAAAGACTTAACTACAACTTGATAAGCATAAGCCAATTATGCGACACAGGCTTCAAAATCAACTTTCAAGAAAATGCATGCTCAGGAACAAGCAAAGATTCTTCTCAAACATTCACAGGAAGAAGACATAGTAATATTTATCTTCTAGATGTCAATCCTAACTGCACTCATTGCTTGATCTCAATCAAAGAGGATGAAGATCTATGGCACAGAAGATTAGGGCATATTAGTATGAAACAAATCTAAAAAATCTCAAACAAGAAATTGGTTTGAGGTTTGCCAGATTTGAAGTGTAAGAAAACAGAGTTAGGTAATACCTGCACTCTAAGAAAACAAGTAAGAAGCTTTTTTAAGTCTATACATCATGTTTCCACTAATCGTGCTTTGCAGCTTCTACATATTGATCTATTTGGACTAACCAGAACACAAAGTGTTGGTGGTAAGAAATATTGTTTAGTTATTATTGATGACTTCACAAGATTTACATGTGTGTTCTTCCTTACTTATAAAAAATGAAGCATTTTCATATTTTTCAAGATTTGCAAAAAGAGTTTAGAATGAAAAGGGTTATACCATTTTCAGCATTAAAACTGATCATGGGGGAGAATTTGAAAATCAAAGTTTTTTAGATTTCTGTGAGGAAAATGGCTTTCAATACAATTTTTCTACTCCTTATATACCGGAACAAAATGATGTTGTGGAAAGGAAAAATCATTCTTTGTAAGAAATGGCAAGAGCTCTTTTGATTGAAAGCAATATTCATTTTCATTTTTGGGCAGAAGCCGTTTTTACAGCTTGTTATATCATTAACAGAGTTTTTCTTAGGCTCATTCTTAACAAAACCCCCCTATGAGCTTCACAAAGGTAGAAAACCTAGTATTTCATATTTTCGTGTATTTGGTTGTAAATGCTTTATACTCACAAATCCAAATGACCGCTCCGGTAAGTTTGATGAGAAAGCAGATGAAGGATTTTTCCTTGGATATTCTACTACAAGTAAAGCATACAGAGTCTTCAACAAGAATTCTCAGACTGTGAAAGAAATAATAAATTTGAGGTTTAATGAAAATGTTCAGACTCACAAAGATGAATATGAACCATCTCTTAATATTCAAGAGTTATCTGAAACTCAACTAGAATCTCCATAGATCATTGAATATGTAGAAAAAGGAAAAGAAGGTTCAATCCAGACTCAATCAGAATCTATGATATTCAAAAGGAGAGATATGATAGAAACTGAAAACATAAATCCAGTCATTCGAAGAACCTTATCATTGGAGAAATAAAAGATGACATCAAGACTAGATTTAAACACAAGAAAAACGTCAGAAACTTGGCATATATACTAGAAATAGAAACAAAAGAAATTGGTAAAGCATTATCAGATGAAAGTTGGATCGAAACTATGCAGGAGGAATCTCAGCAATTCAGAATCAATAAAGTATGTGAACTTGTACCAAGACCTAAAAATCATCTTGTAATTGGAACAAAATGGGTATTCAGAAACTGTCGCGACCTAAAGTTTTTCCTCTTAGGCTAATGGATTATTAGGACTAAACCTAACTCGAGCCCTCCCAAGCCCTACCAATTCGCAACTTAGGGTTTAAGTTCTTAACATGCAAACGTTTTCATGCTTGGAGTCGCCACTAATCTATTTGTGGTAGGTCGATTAGAAACCTAAATAAAACATAGGGAGATATGTTTTATTTCTACGAACCAGAGATTCTAAGTCCGGGGACTTGATTACGCTAGATCTAGTCTAACGCCCTTTCGGTACCTTTTCTTTTCAAAAATGTTTTGGCAGACAGTTTGGATTCATTTTAACTTAGTCACTAACATGTGAGGTGTTCATGCGGGTGCGCAAACCACCAATTTAACACCCAGGAAAGCATTGAATAAATTGCAAGTTTGGGAAAAATTACTTACCTCGAAGCAACGTAAGCATCTGCATTGTTAGCTAGAAAATCACATCAACAACCTAATATGATTTCTAATTAACAAGGAATTCACTCAATATTTTTTGGATTTTCACTTATTTAAATGAAAGCTAATCTACATGCAATGACGTGCAAAAAATTTGACACGCGAATAATGCAACCTAACATGCAAACTATATGTCATGCGACGACGTGACCTAATTCTGATGACGGGCAAATGATTTATTTTTGATGTTTTCTAATGAAATTCGGAATAAAAATATGCCTAAATTAACGTGCAACCTATGATGACTTAACATATCCTAACATGACTTATTTTTGGGATTTTTGTTAAAATTCGAAATAATAAATTACCTAAATTAAGAATGCAATCTATCCTAATCTACCATAAAACAATTCATTTTTTTTGGGATTTTCATGAAAATTCGGAATTAAAAAATAACCTAAATAATCTATTAAGATTAGAAAATTACTTAATTTAAACTAGGAAATAGATTATCTCAAGTCCTAATCTAAATTAAATAATTACTCTATCGTCTAGATATATTTAGGATTCCTAAACATGCAAAATTCAAATTCAAATCCTAACTGATATTTTTTGAATTTTCTTTTTTATTTGAAAAGGGAAAGACAATTTAAACAAAGATGGCATCCACATTTAAAACAACCACGCGATCCATAAGATTCGTTTCAAACTCGGATTAGGCACAAAAATCGAACTATCAGTCATATCTATAGGGTCATAGATACTGACAGAAAGTCGATCATTCAAATTTGGAAAGCAGATAAAAATCATTATCGTACCCAAGTGATTATGGATAGGATAATGGTTTTCCGTATCGCCGCGTATCGTACCTTAGGGATAAGGTAGGATAGACGTCCAGATACGTTGCTAAATTAGGAAAGTTTCCTAATTTTGAATATTTTAAAAATATTGCGGATATCAGATAATCATCCTAATATATCTAATATTCGGCACGATATTCACGAAATATTCAAACACACAAATTAGTAAATTAAATATTCTGAAAAATATCAGATAATATCTAATTACCTAATTTGCAGATAATTCCCAAATTCGAACTTGCGGATCGGGATGAACGGCGAACGGTGGACCGGCGGCGCGGTGTCGGGAGTGACGGCAGCAGCAGCGTCGGCGTGAGGCGGCAACGGCGGGCGCGGGAGCGGGCGCGGCAGCGGGCGCGGGCGCGGGCGCGGGAGCGGGCGCGGGCGCGGCAGCGGGCGCGGGAGCGGGCGCGGGCGCGGCAGCGGGCGCGGGAGCGGGCGCGGGAGCGGGCGCGGCAGCGGGCGCGGGCGCGGCAGCGGGCGCGGGAGCGGGCGCGGCAGCGGGCGCGGCAGCGGGCGCGTCGCGCGATGTCTTCCTCCTCTCTCTCTCTTTCTCACTCTCACACTCTAAAAATTTTCTGATCTGAAAATTGTGTGTCCCCCCTAAAATTCTGACCTAATGAATGTATATATAGTATTAATCTAGGTCAATTAGATGGGCTTTCTAGTCCTAATGGGCCTAGGCTTGGGCTTTAATTTAAATGGGCTGAATTAATTAATGATAATGGGCTGAATTAATTAATAACAATGGGTTGAATTAAGTTCAAATTAAAACAACCGAGCCCGTTTGACTTATAATTCCCGGCCTTTGCATTTCAAGTGAGCCGAGTCCCATTTGATGAAATTTAAGCTCGTTCATTCACCGCCGGTCCGATGCAAAAAATGCAATGAATTTAAACTATATGTTATGCAATTTAAATATTTTTGTTTAGGGGTTAAAAATTTAATCCCTAATTTTCTATGCAAATTACACTAAATGATGCGCCAAAATTTAGGTGTCAACAGCTGCCCCTCTTTGAAAGTGAGCTCGTAGAGGTTGCATTCAAAGACTAAATGATACCTAAATTTCAAACATGCAAATGCAATGAATGTTGTTTTTGTCGGGATTATGAGTCCCATTTTACAATGCATTAAGAAATGATGCATGCTGACATGAGTAGAGAACATACCTGGAATTACTTACCTGACAGGAGTGAGATAATGCAATTCGAGGCACAACTTTAACTTGTATATTGTTTTGGCAAATGCATGGGCTCAGTTCCCATTGGTATTGCCTGATATATGTTGATGAACTTCGGTGATCTGCAATCAAGTCAAAACACACGAAGAAAGCTCGACGTATCCAATCATCATTTGGATTCGTGAGAATAGTTCCGATCCTTACGAACTACCTATACATCTCTCTAGGTGTTTGCAAAGATTTGGTCGCTTCACTTATACCTGCTCATAAGTGAATTGCGGGGAAACTTTTGAAATCAAGAGGATATTCCGACCTTTACATATACCTGCTCATATGTAAAGATTTGGCCGCCTCACTTATACCTGCTCATAAGTGAACTGCGGGGGAACACCTGGGGTTGAGAGAATATTCCGACCTTTACATATACCTGCTCATATGCAAAGATTTGGCCGCTTCACCTATACCTGCTCATAGGCGAGTAGCGGGGGAACATCTGAGATAATGAGAGTATTCTGACCTTTACATATACCTGCTCATATGCAAAGATTTAGCCGCTTCACCTATACCTGCTCATCGGTGAATAGCGGGGGAATACCTGAGATTTGGGGAGAATATTCCGACCTTTACATATACCTGCTCATATGTAAAGATTTGGCCGTCATGGCTATACCTGCTCATAGTCATGTAACGGGAGAATCTTCTCGAGATTGTATAAAAATCTGTGATTTGATGAACAAAGGGGCTAGCCCAAGTGTTCAAGAGTTCCTTGACAAAGTACCTGGATATCATCAGAGGTACCTGAGAAGGTTTGATCGATAGACACCTGAACACAATCAAAGGCATCTAGAGATTGCAAAAATGATCAAATGTGGGACCTGACAATTGCTTGAACAGGTTAGGGATACCTAGATAGTCATAGACATCCTAGGGATAGAGATATACTTACCTGGTGATATCTCCAACTCTGAAGGTGTGTCTCCTGTTAGACACGATTTTAAGTAACATGTAATATGCATTCGCACACTATCAAGAACACATATACACATGCACTATGATTTCAACTAATTTTCATGCATGATGGTTTCGTCAAATCAGCATTACAAACTTCGCTGGGAAAAAATCATGACAAGACAATCCGAACTCACAAGCGGATATCTTGAAAATGTCGAATGAGGGACTTCCGGTCCAAAAGGGCTTTCTCTCATTCTCATTGCAAAAGCTGATTTATGGAGAATCGCTCCATCTCACCATCAACATGTTGACAAGGGTCTGAGTATTCTTGCAAGCAGTACGACTTTAACAATCTGAGAGGTCTTTGTTAGGACCGTAACATGGGCTTGGTCAATGGCTTAGCAAAAGAGACTCTTCGAGTCGAGGCTATTGAAAGAAAATACTCTGCAATTGTCTCCGGGTTTACAAGTCAAGAACCCTGCAAAATGAGATAGAAATGGACTTGCTCGCACTTCTTCGAGCTAAGCTTATAAACATCAGAATCTCTACGTTAGTTCAAGTGCCCTAATCTGAAGAGACTTTGCAAGGGACGTAACGCAGGCTAGGCTCAGGGGTTGAGAAATGAATGGATCATAAGGCTCAAAATGTATATAACTGGGGTGAATAAGTTGGTGATCATCTCGGCATTGTCACCGGTCTTCTTCTTCACCAGGGATTGTCTTCTCAGTAAATGCTCCATTGGCTTCAAGAATTTATCACTTGATTCCTTAAGACTCTGGATATTTTAGTGACTTTGACACATCTCAACACTTTCTAATCCAAAGTCGTCACTTTTTCTCCATTTTTTCATTCTCTTCTCTTTCACGGGCATTGGCCTTGCTTTTACCAGGCACACTGCTTTTTCTTGCCCCTTTTCTCTTTTTTTTTTGACACACACTATCTACAATGCATACATTGGCTCGCCACACTTTGGCTTGTTTTGATCGAATGACTATCATTTGGACTTTCAGGGTCTTCGTCTTTTATCGGCGCTCCGGATATGCTGCCTGAACAATGATGACTTTTGCCTTGCCCCAGTGTGGGGGATGATCACCAACTGGGTTTAAGAAATGAATTTGCAAGCTCAATTGGGCTTAACAAAGGATAAAATGTGTATAGGATAGAGAAAGAAATGCTCTTCGTCATCCTAAGGCACTTGAACTTCACGTGAATTCATCTGAAAAAGCAACACTCGAAGATTGATGCAAGTGAGAGCATGAAAATTTCTACTCATTTTTCACCTTATGACGCTGACTTACCTCCAGTTTGCCCCGATGTGGGGTAGTTCTTGACAGGGGTAATTTGAATGAATTTCTCCAAGTGTTTTAGGCTCAAAGTGGCGAAACAATGGATAACCTGTAGTGTTTGGGATAGAGAAATGAACCGCCTCTCGTCATTTCAGTTGCCGTACCTTTTGCGAGTGTTGACACCTAAATTTTAGCGACCATTTAGTCGTAATTTGTACAGAAAATTAGGGATTAAATTTTTAACCCCTGAACAAAAATATTAAAATTGCATAGCATATAGTTTAGGTTCATATAGATTAATTGCATTCCGCATCAGATCGGCGGTGGCGAGCGAGCTTAAAATTCATCACGTGAATCAGGCTCGGGAATCGAACGAGACTCGACTCATTCGAAAGACGGGGGCCGAAAATCACACGTCAAAAAGGGCTCGGTTGTCTTAATTAGAGCTTTAATTAGCCCATCAAGTTAATTGAATAAAAGCCCGAATTAATTCAGCCAATTTGGAATTAAATGAAAATTAAAGCCTAAGCCCAAGCCTAAGCCCATTAGGACTAGAAAGCCCGGCTAGTTGACCTAGGTTTACATTATAAATACATCGTTATGTCTCACAACTAAAGGGGGAGACACAATTTTCAGATCAGAAAATTTTTAGAGTGTGAGAGTGAGAAAGAGAGAGAGAGGAGGAAGACCTCGCGCGACGCGCCCGCTGCCGCGCCCGCTCCCGCGCCCGCGCCCGCTGCCGCGCCCGCTGCCGCGCCCGCGCCCGCTGCCGCGCCCGCTGCCGCGCCCGCTGCCGCGCCCGCGCCCGCTGCCGCGCCCGCGCCCGCGCCCGCTGCCGCGCCCGCGCCCGCGCCCGCGCCCGCGCCCGCTCCCGCGCCCGCGCCCGCTGCCGCGCCCGCTCCCGCGCCCGCTGCCGCGCCCGCGCCCGCGCCCGCCGCCGCGCCCGCTGCCGAGCGCCGCTGCCTCCCGCGCCCGTCGTCGCTGCCTTGCTGTTCCGTCGCCGTTGCCCCGCCGTCATCCCGACACCGCGCCGCCGGCCCACCGCTCGCCGTTCATCCCGATCCGCAAGTTCGAATTCGGGAATTATCTACAAATTAGGTAATTAGATATTATCTGATATTTTTCAGAATATTTAATTTACTAATTTGTGTGTTTGAATATTCTGTGAATATTGCGTGGATTGCTAGATATCTTAGGATAATGTTTGCCTTGTTCGCAATATTTTAAAATATTCAAAATTAGGAATCTTTCCTAATTCGGCAACGTATCTGGACAACTATCCGACCTTATCCCTAAGGTACGATACGTGGCGATACGGAAAATCATTATCTTATCCATAATCCCTTGGATACGATAATGATTTTTATCTGCTTTCCAAATTTGAACGATCGACTTTCTGTCGATATCTATAACCCTATAGATATGACAGTTAGTTTGATTTTTGTGCCTAATCTGAATTTGAAACGAATCTTGTGGATTGCGTGGCTATTTTAAATGTGGATGCTATCTATGTTTAGATTATTTTTCCTTTCCAAATAAAAAAGAAAATTCAAAAAATATCAGTTAGGATTTGAATTTGAGTTTTGCATGTTTAGGAATCCTAAGTATATCTAGACGATAGAGTAATTATTTAATTTAAATTAGGACTTGAGATAATCTATTCCCTAGTTTAAATTAAGTAATTTTCTAATCTTAATAGATTATTTAGGTTATTTTTTTATTCCGAATTTTCATGAAAATCCCAAAAAAAGAATGAATTGTTTTATGGTAGATTAGGATAGATTGCATTCTTTATTTAAGTAATTTATTATTTCGAATTTTAACAAAAATCCCAAAAATAAGTCATGTTAGGATATGTTAAGTCATCATAGGTTGCACGTTAATTTAAGCATATTTTTATTCCGAATTTCACCAGAAAATACCAAAAAATAAATCATTTGCCCGTCATTAGAATTAGGTCACGTCGTCGCATGACATATAGTTTGCATGCTAGGTTGCATTACTTGCATGTCATTTTTGCACGTCATTGCATATAGGTTAGCTTTCATTTAAATAAGCGAAAATCCAAAAATTGAGTGAATTCCTTGTTAATTAGAAATCATATTAGGTTGTTGATGTGATTTTCTAGCTAACCATGCAGATGCTTACGTTGCTTCGAGGTAAGTAATTCTCCCAATCTTGCAATTTATTTAATGTTTTGATTATTGGGTGTTAAATTGGTGGTTTGTGCACCCGCATGAACACCTCACATGTTAGTGACTAAGTTAAAATGAATCCAAACTGCCTGCCAAAATTTTTTTTGAAAAGAAAAGGTACCGAAAGGGCGTTAGACTAGATCTAGCGTAATCAAGTCCCCGGGCTTAGAATCTCTGGTTCGTAGGAATAAAACATATCTCCCTATGTTTTATTTAGGTTTCTAATCGACCTACCATAAATTGATTAGTGGCGACTCCGAGCATGAAAACATTTGCACGTTAAGAACTTAAACCCTAAGTTGCGAATTGGTAGGGCTTGGGAGGGCCCGAGTTAGGTTTAGTCCTAATAATCCATTAGCCTGAGAAAAGGAATTTTTAGGTCGCGACATTGCGAGATAACCCTTTACCTTGCAGATATGAAATTTTTCCACTCAACTTACTGGGGATTAGTGCATGGGACTGTGTATAGGATATGGCTTGCCTTTCATCATCCCGATGTACCTCATTCAACACATTCAATTTATTCCACATGAATTATCATATTGTCTAAACAGATTCCCCCTTTGAGGTCAATGATACAGGTTGACAAATAACCATGCAGAAATTAAAGCCAATGCAAACATCTTAACTTGAAATTGATTGAAACCATTTATTCATAAATGCAATGTTTGCAATTCAGAGTATAAAACCAACTTTTGAAAACTTTTGCTGCGAAATGTTAAATTCCATCAGGGATAATAGATCTTCACAGCATCAGAATTAACAGGACTGGAGAACTCACGACCATCCATTTCTGCGAGAATCAGGGCACCTCCGGGAAGCACCTTCTTAACCACATATGGACCGATGTAGTTTGGGGCAAATTTACCCCCAGGAACAGAAAAGACTAGGAGTACTTTCCTTAGAACAAGATCATTTACCTCGAAGTGTCTTGGACGCACTTTTTGGTTGAAAGACTTACCTACTCATGAAGCAATTGGATCGAGCTTTTCGTCTTACTTCAGGGGGATTTGCCTCTCTTCACTTCTTTGGGTTCTCCGGAATCACTCAAGTTGACAGTGATAGTTTGGTCTACCGTTAAGACTTTAGGTCTCTCATGATGCTCCAGATCACGCCGAAGGTCCGAGGAATCTTCGAGTTCATTGGCGTCATCGAGATCAGGTTCGGTGGCACATAATTCATCAGATTGGACCGTTCCCATACCCTCACATGTCACAAAATTGCCCCTGAAACATAAAGTAGGGGGTTCAGTAGGACAAACAGGGCTAAACAGTGTATTTCTATTGATTTTTTATTTTGAAATTCTTTTCGAAAAGGTTTTAACACGAGGAAGCATGAAGAAGCCCAGGCCTCAGAATTCTCCTTGGACTATATTTTTCATTTATCGGTTGGATATCATCACCGGACTGATTTGATGTACCTCAACATGCCCTCAAAAACGAAAATAACTTGTAATTTCATTGATTATGACCAAATGAATTACATTTATTGGAATGGAAATTGCAACAATCAAATCCTAGAAATGAAAAGTACTAAAAAGAAGCTCCCGAGACGGGGCAAATCCTAGAAAGCAGTAAAAATTCCCGCGTAGGGGAGTGTGCGAAAAAGGTAAATGTGTTACTCTTGCGGGCCAATGCCCATTCCCTTCAACGGTCCTTCCTCGATAGCTCCAATGAAGAAATCATCGAACAGGGCAGTGATTCCCTCCATTGCATCATCAGGATTTTCTGTCACTAGAGGTGTTGGATCATCCATACCTTCCCATCCATCCGGGACAATGTCACGGGGGTCAACATAGAAGCTCGGGGGTGCTGAGTATTTCACATAATAATCGAACTTGCCGCTTGGCTGCCCCAAAGTGTCGATCACCTCTTTCTCTTCATGCATCATTCTTGCAGGGCCCGGGAATGTGGTACGGATGTGTGGAAGCAACCTACCACGCTCACGTTCTTCACCATTCGGCTCTTCTTCGGATCGCGATCTGTTCTGTCCATTTCCTCGACCTCTACCTCGGACCCGTCCACGTCCATATTTACGTCCCCCATTATTCGGCTCGCTTGACCCCAGGTATCCCAACCCAGTAATGCGGGACCTCCGAAGGACTTCCACCGGTTGGCGGATACCTTGACCATCCCTACCGAGGCCTTCACCTGGAGTAAAGCCATGGGACACCATTACTCTGCCAACCATGACTGCAGCATTTGACACCTCAGGAATAGGCGGTGATGATCCTCTTGACGCATGTATGGTTGATACGAGTTCGAGCGACTGATAGCTCGATTCTATTTTGCAATCCGGCTCAACATAGGGGATAGCCGTTGCGTGGTAGATTGGGTGCTCTTCTTCACCGTGGACTGTGATTAACTTTCTATCCACAACAAACTTCACCTTCTGATGTAGACTGGATGGCACAGCTCCGGCAGTATGAATCCATGGACGACCCAACAGAAAATTGAATGCAGTGGGAATGTCCATAACTTGAAAGAGGACATTAAACATTGTTGGTCCTATCTGTATGTCAATGTGGATTTCTCCCATCACTTCTTTCTTTGTTCCGTCAAAGGCTCGAACGGAGGTTTTTGCAGAACTTATCCTAGAAGGATCTATCTTAAGGCGGTGTAGAGTCGCCAAAGGACAGATGTTCAAGGCTGATCCGTTGTCAATGAGTACCCGGGCAACATGTGAGGCCTTGTATTTGACGGAAATATAGAGTGCCTTGGTATGCCCCCTCCCTTCCAGAGGGAATTCTTCATCTGAAAAGGCTATGAGGTCCTTAAGGAGTATAGAACCTACAAATTCCTCTAATTTGTCATGATCGATCGTTTCTGGCACGTGGACTTCACTTAATACCTTCATTAAGGCTTTCTGATGTTTGACAGATGTCTGGAGTAATTCAAGCAGAGAGATTTGTGCGGGCATCTTGCGCAATTGTTCAACTATGTTGTACTCGCTAGCCTTAATCAGGGCTAGGAATTCTTTGGCTTCCTCATCAGTAACAGGTTTTGCAGGTTGAGCATTAGCTTGGCCATAGGAACGCCCGGATCTGGTAACCAAGTCGACATCGAGACTGTAGGACCAAGGGACTGCCTTATTGTCACTGTACTCATACGGTTGAGGTATCTCGATCACTATCCCTTCATCAGCTGTAGGCGTGCTTACTACGATCTCCTCGTTATCAGACGCGTCTTCAAGCGGAGGCATGTCTTCAGGCAGAGAGTCGCCCTTGTCCTTCCTGGTGTTCAATGTAGCGAACTCCTCCTCCCAATTAATAACCACTTCGGAGATAGTGGAAATGATGCCAGTGTGGTCAGCATAAACAATCATCCCAGCTTCTACCATTCTTGAGATTCTTTCTTTCATGAGAGCCAGGGGCAGGTCCTCATTACTCGGGTAACAATCGGCTTTCACTAACTCACCGTAGACGTCGGTGGTATACACCTTAACATTCTTGATTCGACCAGCGTCGAAGCTAAATATGGCATTCACATTGCCTGCGTGATCAGGGAGTGGGTTGCTCTGAACATTCGGCTTAGCAGGTTGAAATGAGAAAGCCTTCGTGTCTAGGAGGTTTTGGACTCGGTGCTTGAGGGCATAGTAATCATCGGTTGAGTGTTCCAGCTCACCCATGTGATAATCACATTTTTTTGACGGGTCGAAGTTATAGAACCGCTCAGGATTGGGCCGCTTTGGCTCAGTAGTAAGCAAGCCTTTCTTCTGGAGCACTGTCAGCACTTGAGACAACGATCCGGGGAGGGGGGTAAATTGCCTCCTGTTGTTCCTCCTCTGGAAAGGTTGACGACCCGAGTTTTGTTGTTGAGCTTCTACTACTTGGATTGCTGGGGCGGAGTTAGCATTCCGCCGGCTCGGTTGGTTGTAAGCCACATTCACTTCAGCTGCCGGTTCTTTCTCTTTTCTTGCACCAAATCTTCTGGTCGAGGAGGACGGCTCGACAAACCATCCATCTTTCAGCCATATTTCAATTTGTTCGCCCATGGGGATGAGTTGGTTGAAGTTGTCAGTCGGAATGGCAACCATCCGATTACGGTATTCGAACGGGAGAGTTTTCACGAACATCCTCTTTAACTCACTGTCTATGGGTTCTGGAACAACCTGAGCAGCTAGATTCCTCCATCTGATAGCATAGTCTTTGAAGGACTCAGTCTTTTTCATCTGAGCGCGTTCGAGATCATCACGGGTAGGAATGATGTCCGTTATGAATCTGTACTGCTTCAAGAATGCTTCACTGGCTTCTTTCCAAGTTTTGAGGCCATTTATCTTCTTCATGAGATACCAGCTCAAAGCAGGACCCGTCAAACTTGCTTGAAAGGCATGGATCATCAGGAGTTCGTTATCAACGTACGAAGTCATTTGTACGTGATAGAGCTGTAGGTGAGCTTTTGGACATGTGGTGCCATTGTACTTGTCGAAATCCGGCATTTTGAACTTCTTTGGGATTTTGATCTGTGAGTACAGGGACAGATCGATCGAAGGTGAATCCTGTAAACCTTCCAGCTGCTTCACTCTTTCTTCAAGTTTATTGACCCGTTCATCAGGTTTGTCCTTGTTGACGATGATCTGGACGGGGTCATCTTCTAAATCAGGAATATCGTCATCCCCGTCAACATCGACACTTTTTCTGATTTTCTGCTTTGGGACTGACGCTTCGAGGGGTGCCGAAACAGGATCCGACCGGAGAGCTTTGATCTCAGCGGACATTTGTTGCATCGCGATGACAAGTTGCTTGATCTGGTCTTCCACACCAATAACACGCTCTTGCAAGTCGGTTTGATCGGCCATTCTGGCTCTCGACCGTGTACGAATGGGCGACCGTGATCGGTCCGTAGCTACCTAATTTCGAAATGAAACAGGCATACATGAGTGTTAAGCAAAATCATACGCCAATCCATGACATTGGTCTAACCGCTTTGAATTGAAAGGACCTCTTTATTGAAATGGCGAAAATTTTTACACCAATTAATGACTTGAAATTAAACTGAATATAAAGACAAATGACTCAATTCCTAAATAAATTTTAAAAAACTGAAACTGAAATGAGAAAAGAACTTCGAGCTTTTTATTTAGCTTGATCTATAGACATATGGGAGGCGACTTCCTTCTTCAATTGCTCATAAGCTCGAGTTATCTTGGATGCCTTTTCTTCAGCTTCTTCGGCCTTCCTTTTGAGGCGATTGTTCTCTGAGCGATTGGCGGACTTGAGAGGCACCTTGGGTATCTTCGGGAGCAAATCCCGCGGGATTCTGTGCCTTCGAATGTACTGGGTCGTCGCGAAATAGGACTTCTGCTCTCCCTTTAGTTCTCCTTCGGGCCGAGCTATCTTTAACACACGGCACTTCCTCCACATCTTATTGAGCTGAGCTACGGTCGCTTCGTGGTCTTTATCATTATCGGCGAAGTCGACTTGGAGGAGTTCTGGTTGTAACGCTGGAGGGAGCCCTTGGAGAATCTGATACTGACGAGACACTCTGGCGGGGTAGTATTCAATTGCTCCGGTGAAACCCAATAGTGGAACCGGCCCAATACCATTACATGTAAGCCGAGCTTCCTCGACTTTGAACCAGTTAGCATGCCATTGGAAACCTTGGGGTCTAGCGTTTTTCATGAAAATGATCCATTCAGAGTAATGGTAATCGGGTGCATCCCCTTATTTTTCTTTGTACCTTAAAACAGGATGGCTAGAATCACTAAGCTCGGATATTGTGAGTAAATCGCCACACCCTTTTATGTGAGATAAAAACCAGATTTGCAAAAGTTCGAGGGGAGCATGAAAAGTTTTGTCGACATGTTGCTTAAATTTAGTGAGGGAAATGAAAGTCTCGGCTAAAATGATGTTGATAAAATTCTTTTCAAGACAGACCTGTTGGACCAACCATGCGATTGACGGATTACATGCATTCTTACAGTAAGGAAAAATCACGAATCCGAAAAACGCTAGCAAAAAGATTCTGCCCTTCTGAAAAGATGTGGCTTGTTCAAAACACTGACTCAGGAATGAAAATGGACATGTGCCACGATTTGCTTTTAAAACTTTTCCCAATTCACCTTTTCCGACATTCAAAAATTCAGCCAACATTAAAGTAGAATCAATTCCCAAAGGTGGTGTGACTAAATCCGACTCCAATGGTTTTCCAATGAGCATGCTATATTCTTCCAACGTCGGGGTGAGCTCGTGCTTACCGAATATAAAGGTAGAGGTTTCGGGACACCAGAACTGCGCTAATGCTCGAACGAGGCCGGTACGGACTTTGACCTCCAGTAGGGGGAGCAGCCTCCCGATGTGGCCCTCAACTAGCTTGCGGTTGGTCGGACTGAGTAGATTCCACCAGGCACGGAGCTCGTCCTTAGGAGCATCAAGAATCCGGATGTCTGCCCCTCCCATAATGTATAGACCAAGACTCACGACCGACCTAATGTCACGGACCGACCAAAGAAAAAGACGAAACATAAATAAATTGCGAGATAAAGGTTCAGAAATCTTACTTTACCGGGTAGAATGATGGCAATCACATAGACATGCGCATGAAATGTGAGGTTCGATTTCTACCTAGACTCTGGCTTGCAAAATGGAGACATGAGGATTACCGAGCTAAACCAGTCATGGTGGTGGTTAGGCTGGGATTCCCCTGACTCCGGCTTAGTCAAAGAGCCGACCCGGGTTGCAAAGGGTGCAACCGTGGTAGGTATTCAATGACACCATGAAAGAACTTTCGGGACCAAGAAAGGCGACCCATACCACGCGAGTGTGGTCGGGGTGTCCGTTTTCTCAGTACCATCCTAAACCTGTGCCGCCCAGGTCCGGCAGCGGGTAGTGTGTGCGGTGTAGTGTAAATGCAAGGCATGCACAACAGGTTATATCATACAGCGCTTCGTGCATAAAATAAATCATTCATCCAAACACCTCCCTGCAAAACAAGGGTTAACAATCACGCCTCCCCTTATACCTCCCATACTGCAAAAACATTTAACACCTAAAATGTTAGGGACGTACCTGGGATCCTCGCTGCCAAGCAAAAAAATATATTTTTGAAAAGAAAAACTGGCCTAAGTCCACTAAGAGTTTTAACTCAACATTCCCCAGCGGAGTCGCCAAGCTGTCGCGACCTAAAGTTTTTCCTCTCAGGCTAATGGATTATTAGGACTAAACCTAACTCGAGCCCTCCCAAGCCCTACCAATTCGCAACTTAGGGTTTAAGTTCTTAACATGCAAACGTTTTCATGCTCGGAGTCGCCACTAATCTATTTGTGGTAGGTCGATTGGAAACCTAAATAAAACATAGGGAGATATGTTTTATTTCTACGAACCAGAGATTCTAAGCCCGGGGACTTGATTACGCTAGATCTAGTCTAACGCCCTTTCGGTACCTTTTCTTTTCAAAAATGTTTTGGCAGACAGTTTGGATTCATTTTAACTTAGTCACTAACATGTGAGGTGTTCATGCGGGTGCGCAAACCACCAATTTAACACCCAGGAAAGCATTGAATAAATTGCAAGTTTGGGAAAAATTACTTACCTCGAAGCAACGTAAGCATCTGCATTGTTAGCTAGAAAATCACATCAACAACCTAATATGATTTCTAATTAATAAGGAATTCACTCAATATTTTTTGGATTTTCACTTATTTAAATGAAAGCTAATCTACATGCAATGACGTGCGAAAAATTTGACACGCGAATAATGCAACCTAACATGCAAACTATATGTCATGCGACGACGTGACCTAATTCTGATGACGGGCAAATGATTTATTTTTGGTGTTTTCTAATGAAATTCGGAATAAAAATATGCCTAAATTAACGTGCAACCTATGATGACTTAACATATCCTAACATGACTTATTTTTGGGATTTTTGTTAAAATTCGAAATAATAAATTACCTAAATTAAGAATGCAATCTATCCTAATCTACCATAAAACAATTCATTTTTTTTGGGATTTTCATGAAAATTCGGAATTAAAAAAATAACCTAAATAATCTATTAAGATTAGAAAATTACTTAATTTAAACTAGGAAATAGATTATCTCAAGTCCTAATCTAAATTAAATAATTACTCTATCGTCTAGATATATTTAGGATTCCTAAACATGCAAAATTCAAATTCAAATCCTAACTGATATTTTTTGAATTTTCTTTTTTATTTGAAAAGGGAAAGACAATTTAAACAAAGATGGCATCCACATTTAAAACAACCACGCGATCCACAAGATTCGTTTCAAACTCGGATTAGGCACAAAAATCGAACTATCAGTCATATCTATAGGGTCATAGATACTGACAGAAAGTCGATCATTCAAATTTGGAAAGCAGATAAAAATCATTATCGTACCCAAGTGATTATGGATAGGATAATGGTTTTCCGTATCGCCGCGTATCGTACCTTAGGGATAAGGTAGGATAGACGTCCAGATACGTTGCTAAATTAGGAAAGTTTCCTAATTTTAAATATTTTAAAAATATTGCGGATATCAGATAGTCATCCTAATATATCTAATATTCTGCACGATATTCATGAAATATTCAAACACACAAATTAGTAAATTAAATATTCTGAAAAATATCAGATAATATCTAATTACCTAATTTGCAGATAATTCCCAAATTCGAACTTGCGGATCGGGATGAACGGCGAACGGTGGACCGGCGGCGCGGTGTCGGGAGCGACGGCAGCAGCAGCGTCGGCGTGAGGCGGCAACGGCGGGCGCGGGAGCGGGCGCGGGAGCGGGCGCAGCAACGGGCGCGGCAGCGGGCGCGTCGCGCGATGTCTTCCTCCTCTCTCTCTCTTTCTCACTCTCACACTCTAAAAATTTTCTGATCTGAAAATTGTGTGTCCCCCCTAAAATTCTGACCTAATGAATGTATATATAGTATTAATCTAGGTCAATTAGATGGGCTTTCTAGTCCTAATGGGCCTAGGCTTGGGCTTTAATTTAAATGGGCTGAATTAATTAATGATAATGGGCTGAATTAATTAATAACAATGGGTTGAATTAAGTTCAAATTAAAACAACCGAGCCCGTTTGACTTATAATTCCCGGCCTTTGCATTTCAAGCGAGCCGAGTCCCATTTGATGAAATTTAAGCTCGTTCATTCACCGCCGGTCCGATGCAAAAAATGCAATGAATTTAAACTATATGTTATGCAATTTAAATATTTTTGTTTAGGGGTTAAAAATTTAATCCCTAATTTTCTATGCAAATTACACTAAATGATGCGCCAAAATTTAGGTGTCAACAGAAACAAACTGGATGACAAAGGAAAAGTCACAAGAAATAAAGCAAAGCTTGTAGCAAAAGGCTACTCACAAGAAGAAGGCATAGATTATGACGAAACTTATACATCAGTTGCCAGGTTAGAAGCCATTAGGCTACTTTTAGCTTATGCTTATTTTCATGGCCTTAAATTGTTTCATATGGACGTGAAAAGTGCTTTCCTAAAAGGCTATATCAAAGAAGAAATATATGTGGAACAACCACCTGGTTTTGAAGAATCAAGGAAGACTGATCATGTTTACAAACTCAAAAAGGCCATTTATGGTCTAAAACAAGCACCCCGTGCTTGGTATGAGGTGTTAAATAACTTCCTTCTGTAAAATGATTTCACCAAAGGTAAGATTGATACAATTTTGTTCGTTAAGGCTCCGTTCGTTTCCGGAAAAATATTCTCCTTTTGGAAAATTTGTTCTCGGAAGTCATTTTCTTGGAAAATATTTTTTCGGAACATAATTTTTCGGTGTTGGGCGATCAATATGAAAAAGTTTCGGACAATGTTTTTCGCAGGCGGCCAGCGACCGGCAGCGGCCAGCATTCTGCGGCGACGACAGGCGGCGGCGGCTGGCCACATTAGTGAAGAAGAAGAAGAAGAAGCTCCGGAAAATGATTTCTGCTTTTGAAGAAGCAGAAGTCATTTTCCATAAACTTAGGCTATTTTATGAGAGGGGGAAGGAAAATATTTTCTCACGGAAAACGTTTTCCACCCCCCGAACACCGGAAAATCCTGAAAATATTTTCCAGAAGAATATTTTCCGCCAAACGAACGGAGCCTAAAAGAAAATGTAAGAATTTTTACTTGTTCAAATTTACGTGGGAAAAAGCCACCAAAAACCCTAAACTTTCTCACCTGTGACACATTTACCTCGAACTTTTTTTTGTAACACCGAAAACCCCAAACTTTGCTATTTGTGACACATTTACCCCAATACATTTAGTCTATGGGCATTTTCGTCTTTTTTGTATTTTCTTTTTTTTCCCTTTTTTTTCCTTTCCGGCGAGGGGGGCCTCGCCGGCGTCCGGCAAGGGCTGCCCTCGCCGGATCCGGCGAGGGGGGCCCTCTCCGGCATCCGGCGAGGGGGGCCCTCTCCGGCATCCGGCGAGGGTCGCCCTCGCCTGGGCGAGCGAGGGCGGCCCTCGCCGGCGTCGGGCGAGCGTCGCCCTCGCCTGGGCGAGCGAGGGCGGCCCTCGCCCGACCCAGGCGAGGTCGACCCTCGCCGGCGTCGGGCGAGGTAGACCTCGCCTGGGTCGGGCGAGGGCCGCCCTCGCTCGCCCAGGCGAGGGAGACCCTCGCCGGCGTCGAGCGAGGGTCGCCCTCGCCCGGCGTCGAGCGAGGGCCGCCCTCGCCCGGCGTCGGCGAGGGCCGCCCTCGCTCGCCCAGGCGAGGGCCGCCCTCGCCCGACGCCGGCGAGGGTCGCCCTCGTCGGATCTGGCGAGGGCCGCCCTCGCTCGCCCAGGCGAGGGCGACGCTCGCCGACGCCGGCGAGGGCCGCCCTCGCCCGACGCCGGCGAGGGCCCCCCTCGCCGGACGCCGGCGAGGCCCCCCTCGCCGGAAAGAAAAAAAAAGGAAAAGAAAAAGAAAATGTAAAAAAGACGAAAATGCCCATGGACTAAATGCATTTGGGTAAATGTGTCACAAATAGCAAAGTTTGGGGTTTTTGATGTCACAAAAAAAAGTTCGGGGTAAATGTGTCACAGGTGGAAAAGTTTGGGGTTTTTGGTGGCTTTTTTCCAATTTACGTTGATGATATTATTTTTGGATCCTCTAACGAACTGCTTTGCAAAGAATTCTCTAATAATATGCAGAATGAGTTCGAGATGAGTATGATGAGTGAATTGACATTCTTTCTTGGACTATAAGTGAAACAAACTAAGGATGGAACCTTCATTTGCCAAGAAAAATATGCAAAGGAGATTGTCAAGAAGTTTGGATTGTCAAACTGCAAGAAAACAGATATTCCTATGTCTCATTCATCTAAACTGGACAAAGATGAAAATGGTAAAAAGGTTGATCAGAAGGTGTATAGAAGCATGATAGGATCTTTGTTATATCTTACTGCATCTCGACTTGACATATTGTTTAGTATCTGTATGTGTGCAAGATTTTAATCTGACCCAAAGGAATCACATCTCTCTGCAGTTAAAGGATAATAAAATACATTGGAACTTATCCAATGTTAAGTCTTTGGTATTCCAAAGAATCAGATTTTACTCTTATTGGTTATTCCGATGCTAATTTAGCTGGCTGTAAAGTGGACAGGAAAAGTACTACATGAACATATCAATTACTTGAAAATATGTTGGTGTCCTGGTATTCAAAGAAACAAAGCACAGTTGCACTTTCTACAGTAGAAGCAAAATATGTGGCCTTGGGAAGTTATTGTGCACAGATTCTGTAGATGAAACAATAGTTGCGAGACTTTGTTATTGAAGATTCAAGTGTTGCAATCAAATGTGACAATACAAGTGCTATCAATTTGACCAAGAACCTAATTCTTCATTCACAAGCTAAGTACATTGAAATCAAGCATTACTTTATTAGAGACCATGTTTATAATGATGATGTGAATATTCAATTTATTGATTCTAAGAATTAATTAGCTGATATATTCACAAAATCTCTTGATAAGTCTTCATTTGAATATATTAGAAATAAACTATGCATTACTTACCTATCTTCTTGAAGTATTTGTTAGACAGGATTTTTTTCAGACTCGAATAATCTCCGTCCGAATGTCGATTTCAGACTCAAATGAAAGGTACATCCTTAATTCAAATTTTGGCGGGTATATTTTTGGCATTTCTGGTAGGATATTTTGGTACATGTTATTTTTTGGAAGCAAATCAGGTATGTCTTCTAATTTATCTGTTTGATTGAGTGTGCTTGAAATATTTCTCTCTATTTCCAAAATCCCTAAATAATAGGATCACATCTTAAAACTTCTAAAAGAGGTTTTCCTTTCTAAAAACTGTCTTCTTCTTTTTATAAAACCCTAATAGTACCAACCCATTCACTCCCGATCATCTCGACCTTCAGAGTCTGCTTCTCCTCCTTCTCCAAGAACAAATCTTTTTGCCTCTGTGAATCACAATGCCTTACAAGATAAGATCAACAAGAATCCTTAATAGAGACACAAAGACGTTAGAGAAATCAGAGTTCATAGAGATTTTTGATTCATCAAACACAGAATCAGACCACCACCAAGATCCTTCAGAAGTGACACCACAAGAACCACAACCATCATCTCCACCAAAAACTACGGGTAAAACTGATTTTCATTTTAGTAATATCAAACTTGCATGGAAAGCATACGAAAGGTTGAAACGCAGCAATGCTTCTGCATCAGTTCTTCGTCGGTGTCTGAAAGACAACGACTTTCACACTGAAGAAAGTCTTGTGCGAAGTTATTCTCAATTTTCCTCTAGAACCGATCATGATCAGGCTAGTACTACTCAAAAGGAGACCATTTCCAGGAAGGGAAAAGAGAAAGTAAAGGAACTATCCACTCTCTCTCAAAAGAAATCTGTTCGTATAAGCCCTAAATTTACAAGTGGGTTTAAATTTACGATTCCTGATGATGATGCTAGATTATTTCATAACTTTGAGATGAAGGTTGGAATTGCAAATGGTGTACAAGGTAATGGCAGTTTATTCAAATATACAGAGCACAATGTATATTATCAGTTGCTACTTGCTGGAGGGATTATGAATCATCGTAGTGTGGATTTCGACTATTTGGATAAGGCTGGCATTTCTGTGAAACATCTTTTTGAAAGATTGGGCATTTATGAATTCTGTTTGCAATTTGCACATGTATATGCAGAACTAACTGCTTACTTTTACTCAAATCTATCTATTCTGTCCACAAATTGGCTTCAATTTACTGTTGGTGATAAAAAGTATGATTTGAAAGTGGAAGTTCCGGCTCTGATTATTGGAGTGAAAAATTACAAGTTCATTCCATTTGAAGTGAGCTTAGAAGATGCTTCCAAAGCAACTTCAGAAAATCAGAATTTTGCTAGAGGCTCTAAACACCATATCTTATATTCTGATCTGACCAGAAGGACCGTGATCTTGCATAAGATCATTATTAATTGCTTAAGACCTAAAGTTGCTTTCAAGACTGACTTTTCTAAGTCTGAAATCAAACTTATCTGGGCTATTCTTAATGGAAAGCTTTTCTCTCTTCCTCACATCATTATTTTTCACATATACAGAACTCTCTAGAAGGACAAGGGACAATTTCCTTATGGTGCACTCATCATTAGAATCTTTACCTTTTTAAACATTCCTATTCCTGATGATTTATACAAAACCTCTATTCCTTTGATGTTTGTTAGAGAAAAGATGCTTACCAAGATGAATCTTAAGCAATTCGATGATAGAAAGGAAAGAGCAAGTACAAACAAAGGAAAGAGTGTTCAGTAGTAAGAAGCAAAACCTGTTGGCAGGAAAACTGACCAAGACAAAGAAGAAAGAAAAAGAGCAGTAAAAGAAAAAGCAAAAAAGGAGACCATGTCTTCATGTTCATTAAGGGTGTATAGCAAGAAGAGAAAAATTCTTCTCCGAGATGAAGATGATGAATCAGAACACCTTGAAACATGACAGAATGTTGGTCCAGAACATGTTTCAGCACCTGCTGAGAAGGTTTCTGCACCAGTATCTGGAGACTCACATCTGCAGCAACAGGATAATGTTCCACAAAGGACAGATGTAAGTCAATCTCCACTTAATCCTAAAGAGACTTTGAATAAAAATACTACTGCAGGATAGACAAATTTTCAAGGGGAGATTCCAACAGAGACGGGGGATGATTTTGAGAAGAATGCACCGGATAATGTTCAGGGACAGACCTCAGACAATATGACCATTCTAACCCTTTTGCTAGAAATAAAAGAGAAACAAGCTGCACTTGAAGAAGACGTGAAAAATCTTTAGAAAATTGTTAAAGAAAACAATCAGACTCAACGTCTTCGGGCAGAAAAAGACAAAGCAGAGATTGGGGAAGCTATTGCTCTATGTTCAACAAATATGGAGAAAGCTATGGGTCATTGTTTCATAGAGATTGAGGAAGCTGTTTCTATCCTCGAGAACTTTCAGCTTGTTCGAACCCCATCAAAGAAATAACCTACTTTTCATACCCTCTTTTTAAACCATTCTTATTTCCAAACTAGTTCTGTAATTTTTTTAACGTTTGCCTTTGTTAGACTGTTTGGATGGTTTATATCAATGCATTATTCTGCTTATTATTGATTTATTCTTTTTGCTGATGACAAAGAGGGGGAGAGATTATATAGATATTGTCGTACTAACATTCCAATATGCAGGTTATACTCAAAGGAAGAGAAATACATAGATCTTAAGAGTTTGCACATTTATTTTTTATCTGTGTTTCATGCACTTAATATGATTATTTTCTTCAAATTTATTTGACAATAATTGAATCTACATGGAAGTTTTGTCACCATCAAAAAATGGGAGATTGTTGAGGAAAACTCCTAATGAATTTTGAAGCTGACAAAACTTTCTATGTTTATCTTGTGAATCTGACATGTATTCCATTCCAGGTTAATATATTCTAGAAGTTCATAAGGAAATATTAGACTTTATAATATCTCAGAACCAAAAGTTCAAACTCAGAATGAGAAGTTCAGACTTTACCATAAAAGTCATTCAGACTCTTTTTAAGTCTTCAAAGAACTTCAGACCTTATGAGAAATAGGTTCATATCTTATTAAAAGAATCCCACTAATCTAAATTCTAAAAGAAATGCAGATGCAGAAATTATGCAGATGCAAACGCAGAAGTTTTTTAGACGCAGAAGCAAAACTCATTCAGAATGAAACACAACAGCTAGTAATCTGGCATGGATTTCACAAAAGGAAAGTTTTGATTATCTCAATCTAAAGTTATAATTGATTGACAATCAAATATTATGACAAGTATGCGTTATAACTGATAAAACTCTATTTATGGAAACCAAGATTCTGATTGTATGGGCGACCAGAATCGGCGGGATTCAGATTTTGTCAACCAATGGCTACTGAATCCATTTTATACAAATCTATCCAAGATGAAGATTGGAAGATGATCTTATGAAGACTGTCTGATGGCTAGTTTAGAAGTGGAGGAGTATAAAAGGAGATCTACGAGAAGCAGAAGGTTAAGAACGAAATCGAGAATCAACAAGTCCAAAGTCTGAGTAGACTCCGATCCTTTCTCTTGTCTTTCTTGAGCTAAACATTAAGATCTTGAGAGATACTTTGTAAGAGTGATTGTGTAAGATAGAGAGTCCTATCATACACAAGAGTGCTATCACTCGGAATCTGTAATTTCTCTTGATTACATAGTGAAATCCATCCAGTAGGCTGTCAGCGTGGAAGAGTGGATATAGGCTTGCTATAAGCCGAACCACTATAAAATTATGTGCAGTTTTCCTATATCTTATTTCTTACTTTACATACTACACATCAAGAGCACCGTCTATATAAATTATTTTGAATATGAATTTTATTCAAACTCTACTGTAATCTATCATTTCCGCTATAAAATTGATCAAAATTGTTTAAATCACCTGATCACACACCCTCTAGGTGATCCTTGCTAGCCACATCACTAGATAAGTGTCCTGTAGTAAGAGAAGTGATTATGAACCCTATAGACCATCCCCATTGGGGTGGTGGAGATACTACTCTGAAAGAGTTAGAATTCTAATCTTGTGTCAGGACATACGGGCCAAGGGACAGTCTCAAGGATAAAGTAACCTTGTACTGATTGTTCTCTAAATGTAAGTTTTCTTCTTCCGCATGTAGAAAAGGAATAAATAAATCAATTAAATTCTAATGTTAGATTGGCTAAGCTAAGGAAAATGAAAAAAGAAATAGCATTGAAATCTATTTTTATTGACCAAGTTTGAAGTACCATTTGTACAAATAACTTCCCCCATAGGTGATATGGGACAAGAGATATCAAGTTCGAAGTACCATTTTCTCAACTAGTCCTGGCTTGGGTTGTCACACTCTCCACCCCTTACGTTCACAATGTCGGCTCTGATACCACCTGTAACGTCTCGAGAGCGCGGCTTGGCTTGGCTTGGGCTGTCACACTCTCCACCCCTTACGGGCACAGCGTCAGCTTCGATACCACCTGTAACATCTCGGATCTACACTGTGTAATATTGTCTATTTTGAGCCCACTGATCCTCACAATTTTAAAACGCGTTACACAGATATAGAGCCACAAGTCTTATAAGCTAGTCCGGAACTTCTCCCCTAGGCGATATGGGACAAAAGAGGTACCCTTCTTTACACGCGTCCAAAGTAGTGGCGCGGACGCATTGCCATCCTTCCTCCCTGTGCTCTGCCGCTTGGCTTGGGTTGTCACAGAGAGAGAGAGAGAGAGAGAGAGAGAGAAGGCGCAAGTGGTGAGCGACAAGGGAACGAAAGTTCAAAGCTTCGCCACCGGTACACACGCTCCGCGTCTTCGATGGAGTGCCGGGATCAGTTGGCGTGGGAGAGACTTCATTTGTTCAAAGAACCGGAGAGGACTTTCTCGCTCGCTCGTACGTTTGAATCGTCAAACCTGTCTGCTGAGAGCTCAGCTCGAGCTGGGTCTATACGCGACAGAGACGTGTCTGAACTCGTAGACGTGGATTTGAAGTTTCAGAACGCCGTTGCGCGTTGATCGGTGGAACGAAGATTCTGCCAATCTACATTTGCTGACGTAAACGCAATCTTACATGGCTGCTGCATGTACATACTAATTCTTTATTTCCTCGAAAACTTCTCTTCGTCAGCTCTGCCCTTTTTTCTCAGTGCAGAAAGCGACGAGCATCGGGGATGGTTCATGAGGGCCAAGTTTATGATATTATAATTTATTACTTCTCTACGGACTGTTCTCAATTGATTGCCCTTTGACCTCTGTCTTTCTCTATGCCAAAGCTTATAAAAAAAAAATTCACTGCATGTCTAGTAACTTTCTAAACTTAAAGGCAAAGTTTCATCAGACAGTTTTGAATGACGTGGTAAGTAACCTATATAGATTTTAGTTAGTTGAAAGGAAGTAAAATTCCCATATGGATTAGTAACTTTCTCTACCGTAAAAATGAATTTCCTCTACATCGATTAGTGTTTTTCAAATATAAGTTCAAACTTGTCGGTAGCAAATTTGGAGCTCTAAAATTATCGATAGAAGATAGTAGGTCTTAAATGTAGTCCTTTAACTTTTCATAGAGAGAGAGAGAGAGAGAGAGAGAGAGAGAGAGAGTGCGCACAATTTGTTATATATAAGAAAGTTCAAGTTTTCACATTAATTGGTAACATTCATTATAAAAAAAGGAAGATGACAGTAACTCTTATATGTGATCAGAAACATTTTTTTAAAAAAATTGGTCATTTTAATAAGTTTCAGAGATAAATACCGGTAATTTATTGAAATAATCCATACTTTTGAAACAATCTTTTGAATGTTGGAACATGAACTCAAAAAGGTCGGTAATTTCATATTATATTTGGTTCCTTTAACACGCTGATAAGCTATGCCAATAAATGCCGGTAAATTATGGTTACAGCTTACAATTCACGTACATAATCTTGTTCCATGTACCATGAGAATTATAAGACTTGCCAAAAATATAACCATGGAATATAGTGCAATGGTGATGGTCACACTAGTTGGTGAAGATATAACTCCCTATATAAATGCTATGACACACTCTATTCTTGGAGGATACATCAAGCCAACCTATCGATACCTCTAGACCTTTGAGAATGTCCGTGACGATACACATTTACATGTAAACTCAAACATTGACCGCACGGCCCACACAAAGCATGTCAAGGCTCAAAATGTGCTCCAAGTGAATCAAGGAAGAGTCCAGACCTCCCATGAAACCCAACAATCTTTTTACCGGTTGATGGAAAAGAAAAGTACTTCCCATCTTCAACACCAAATGGCCCATAAGTTCTTTCGTTGCTCTGAAATGCGAGGGAGCGAACAATATTATACCTGGAATAATCTCCAAAGTAACCCGAAAATGAAGTCAAGTACTCTCGAGGATAATCGAGTTTAATCTGCAAAATCAGAAACACAAACATATTTAATCCCAACCCCTCAACCGTAGAATCTTGAAAATCAGCATGAATAGAACACTTGGGTTGATAGGCTGTATTTTGTTAGACAAAAAATGTAATAGCTAAATAGATAGCACCGCCGATCAATCCTCGACCACTTGAAACCGAACCTTACCAACAACACAGAAGTTGCACGTTTATGAGATTAAGTAAATGTCTGAAGGCCATACCTCGAGTGTTAGATGTCCTCCATCTCCACCATGTTTAGGGCCCTGAACCACAAAACCATTCTTGTCATACTCAACAGTAATGGAATCAATAGCTGATCCACCTTTTACAACTATTACTCTCACACCCGTGCTCTCTCCATCGTCCCAAGGACTGGCACCTTGACCTCCATATGGCCCAATGGATTTCCAAAAACGAAGATCGGAAATTGGCTCGGAGTAGACTCCCAGCGCATCAAGCTTTTCACCAGACCTACCGTGAAAGCCGATTATCTTGCTGCATGACAATGCACATCTAAAGAACCTTCCTTCTTCCTTACCAATGGGCCCATGCCTTCTTATATTGCTTTCGAACGTGAGCGATTGGATAACTGGAGAATCATGTCCAATATAACCCGACACTGAGGTCAAGAACTCACGAGGGTAGTCCAAGTTAACCTGCAGAATTAGCAAGTATTTACTGAATTTAACTGTCATATTGATGTATATCTATATCTTAGATAGACTACATTGGCCTAAGCAAACACCGTATCCACATACAACCTAGAAGTCGATAGTAGACCCAAGAATTTCTAAACCTAATGTATGGATGGACTACTATTCTTTCATCATACTTTTGGGGTCAACAATCGATAACGATAGGTCTTTAGGTTCTTCCGCGCACTTTGCTAATTCGCTTCGTTAGCAATGAAAAAAAAAACTTATTTTACTAGGTTACTCTTATGAGGTCATCTCGCATAAAGCAAGTTAATTGACCTCTGCGTAATGTACAAATTAAAACGTAAGGGAAGAAATTTAATAATCAAAAGACAACTTCAATCATTCAGTATGTTTGGATGGCTTTCATTTCCCTCGAGATGCTTCCCACAACCCATACTTTTTATACAGGTTACTATCACTCAAAGTTTACTTTGATAAAACTTTTTCAAGTTTATTAGAAAACTAATACTTAATATAATGGTGGCACAAGGTGGTGGTCGGTGCCTAGACCTTCGCCGTACCTTACCGCACCGCATAATAACATTCCTCCTAAAGTAGCCATTAATATGAATAAGAGAAAGTCTGTTATAGCCATTTCCGTACGTTCAATGTACTCTACGGATAGAGAAATACATAGAGCTAAACAAAGAGGATAAAAAATTGAAATATTCGTTGGAAGTGTTCGTCCGGATATTCACTGAAAAGATAATCATAGATTCTTCTCTTCATCGGAATAATAAGTCAGTTATGCTCGTTACTAAACTTGTTGAAGAAATGAAACATAACCAAGATCTATCTTTTTTATCAGAGATTGAACAATCATCAGAAGAAGAATTAGGCCAAAAATTAAGACATAGATTGCAAAAATAAAACTTCATTGAAGAAGCAAATCAAAGGCTTTCATAAAAATTCTCGTAGAGTCGAGAATGAGATTTGTGTTTGAGAGAGAGGATTAATGGTAACATGAATGGAAAATACGCAATAAACTCACCATATGGATATCTCCGTTGCCACAGTGGCCATGTGTAGAGGACCAAATTGATTTGCCATTATCGTCATACTCAAAGGAGATGCAGGTGACAACGTTTTCCAAGGTCGTCTCTATTTTCCTTACACCATTAAATTTTCCATCGTCCCAAGGGTGTCCACCTTGGCCTCCAAATGGTCCGCTACACTTGATCGGATAGAGATGAGATACTGGTTCGAAATATGCTCCAAGAGATTGAAGATGGGAACCAGAACTCCCATAAAATCCAATGATCTTTCCACCAGTTGCTGGAAATGAAAACTTCCTTCCGGTTTTGGTGCCGAATGGTCCGTATGTTCTTTTATTACTTTGAAATGTGAGTGAGTGGATGATAGTAGAACCCAAATCATTCACAATATATCCCGAAACTGAAGTTAGATATTCAGTCAACCAGTCTAGAGTTATCTGTAACAACCATATAAAGAGTAAGAAAATTTAATGCAACAAGTCCAGAAACAAAAAGCATGATAGATGAGAATGACTGGTGCATGATCCACTTTCTTGATGATTGAGATGATGATGCATGATCAGAAAAATAGTAGATTATCTTGCCTACTTCAACATCACATCAACATATATTAGATAAAAAAAAAGATAAAAGATAATCCAGATTACAAAACAGAATTAATGAAAAATAATTTCATCATTATGAATATGTTTAGGGATAAAGTGTTGTTGATAAAGAATGGGTTTTCCATTGACTAAAACGATGGAAACAAAATTGTGTTCCAAATCATTGATTTCCAAGAAACAATCGCACTACTGTATGTGCAAACCGTATCTCTTGGGTAAGTCATTGTTGGTGCTCTTTGTCAGGAAAAGAACTCATCGTTTGAACAACTATACCCAGAGAGAATAACTAGATTTTGCCCTGGAGACGAAAATCTATCTGCAGAAAGTCCACAGAATTCGCTCTCCCTTGTCAACCGTTTTAAAGTACTTGCCTCCAGTTGATGGTGTCATACCTAACTTACAAGGTTAACAGTTTATCATTTCCATATAGACACCGTCTTCAGCAATGGCATGAGAAGCTGAATCGTTGAAAATAGAAAGGGTTATGTTTATTGGACAGTGAGTTCCTACTAGAGTACTGTACCATATTTATTTTGCCACCATCACTTGCACCGTGTCCAAAAGAACGACCCTCCGCATAGGTAATATTAATAGATTCAATTGCAGATCCAGAGACTACAACAATTTGTCTCACATCTGTATGCTTGCCATCATCCCACCGGTTTTCCCCATGTCCAAATGGCCCTACAACTTCGAAGGGATATGGATGAGAGACAGGTCCAAAATAAGCTCCAATAGAATCCAGATAGGAGCCACAATTTCCATGAAAACCAATGATCTTTCCATCAACTGGGGGAAATCTGAAAAACTTCCCTTTCTCATTGCCAAATGGCCCATATGACCTCTTATTGCTGTGGAAGATAACAGAGTTGATGACACGATAAGAATCTTCTGTAATGTAGCCTGACACTGAATTCAAGTATTCATTTGGGTAATCTAAGAATACCTGCAATTATTGCAGAAGAGCAAAGTGAGTATCAATCACCCTTGAAGAATGAATGTTTCTATGCTCTCTAGATGCATTATTTAGGTTTTATTGTAACAAAAGATGTTTAATTCCTGGAAGGACTGGAGTACTAGTTAGAGGCTATGTCAACGTTTACTTGTATTCCTTCGCTTATCATGGAGCACAGTTTTGCGTTTTTCACTGGTCTTATATCCTAACCATTCAACTCCATCTAGAACCCCCAATGCTTTGCTCCATAACCAAATGGCATTCTTGACGATGACAAGCACCGAAGCAATCTCGGATTAGATGTAACATCAGAGTAAGTAGATGATGCTAGTGCAATTATTTTTCTTTTTTATTTTTGGCACCCTAAAGACAAATATCAGGAAAGTGCACCAAAACCATCAAGATATTGGGAGCTGATCAAGCATCATGGAAGTACCCAATTGATTTGTTCGAGCAAGTCCATCTTCTATGACTCAGTGACACCACTGTTTCTCAACCGCCATTCCATAAACGAACAGTAGCCAATATTTTCATGGAGAATAGCGTAACCATATGTAAATATTGCAAATCAACAAAGCGAACCGTAAGCTAAAGGACTCACCGCCCATGCTTGGCCTCCCCAAGATCCACCATGTCTTGGCGAGGACACCAAACACCCATTCTGATCATAGTCAATAGTAATGGACTCGATCACTGAGCTAACAACGATTGTTATTTTTCTTATGTCATTGTATGATCGATCATCATAAGAACTTCCACCATTGCCTCCAAATGGCCCCACAGAGGCATGAAGCGAGGAGAATGGATCTAAAGGCTTTCCATTTGAATCAAGATGAGGATCTCTTACCAACTTCTCCAATATCTCATGCCACTGATTTTTCTTCCTAGAAAGAAGGGAACCGAATCTCTGAAGAACCATTGGCAGACCACCTGCATAGTGGACAAGACTCTTGGACAACTCTTCATACCCTTCTTTAGGTTGGTCTTTGCTGAAGGCGTGGCGACACAGGAGTTGGAGTGACTCTTTAGAACCCAGTCCAGGGAGCATGTACTTATCATCTACTTTGAGATCTTCCAGAAGCCGTTCTTCTCTTGTAGTTATCAAGATTCTACTCCCATTTTGGAACCATTCTCGATCCCCAGCACCAAAATACTCAATTTGGTCCTTCTTAGTGATGTTATCGAGAACTAGAAGGATCCTTTTTCGACGGAGTATATTTTTTATATCATTGACGTTGCTGTTAAAATCATAAATTTCTAGATCTTGTACCTGCAGAACATCATGGAGAAGTCTCTTCTGAAGAAGTAAAACAGTACCTTGGTCTGCATCTCCAATATTTTCAAGTAAGCTAACAACGCCTTCAAATTCCCTATAAAGGCGATCACAAACGACTTTGGCCACAGTTGTCTTACCAATTCCTTTTATTCCCCATATTCCAACAACACGGACACCATCCTCTGACCCAATTTTCAGCAATGATATCACATCGTCTACCAAGGAATCTACTCCAATAGCATAGGGGGAGCTTGTTCTGGGAATAACATTCAAGAGACGTCCTACAATTTGCTCGATGAAAAGCGATTGATCCCTGCAGTTGTATGTGAAGAACAAGTTCAAATATGACTAACGACAGACTGGAGACGCCATCGGCATATAAGCAAGAAACGCATGAACTAAATTCAATCAGCAATAGAGTTCAAATCGAGCACCAATATGAGCTTTTGCGGCGAGTGACTGATACGACTAAGAAGAAGATAAGTTTCTTGCAGAAGACGGTGCATTACCCATTAGCATCATTATTCAAATGAAATCCCGATAGATTCCCGGTTTCTTTAAGCGAATCCCTCCACTTCTGCACCAGCAAATCGTCAGTCTGGGTGGCCAAACACCTTCCGAAACCATCCCCGAATCGCCCGCTCTGTTTCCGAACGTCCCCTGGCTCAACATCGTAGAAGATGGGCAGAACCACGTGATCCTGTCCGAACCTCCTGTGGCACTCCAGGATCTCCACCAGCTCGTTCAAGCACCATTTTGAGTCCGCGTAGTTGGTGGTGAACACGAGGAGAGAAACCGTAGAATGGCGAATCGCGTCGAGTAGCTTGGACTCGATGAGATTCCCGGTCTCCACCTTGTCATTGTCCTTGAAGCAGTAGATCCCCGCCCGCTTCAGCTCGCGGAAGAGGTGGGCACCGAAGGTCTTCCTTATGTCGTCGCCCCTGAAGCTCACGAACACGTCGTGCTTCCACCGATGAACCGAAGAGGAAGAAGATGGAACGAGTCCCTCCATCTCTTCGATCCCCGTGAGGATAATCCGCGATTGAGAGAGAGACCAAGAAGAAGCTCGAAACCTTTCCTCGCAGGCGGAGCGCACAAATGAGAGAGAGAGAGACAGAGAGAGACAGAGAGAGAGAGAGAGAAGGCGCAAGTGGTGAGCGAGAAGGGAACGAAAGTTCAAAGCTTCGCCACCGGTACAAACGCTCGGCGTCTTCTATGGAGTGTCGCGACCAGCTGGCGTGGGAGAGACTTCATTTGTTCAAAGAACTGGAGAGAACTTTCTCGCTCGTGGGTTTGAATCGTCAAACAAGACCATTCACCGATGTCGGCTGAGAGCTCAGCTCGAGCTGGGTCTCTACGCGACAGAGACGTGTCTGAACTCGCGGACGAGGATTTGAAGCTTCAGAACGCCGTCGCTCGTTGATCGGTGGAAAGGAGATTCTACGAATCTGTCGAACGTTTGCTGACGTAAACGCATTCTTACATGGCTGCTGCATGTGAATGCTAATTCTTTATTTCCTCGAAAACTTCTCTTCTCCTGATCTCTTTTCACTTTTCATGATAAATGACATCACAAAAAACTCTAAATTTATATATTTATAATAATTTTATTTTAAATTAATATTTTAATCATAAAAAATCTTAAATTAGTATATTTATGACAAATTTAACTTCAGTTTATTTTCATTTGTCACAAGTATATCAGTTTGTGATTTTTTTGCATTAATCCAATTTAACGGAAACTAATGGAGGGTAAATTTGTCACAAACATACCAGTTTTGAGTTTTTTATTATCAAAAAATTAATTTTGGGTAAAATTGTCACAAGTATATCAGTTTGAAATTTTTTGTGGTCAAAAAATTAACTTATAATAAATTTGTCATAGGTGTATAAGTTTAGAGTTTTTCGTCATATTATCTCTTTTCAAAAAGATACTTATAAAAAAATCCTTTGCATGTTCTTTTTTTTTGTCAGAAAAAATCCTCTGCATGTTTAGCCACTTTTTAAACTTGAAAAAGTTGGGAACCAAAAAAAACAAACTTAAAAAGGCATTTTTCAATTAAAAAAAAAAGAAAATCAAAAGAGCAAAATTTCATTAGCTAGTTTTTAATGAGAAAATGACACAAATAATCATTGAATTTTAACCGAATATGCAATGTGGTCCATGAACTATTAATTTGTTCAATGTGATCCACCAACTTTACCTCATGCGCCAAGTTTTAATTTTTTAATGTGGTCTATGAACTTTTCGTACATGTCCAAATTTTAAGGTCCAAAATTTAGGGACTATTTATGTCATTATTCCTTTTGAATGTTTAAATGAGATGTGTAAATTATATAGAGTTTAGTAAGTTGTAAGTAAGTAAATTTCCCATATCGATCAGTAACCTTCTCTTTCGTAGTATTGAATTTCCTCTCCATTGATCAATGATTATCAAATATAAGTGCAAAATTATTGAAAGTTATCGCGACCTAAAGTTTTTCCTCTCAGGCTAATGGATTATTAGGACTAAACCTAACTCGGGCCCTCCCAAGCCCTACCAATTCGCAACTTAGGGTTTAAGTTTTTAACATGCAAACGTTTTCATGCTCGGAGTCGCCACTAATCTATTTGTGGTAGGTCGATTAGAAACCTAAATAAAACATAGGGAGATATGTTTTATTTCTACGAACCAGAGATTCTAAGCCCGGGGACTTGATTACGCTAGATCTAGTCTAACGCCCTTTCGGTACCTTTTCTTTTCAAAAATGTTTTGGCAAGCAATTTGGATCCATTTTAACTTAATCACTAACATGTGAAGTGTTCATGCGGGTGCGCAAACCACCAATTTAACACCCAATAATCAAAACATTAAATAAATTGCAAGATTGGGAGAATTACTTACCTCGAAGCAACGTAAGCATCTGCATGGTTAGCTAGAAAATCACATCAACCATCCTAATATGATTTCTAATTAACAAGGAATTCACTCAATTTTTGGATTTTCGCTTATTTAAATGAAAACTAACCTATATGTAATGACGTGCAAAAATGACATGCAAGTAATGCAACCTAGCATGCAAACTATATGTCATGCGATGACGTGACCTAATTCTAATGACGGGCAAATGATTTATTTTTGGTATTTTCTGGTGAAATTCGGAATAAAAATATGCCTAAATTAACATGCAACCTATGATGACTTAACATATCCTAACATGACTTATTTTTGAGGTTTTTGTTAAAATTCGAAATAATAAATTACCTAAATTAAGAATGCAATCTATCCTAATCTACCATAAAACAATTCATTCTTTTTTGGGATTTTCATGAAAATTCGGAAAAAAAATAACCTAAATAATCTATTAAGATTAGAAAATTACTTAATTTAAACTAGGAAATAGATTATCTCAAGTCCTAATTTAAATTAAATAATTACTCTATCATCTAGGTATATTTAGGATTCCTAAACATGCAAAACTCAAATTCAAATCCTAACTGATATTTTTTGAATTTTCTTTTTTATTTGAAAAGGGAAAGACAATTTAAACAAAGATGGCATCCACATTTAAAACAACCACGCGATCCACAAGATTCGTTTCAAACTCGGATTAGGCACAAAAATCGAACTATCAGTCATATCTATAGGGTCATAGATATTGACGGAAAGTCGATCATTCAAATTTGGAAAGCAGATAAAAATCATTATCGTACCCAAGTGATTAAGGATAGGATAATGATTTTCCGTATCGCCACGTATCATACCTTAGGGATAAGGTCGGATAGTTGTCCAGATACGTTGCTGAATTAGGAAAGATTCCTAATTTTGAATATTTTCAAATATTGCGAACAAGGCAAACATTATCCTAAGATATCTAGCAATCCACGCAATATTCACAGAATATTCAAACATCCAAAAATTAAGAAACGAAATATTCTAAAAATATTGGATAATGTTCAATTACCTAATTTGCGGATAATTTCCAAATTCGAACTTGCGGATCGGGATGAGCGGCAAACGGTGGATTCGGCGGCGCGGTGTCGGGATGACGGCGGCTCGCGGTGGTGCTCGTGAGGACGCAGCTCCGGGGCAGCAGTGCCGGCGTGGCGGCGCGGCAGCGGGCGCGGGAGCGGGCGCGGCAGCGGGCGCGGGCGCGGCAGCGGGCGCGGGAGCGGGCGCGGGAGCGGGCGCGGCAGCGGGCGCGGGCGCGGGAGCGGGCGCGGGCGCGGGAGCGGGCGCGGGCGCGGCAGCGGGCGCGGGCGCGGCAGCGGGCGCGGGAGCGGGCGCGGCAGCGGGCGCGTCGCGCGATGTCTTCCTCCTCTCTCTCTCTTTCTCACTCTCACACTCTAAAAATTTTCTGATCTGAAAATTGTGTGCCGAAACAGGATCCGACCGGAGAGCTTTGATCTCAGCGGACATTTGTTGCATCGCGATGACAAGTTGCTTGATCTGGTCTTCCACACCAATAACACGCTCTTGCAAGTCGGTTTGATCGGCCATTCTGGCTCTCGACCGTGTACAAATGGGCGACCGTGATCGGTCCGTAGCTACCTAATTTCGAAATGAAACAGGCATACATGAGTGTTAAGCAAAATCATACGCCAATCCATGACATTGGTCTAACCGCTTTGAATTGAAAGGACCTCTTTATTGAAATGGCGAAAATTTTTACACCAATTAATGACTTGAAATTAAACTGAATATAAAGACAAATGACTCAATTCCTAAATAAATTTTAAAAAACTGAAACTGAAATGAGAAAAGAACTTCGAGCTTTTTATTTAGCTTGATCTATAGACATATGGGAGGCGACTTCCTTCTTCAATTGCTCATAAGCTCGAGCTATCTTGGATGCCTTTTCTTCAGCTTCTTCGGCCTTCCTTTTGAGGCGATTGTTCTCTGAGCGATTGGCGGACTTGAGAGGCACCTTGGGTATCTTCGGGAGCAAATCCCGCGGGATTCTGTGCCTTCGAATGTACTGGGTCGTCGCGAAATAGGACTTCTGCTCTCCCTTTAGTTCTCCTTCGGGCCGAGCTATCTTTAACACACGGCACTTCCTCCACATCTTATTGAGCTGAGCTACGGTCGCTTCGTGGTCTTTATCATTATCGGCGAAGTCGACTTGGAGGAGTTCTGGTTGTAACGCTGGAGGGAGCCCTTGGAGAATCTGATACTGACGAGACACTCTGGCGGGGTAGTATTCAATTGCTCCGGTGAAACCCAATAGTGGAACCGGCCCAATACCATTACATGTAAGCCGAGCTTCCTCGACTTTGAACCAGTTAGCATGCCATTGGAAACCTTGGGGTCTAGCGTTTTTCATGAAAATGATCCATTCAGAGTAATGGTAATCGGGTGCATCCCCTTGTTTTTCTTTGTACCTTAAAACAGGATGGCTAGAATCACTAAGCTCGGATATTGTGAGTAAATCGCCACACCCTTTTATGTGAGATAAAAACCAGATTTGCAAAAGTTCGAGGGGAGCATGAAAAGTTTTGTCGACATGTTGCTTAAATTTAGTGAGGGAAATGAAAGTCTCGGCTAAAATGATGTTGATAAAATTCTTTTCAAGACAGACCTGTTGGACCAACCATGCGATTGACGGATTACATGCATTCTTACAGTAAGGAAAAATCACGAATCCGAAAAACGCTAGCAAAAAGATTCTGCCCTTCTGAAAAGATGTGGCTTGTTCAAAACACTGACTCAGGAATGAAAATGGACATGTGCCACGATTTGCTTTTAAAACTTTTCCCAATTCACCTTTTCCGACATTCAAAAATTCAGCCAACATTAAAGTAGAATCAATTCCCAAAGGTGGTGTGACTAAATCCGACTCCAATGGTTTTCCAATGAGCATGCTATATTCTTCCAACGTCGGGGTGAGCTCGTGCTTACCGAATATAAAGGTAGAGGTTTCGGGACACCAGAACTGCGCTAATGCTCGAACGAGGCCGGTACGGACTTTGACCTCCAGTAGGGGGAGCAGCCTCCCGATATGGCCCTCAACTAGCTTGCGGTTGGTCGGACTGAGTAGATTCCACCAGGCACGGAGCTTGTCCTTAGGAGCATCAAGAATCCGGATGTCTGCCCCTCCCATAGTGTATAGACCAAGACTCACGACCGACCTAATGTCACGGACCGACCAAAGAAAAAGACGAAACATAAATAAATTGCGAGATAAAGGTTCAGAAATCTTACTTTACCGGGTAGAATGATGGCAATCACATAGACATGCGCATGAAATGTGAGGTTCGATTTCTACCTAGACTCTGGCTTGCAAAATGGAGACATGAGGATTACCGAGCTAAACCAGTCATGGTGGTGGTTAGGCTGGGATTCCCCTGACTCCGGCTTAGTCAAAGAGCCGACCCGGGTTGCAAAGGGTGCAACCGTGGTAGGTATTCAATGACACCATGAAAGAACTTTCGGGACCAAGAAAGGCGACCCATACCACGCGAGTGCGGTTGGGGTGTCCGTTTTCTCAGTACCATCCTAAACCTGTGTCGCCCAGGTCCGGCAGCGGGTAGTGTGTGCGGTGTAGTGTAAATGCAAGGCATGCACAACAGGTTATATCATACAGCGCTTCGTGCATAAAATAAATCATTCATCCAAACACCTCCCTGCAAAACAAGGGTTAACAATCACGCCTCCCCTTATACCTCCCATACTGCAAAAACATTTAACACCTAAAATGTTAGGGACGTACCTGGGATCCTCGCTGCCAAGCAAAAAAATATATTTTTGAAAAGAAAAACTGGCCTAAGTCCACTAAGAGTTTTAACTCAACATTCCCCAGCGGAGTCGCCAAGCTGTCGCGACCTAAAGTTTTTCCTCTCAGGCTAATGGATTATTAGGACTAAACCTAACTCGAGCCCTCCCAAGCCCTACCAATTCGCAACTTAGGGTTTAAGTTCTTAACATGCAAACGTTTTCATGCTCGGAGTCGCCACTAATCTATTTGTGGTAGGTCGATTGGAAACCTAAATAAAACATAGGGAGATATGTTTTATTTCTACGAACCAGAGATTCTAAGCCCGGGGACTTGATTACGCTAGATCTAGTCTAACGCCCTTTCGGTACCTTTTCTTTTCAAAAATGTTTTGGCAGACAGTTTGGATTCATTTTAACTTAGTCACTAACATGTGAGGTGTTCATGCGGGTGCGCAAACCACCAATTTAACACCCAGGAAAGCATTGAATAAATTGCAAGTTTGGGAAAAATTACTTACCTCGAAGCAACGTAAGCATCTGCATTGTTAGCTAGAAAATCACATCAACAACCTAATATGATTTCTAATTAATAAGGAATTCACTCAATATTTTTTGGATTTTCACTTATTTAAATGAAAGCTAATCTACATGCAATGACGTGCGAAAAATTTGACACGCGAATAATGCAACCTAACATGCAAACTATATGTCATGCGACGACGTGACCTAATTCTGATGACGGGCAAATGATTTATTTTTGGTGTTTTCTAATGAAATTCGGAATAAAAATATGCCTAAATTAACGTGCAACCTATGATGACTTAACATATCCTAACATGACTTATTTTTGGGATTTTTGTTAAAATTCGAAATAATAAATTACCTAAATTAAGAATGCAATCTATCCTAATCTACCATAAAACAATTCATTTTTTTTGGGATTTTCATGAAAATTCGGAATTAAAAAAATAACCTAAATAATCTATTAAGATTAGAAAATTACTTAATTTAAACTAGGAAATAGATTATCTCAAGTCCTAATCTAAATTAAATAATTACTCTATCGTCTAGATATATTTAGGATTCCTAAACATGCAAAATTCAAATTCAAATCCTAACTGATATTTTTTGAATTTTCTTTTTTATTTGAAAAGGGAAAGACAATTTAAACAAAGATGGCATCCACATTTAAAACAACCACGCGATCCACAAGATTCGTTTCAAACTCGGATTAGGCACAAAAATCGAACTATCAGTCATATCTATAGGGTCATAGATACTGACAGAAAGTCGATCATTCAAATTTGGAAAGCAGATAAAAATCATTATCGTACCCAAGTGATTATGGATAGGATAATGGTTTTCCGTATCGCCGCGTATCGTACCTTAGGGATAAGGTAGGATAGACGTCCAGATACGTTGCTAAATTAGGAAAGTTTCCTAATTTTGAATATTTTAAAAATATTGCGGATATCAGATAATCATCCTAATATATCTAATATTCTGCACGATATTCATGAAATATTCAAACACACAAATTAGTAAATTAAATATTCTGAAAAATATCAGATAATATCTAATTACCTAATTTGCAGATAATTCCCAAATTCGAACTTGCGGATCGGGATGAACGGCGAACGGTGGACCGGCGGCGCGGTGTCGGGAGCGACGGCAGCAGCAGCGTCGGCGTGAGGCGGCAACGGCGGGCGCGGGAGCGGGCGCAGCAACGGGCGCGGCAGCGGGCGCGTCGCGCGATGTCTTCCTCCTCTCTCTCTCTTTCTCACTCTCACACTCTAAAAATTTTCTGATCTGAAAATTGTGTGTCCCCCCTAAAATTCTGACCTAATGAATGTATATATAGTATTAATCTAGGTCAATTAGATGGGCTTTCTAGTCCTAATGGGCCTAGGCTTGGGCTTTAATTTAAATGGGCTGAATTAATTAATGATAATGGGCTGAATTAATTAATAACAATGGGTTGAATTAAGTTCAAATTAAAACAACCGAGCCCGTTTGACTTATAATTCCCGGCCTTTGCATTTCAAGCGAGCCGAGTTCCATCTGATGAAATTTAAGCTCGTTCATTCACCGCCGGTCCGATGCAAAAAATGCAATGAATTTAAACTATATGTTATGCAATTTAAATATTTTTGTTTAGGGGTTAAAAATTTAATCCCTAATTTTCTATGCAAATTACACTAAATGATGCGCCAAAATTTAGGTGTCAACAGAAACAAACTGGATGACAAAGGAAAAGTCACAAGAAATAAAGCAAAGCTTGTAGCAAAAGGCTACTCACAAGAAGAAGGCATAGATTATGACGAAACTTATACATCAGTTGCCAGGTTAGAAGCCATTAGGCTACTTTTAGCTTATGCTTATTTTCATGGCCTTAAATTGTTTCATATGGACGTGAAAAGTGCTTTCCTAAAAGGCTATATCAAAGAAGAAATATATGTGGAACAACCACCTGGTTTTGAAGAATCAAGGAAGACTGATCATGTTTACAAACTCAAAAAGGCCATTTATGGTCTAAAACAAGCACCCCGTGCTTGGTATGAGGTGTTAAATAACTTCCTTCTGTAAAATGATTTCACCAAAGGTAAGATTGATACAATTTTGTTCGTTAAGGCTCCGTTCGTTTCCGGAAAAATATTCTCCTTTTGGAAAATTTGTTCTCGGAAGTCATTTTCTTGGAAAATATTTTTTCGGAACATAATTTTTCGGTGTTGGGCGATCAATATGAAAAAGTTTCGGACAATGTTTTTCGCAGGCGGCCAGCGACCGGCAGCGGCCAGCATTCTGCGGCGACGGCAGGCGGCGGCGGCTGGCCACATTAGTGAAGAAGAAGAAGAAGAAGCTCCGGAAAATGATTTCTGCTTTTGAAGAAGCAGAAGTCATTTTCCATAAACTTAGGCTATTTTATGAGAGGGGGAAGGAAAATATTTTCTCACGGAAAACGTTTTCCACCCCCCGAACACCGGAAAATCCTGAAAATATTTTCCAGAAGAATATTTTCCGCCAAACGAACGGAGCCTAAAAGAAAATGTAAGAATTTTTACTTGTTCAAATTTACGTGGGAAAAAGCCACCAAAAACCCTAAACTTTCTCACCTGTGACACATTTACCTCGAACTTTTTTTTGTAACACCGAAAACCCCAAACTTTGCTATTTGTGACACATTTACCCCAATGCATTTAGTCTATGGGCATTTTCGTCTTTTTTGTATTTTCTTTTTTTTTCCCTTTTTTTTCCTTTCCGACGAGGGGGGCCTCGCCGGCGTCCGGCAAGGGCTGCCCTCGCCGGATCCGGCGAGGGGGGCCCTCTCCGGCATCCGGCGAGGGTCGCCCTCGCCTGGGCGAGCGAGGGCGGCCCTCGCCGGCGTCGGGCGAGGGTCGCCCTCGCCTGGGCGAGCGAGGGCGGCCCTCGCCGGCGTCGGGCGAGCGTCGCCCTCGCCTGGGCGAGCGAGGGCGGCCCTCGCCCGACCCAGGCGAGGTCGACCCTCGCCGGCGTCGGGCGAGGGTCGACCTCGCCTGGGTCGGGCGAGGGCCGCCCTCGCTCGCCCAGGCGAGGGCGACCCTCGCCGGACGCCGGCGAGGAGGCCCTCGCCGGCGTCGAGCGAGGGTCGCCCTCGCCGGCGTCGAGCGAGGGTCGCCTCGCCCGGCGTGGCGAGGGCCGCCCTCGCCCGGCGTCGGCGAGGGCCGCCCTCGCCCGCCCAGGCGAGGGCCGCCTCGCCCGCCCAGGCGAGAGCCGCCCTCGCCCGACGCCGGCGAGGGTCTCCCTCGCCAGATCGGGCGAGGGCCGCCCTCGCTCGCCCAGGCGAGGGCGACGCTCGCCGACGCCGGCGAGGGCCGCCCTCGCTCGCCCAGGCGAGGGCGACGCTCGCCGACGCCGGCGAGGGCCGCCCTCGCCCGACGCCGGCGAGGGCCCCCCTCGCCGGATCCGGCGAGGGCAGCCCTCGCCGGACGCCGGCGAGGCCCCCCTCGCCGGAAAGAAAAAAAAAGGAAAAGAAAAAGAAAATGTAAAAAAGACGAAAATGCCCATGGACTAAATGCATTTGGGTAAATGTGTCACAAATAGCAAAGTTTGGGGTTTTTGATGTCACAAAAAAAAGTTCGGGGTAAATGTGTCACAGGTGGAAAAGTTTGGGGTTTTTGGTGGCTTTTTTCCAATTTACGTTGATGATATTATTTTTGGATTCTCTAACGAACTGCTTTGCAAAGAATTCTCTAATAATATGCAGAATGAGTTCGAGATGAGTATGATGAGTGAATTGACATTCTTTCTTGGACTATAAGTGAAACAAACTAAGGATGGAACCTTCATTTGCCAAGAAAAATATGCAAAGGAGATTGTCAAGAAGTTTGGATTGTCAAACTGCAAGAAAACAGATATTCCTATGTCTCATTCATCTAAACTGGACAAAGATGAAAATGGTAAAAAGGTTGATCAGAAGGTGTATAGAAGCATGATAGGATCTTTGTTATATCTTACTGCATCTCGACTTGACATATTGTTTAGTATCTGTATGTGTGCAAGATTTTAATCTGACCCAAAGGAATCACATCTCTCTGCAGTTAAAGGATAATAAAATACATTGGAACTTATCCAATGTTAAGTCTTTGGTATTCCAAAGAATCAGATTTTACTCTTATTGGTTATTCCGATGCTAATTTAGCTGGCTGTAAAGTGGACAGGAAAAGTACTACATGAACATATCAATTACTTGAAAATATGTTGGTGTCCTGGTATTCAAAGAAACAAAGCACAGTTGCACTTTCTACAATAGAAGCAAAATATGTGGCCTTGGGAAGTTATTGTGCACAGATTCTGTAGATGAAACAATAGTTGCGAGACCTTGTTATTGAAGATTCAAGTGTTGCAATCAAATGTGACAACACAAGTGCTATCAATTTGACCAAGAACCTAATTCTTCATTCACAAGCTAAGTACATTGAAATCAAGCATTACTTTATTAGAGACCATGTTTATAATGATGATGTGAATATTCAATTTATTGATTCTAAGAATTAATTAGCTGATATATTCACAAAATCTCTTGATAAGTCTTCATTTGAATATATTAGAAATAAACTATGCATTACTTACCTATCTTCTTGAAGTATTTGTTAGACAGGATTTTTTTCAGACTCGAATAATCTCCGTCCGAATGTCCATTTCAGACTCAAATGAAAGGTACATCCTTAATTCAAATTTTGGCGGGTATATTTTTGGCATTTCTGGTAGGATATTTTGGTACATGTTATTTTTTGGAAGCAAATCAGGTATGTCTTCTAATTTATCTGTTTGATTGAGTGTGCTTGAAATATTTCTCTCTATTTCCAAAATCCCTAAATAATAGGATCACATCTTAAAACTTCTAAAAGAGGTTTTCCTTTCTAAAAACTGTCTTCTTCTTTTTATAAAACCCTAATAGTACCAACCCATTCACTCCCGATCATCTCGACCTTCAGAGTCTGCTTCTCCTCCTTCTCCAAGAACAAATCTTTTTGCCTCTGTGAATCACAATGCCTTACAAGATAAGATCAACAAGAATCCTTAATAGAGACACAAAGACGTTAGAGAAATCAGAGTTCATAGAGATTTTTGATTCATCAAACACAGAATCAGACCACCACCAAGATCCTTCAGAAGTGACACCACAAGAACCACAACCATCATCTCCACCAAAAACTACGGGTAAAACTGATTTTCATTTTAGTAATATCAAACTTGCATGGAAAGCATACGAAAGGTTGAAACGCAGCAATGCTTCTGCATCAGTTCTTCGTCGGTGTCTGAAAGACAACGACTTTCACACTGAAGAAAGTCTTGTGCGAAGTTATTCTCAATTTTCCTCTAGAACCGATCATGATCAGGCTAGTACTACTCAAAAGGAGACCATTTCCAGGAAGGGAAAAGAGAAAGTAAAGGAACTATCCACTCTCTCTCAAAAGAAATCTGTTCGTATAAGCCCTAAATTTACAAGTGGGTTTAAATTTACGATTCCTGATGATGATGCTAGATTATTTCATAACTTTGAGATGAAGGTTGGAATTGCATCTGGTGTACAAGGTAATGGCAGTTTATTCAAATATACAGAGCACAATGTATATTATCAGTTGCTACTTGCTGGAGGGATTATGAATCATCGTAGTGTGGATTTCGACTATTTGGATAAGGCTGGCATTTCTGTGAAACATCTTTTTGAAAGATTGGGCATTTATGAATTCTGTTTGCAATTTGCACATGTATATGCAGAACTAACTGCTTACTTTTACTCAAATCTATCTATTCTGTCCACAAATTGGCTTCAATTTACTGTTGGTGATAAAAAGTATGATTTGAAAGTGGAAGTTCCGGCTCTGATTATTGGAGTGAAAAATTACAAGTTCATTCCATTTGAAGTGAGCTTAGAAGATGCTTCCAAAGCAACTTCAGAAAATCAGAATTTTGCTAGAGGCTCTAAACACCATATCTTATATTCTGATCTGACCAGAAGGACCGTGATCTTGCATAAGATCATTATTAATTGCTTAAGACCTAAAGTTGCTTTCAAGACTGACTTTTCTAAGTCTGAAATCAAACTTATCTGGGCTATTCTTAATGGAAAGCTTTTCTCTCTTCCTCACATCATTATTTTTCACATATACAGAACTCTCTAGAAGGACAAGGGACAATTTCCTTATGGTGCACTCATCATTAGAATCTTTACCTTTTTAAACATTCCTATTCCTGATGATTTATACAAAACCTCTATTCCTTTGATGTTTGTTAGAGAAAAGATGCTTACCAAGATGAATCTTAAGCAATTCGATGATAGAAAGGAAAGAGCAAGTACAAACAAAGGAAAGAGTGTTCAGTAGTAAGAAGCAAAACCTGTTGGCAGGAAAACTGACCAAGACAAAGAAGAAAGAAAAAGAGCAGTAAAAGAAAAAGCAAAAAAGGAGACCATGTCTTCATGTTCATTAAGGGTGTATAGCAAGAAGAGAAAAATTCTTCTCCGAGATGAAGATGATGAATCAGAACACCTTGAAACATGACAGAATGTTGGTCCAGAACATGTTTCAGCACCTGCTGAGAAGGTTTCTGCACCAGTATCTGGAGACTCACATCTGCAGCAACAGGATAATGTTCCACAAAGGACAGATGTAAGTCAATCTCCACTTAATCCTAAAGAGACTTTGAATAAAAATACTACTGCAGGATAGACAAATTTTCAAGGGGAGATTCCAACAGAGACGGGGGATGATTTTGAGAAGAATGCACCGGATAATGTTCAGGGACAGACCTCAGACAATATGACCATTCTAACCCTTTTGCTAGAAATAAAAGAGAAACAAGCTGCACTTGAAGAAGACGTGAAAAATCTTTAGAAAATTGTTAAAGAAAACAATCAGACTCAACGTCTTCGGGCAGAAAAAGACAAAGCAGAGATTGGGGAAGCTATTGCTCTATGTTCAACAAATATGGAGAAAGCTATGGGTCATTGTTTCATAGAGATTGAGGAAGCTGTTTCTATCCTCGAGAACTTTCAGCTTGTTCGAACCCCATCAAAGAAATAACCTACTTTTCATACCCTCTTTTTAAACCATTCTTATTTCCAAACTAGTTCTGTAATTTTTTTAACGTTTGCCTTTGTTAGACTGTTTGGATGGTTTATATCAATGCATTATTCTGCTTATTATTGATTTATTCTTTTTGCTGATGACAAAGAGGGGGAGAGATTATATAGATATTGTCGTACTAACATTCCAATATGCAGGTTATACTCAAAGGAAGAGAAATACATAGATCTTAAGAGTTTGCACATTTATTTTTTATCTGTGTTTCATGCACTTAATATGATTATTTTCTTCAAATTTATTTGACAATAATTGAATCTACATGGAAGTTTTGTCACCATCAAAAAATGGGAGATTGTTGAGGAAAACTCCTAATGAATTTTGAAGCTGACAAAACTTTCTATGTTTATCTTGTGAATCTGACATGTATTCCATTCCAGGTTAATATATTCTAGAAGTTCATAAGGAAATATTAGACTTTATAATATCTCAGAACCAAAAGTTCAAACTCAGAATGAGAAGTTCAGACTTTACCATAAAAGTCATTCAGACTCTTTTTAAGTCTTCAAAGAACTTCAGACCTTATGAGAAATAGGTTCATATCTTATTAAAAGAATCCCACTAATCTAAATTCTAAAAGAAATGCAGATGCAGAAATTATGCAGATGCAAACGCAGAAGTTTTTTAGACGCAGAAGCAAAACTCATTCAGAATGAAACACAACAGCTAGTAATCTGGCATGGATTTCACAAAAGGAAAGTTTTGATTATCTCAATCTAAAGTTATAATTGATTGACAATCAAATATTATGACAAGTATGCGTTATAACTGATAAAACTCTATTTATGGAAACCAAGATTCTGATTGTATGGGCGACCAGAATCGGCGGGATTCAGATTTTGTCAACCAATGGCTACTGAATCCATTTTATACAAATCTATCCAAGATGAAGATTGGAAGATGATCTTATGAAGACTGTCTGATGGCTAGTTTGGAAGTGGAGGAGTATAAAAGGAGATCTACGAGAAGCAGAAGGTTAAGAACGAAATCGAGAATCAACAAGTCCAAAGTCTGAGTAGACTCCGATCCTTTCTCTTGTCTTTCTTGAGCTAAACATTAAGATCTTGAGAGATACTTTGTAAGAGTGATTGTGTAAGATAGAGAGTCCTATCATACACAAGAGTGCTATCACTCGGAATCTGTAATTTCTCTTGATTACATAGTGAAATCCATCCAGTAGGCTGTCAGCGTGGAAGAGTGGATATAGGCTTGCTATAAGCCGAACCACTATAAAATTGTGTGCAGTTTTCCTATATCTTATTTCTTACTTTACATACTACACATCAAGAGCACCGTCTATATAAATTATTTTGAATATGAATTTTATTCAAACTCTACTGTAATTTATCATTTCCGCTATAAAATTGATCAAAATTGTTTAAATCACCTGATCACACACCCTCTAGGTGATCCTTGCTAGCCACATCACTAGATAAGTGTCCTGTAGTAAGAGAAGTGATTATGAACCCTATAGACCATCCCCATTGGGGTGGTGGAGATACTACTCTGAAAGAGTTAGAATTCTAATCTTGTGTCAGGACATACGGGCCAAGGGACAGTCTCAAGGATAAAGTAACCTTGTACTGATTGTTCTCTAAATGTAAGTTTTCTTCTTCCGCATGTAGAAAAGGAATAAATAAATCAATTAAATTCTAATGTTAGATTGGCTAAGCTAAGGAAAATGAAAAAAGAAATAGCATTGAAATCTATTTTTATTGACCAAGTTTGAAGTACCATTTGTACAAATAACTTCCCCCATAGGTGATATGGGACAAGAGATATCAAGTTCGAAGTACCATTTTCTCAACTAGTCCTGGCTTGGGTTGTCACACTCTCCACCCCTTACGTTCACAATGTCGGCTCTGATACCACCTGTAACGTCTCGAGAGCGCGGCTTGGCTTGGCTTGGGCTGTCACACTCTCCACCCCTTACGGGCACAGCGTCAGCTTCGATACCACCTGTAACATCTCGGATCTACACTGTGTAATATTGTCTATTTTGAGCCCACTGATCCTCACAATTTTAAAACGCGTTACACAGATATAGAGCCACAAGTCTTATAAGCTAGTCCGGAACTTCTCCCCTAGGCGATATGGGACAAAAGAGGTACCCTTCTTTACACGCGTCCAAAGTAGTGGCGCGGACGCATTGCCATCCTTCCTCCCTGTGCTCTGCCGCTTGGCTTGGGTTGTCACAGAGAGAGAGAGAGAGAGAGAGAGAAGGCGCAAGTGGTGAGCGACAAGGGAACGAAAGTTCAAAGCTTCGCCACCGGTACACACGCTCCGCGTCTTCGATGGAGTGCCGGGATCAGTTGGCGTGGGAGAGACTTCATTTGTTCAAAGAACCGGAGAGGACTTTCTCGCTCGCTCGTACGTTTGAATCGTCAAACCTGTCTGCTGAGAGCTCAGCTCGAGCTGGGTCTATACGCGACAGAGACGTGTCTGAACTCGTAGACGTGGATTTGAAGTTTCAGAACGCCGTTGCGCGTTGATCGGTGGAACGAAGATTCTGCCAATCTACATTTGCTGACGTAAACGCAATCTTACATGGCTGCTGCATGTACATACTAATTCTTTATTTCCTCGAAAACTTCTCTTCGTCAGCTCTGCCCTTTTTTCTCAGTGCAGAAAGCGACGAGCATCGGGGATGGTTCATGAGGGCCAAGTTTATGATATTATAATTTATTACTTCTCTACGGACTGTTCTCAATTGATTGCCCTTTGACCTCTGTCTTTCTCTATGCCAAAGCTTATAAAAAAAAAATTCACTGCATGTCTAGTAACTTTCTAAACTTAAAGGCAAAGTTTCATCAGACAGTTTTGAATGACGTGGTAAGTAACCTATATAGATTTTAGTTAGTTGAAAGGAAGTAAAATTCCCATATGGATTAGTAACTTTCTCTACCGTAAAAATGAATTTCCTCTACATCGATTAGTGTTTTTCAAATATAAGTTCAAACTTGTCGGTAGCAAATTTGGAGCTCTAAAATTATCGATAGAAGATAGTAGGTCTTAAATGTAGTCCTTTAACTTTTCAGAGAGAGAGAGAGAGAGAGAGAGAGAGAGTGTGCGCACAATTTGTTATATATAAGAAAGTTCAAGTTTTCACATTAATTGGTAACATTCATTATAAAAAAAGGAAGATGACAGTAACTCTTATATGTGATCAGAAACATTTTTTTAAAAAAATTGGTCATTTTAATAAGTTTCAGAGATAAATACCGGTAATTTATTGAAATAATCCATACTTTTGAAACAATCTTTTGAATGTTGGAACATGAACTCAAAAAGGTCGGTAATTTCATATTATATTTGGTTCCTTTAACACGCTGATAAGCTATGCCAATAAATGCCGGTAAATTATGGTTACAGCTTACAATTCACGTACATAATCTTGTTCCATGTACCATGAGAATTATAAGACTTGCCAAAAATATAACCATGGAATATAGTGCAATGGTGATGGTCACACTAGTTGGTGAAGATATAACTCCCTATATAAATGCTGTGACACACTCTATTCTTGGAGGATACATCAAGCCAACCTATCGATACCTCTAGACCTTTGAGAATGTCCGTGACGATACACATTTACATGTAAACTCAAACATTGACCGCACGGCCCACACAAAGCATGTCAAGGCTCAAAATGTGCTCCAAGTGAATCAAGGAAGAGTCCAGACCTCCCATGAAACCCAACAATCTTTTTACCGGTTGATGGAAAAGAAAAGTACTTCCCATCTTCAACACCAAATGGCCCATAAGTTCTTTCGTTGCTCTGAAATGCGAGGGAGCGAACAATATTATACCCGGAATAATCTCCAAAGTAACCCGAAAATGAAGTCAAGTACTCTCGAGGATAATCGAGTTTAATCTGCAAAATCAGAAACACAAACATATTTAATCCCAACCCCTCAACCGTAGAATCTTGAAAATCAGCATGAATAGAACACTTGGGTTGATAGGCTGTATTTTGTTAGACAAAAAATGTAATAGCTAAATAGATAGCACCGCCGATCAATCCTCGACCACTTGAAACCGAACCTTACCAACAACACAGAAGTTGCACGTTTATGAGATTAAGTAAATGTCTGAAGGCCATACCTCGAGTGTTAGATGTCCTCCATCTCCACCATGTTTAGGGCCCTGAACCACAAAACCATTCTTGTCATACTCAACAGTAATGGAATCAATAGCTGATCCACCTTTTACAACTATTACTCTCACACCCGTGCTCTCTCCATCGTCCCAAGGACTGGCACCTTGACCTCCATATGGCCCAATGGATTTCCAAAAACGAAGATCGGAAATTGGCTCGGAGTAGACTCCCAGCGCATCAAGCTTTTCACCAGACCTACCGTGAAAGCCGATTATCTTGCTGCATGACAATGCACATCTAAAGAACCTTCCTTCTTCCTTACCAATGGGCCCATGCCTTCTTATATTGCTTTCGAACGTGAGCGATTGGATAACTGGAGAATCATGTCCAATATAACCCGACACTGAGGTCAAGAACTCACGAGGGTAGTCCAAGTTAACCTGCAGAATTAGCAAGTATTTACTGAATTTAACTGTCATATTGATGTATATCTATATCTTAGATAGACTACATTGGCCTAAGCAAACACCGTATCCACATACAACCTAGAAGTCGATAGTAGACCCAAGAATTTCTAAACCTAATGTATGGATGGACTACTATTCTTTCATCATACTTTTGGGGTCAACAATCGATAACGATAGGTCTTTAGGTTCTTCCGCGCACTTTGCTAATTCGCTTCGTTAGCAATGAAAAAAAAAACTTATTTTACTAGGTTACTCTTATGAGGTCATCTCGCATAAAGCAAGTTAATTGACCTCTGCGTAATGTACAAATTAAAACGTAAGGGAAGAAATTTAATAATCAAAAGACAACTTCAATCATTCAGTATGTTTGGATGGCTTTCATTTCCCTCGAGATGCTTCCCACAACCCATACTTTTTATACAGGTTACTATCACTCAAAGTTTACTTTGATAAAACTTTTTCAAGTTTATTAGAAAACTAATACTTAATATAATGGTGGCACAAGGTGGTGGTCGGTGCCTAGACCTTCGCCGTACCTTACCGCACCGCATAATAACATTCCTCCTAAAGTAGCCATTAATATGAATAAGAGAAAGTCTGTTATAGCCATTTCCGTACGTTCAATGTACTCTACGGATAGAGAAATACATAGAGCTAAACAAAGAGGATAAAAAATTGAAATATTCGTTGGAAGTGTTCGTCCGGATATTCACTGAAAAGATAATCATAGATTCTTCTCTTCATCGGAATAATAAGTCAGTTATGCTCGTTACTAAACTTGTTGAAGAAATGAAACATAACCAAGATCTATCTTTTTTATCAGAGATTGAACAATCATCAGAAGAAGAATTAGGCCAAAAATTAAGACATAGATTGCAAAAATAAAACTTCATTGAAGAAGCAAATCAAAGGCTTTCATAAAAATTCTCGTAGAGTCGAGAATGAGATTTGTGTTTGAGAGAGAGGATTAATGGTAACATGAATGGAAAATACGCAATAAACTCACCATATGGATATCTCCGTTGCCACAGTGGCCATGTGTAGAGGACCAAATTGATTTGCCATTATCGTCATACTCAAAGGAGATGCAGGTGACAACGTTTTCCAAGGTCGTCTCTATTTTCCTTACACCATTAAATTTTCCATCGTCCCAAGGGTGTCCACCTTGGCCTCCAAATGGTCCGCTACACTTGATCGGATAGAGATGAGATACTGGTTCGAAATATGCTCCAAGAGATTGAAGATGGGAACCAGAACTCCCATAAAATCCAATGATCTTTCCACCAGTTGCTGGAAATGAAAACTTCCTTCCGGTTTTGGTGCCGAATGGTCCGTATGTTCTTTTATTACTTTGAAATGTGAGTGAGTGGATGATAGTAGAACCCAAATCATTCACAATATATCCCGAAACTGAAGTTAGATATTCAGTCAACCAGTCTAGAGTTATCTGTAACAACCATATAAAGAGTAAGAAAATTTAATGCAACAAGTCCAGAAACAAAAAGCATGATAGATGAGAATGACTGGTGCATGATCCACTTTCTTGATGATTGAGATGATGATGCATGATCAGAAAAATAGTAGATTATCTTGCCTACTTCAACATCACATCAACATATATTAGATAAAAAAAAAGATAAAAGATAATCCAGATTACAAAACAGAATTAATGAAAAATAATTTCATCATTATGAATATGTTTAGGGATAAAGTGTTGTTGATAAAGAATGGGTTTTCCATTGACTAAAACGATGGAAACAAAATTGTGTTCCAAATCATTGATTTCCAAGAAACAATCGCACTACTGTATGTGCAAACCGTATCTCTTGGGTAAGTCATTGTTGGTGCTCTTTGTCAGGAAAAGAACTCATCGTTTGAACAACTATACCCAGAGAGAATAACTAGATTTTGCCCTGGAGACGAAAATCTATCTGCAGAAAGTCCACAGAATTCGCTCTCCCTTGTCAACCGTTTTAAAGTACTTGCCTCCAGTTGATGGTGTCATACCTAACTTACAAGGTTAACAGTTTATCATTTCCATATAGACACCGTCTTCAGCAATGGCATGAGAAGCTGAATCGTTGAAAATAGAAAGGGTTATGTTTATTGGACAGTGAGTTCCTACTAGAGTACTGTACCATATTTATTTTGCCACCATCACTTGCACCGTGTCCAAAAGAACGACCCTCCGCATAGGTAATATTAATAGATTCAATTGCAGATCCAGAGACTACAACAATTTGTCTCACATCTGTATGCTTGCCATCATCCCACCGGTTTTCCCCATGTCCAAATGGCCCTACAACTTCGAAGGGATATGGATGAGAGACAGGTCCAAAATAAGCTCCAATAGAATCCAGATAGGAGCCACAATTTCCATGAAAACCAATGATCTTTCCATCAACTGGGGGAAATCTGAAAAACTTCCCTTTCTCATTGCCAAATGGCCCATATGACCTCTTATTGCTGTGGAAGATAACAGAGTTGATGACACGATAAGAATCTTCTGTAATGTAGCCTGACACTGAATTCAAGTATTCATTTGGGTAATCTAAGAATACCTGCAATTATTGCAGAAGAGCAAAGTGAGTATCAATCACCCTTGAAGAATGAATGTTTCTATGCTCTCTAGATGCATTATTTAGGTTTTATTGTAACAAAAGATGTTTAATTCCTGGAAGGACTGGAGTACTAGTTAGAGGCTATGTCAACGTTTACTTGTATTCCTTCGCTTATCATGGAGCACAGTTTTGCGTTTTTCACTGGTCTTATATCCTAACCATTCAACTCCATCTAGAACCCCCAATGCTTTGCTCCATAACCAAATGGCATTCTTGACGATGACAAGCACCGAAGCAATCTCGGATTAGATGTAACATCAGAGTAAGTAGATGATGCTAGTGCAATTATTTTTCTTTTTTATTTTTGGCACCCTAAAGACAAATATCAGGAAAGTGCACCAAAACCATCAAGATATTGGGAGCTGATCAAGCATCATGGAAGTACCCAATTGATTTGTTCGAGCAAGTCCATCTTCTATGACTCAGTGACACCACTGTTTCTCAACCGCCATTCCATAAACGAACAGTAGCCAATATTTTCATGGAGAATAGCGTAACCATATGTAAATATTGCAAATCAACAAAGCGAACCGTAAGCTAAAGGACTCACCGCCCATGCTTGGCCTCCCCAAGATCCACCATGTCTTGGCGAGGACACCAAACACCCATTCTGATCATAGTCAATAGTAATGGACTCGATCACTGAGCTAACAACGATTGTTATTTTTCTTATGTCATTGTATGATCGATCATCATAAGAACTTCCACCATTGCCTCCAAATGGCCCCACAGAGGCATGAAGCGAGGAGAATGGATCTAAAGGCTTTCCATTTGAATCAAGATGAGGATCTCTTACCAACTTCTCCAATATCTCATGCCACTGATTTTTCTTCCTAGAAAGAAGGGAACCGAATCTCTGAAGAACCATTGGCAGACCACCTGCATAGTGGACAAGACTCTTGGACAACTCTTCATACCCTTCTTTAGGTTGGTCTTTGCTGAAGGCGTGGCGACACAGGAGTTGGAGTGACTCTTTAGAACCCAGTCCAGGGAGCATGTACTTATCATCTACTTTGAGATCTTCCAGAAGCCGTTCTTCTCTTGTAGTTATCAAGATTCTACTCCCATTTTGGAACCATTCTCGATCCCCAGCACCAAAATACTCAATTTGGTCCTTCTTAGTGATGTTATCGAGAACTAGAAGGATCCTTTTTCGACGGAGTATATTTTTTATATCATTGACGTTGCTGTTAAAATCATAAATTTCTAGATCTTGTACCTGCAGAACATCATGGAGAAGTCTCTTCTGAAGAAGTAAAACAGTACCTTGGTCTGCATCTCCAATATTTTCAAGTAAGCTAACAACGCCTTCAAATTCCCTATAAAGGCGATCACAAACGACTTTGGCCACAGTTGTCTTACCAATTCCTTTTATTCCCCATATTCCAACAACACGGACACCATCCTCTGACCCAATTTTCAGCAATGATATCACATCGTCTACCAAGGAATCTACTCCAATAGCATAGGGGGAGCTTGTTCTGGGAATAACATTCAAGAGACGTCCTACAATTTGCTCGATGAAAAGCGATTGATCCCTGCAGTTGTATGTGAAGAACAAGTTCAAATATGACTAACGACAGACTGGAGACGCCATCGGCATATAAGCAAGAAACGCATGAACTAAATTCAATCAGCAATAGAGTTCAAATCGAGCACCAATATGAGCTTTTGCGGCGAGTGACTGATACGACTAAGAAGAAGATAAGTTTCTTGCAGAAGACGGTGCATTACCCATTAGCATCATTATTCAAATGAAATCCCGATAGATTCCCGGTTTCTTTAAGCGAATCCCTCCACTTCTGCACCAGCAAATCGTCAGTCTGGGTGGCCAAACACCTTCCGAAACCATCCCCGAATCGCCCGCTCTGTTTCCGAACGTCCCCTGGCTCAACATCGTAGAAGATGGGCAGAACCACGTGATCCTGTCCGAACCTCCTGTGGCACTCCAGGATCTCCACCAGCTCGTTCAAGCACCATTTTGAGTCCGCGTAGTTGGTGGTGAACACGAGGAGAGAAACCGTAGAATGGCGAATCGCGTCGAGTAGCTTGGACTCGATGAGATTCCCGGTCTCCACCTTGTCATTGTCCTTGAAGCAGTAGATCCCCGCCCGCTTCAGCTCGCGGAAGAGGTGGGCACCGAAGGTCTTCCTTATGTCGTCGCCCCTGAAGCTCACGAACACGTCGTGCTTCCACCGATGAACCGAAGAGGAAGAAGATGGAACGAGTCCCTCCATCTCTTCGATCCCCGTGAGGATAATCCGCGATTGAGAGAGAGACCAAGAAGAAGCTCGAAACCTTTCCTCGCAGGCGGAGCGCACAAATGAGAGAGAGAGAGACAGAGAGAGACAGAGAGAGAGAGAGAGAAGGCGCAAGTGGTGAGCGAGAAGGGAACGAAAGTTCAAAGCTTCGCCACCGGTACAAACGCTCGGCGTCTTCTATGGAGTGTCGCGACCAGCTGGCGTGGGAGAGACTTCATTTGTTCAAAGAACTGGAGAGAACTTTCTCGCTCGTGGGTTTGAATCGTCAAACAAGACCATTCACCGATGTCGGCTGAGAGCTCAGCTCGAGCTGGGTCTCTACGCGACAGAGACGTGTCTGAACTCGCGGACGAGGATTTGAAGCTTCAGAACGCCGTCGCTCGTTGATCGGTGGAAAGGAGATTCTACGAATCTGTCGAACGTTTGCTGACGTAAACGCATTCTTACATGGCTGCTGCATGTGAATGCTAATTCTTTATTTCCTCGAAAACTTCTCTTCTCCTGATCTCTTTTCACTTTTCATGATAAATGACATCACAAAAAACTCTAAATTTATATATTTATAATAATTTTATTTTAAATTAATATTTTAATCATAAAAAATCTTAAATTAGTATATTTATGACAAATTTAACTTCAGTTTATTTTCATTTGTCACAAGTATATCAGTTTGTGATTTTTTTGCATTAATCCAATTTAACGGAAACTAATGGAGGGTAAATTTGTCACAAACATACCAGTTTTGAGTTTTTTATTATCAAAAAATTAATTTTGGGTAAAATTGTCACAAGTATATCAGTTTGAAATTTTTTGTGGTCAAAAAATTAACTTATAATAAATTTGTCATAGGTGTATAAGTTTAGAGTTTTTCGTCATATTATCTCTTTTCAAAAAGATACTTATAAAAAAATCCTTTGCATGTTCTTTTTTTTTGTCAGAAAAAATCCTCTGCATGTTTAGCCACTTTTTAAACTTGAAAAAGTTGGGAACCAAAAAAAACAAACTTAAAAAGGCATTTTTCAATTAAAAAAAAAAGAAAATCAAAAGAGCAAAATTTCATTAGCTAGTTTTTAATGAGAAAATGACACAAATAATCATTGAATTTTAACCGAATATGCAATGTGGTCCATGAACTATTAATTTGTTCAATGTGATCCACCAACTTTACCTCATGCGCCAAGTTTTAATTTTTTAATGTGGTCTATGAACTTTTCGTACATGTCCAAATTTTAAGGTCCAAAATTTAGGGACTATTTATGTCATTATTCCTTTTGAATGTTTAAATGAGATGTGTAAATTATATAGAGTTTAGTAAGTTGTAAGTAAGTAAATTTCCCATATCGATCAGTAACCTTCTCTTTCGTAGTATTGAATTTCCTCTCCATTGATCAATGATTATCAAATATAAGTGCAAAATTATTGAAAGTTATCGCGACCTAAAGTTTTTCCTCTCAGGCTAATGGATTATTAGGACTAAACCTAACTCGGGCCCTCCCAAGCCCTACCAATTCGCAACTTAGGGTTTAAGTTTTTAACATGCAAACGTTTTCATGCTCGGAGTCGCCACTAATCTATTTGTGGTAGGTCGATTAGAAACCTAAATAAAACATAGGGAGATATGTTTTATTTCTACGAACCAGAGATTCTAAGCCCGGGGACTTGATTACGCTAGATCTAGTCTAACGCCCTTTCGGTACCTTTTCTTTTCAAAAATGTTTTGGCAAGCAATTTGGATCCATTTTAACTTAATCACTAACATGTGAAGTGTTCATGCGGGTGCGCAAACCACCAATTTAACACCCAATAATCAAAACATTAAATAAATTGCAAGATTGGGAGAATTACTTACCTCGAAGCAACGTAAGCATCTGCATGGTTAGCTAGAAAATCACATCAACCATCCTAATATGATTTCTAATTAACAAGGAATTCACTCAATTTTTGGATTTTCGCTTATTTAAATGAAAACTAACCTATATGTAATGACGTGCAAAAATGACATGCAAGTAATGCAACCTAGCATGCAAACTATATGTCATGCGACGACGTGACCTAATTCTAATGACGGGCAAATGATTTATTTTTGGTATTTTCTGGTGAAATTCGGAATAAAAATATGCCTAAATTAACATGCAACCTATGATGACTTAACATATCCTAACATGACTTATTTTTGAGGTTTTTGTTAAAATTCGAAATAATAAATTACCTAAATTAAGAATGCAATCTATCCTAATCTACCATAAAACAATTCATTCTTTTTTGGGATTTTCATGAAAATTCGGAAAAAAAATAACCTAAATAATCTATTAAGATTAGAAAATTACTTAATTTAAACTAGGAAATAGATTATCTCAAGTCCTAATTTAAATTAAATAATTACTCTATCATCTAGGTATATTTAGGATTCCTAAACATGCAAAACTCAAATTCAAATCCTAACTGATATTTTTTGAATTTTCTTTTTTATTTGAAAAGGGAAAGACAATTTAAACAAAGATGGCATCCACATTTAAAACAACCACGCGATCCACAAGATTCGTTTCAAACTCGGATTAGGCACAAAAATCGAACTATCAGTCATATCTATAGGGTCATAGATATTGACGGAAAGTCGATCATTCAAATTTGGAAAGCAGATAAAAATCATTATCGTACCCAAGTGATTATGGATAGGATAATGATTTTCCGTATCGCCACGTATCATACCTTAGGGATAAGGTCGGATAGTTGTCCAGATACGTTGCTGAATTAGGAAAGATTCCTAATTTTGAATATTTTCAAATATTGCGAACAAGGCAAACATTATCCTAAGATATCTAGCAATCCACGCAATATTCACAGAATATTCAAACATCCAAAAATTAAGAAACGAAATATTCTAAAAATATTGGATAATGTTCAATTACCTAATTTGCGGATAATTTCCAAATTCGAACTTGCGGATCGGGATGAGCGGCAAACGGTGGATTCGGCGGCGCGGTGTCGGGATGACGGCGGCTCGCGGTGGTGCTCGTGAGGACGCAGCTCCGGGGCAGCAGTGCCGGCGTGGCGGTGCGGCGGGAGCGGGCGCGTGAGCTGGCAGCGGCAGCGAGCGCGGGCGCGGAAGCGGGCGCGAGCGCGTGCGAGCTGGCGCGGAGCACGGCGGCGTGTGATGGCGCCGGCGGCGTGACGGCGCGGCGCGGGCGACGGCGTGCGTGGCGCGGGAGCGGGCGCGGCAGCGGCAGCGGGCGCGGCAGCGGGCGCGTCGCACGATGTCTTCCTCCTCTCTCTCTCTTTCTCACTCTCACACTCTAAAAATTTTCTGATCTGAAAATTGTGTGCCGAAACAGGATCCGACCGGAGAGCTTTGATCTCAGCGGACATTTGTTGCATCGCGATGACAAGTTGCTTGATCTGGTCTTCCACACCAATAACACGCTCTTGCAAGTCGGTTTGATCAGCCATTCTGGCTCTCGACCGTGTACAAATGGGCGATCGTGATCGGTCCGTAGCTACCTAATTTCGAAATGAAACAGGCATACATGAGTGTTAAGCAAAATCATACGCCAATCCATGACATTGGTCTAACCGCTTTGAATTGAAAGGACCTCTTTATTGAAATGGCGAAAATTTTTACACCAATTAATGACTTGAAATTAAACTGAATATAAAGACAAATGACTCAATTCCTAAATAAATTTTAAAAAACTGAAACTGAAATGAGAAAAGAACTTCGAGCTTTTTATTTAGCTTGATCTATAGACATATGGGAGGCGACTTCCTTTTTCAATTGCTCATAAGCTCGAGCTATCTTGGATGCCTTTTCTTCAGCTTCTTCGGCCTTCCTTTTGAGGCGATTGTTCTCTGAGCGATTGGCGGACTTGAGAGGCACCTTGGGTATCTTCGGGAGCAAATCCCGCGGGATTCTGTGCCTTCGAATGTACTGGGTCGTCGCGAAATAGGACTTCTGCTCTCCCTTTAGTTCTCCTTCGGGCCGAGCTATCTTTAACACACGGCACTTCCTCCACATCTTATTGAGCTGAGCTACGGTCGCTTCGTGGTCTTTATCATTATCGGCGAAGTCGACTTGGAGGAGTTCTGGTTGTAACGCTGGAGGGAGCCCTTGGAGAATCTGATACTGACGAGACACTCTGGCGGGGTAGTATTCAATTGCTCCGGTGAAACCCAATAGTGGAACCGGCCCAATACCATTACATGTAAGCCGAGCTTCCTCGACTTTGAACCAGTTAGCATGCCATTGGAAACCTTGGGGTCTAGCGTTTTTCATGAAAATGATCCATTCAGAGTAATGGTAATCGGGTGCATCCCCTTGTTTTTCTTTGTACCTTAAAACAGGATGGCTAGAATCACTAAGCTCGGATATTGTGAGTAAATCGCCACACCCTTTTATGTGAGATAAAAACCAGATTTGCAAAAGTTCGAGGGGAGCATGAAAAGTTTTGTCGACATGTTGCTTAAATTTAGTGAGGGAAATGAAAGTCTCGGCTAAAATGATGTTGATAAAATTCTTTTCAAGACAGACCTGTTGGACCAACCATGCGATTGACGGATTACATGCATTCTTACAGTAAGGAAAAATCACGAATCCGAAAAACGCTAGCAAAAAGATTCTGCCCTTTTGAAAAGATGTGGCTTGTTCAAAACACTGACTCAGGAATGAAAATGGACATGTGCCACGATTTGCTTTTAAAACTTTTCCCAATTCACCTTTTCCGACATTCAAAAATTCAGCCAATATTAAAGTAGAATCAATTCCCAAAGGTGGTGTGACTAAATCCGACTCCAATGGTTTTCCAATGAGCATGCTATATTCTTCCAACGTCGGGGTGAGCTCGTGCTTACCGAATATAAAGGTAGAGGTTTCGGGACACCAGAACTGCGCTAATGCTCGAACGAGGCCGGTACGGACTTTGACCTCCAGTAGGGGGAGCAGCCTCCCGATATGGCCCTCAACTAGCTTGCGGTTGGTCGGACTGAGTAGATTCCACCAGGCACGGAGCTTGTCCTTAGGAGCATCAAGAATCCGGATGTCTGCCCCTCCCATAGTGTATAGACCAAGACTCACGACCGACCTAATGTCACGGACCGACCAAAGAAAAAGACGAAACATAAATAAATTGCGAGATAAAGGTTCAGAAATCTTACTTTACCGGGTAGAATGATGGCAATCACATAGACATGCGCATGAAATGTGAGGTTCGATTTCTACCTAGACTCTGGCTTGCAAAATGGAGACATGAGGATTACCGAGCTAAACCAGTCATGGTGGTGGTTAGGCTGGGATTCCCCTGACTCCGGCTTAGTCAAAGAGCCGACCCGGGTTGCAAAGGGTGCAACCGTGGTAGGTATTCAATGACACCATGAAAGAACTTTCGGGACCAAGAAAGGCGACCCATACCACGCGAGTGTGGTTGGGGTGTCCGTTTTCTCAGTACCATCCTAAACCTGTGCCGCCCAGGTCCGGCAGCGGGTAGTGTGTGCGGTGTAGTGTAAATGCAAGGCATGCACAACAGGTTATATCATACAGCGCTTCGTGCATAAAATAAATCATTCATCCAAACACCTCCCTGCAAAACAAGGGTTAACAATCACGCCTCCCCTTATACCTCCCATACTGCAAAAACATTTAACACCTAAAATATTAGGGACGTACCTGGGATCCTCGCTGCCAAGCAAAAAAATATATTTTTGAAAAGAAAAACTGGCCTAAGTCCACTAAGAGTTTTAACTCAACATTCCCCAGCGGAGTCGCCAAGCTGTCGCGACCTAAAGTTTTTCCTCTCAGGCTAATGGATTATTAGGACTAAACCTAACTCGAGCCCTCCCAAGCCCTACCAATTCGCAACTTAGGGTTTAAGTTCTTAACATGCAAACGTTTTCATGCTCGGAGTCGCCACTAATCTATTTGTGGTAGGTCGATTAGAAACCTAAATAAAACATAGGGAGATATGTTTTATTTCTACGAACCAGAGATTCTAAGCCCGGGGACTTGATTACGCTAGATCTAGTCTAACGCCCTTTCGGTACCTTTTCTTTTCAAAAATGTTTTGGCAGACAGTTTGGATTCATTTTAACTTAGTCACTAACATGTGAGGTGTTCATGCGGGTGCGCAAACCACCAATTTAACACCCAGGAAAGCATTGAATAAATTGCAAGTTTGGGAAAAATTACTTACCTCGAAGCAACGTAAGCATCTGCATTGTTAGCTAGAAAATCACATCAACAACCTAATATGATTTCTAATTAATAAGGAATTCACTCAATATTTTTTGGATTTTCACTTATTTAAATGAAAGCTAATCTACATGCAATGACGTGCGAAAAATTTGACACGCGAATAATGCAACCTAACATGCAAACTATATGTCATGCGACGACGTGACCTAATTCTGATGACGGGCAAATGATTTATTTTTGGTGTTTTCTAATGAAATTCGGAATAAAAATATGCCTAAATTAACGTGCAACCTATGATGACTTAACATATCCTAACATGACTTATTTTTGGGATTTTTGTTAAAATTCGAAATAATAAATTACCTAAATTAAGAATGCAATCTATCCTAATCTACCATAAAACAATTCATTTTTTTTGGGATTTTCATGAAAATTCGAAATTAAAAAAATAACCTAAATAATCTATTAAGATTAGAAAATTACTTAATTTAAACTAGGAAATAGATTATCTCAAGTCCTAATCTAAATTAAATAATTACTCTATCGTCTAGATATATTTAGGATTCCTAAACATGCAAAATTCAAATTCAAATCCTAACTGATATTTTTTGAATTTTCTTTTTTATTTGAAAAGGGAAAGACAATTTAAACAAAGATGGCATCCACATTTAAAACAACCACGCGATCCACAAGATTCGTTTCAAACTCGGATTAGGCACAAAAATCGAACTATCAGTCATATCTATAGGGTCATAGATATTGACAGAAAGTCGATCATTCAAATTTGGAAAGCAGATAAAAATCATTATCGTACCCAAGTGATTATGGATAGGATAATGGTTTTCCGTATCGCCGCGTATCGTACCTTAGGGATAAGGTAGGATAGACGTCCAGATACGTTGCTAAATTAGGAAAGTTTCCTAATTTTGAATATTTTAAAAATATTGCGGATATCAGATAATCATCCTAATATATCTAATATTCTGCACGATATTCATGAAATATTCAAACACACAAATTAGTAAATTAAATATTCTGAAAAATATCAGATAATATCTAATTACCTAATTTGCAGATAATTCCCAAATTCGAACTTGCGGATCGGGATGAACGGCGAACGGTGGACCGGCGGCGCGGTGTCGGGAGCGACGGCAGCAGCAGCGTCGGCGTGAGGCGGCAACGGCGGGCGCGGGAGCGGGCGCGGGAGCGGGCGCAGCAACGGGCGCGGCAGCGGGCGCGTCGCGCGATGTCTTCCTCCTCTCTCTCTCTTTCTCACTCTCACACTCTAAAAATTTTCTGATCTGAAAATTGTGTGTCCCCCCTAAAATTCTGACCTAATGAATGTATATATAGTATTAATCTAGGTCAATTAGATGGGCTTTCTAGTCCTAATGGGCCTAGGCTTGGGCTTTAATTTAAATGGGCTGAATTAATTAATGATAATGGGCTGAATTAATTAATAACAATGGGTTGAATTAAGTTCAAATTAAAACAACCGAGCCCGTTTGACTTATAATTCCCGGCCTTTGCATTTCAAGCGAGCCGAGTTCCATCTGATGAAATTTAAGCTCGTTCATTCACCGCCGGTCCGATGCAAAAAATGCAATGAATTTAAACTATATGTTATGCAATTTAAATATTTTTGTTTAGGGGTTAAAAATTTAATCCCTAATTTTCTATGCAAATTACACTAAATGATGCGCCAAAATTTAGGTGTCAACAGAAACAAACTGGATGACAAAGGAAAAGTCACAAGAAATAAAGCAAAGCTTGTAGCAAAAGGCTACTCACAAGAAGAAGGCATAGATTATGACGAAACTTATACATCAGTTGCCAGGTTAGAAGCCATTAGGCTACTTTTAGCTTATGCTTATTTTCATGGCCTTAAATTGTTTCATATGGACGTGAAAAGTGCTTTCCTAAAAGGCTATATCAAAGAAGAAATATATGTGGAACAACCACCTGGTTTTGAAGAATCAAGGAAGACTGATCATGTTTACAAACTCAAAAAGGCCATTTATGGTCTAAAACAAGCACCCCGTGCTTGGTATGAGGTGTTAAATAACTTCCTTCTGTAAAATGATTTCACCAAAGGTAAGATTGATACAATTTTGTTCGTTAAGGCTCCGTTCGTTTCCGGAAAAATATTCTCCTTTTGGAAAATTTGTTCTCGGAAGTCATTTTCTTGGAAAATATTTTTTCGGAACATAATTTTTCGGTGTTGGGCGATCAATATGAAAAAGTTTCGGACAATGTTTTTCGCAGGCGGCCAGCGACCGGCAGCGGCCAGCATTCTGCGGCGACGGCAGGCGGCGGCGGCTGGCCACATTAGTGAAGAAGAAGAAGAAGAAGCTCCGGAAAATGATTTCTGCTTTTGAAGAAGCAGAAGTCATTTTCCATAAACTTAGGCTATTTTATGAGAGGGGGAAGGAAAATATTTTCTCACGGAAAACGTTTTCCACCCCCCGAACACCGGAAAATCCTGAAAATATTTTCCAGAAGAATATTTTCCGCCAAACGAACGGAGCCTAAAAGAAAATGTAAGAATTTTTACTTGTTCAAATTTACGTGGGAAAAAGCCACCAAAAACCCTAAACTTTCTCACCTGTGACACATTTACCTCGAACTTTTTTTTGTAACACCGAAAACCCCAAACTTTGCTATTTGTGACACATTTACCCCAATGCATTTAGTCTATGGGCATTTTCGTCTTTTTTGTATTTTCTTTTTTTTTCCCTTTTTTTTTCCTTTCCGGCGAGGGGGGCCTCGCCGGCGTCCGGCAAGGGCTGCCCTCGCCGGATCCGGCGAGGGGGGCCCTCTCCGGCATCCGGCGAGGGTCGCCCTCGCCTGGGCGAGCGAGGGCGGCCCTCGCCGGCGTCGGGCGAGCGTCGCCCTCGCCTGGGCGAGCGAGGGCGGCCCTCGCCCGACCCAGGCGAGGTCGACCCTCGCCGGCGTCGGGCGAGGGTCGACCTCGCCTGGGTCGGGCGAGGGCCGCCCTCGCTCGCCCAGGCGAGGGCGACCCTCGCCGGACGCCGGCGAGGGAGGCCCTCGCCGGCGTCGAGCGAGGGTCGCCCTCGCCCGGCGTCGAGCGAGGGCCGCCCTCGCCCGGCGTCGGCGAGGGCCGCCCTCGCCCGCCCAGGCGAGGGCCGCCCTCGCCCGACGCCGGCGAGGGCCGCCCTCGCTCGCCCAGGCGAGGGCGACGCTCGCCGACGCCGGCGAGGGCCGCCCTCGCCCCACGCCGGCGAGGGCCGCCCTCGCTCGCCCAGGCGAGGGCGACGCTCGCCGACGCCGGCGAGGGCCGCCCTCGCCCCACGCCGGCGAGGGCCCCCCTCGCCGGATCCGGCGAGGGCAGCCCTCGCCGGACGCCGACGAGGCCCCCCTCGCCGGAAAGAAAAAAAAAGGAAAAGAAAAAGAAAATGTAAAAAAGACGAAAATGCCCATGGACTAAATGCATTTGGGTAAATGTGTCACAAATAGCAAAGTTTGGGGTTTTTGATGTCACAAAAAAAAGTTCGGGGTAAATGTGTCACAGGTGGAAAAGTTTGGGGTTTTTGGTGGCTTTTTTCCAATTTACGTTGATGATATTATTTTTGGATCCTCTAACGAACTGCTTTGCAAAGAATTCTCTAATAATATGCAGAATGAGTTCGAGATGAGTATGATGAGTGAATTGACATTCTTTCTTGGACTATAAGTGAAACAAACTAAGGATGGAACCTTCATTTGCCAAGAAAAATATGCAAAGGAGATTGTCAAGAAGTTTGGATTGTCAAACTGCAAGAAAACAGATATTCCTATGTCTCATTCATCTAAACTGGACAAAGATGAAAATGGTAAAAAGGTTGATCAGAAGGTGTATAGAAGCATGATAGGATCTTTGTTATATCTTACTGCATCTCGACTTGACATATTGTTTAGTATCTGTATGTGTGCAAGATTTTAATCTGACCCAAAGGAATCACATCTCTCTGCAGTTAAAGGATAATAAAATACATTGGAACTTATCCAATGTTAAGTCTTTGGTATTCCAAAGAATCAGATTTTACTCTTATTGGTTATTCCGATGCTAATTTAGCTGGCTGTAAAGTGGACAGGAAAAGTACTACATGAACATATCAATTACTTGAAAATATGTTGGTGTCCTGGTATTCAAAGAAACAAAGCACAGTTGCACTTTCTACAATAGAAGCAAAATATGTGGCCTTGGGAAGTTATTGTGCACAGATTCTGTAGATGAAACAATAGTTGCGAGACCTTGTTATTGAAGATTCAAGTGTTGCAATCAAATGTGACAACACAAGTGCTATCAATTTGACCAAGAACCTAATTCTTCATTCACAAGCTAAGTACATTGAAATCAAGCATTACTTTATTAGAGACCATGTTTATAATGATGATGTGAATATTCAATTTATTGATTCTAAGAATTAATTAGCTGATATATTCACAAAATCTCTTGATAAGTCTTCATTTGAATATATTAGAAATAAACTATGCATTACTTACCTATCTTCTTGAAGTATTTGTTAGACAGGATTTTTTTCAGACTCGAATAATCTCCGTCCGAATGTCCATTTCAGACTCAAATGAAAGGTACATCCTTAATTCAAATTTTGGCGGGTATATTTTTGGCATTTCTGGTAGGATATTTTGGTACATGTTATTTTTTGGAAGCAAATCAGGTATGTCTTCTAATTTATCTGTTTGATTGAGTGTGCTTGAAATATTTCTCTCTATTTCCAAAATCCCTAAATAATAGGATCACATCTTAAAACTTCTAAAAGAGGTTTTCCTTTCTAAAAACTGTCTTCTTCTTTTTATAAAACCCTAATAGTACCAACCCATTCACTCCCGATCATCTCGACCTTCAGAGTCTGCTTCTCCTCCTTCTCCAAGAACAAATCTTTTTGCCTCTGTGAATCACAATGCCTTACAAGATAAGATCAACAAGAATCCTTAATAGAGACACAAAGACGTTAGAGAAATCAGAGTTCATAGAGATTTTTGATTCATCAAACACAGAATCAGACCACCACCAAGATCCTTCAGAAGTGACACCACAAGAACCACAACCATCATCTCCACCAAAAACTACGGGTAAAACTGATTTTCATTTTAGTAATATCAAACTTGCATGGAAAGCATACGAAAGGTTGAAACGCAGCAATGCTTCTGCATCAGTTCTTCGTCGGTGTCTGAAAGACAACGACTTTCACACTGAAGAAAGTCTTGTGCGAAGTTATTCTCAATTTTCCTCTAGAACCGATCATGATCAGGCTAGTACTACTCAAAAGGAGACCATTTCCAGGAAGGGAAAAGAGAAAGTAAAGGAACTATCCACTCTCTCTCAAAAGAAATCTGTTCGTATAAGCCCTAAATTTACAAGTGGGTTTAAATTTACGATTCCTGATGATGATGCTAGATTATTTCATAACTTTGAGATGAAGGTTGGAATTGCATCTGGTGTACAAGGTAATGGCAGTTTATTCAAATATACAGAGCACAATGTATATTATCAGTTGCTACTTGCTGGAGGGATTATGAATCATCGTAGTGTGGATTTCGACTATTTGGATAAGGCTGGCATTTCTGTGAAACATCTTTTTGAAAGATTGGGCATTTATGAATTCTGTTTGCAATTTGCACATGTATATGCAGAACTAACTGCTTACTTTTACTCAAATCTATCTATTCTGTCCACAAATTGGCTTCAATTTACTGTTGGTGATAAAAAGTATGATTTGAAAGTGGAAGTTCCGGCTCTGATTATTGGAGTGAAAAATTACAAGTTCATTCCATTTGAAGTGAGCTTAGAAGATGCTTCCAAAGCAACTTCAGAAAATCAGAATTTTGCTAGAGGCTCTAAACACCATATCTTATATTCTGATCTGACCAGAAGGACCGTGATCTTGCATAAGATCATTATTAATTGCTTAAGACCTAAAGTTGCTTTCAAGACTGACTTTTCTAAGTCTGAAATCAAACTTATCTGGGCTATTCTTAATGGAAAGCTTTTCTCTCTTCCTCACATCATTATTTTTCACATATACAGAACTCTCTAGAAGGACAAGGGACAATTTCCTTATGGTGCACTCATCATTAGAATCTTTACCTTTTTAAACATTCCTATTCCTGATGATTTATACAAAACCTCTATTCCTTTGATGTTTGTTAGAGAAAAGATGCTTACCAAGATGAATCTTAAGCAATTCGATGATAGAAAGGAAAGAGCAAGTACAAACAAAGGAAAGAGTGTTCAGTAGTAAGAAGCAAAACCTGTTGGCAGGAAAACTGACCAAGACAAAGAAGAAAGAAAAAGAGCAGTAAAAGAAAAAGCAAAAAAGGAGACCATGTCTTCATGTTCATTAAGGGTGTATAGCAAGAAGAGAAAAATTCTTCTCCGAGATGAAGATGATGAATCAGAACACCTTGAAACATGACAGAATGTTGGTCCAGAACATGTTTCAGCACCTGCTGAGAAGGTTTCTGCACCAGTATCTGGAGACTCACATCTGCAGCAACAGGATAATGTTCCACAAAGGACAGATGTAAGTCAATCTCCACTTAATCCTAAAGAGACTTTGAATAAAAATACTACTGCAGGATAGACAAATTTTCAAGGGGAGATTCCAACAGAGACGGGGGATGATTTTGAGAAGAATGCACCGGATAATGTTCAGGGACAGACCTCAGACAATATGACCATTCTAACCCTTTTGCTAGAAATAAAAGAGAAACAAGCTGCACTTGAAGAAGACGTGAAAAATCTTTAGAAAATTGTTAAAGAAAACAATCAGACTCAACGTCTTCGGGCAGAAAAAGACAAAGCAGAGATTGGGGAAGCTATTGCTCTATGTTCAACAAATATGGAGAAAGCTATGGGTCATTGTTTCATAGAGATTGAGGAAGCTGTTTCTATCCTCGAGAACTTTCAGCTTGTTCGAACCCCATCAAAGAAATAACCTACTTTTCATACCCTCTTTTTAAACCATTCTTATTTCCAAACTAGTTCTGTAATTTTTTTAACGTTTGCCTTTGTTAGACTGTTTGGATGGTTTATATCAATGCATTATTCTGCTTATTATTGATTTATTCTTTTTGCTGATGACAAAGAGGGGGAGAGATTATATAGATATTGTCGTACTAACATTCCAATATGCAGGTTATACTCAAAGGAAGAGAAATACATAGATCTTAAGAGTTTGCACATTTATTTTTTATCTGTGTTTCATGCACTTAATATGATTATTTTCTTCAAATTTATTTGACAATAATTGAATCTACATGGAAGTTTTGTCACCATCAAAAAATGGGAGATTGTTGAGGAAAACTCCTAATGAATTTTGAAGCTGACAAAACTTTCTATGTTTATCTTGTGAATCTGACATGTATTCCATTCCAGGTTAATATATTCTAGAAGTTCATAAGGAAATATTAGACTTTATAATATCTCAGAACCAAAAGTTCAAACTCAGAATGAGAAGTTCAGACTTTACCATAAAAGTCATTCAGACTCTTTTTAAGTCTTCAAAGAACTTCAGACCTTATGAGAAATAGGTTCATATCTTATTAAAAGAATCCCACTAATCTAAATTCTAAAAGAAATGCAGATGCAGAAATTATGCAGATGCAAACGCAGAAGTTTTTTAGACGCAGAAGCAAAACTCATTCAGAATGAAACACAACAGCTAGTAATCTGGCATGGATTTCACAAAAGGAAAGTTTTGATTATCTCAATCTAAAGTTATAATTGATTGACAATCAAATATTATGACAAGTATGCGTTATAACTGATAAAACTCTATTTATGGAAACCAAGATTCTGATTGTATGGGCGACCAGAATCGGCGGGATTCAGATTTTGTCAACCAATGGCTACTGAATCCATTTTATACAAATCTATCCAAGATGAAGATTGGAAGATGATCTTATGAAGACTGTCTGATGGCTAGTTTGGAAGTGGAGGAGTATAAAAGGAGATCTACGAGAAGCAGAAGGTTAAGAACGAAATCGAGAATCAACAAGTCCAAAGTCTGAGTAGACTCCGATCCTTTCTCTTGTCTTTCTTGAGCTAAACATTAAGATCTTGAGAGATACTTTGTAAGAGTGATTGTGTAAGATAGAGAGTCCTATCATACACAAGAGTGCTATCACTCGGAATCTGTAATTTCTCTTGATTACATAGTGAAATCCATCCAGTAGGCTGTCAGCGTGGAAGAGTGGATATAGGCTTGCTATAAGCCGAACCACTATAAAATTGTGTGCAGTTTTCCTATATCTTATTTCTTACTTTACATACTACACATCAAGAGCACCGTCTATATAAATTATTTTGAATATGAATTTTATTCAAACTCTACTGTAATTTATCATTTCCGCTATAAAATTGATCAAAATTGTTTAAATCACCTGATCACACACCCTCTAGGTGATCCTTGCTAGCCACATCACTAGATAAGTGTCCTGTAGTAAGAGAAGTGATTATGAACCCTATAGACCATCCCCATTGGGGTGGTGGAGATACTACTCTGAAAGAGTTAGAATTCTAATCTTGTGTCAGGACATACGGGCCAAGGGACAGTCTCAAGGATAAAGTAACCTTGTACTGATTGTTCTCTAAATGTAAGTTTTCTTCTTCCGCATGTAGAAAAGGAATAAATAAATCAATTAAATTCTAATGTTAGATTGGCTAAGCTAAGGAAAATGAAAAAAGAAATAGCATTGAAATCTATTTTTATTGACCAAGTTTGAAGTACCATTTGTACAAATAACTTCCCCCATAGGTGATATGGGACAAGAGATATCAAGTTCGAAGTACCATTTTCTCAACTAGTCCTGGCTTGGGTTGTCACACTCTCCACCCCTTACGTTCACAATGTCGGCTCTGATACCACCTGTAACGTCTCGAGAGCGCGGCTTGGCTTGGCTTGGGCTGTCACACTCTCCACCCCTTACGGGCACAGCGTCAGCTTCGATACCACCTGTAACATCTCGGATCTACACTGTGTAATATTGTCTATTTTGAGCCCACTGATCCTCACAATTTTAAAACGCGTTACACAGATATAGAGCCACAAGTCTTATAAGCTAGTCCGGAACTTCTCCCCTAGGCGATATGGGACAAAAGAGGTACCCTTCTTTACACGCGTCCAAAGTAGTGGCGCGGACGCATTGCCATCCTTCCTCCCTGTGCTCTGCCGCTTGGCTTGGGTTGTCACAGAGAGAGAGAGAGAGAGAGAGAGAAGGCGCAAGTGGTGAGCGACAAGGGAACGAAAGTTCAAAGCTTCGCCACCGGTACACACGCTCCGCGTCTTCGATGGAGTGCCGGGATCAGTTGGCGTGGGAGAGACTTCATTTGTTCAAAGAACCGGAGAGGACTTTCTCGCTCGCTCGTACGTTTGAATCGTCAAACCTGTCTGCTGAGAGCTCAGCTCGAGCTGGGTCTATACGCGACAGAGACGTGTCTGAACTCGTAGACGTGGATTTGAAGTTTCAGAACGCCGTTGCGCGTTGATCGGTGGAACGAAGATTCTGCCAATCTACATTTGCTGACGTAAACGCAATCTTACATGGCTGCTGCATGTACATACTAATTCTTTATTTCCTCGAAAACTTCTCTTCGTCAGCTCTGCCCTTTTTTCTCAGTGCAGAAAGCGACGAGCATCGGGGATGGTTCATGAGGGCCAAGTTTATGATATTATAATTTATTACTTCTCTACGGACTGTTCTCAATTGATTGCCCTTTGACCTCTGTCTTTCTCTATGCCAAAGCTTATAAAAAAAAAATTCACTGCATGTCTAGTAACTTTCTAAACTTAAAGGCAAAGTTTCATCAGACAGTTTTGAATGACGTGGTAAGTAACCTATATAGATTTTAGTTAGTTGAAAGGAAGTAAAATTCCCATATGGATTAGTAACTTTCTCTACCGTAAAAATGAATTTCCTCTACATCGATTAGTGTTTTTCAAATATAAGTTCAAACTTGTCGGTAGCAAATTTGGAGCTCTAAAATTATCGATAGAAGATAGTAGGTCTTAAATGTAGTCCTTTAACTTTTCAGAGAGAGAGAGAGAGAGAGAGAGAGAGAGTGTGCGCACAATTTGTTATATATAAGAAAGTTCAAGTTTTCACATTAATTGGTAACATTCATTATAAAAAAAGGAAGATGACAGTAACTCTTATATGTGATCAGAAACATTTTTTTAAAAAAATTGGTCATTTTAATAAGTTTCAGAGATAAATACCGGTAATTTATTGAAATAATCCATACTTTTGAAACAATCTTTTGAATGTTGGAACATGAACTCAAAAAGGTCGGTAATTTCATATTATATTTGGTTCCTTTAACACGCTGATAAGCTATGCCAATAAATGCCGGTAAATTATGGTTACAGCTTACAATTCACGTACATAATCTTGTTCCATGTACCATGAGAATTATAAGACTTGCCAAAAATATAACCATGGAATATAGTGCAATGGTGATGGTCACACTAGTTGGTGAAGATATAACTCCCTATATAAATGCTGTGACACACTCTATTCTTGGAGGATACATCAAGCCAACCTATCGATACCTCTAGACCTTTGAGAATGTCCGTGACGATACACATTTACATGTAAACTCAAACATTGACCGCACGGCCCACACAAAGCATGTCAAGGCTCAAAATGTGCTCCAAGTGAATCAAGGAAGAGTCCAGACCTCCCATGAAACCCAACAATCTTTTTACCGGTTGATGGAAAAGAAAAGTACTTCCCATCTTCAACACCAAATGGCCCATAAGTTCTTTCGTTGCTCTGAAATGCGAGGGAGCGAACAATATTATACCCGGAATAATCTCCAAAGTAACCCGAAAATGAAGTCAAGTACTCTCGAGGATAATCGAGTTTAATCTGCAAAATCAGAAACACAAACATATTTAATCCCAACCCCTCAACCGTAGAATCTTGAAAATCAGCATGAATAGAACACTTGGGTTGATAGGCTGTATTTTGTTAGACAAAAAATGTAATAGCTAAATAGATAGCACCGCCGATCAATCCTCGACCACTTGAAACCGAACCTTACCAACAACACAGAAGTTGCACGTTTATGAGATTAAGTAAATGTCTGAAGGCCATACCTCGAGTGTTAGATGTCCTCCATCTCCACCATGTTTAGGGCCCTGAACCACAAAACCATTCTTGTCATACTCAACAGTAATGGAATCAATAGCTGATCCACCTTTTACAACTATTACTCTCACACCCGTGCTCTCTCCATCGTCCCAAGGACTGGCACCTTGACCTCCATATGGCCCAATGGATTTCCAAAAACGAAGATCGGAAATTGGCTCGGAGTAGACTCCCAGCGCATCAAGCTTTTCACCAGACCTACCGTGAAAGCCGATTATCTTGCTGCATGACAATGCACATCTAAAGAACCTTCCTTCTTCCTTACCAATGGGCCCATGCCTTCTTATATTGCTTTCGAACGTGAGCGATTGGATAACTGGAGAATCATGTCCAATATAACCCGACACTGAGGTCAAGAACTCACGAGGGTAGTCCAAGTTAACCTGCAGAATTAGCAAGTATTTACTGAATTTAACTGTCATATTGATGTATATCTATATCTTAGATAGACTACATTGGCCTAAGCAAACACCGTATCCACATACAACCTAGAAGTCGATAGTAGACCCAAGAATTTCTAAACCTAATGTATGGATGGACTACTATTCTTTCATCATACTTTTGGGGTCAACAATCGATAACGATAGGTCTTTAGGTTCTTCCGCGCACTTTGCTAATTCGCTTCGTTAGCAATGAAAAAAAAAACTTATTTTACTAGGTTACTCTTATGAGGTCATCTCGCATAAAGCAAGTTAATTGACCTCTGCGTAATGTACAAATTAAAACGTAAGGGAAGAAATTTAATAATCAAAAGACAACTTCAATCATTCAGTATGTTTGGATGGCTTTCATTTCCCTCGAGATGCTTCCCACAACCCATACTTTTTATACAGGTTACTATCACTCAAAGTTTACTTTGATAAAACTTTTTCAAGTTTATTAGAAAACTAATACTTAATATAATGGTGGCACAAGGTGGTGGTCGGTGCCTAGACCTTCGCCGTACCTTACCGCACCGCATAATAACATTCCTCCTAAAGTAGCCATTAATATGAATAAGAGAAAGTCTGTTATAGCCATTTCCGTACGTTCAATGTACTCTACGGATAGAGAAATACATAGAGCTAAACAAAGAGGATAAAAAATTGAAATATTCGTTGGAAGTGTTCGTCCGGATATTCACTGAAAAGATAATCATAGATTCTTCTCTTCATCGGAATAATAAGTCAGTTATGCTCGTTACTAAACTTGTTGAAGAAATGAAACATAACCAAGATCTATCTTTTTTATCAGAGATTGAACAATCATCAGAAGAAGAATTAGGCCAAAAATTAAGACATAGATTGCAAAAATAAAACTTCATTGAAGAAGCAAATCAAAGGCTTTCATAAAAATTCTCGTAGAGTCGAGAATGAGATTTGTGTTTGAGAGAGAGGATTAATGGTAACATGAATGGAAAATACGCAATAAACTCACCATATGGATATCTCCGTTGCCACAGTGGCCATGTGTAGAGGACCAAATTGATTTGCCATTATCGTCATACTCAAAGGAGATGCAGGTGACAACGTTTTCCAAGGTCGTCTCTATTTTCCTTACACCATTAAATTTTCCATCGTCCCAAGGGTGTCCACCTTGGCCTCCAAATGGTCCGCTACACTTGATCGGATAGAGATGAGATACTGGTTCGAAATATGCTCCAAGAGATTGAAGATGGGAACCAGAACTCCCATAAAATCCAATGATCTTTCCACCAGTTGCTGGAAATGAAAACTTCCTTCCGGTTTTGGTGCCGAATGGTCCGTATGTTCTTTTATTACTTTGAAATGTGAGTGAGTGGATGATAGTAGAACCCAAATCATTCACAATATATCCCGAAACTGAAGTTAGATATTCAGTCAACCAGTCTAGAGTTATCTGTAACAACCATATAAAGAGTAAGAAAATTTAATGCAACAAGTCCAGAAACAAAAAGCATGATAGATGAGAATGACTGGTGCATGATCCACTTTCTTGATGATTGAGATGATGATGCATGATCAGAAAAATAGTAGATTATCTTGCCTACTTCAACATCACATCAACATATATTAGATAAAAAAAAAGATAAAAGATAATCCAGATTACAAAACAGAATTAATGAAAAATAATTTCATCATTATGAATATGTTTAGGGATAAAGTGTTGTTGATAAAGAATGGGTTTTCCATTGACTAAAACGATGGAAACAAAATTGTGTTCCAAATCATTGATTTCCAAGAAACAATCGCACTAATGTATGTGCAAACCGTATCTCTTGGGTAAGTCATTGTTGGTGCTCTTTGTCAGGAAAAGAACTCATCGTTTGAACAACTATACCCAGAGAGAATAACTAGATTTTGCCCTGGAGACGAAAATCTATCTGCAGAAAGTCCACAGAATTCGCTCTCCCTTGTCAACCGTTTTAAAGTACTTGCCTCCAGTTGATGGTGTCATACCTAACTTACAAGGTTAACAGTTTATCATTTCCATATAGACACCGTCTTCAGCAATGGCATGAGAAGCTGAATCGTTGAAAATAGAAAGGGTTATGTTTATTGGACAGTGAGTTCCTACTAGAGTACTGTACCATATTTATTTTGCCACCATCACTTGCACCGTGTCCAAAAGAACGACCCTCCGCATAGGTAATATTAATAGATTCAATTGCAGATCCAGAGACTACAACAATTTGTCTCACATCTGTATGCTTGCCATCATCCCACCGGTTTTCCCCATGTCCAAATGGCCCTACAACTTCGAAGGGATATGGATGAGAGACAGGTCCAAAATAAGCTCCAATAGAATCCAGATAGGAGCCACAATTTCCATGAAAACCAATGATCTTTCCATCAACTGGGGGAAATCTGAAAAACTTCCCTTTCTCATTGCCAAATGGCCCATATGACCTCTTATTGCTGTGGAAGATAACAGAGTTGATGACACGATAAGAATCTTCTGTAATGTAGCCTGACACTGAATTCAAGTATTCATTTGGGTAATCTAAGAATACCTGCAATTATTGCAGAAGAGCAAAGTGAGTATCAATCACCCTTGAAGAATGAATGTTTCTATGCTCTCTAGATGCATTATTTAGGTTTTATTGTAACAAAAGATGTTTAATTCCTGGAAGGACTGGAGTACTAGTTAGAGGCTATGTCAACGTTTACTTGTATTCCTTCGCTTATCATGGAGCACAGTTTTGCGTTTTTCACTGGTCTTATATCCTAACCATTCAACTCCATCTAGAACCCCCAATGCTTTGCTCCATAACCAAATGGCATTCTTGACGATGACAAGCACCGAAGCAATCTCGGATTAGATGTAACATCAGAGTAAGTAGATGATGCTAGTGCAATTATTTTTCTTTTTTATTTTTGGCACCCTAAAGACAAATATCAGGAAAGTGCACCAAAACCATCAAGATATTGGGAGCTGATCAAGCATCATGGAAGTACCCAATTGATTTGTTCGAGCAAGTCCATCTTCTATGACTCAGTGACACCACTGTTTCTCAACCGCCATTCCATAAACGAACAGTAGCCAATATTTTCATGGAGAATAGCGTAACCATATGTAAATATTGCAAATCAACAAAGCGAACCGTAAGCTAAAGGACTCACCGCCCATGCTTGGCCTCCCCAAGATCCACCATGTCTTGGCGAGGACACCAAACACCCATTCTGATCATAGTCAATAGTAATGGACTCGATCACTGAGCTAACAACGATTGTTATTTTTCTTATGTCATTGTATGATCGATCATCATAAGAACTTCCACCATTGCCTCCAAATGGCCCCACAGAGGCATGAAGCGAGGAGAATGGATCTAAAGGCTTTCCATTTGAATCAAGATGAGGATCTCTTACCAACTTCTCCAATATCTCATGCCACTGATTTTTCTTCCTAGAAAGAAGGGAACCGAATCTCTGAAGAACCATTGGCAGACCACCTGCATAGTGGACAAGACTCTTGGACAACTCTTCATACCCTTCTTTAGGTTGGTCTTTGCTGAAGGCGTGGCGACACAGGAGTTGGAGTGACTCTTTAGAACCCAGTCCAGGGAGCATGTACTTATCATCTACTTTGAGATCTTCCAGAAGCCGTTCTTCTCTTGTAGTTATCAAGATTCTACTCCCATTTTGGAACCATTCTCGATCCCCAGCACCAAAATACTCAATTTGGTCCTTCTTAGTGATGTTATCGAGAACTAGAAGGATCCTTTTTCGACGGAGTATATTTTTTATATCATTGACGTTGCTGTTAAAATCATAAATTTCTAGATCTTGTACCTGCAGAACATCATGGAGAAGTCTCTTCTGAAGAAGTAAAACAGTACCTTGGTCTGCATCTCCAATATTTTCAAGTAAGCTAACAACGCCTTCAAATTCCCTATAAAGGCGATCACAAACGACTTTGGCCACAGTTGTCTTACCAATTCCTTTTATTCCCCATATTCCAACAACACGGACACCATCCTCTGACCCAATTTTCAGCAATGATATCACATCGTCTACCAAGGAATCTACTCCAATAGCATAGGGGGAGCTTGTTCTGGGAATAACATTCAAGAGACGTCCTACAATTTGCTCGATGAAAAGCGATTGATCCCTGCAGTTGTATGTGAAGAACAAGTTCAAATATGACTAACGACAGACTGGAGACGCCATCGGCATATAAGCAAGAAACGCATGAACTAAATTCAATCAGCAATAGAGTTCAAATCGAGCACCAATATGAGCTTTTGCGGCGAGTGACTGATACGACTAAGAAGAAGATAAGTTTCTTGCAGAAGACGGTGCATTACCCATTAGCATCATTATTCAAATGAAATCCCGATAGATTCCCGGTTTCTTTAAGCGAATCCCTCCACTTCTGCACCAGCAAATCGTCAGTCTGGGTGGCCAAACACCTTCCGAAACCATCCCCGAATCGCCCGCTCTGTTTCCGAACGTCCCCTGGCTCAACATCGTAGAAGATGGGCAGAACCACGTGATCCTGTCCGAACCTCCTGTGGCACTCCAGGATCTCCACCAGCTCGTTCAAGCACCATTTTGAGTCCGCGTAGTTGGTGGTGAACACGAGGAGAGAAACCGTAGAATGGCGAATCGCGTCGAGTAGCTTGGACTCGATGAGATTCCCGGTCTCCACCTTGTCATTGTCCTTGAAGCAGTAGATCCCCGCCCGCTTCAGCTCGCGGAAGAGGTGGGCACCGAAGGTCTTCCTTATGTCGTCGCCCCTGAAGCTCACGAACACGTCGTGCTTCCACCGATGAACCGAAGAGGAAGAAGATGGAACGAGTCCCTCCATCTCTTCGATCCCCGTGAGGATAATCCGCGATTGAGAGAGAGACCAAGAAGAAGCTCGAAACCTTTCCTCGCAGGCGGAGCGCACAAATGAGAGAGAGAGAGACAGAGAGAGACAGAGAGAGAGAGAGAGAAGGCGCAAGTGGTGAGCGAGAAGGGAACGAAAGTTCAAAGCTTCGCCACCGGTACAAACGCTCGGCGTCTTCTATGGAGTGTCGCGACCAGCTGGCGTGGGAGAGACTTCATTTGTTCAAAGAACTGGAGAGAACTTTCTCGCTCGTGGGTTTGAATCGTCAAACAAGACCATTCACCGATGTCGGCTGAGAGCTCAGCTCGAGCTGGGTCTCTACGCGACAGAGACGTGTCTGAACTCGCGGACGAGGATTTGAAGCTTCAGAACGCCGTCGCTCGTTGATCGGTGGAAAGGAGATTCTACGAATCTGTCGAACGTTTGCTGACGTAAACGCATTCTTACATGGCTGCTGCATGTGAATGCTAATTCTTTATTTCCTCGAAAACTTCTCTTCTCCTGATCTCTTTTCACTTTTCATGATAAATGACATCACAAAAAACTCTAAATTTATATATTTATAATAATTTTATTTTAAATTAATATTTTAATCATAAAAAATCTTAAATTAGTATATTTATGACAAATTTAACTTCAGTTTATTTTCATTTGTCACAAGTATATCAGTTTGTGATTTTTTTGCATTAATCCAATTTAACGGAAACTAATGGAGGGTAAATTTGTCACAAACATACCAGTTTTGAGTTTTTTATTATCAAAAAATTAATTTTGGGTAAAATTGTCACAAGTATATCAGTTTGAAATTTTTTGTGGTCAAAAAATTAACTTATAATAAATTTGTCATAGGTGTATAAGTTTAGAGTTTTTCGTCATATTATCTCTTTTCAAAAAGATACTTATAAAAAAATCCTTTGCATGTTCTTTTTTTTTGTCAGAAAAAATCCTCTGCATGTTTAGCCACTTTTTAAACTTGAAAAAGTTGGGAACCAAAAAAAACAAACTTAAAAAGGCATTTTTCAATTAAAAAAAAAAGAAAATCAAAAGAGCAAAATTTCATTAGCTAGTTTTTAATGAGAAAATGACACAAATAATCATTGAATTTTAACCGAATATGCAATGTGGTCCATAAACTATTAATTTGTTCAATGTGATCCACCAACTTTACCTCATGCGCCAAGTTTTAATTTTTTAATGTGGTCTATGAACTTTTCGTACATGTTCAAATTTTAAGGTCCAAAATTTAGGGACTATTTATGTCATTATTCCTTTTGAATGTTTAAATGAGATGTGTAAATTATATAGAGTTTAGTAAGTTGTAAGTAAGTAAATTTCCCATATCGATCAGTAACCTTCTCTTTCGTAGTATTGAATTTCCTCTCCATTGATCAATGATTATCAAATATAAGTGCAAAATTATTGAAAGTTATCGCGACCTAAAGTTTTTCCTCTCAGGCTAATGGATTATTAGGACTAAACCTAACTCGGGCCCTCCCAAGCCCTACCAATTCGCAACTTAGGGTTTAAGTTTTTAACATGCAAACGTTTTCATGCTCGGAGTCGCCACTAATCTATTTGTGGTAGGTCGATTAGAAACCTAAATAAAACATAGGGAGATATGTTTTATTTCTACGAACCAGAGATTCTAAGCCCGGGGACTTGATTACGCTAGATCTAGTCTAACGCCCTTTCGGTACCTTTTCTTTTCAAAAATGTTTTGGCAAGCAATTTGGATCCATTTTAACTTAATCACTAACATGTGAAGTGTTCATGCGGGTGCGCAAACCACCAATTTAACACCCAATAATCAAAACATTAAATAAATTGCAAGATTGGGAGAATTACTTACCTCGAAGCAACGTAAGCATCTGCATGGTTAGCTAGAAAATCACATCAACCATCCTAATATGATTTCTAATTAACAAGGAATTCACTCAATTTTTGGATTTTCGCTTATTTAAATGAAAACTAACCTATATGTAATGACGTGCAAAAATGACATGCAAGTAATGCAACCTAGCATGCAAACTATATGTCATGCGACGACGTGACCTAATTCTAATGACGGGCAAATGATTTATTTTTGGTATTTTCTGGTGAAATTCGGAATAAAAATATGCCTAAATTAACATGCAACCTATGATGACTTAACATATCCTAACATGACTTATTTTTGAGGTTTTTGTTAAAATTCGAAATAATAAATTACCTAAATTAAGAATGCAATCTATCCTAATCTACCATAAAACAATTCATTCTTTTTTGGGATTTTCATGAAAATTCGGAAAAAAAATAACCTAAATAATCTATTAAGATTAGAAAATTACTTAATTTAAACTAGGAAATAGATTATCTCAAGTCCTAATTTAAATTAAATAATTACTCTATCATCTAGGTATATTTAGGATTCCTAAACATGCAAAACTCAAATTCAAATCCTAACTGATATTTTTTGAATTTTCTTTTTTTATTTGAAAAGGGAAAGACAATTTAAACAAAGATGGCATCCACATTTAAAACAACCACGCGATCCACAAGATTCGTTTCAAACTCGGATTAGGCACAAAAATCGAACTATCAGTCATATCTATAGGGTCATAGATATTGACGGAAAGTCGATCATTCAAATTTGGAAAGCAGATAAAAATCATTATCGTACCCAAGTGATTATGGATAGGATAATGATTTTCCGTATCGCCACGTATCATACCTTAGGGATAAGGTCGGATAGTTGTCCAGATACGTTGCTGAATTAGGAAAGATTCCTAATTTTGAATATTTTCAAATATTGCGAACAAGGCAAACATTATCCTAAGATATCTAGCAATCCACGCAATATTCACAGAATATTCAAACATCCAAAAATTAAGAAACGAAATATTCTAAAAATATTGGATAATGTTCAATTACCTAATTTGCGGATAATTTCCAAATTCGAACTTGCGGATCGGGATGAGCGGCAAACGGTGGATTCGGCGGCGCGGTGTCGGGATGACGGCGGCTCGCGGTGGTGCTCGTGAGGACGCAGCTCCGGGGCAGCAGTGCCGGCGTGGCGGCGCGGCAGCGGGCGCGGGCGCGGCAGCGGGCGCGGGAGCGGGCGCGGCAGCGGGCGAGGGCGCGGCAGCGGGCGCGGGAGCGGGCGCGGGAGCGGGCGCGGGAGCGGGCGCGGGCGCGGGAGCGGGCGCGGGCGCGGGCGCGGGCGCGGGAGCGGGCGCGGCAGCGGGCGCGGGAGCGGGCGCGGCAGCGGGCGCGGGAGCGGGCGCGGCAGCGGGCGCGGGCGCGGCAGCGGGCGCGTCGCGCGATGTCTTCCTCCTCTCTCTCTCTTTCTCACTCTCACACTCTAAAAATTTTCTGATCTGAAAATTGTGTGTCCCCCCATAAAATCCTGACCTAATAATGTATATATAGTATTAATCTAGGTCAATTAGATGGGCTTTCTAGTCCTAATGGGCTTAGGCTTGGGCTTTAATTTAAATGGGCTGAATTAGTTAATGATAATGGGCTGAATTAATTAATAACAATGGGTTGAATTAAGTTCAAATTAAAACAACCGAGCCCGTTTGACTTATAATTCCCGGCCTTTGCATTTCAAGCGAGTCGAGTCCCATTCGATGAAATTTAAGCTCGTTCATTCACCGCCGGTCCGATGCAAAAATGCAATGAATTTAAACTATATGTTATGCAATTTAAATATTTTTGTTTAGGGGTTAAAAATTTAATCCCTAATTTTCTATGCAAATTACACTAAGTGACGTGCCAAAATTTAGGTGTCAACAGCTGCCCCTCTTTGAAGGTGAGCTCGTAGAGGTTGCATTCAAAGACTAAATGATACCTAAATTTCAACCATGCAAATGCAATGAATGTTGTTTTTGTCGGGATTATGAGTCCCATTTTACAATGCATTAAGAAATGATGCATGCTGACATGAGTAGAAAACGTACCTGGAATCACTTACCTGACAGGAGCGAGATAATGCAATTCGAAGCACAACTTTAACTTGTATATTGTTTTGGCAAATGTATGGGCTCAGTCCCCATCGGTATTGCCTGATATACGTTGATGAACTTCGGTGATCTGCAGTTAAGTCAAAACACACGAAGAAAGCTCGACGTATCCAATCATCATCTGGATTCGTGAGAACAGTTCCGATCTTTACGAACTACCTATATATCTCCATAGGTGTTTGCAAAGATTTGGCCGCTTCACTTATACCTGCTCATAAGTGAATTGCGGGGGAAACTTTTGAAATCAAGAGGATATTCCGACCTTTGCATATACCTGCTCATATGCAAAGATTTGGCCGCCTCACTTATACCTGCTCATAAGTGAAATGCGGGGGAACACCTGGGGTTGAGAGAATATTCCGACCTTTACATATACCTGCTCATATGCAAAGATTTGGTCGCTTCACCTATACCTGCTCATAGGCGAGTAGCGGGGGAACATCTGAGATAATGAGAGTATTCCGACCTTTATATACACCTGCTCATATGCAAAGATTTAGCCGCTTCACCTATACCTGTTCATAGGTGAGTAGCGGGGGAATACCTGAGATTTGGGAAGAATATTCCGACCTTTATATATACCTGCTCATATGTAAAGATTTGGCCGCCATGCCTATACCTGCTCATAGTCATGTAACGGGGGAATCTTCTCGAGATTATATGAAAATCTGTGATTTGACGAACAAAGGGGCTAGCCCAAGTGTTCAAGAGTTCCTTGACAAAGTACCTGGATATCATCAGAAGTACCTGAAAAGGTTTGATCAATAGACACCTGAACATCATCAAAGGCATCCAGAGATCGCCAAAATGATCAAATGTGGGACCTGATAATTGCTTGAACAGGTTAGGGATATCTAGATAGTCATAGACATCCTAGGGATAGAGATATACTTACCTGGTGATATCTCCAACTCTGAAGGTGTGTCTCCTGTTAGACACGATTTGAAGTAACATGTAATATGCATTCGCACACTGTCAAGAATACATATACACATGAACTATGATTTCAACTGATTTTCATGTACGATGGTTTTGTCAAATCAGCATCACAAACTTCGCTGGGGAAAAACCATGACAAAACAATCCAGATTCACAATTAGAAATCTTGAAAATGTCGAATGAGGGACTTCCGGTCCAAAAGGACTTTCTCTCATTCTCATTGAAAAGGCTGATTTATGGGGAATCGCTCCATCTCACCATCATCATGTTGACAAGGGTCTGAGTATTCTCGCAAGCAGTACGACTTTACCAATCTGAGAGGTCTTTGTTAGGACCGTAACATGGGCTTGGTCAATGGCTTAGCAAAAGAGACCCTTCGAGTCAAGGCTATTGAAAGAAGATACTCTACAATCGTCTCCGGGTTTACAAGTCAAGAACCTGCAAAATGAGATAGAAATGGACTTGCTCGCACTTCTTCGAGCTAAGCTTATAAACATCAGAAACTCTACGTTAGTTCAAGTGCCATAATCTGAAGAGACTTTGTAAAGGACGTAACATAGGCTAGGCTTGTGGGTTGAGAAATGAATGGATCATAAGGCTCAAAATGTGTATAACTGGGGTGAATAAGTTGGTGATCATCTCGGCATTGTCACCGGTCTTCTTCTTCACCAGGGATTGTCTTCTCAGTAGATGTTCCATTGGCTTCAAGAGTTTATCACCTGACTCCTCAAGACTTTGGATACTTTTGTGACTTCGACACACCTCAACACTTTCTAATCCAAAGTCGTCACTTTTTCTCCATTTTTTATTCCCTTCTTCTTCCTTTCTTTTCTTTCACGGGCATTGGCCTTGCTTTTACCAGGCACACTGCTTTTTCTTGCCCCTTTTCTCTTTTTTTTTTTTTGACACACACTATCTACAATGCATATATTGGCTAGCCACACTTTGGCTTGTTTTGACCGAATGACTATCATTTGGACTCTCAGGGTCTTCGTCTTTTATCGGCGCTCCGGATATGCTGCCTGAACAATGATGACTTTTGCCTTGCCCCAGTGTGGGGGATGATCACCAACTGGGTTTAAGAAATGAATTTGCAGGCTCAATTGGGCTTATCAAAGGATAAAGTGTGTATAGGATAGAGAAAGAAATGCTCTTCGTCATCCTAAGGCACTTGAACTTCACGTGAATTCATCTGAAAAAGCAACACTCGAAGATTGATGCAAGTGAGAGCATGAAAATTTCTACTCATTTTTCACCTTATGACGCTGACTTACCTCCAGTTTGCCCCGATGTGGGGTGGTTCTTGACAGGGGTAATTTGAATGAATTTCTCCAAGTGTTTGTCGCGACCTAAAGTTTTTCCTCTCAGGCTAATGGATTATTAGGACTAAACCTAACTCGGGCCCTCCCAAGCCCTACCAATTCGCAACTTAGGGTTTAAGTTCTTAATATGCAAACGTTTTCATGCTCGGAGTCGCCACTAATCTATTTGCGGTAGGTCGATTAGAAACCTAAATAAAACATAGGGAGATATGTTTTATTTCTACGAACCAGAGATTCTAAGCCCGGGGACTTGATTACGCTAGATCTAGTCTAACGCCCTTTCGGTACCTTTTCTTTTCAAAAATATTTTGGCAGACAGTTTGGATTCATTTTAACTTAGTCACTAACATGTGAGGTGTTCATGCGGGTGCGCAAACCACCAATTTAACACCCAAGAAAGCATTGAATAAATTGCAAGTTTGGAAGAATTACTTACCTCGAAGCAACGTAAGCATCTGCATGGTTAGCTAGAAAATCACATCAACCATGCTAATATGATTTCTAATTAACAAGCAGTTCACTCAATATTTTTTTAGGATTTTCGCTTATTTAAATGAAAGCTAATCTACATGCAATGACGTGCAAAAATGACATGCAAGTAATGCAACCTAGCATGCAAACTATATGTCATGCGACGACGTGACCTAATTCTGATGACGGGCAAATGATTTATTTTTGGTATTTTCTGACGAAATTCGGAATAAAAATATGCCTAAATTAACATGCAACCTATGATGACTTAACATATCCTAACATGACTTATTTTTGAGGTTTTTTGTTAAAATTCGAAATAATAAATTACTTAAATTAAGAATGCAATTTATCCTAATCTACCATAAAACAATTCATTCTTTTTGGGATTTTCATGAAAATTCGGAATTAAAAAATAACCTAAATAATCTATTAAGATTAGAAAATTAATTAATTTAAACTAGGAAATAGATTATCCCAAAGTCCTAATTTAAATTAAATAATTACTCTATCGTCTAGATATATTTAGGATTCCTAAACATGCAAAATTCAAATTCAAATCCTAACTGATATTTTTTTTGAATTTTCTTTTTTATTTGAAAAGGAAAAACAATTTAAACAAAGATAGCATCCACATTTAAAACAACCACGCGATCCACAAGATTCGTTTCAAACTCGGATTAGGCACAAAAATCGAACTATCAGTCATATCTATAGGGTCATAGATATTGACAGAAAGTCGATCATTCAAATTTGGAAAGCAGATAAAAATCATTATCGTACCCAAGTGATTATGGATAGGATAATGATTTTCCGTATCGCCACGTATCATACCTTAGGGATAAGGTCGGATAGTTGTCCAGATACGTTGCTGAATTAGGAAAGATTCCTAATTTTGAATATTTTCAAATATTGCGAACAAGGCAAATATTATCCTAAGATATCTAGTAATCCACGCAATATTCACAGAATATTCAAACATCCAAAAATTAAGAAACGAAATATTCTAAAAATATTGGATAATGTTCAATTACCTAATTTGCGGATAATTTCCAAATTCGAACTTGCGGATCGGGATGAGCGGCGAACGGTGGATTCGGCGGCGCGGTGTCGGGATGACGGCGGGGCAACGGCGTGATCGTTCGGAAGCGGCGGCAGCAGCGGCATCGGCGTCGGGCGCGGGAGCGGGCGCGGCAGCGGGCGCGGGAGCGGGCGCGGCAGCGGGCGCGGGCGCGGGAGCGGGCGCGGCAGCGGGCGCGGGCGCGGCAGCGGGCGCGGCAGCGGGCGCGGGAGCGGGCGCGGCAGCGGGCGCGGGAGCGGGCGCGGCAGCGGGCGCGTCGCGCGATGTCTTCCTCCTCTCTCTCTCTCTTTCTCACTCTCACACTCTAAAAATTTTCTGATCTGAAAATTGTGTGTCCCCTTTTAAAATTCTGACCTAATGAATGTATATATAGTATTAATCTAGGTCAATTAGATGGGCTTTCTAGTCCTAATGGGCTTAGGCTTGGGCTTTAATTTAAATGGGCTGAATTAATTAATGATAATGGGCTGTATTAATTAATGACAATGGGTTGAATTAAGTTCAAATTAAAACAACCGAGCCCGTTTGACTTATAATTCCCGGCCTTTGCATTTCAAGCGAGCCGAGTCCCATTCGATGAAATTTAAGCTCGTTCATTCACCGCCGGTCCGATGCAAAATGCAATTAATCTAAAATGAATTTAAATTATATGTTATGCAATTTAAATATTTTTTGTTTAGGGGTTAAAAATTTAATCCCTAATTTTCTATGCAAATTAAACTAAGTGACGTGCCAAAATTTAGGTGTCAACAGCTGCCCCTCTTTGAAGGTGAGCTCGTAGAGGTTGCATTCAAAGACTAAATGATACCTAAATTTCAACCATGCAAATGCAATGAATGTTGTTTTTGTCGGGATTATGAGTCCCTTTTTACAATGCATTAAGAAGTGATGCATGCTGACTTGAGTAGAAAACATACCTGGAATTACTTACCTGACGATAGCGCAATTCGAGGCACAACCTTAACTTGTATGTTGTTTTGACAAATGTATGGGCTCAGTCCCATAGATATTGCCTGATATACGTTGATGAACTTCGGTGATCTGCAGTTAAGTCAAAGCACACGAAGAAAGCTCGACGTATCCAATCATCATCTGGATTCGTGAGAACAGTTCCGATCTTTACGAACTACCTATACATCTCCATAGGTGTTTGCAAAGATTTGGCCGCTTCACTTATACCTGCTCATAAGTGAATTGCGGGGGAAACTTTTGAAATCAAGAGGATATTCCGACCTTTACATATACCTGCTCATATGCAAAGATTTGGCCGCCTCACTTATACCTGCTCATAAGTGAACTGCGGGGGAACACCTGGGGTTGAGAGAATATTCCGACCTTTACATATACCTGCTCATATGCAAAGATTTGGCCGCTTCACCTATACCTGCTCATAGGTGAGTAGCGGGGGAACATCTGAGATAAAGAGAGTATTCCGACCTTTACATATACCTGCTCATATGCAAAGATTTAGCCGCCTTACCTATACCTGCTCATAGGTGAGTAGCGGGGGAATACCTGAAATTTGGGGAGAATATTCCGACCTTTACATATACCTGCTCATATGTAAAGATTTGGCCGTCATGCCTATACCTGCTCATAGTCATGTAACGGGGGAATCTCCTCAAGATTGTATGAAAATCTGTGATTTGATGAACAAAAGGGGCTAGCCCAAGTGTTCAAGAGTTCCTTGACAAAGTACCTGGATATCATCAGAAGTACCTGAAAAGGTTTAATCAATAGACACCTGAACACAATCAAAGGCATCTAGAGATCACAAAAATGATCAAATGTGGGACCTGACAATTGCTTGAACAGGTTAGGGATACCTAGATAGTCATAGATATCCTAGGGATAGAGATATACTTACCTGGTGATATCTCTAACTCTGAAGACGTGTCTCCTGTTAGACACGATTCCAAGTAACATGTAATATGCATTCGCATACTGTCAAGAACACATATACACATGCACTATGATTTCAACTGATTTTCATGTACGATGATTTTGTCAAATCAGCACCACAAACTTCGCTGGGGAAAAATCATGACAAGACAATCCAGATTCACAAGTAGATATCTAGAAAATGTCGAATGAGGGACTTCCGGTCCAAAAGGGCTTTCTCTCATTCTCATTGAAAAGGCTGATTTATGGGGAATCGCTCCATCTCACCATCATCATGTTGACAAGGGTCCAAGTATTCTCGCAAGCAGTACGACTTTACCAATCTGAGAGGTCTTTGTTAGGACCGTAACATGGGCTTGGTCAATGGCTTAGCAAAAGAGACTCTTCGAGTCGAGGCTATTGAAAGAAGATACTCTGCAATTGTCTCCGGGTTTACAAGTCAAGAACCCTGCAAAATGAGATAGAAATGGACTTGCTCGCACTTCTTCGAGCTAAGCTTATAAACATCAGAAACTCTACGTTAGTTCAAGTGCCCTAATCTGAAGAGACTTTGCAAGGGACGTAACGCAGGTTAGGCTCATGGGTTGAGAAATGAATGGACCATAAGGCTCAAAATGTATATGATTGGGGTGAGAATTGGTGATCATCTCGGCATTGTCACCGGCGTTCTTTTCCGTCAGGGATTGCCTCCTTGGTAGATGCTCTATTAGCTTCGAGAGTTTATCACCTGACTCCTCAAGACTTTGGATATTTTTGTGACTTTGACACACCTCAACATTTTCTAATCTAAAGTCGTCACTTTTTCTCCATTTTTTTTCACGGGCATTGGCCTTGCTTTTACCAGGCACACTGCTTTTTCATGCCCTCTAGTTTTTTTTTTTGACACACACTGTCTACAATGCATACATTGGCCAGCCACACTTTGGCTTGTTTTGACCGAATGACTAACATTTGGACTCTTAGGGTCTTCGTCTTTTATCGGTGCTCCAGATATGCTGCTTGAACAATGATGACTTTTGCCTTGCCCCAGTGTGGGGGATGATCACCAACTGGGTTTAAGAAACGAATTTACAGGCTCAATTGGGCTTAGCAAAGGATAAAATGTGTATAGGATAGAGAAAGAAATGCTCTTCGTCATCCTAAGGCACTTGAACTTCACGTGAATTCATCTGAAAAAGCAACACTCGAAGATTGATGCAAGTGAGAGCACGAAAATTTCTACTCATTTTTCACCTTATGACGCTGACTTACCTCCAGTTTGCCCCGATGTGGGGTGGTTCTTGACAGGGATAATTTGAATGAATTTCTCCAAGTGTTTAGGCTCAAAGTGGCGAAACAACGGATAACCTGTAGTGTTTGGGATAGAGAAATGAACCGCCTCTCGTCATTTCAGTTGCCGTACCTTTTGCGAGATAACCCTTTGCCTTGCAGACATGGAATTTTTCCACTCAACTCACTGGGGATTAGTGCATGGGACTGTGTATAGGATATGGCTTGCCTTTCATCATCCCGATGTATCTCATTCAACACATTCAATTCATTCCACTTGAGTTATCATATTGTCTAAATAGATTTCCCTTTTGAAATCGATAATGTAGACTAACAAAATGATCAAACACAATCTTAAGCCAAGGCACACATTCCATCTTTAAATTGATTGAACTCATTTATTCATAAATGAAATGTTTGCAATTCAGAATATAAAACCAAACATTTGAAAACTTTTGCCGCAAAATGTTAAACTCTATCAGGGATAATAGATCTTCACAGCATCAGAATTAACAGGAGTGGAGAACTCACGACCATCCATTTCTGCGAGGATCAGGGCACCTCCGGGAAGCACCTTTTTAACCACATACGGACCAATGTAGTTCGGGGCAAATTTCCCTCCAGGAACAGGAAAGACTGGCAGTACCTTTCTTAGGACTAGATCATTTACCTCGAAGTGTCTTGGACGCACCTTTTGATTGAAGGATCTAGCTATCCTCTGCTGATAGGTTTGACCGTGGCAAATGGCTCTCAATCGCTTCTCATCAATTAGGTTTAACTGCTCATGCCTTTGTCGCATCCATTCTGCCTCGGACAACTCCACTTGAGATAATATTCGCAAGGAAGGGATCTCTACTTCGATGGGTAGGACTGCTTCCATGCCATATACCAATGAAAAAGGGGTTGCTCCGACAGAAGTTCGGATCGAAGTTCGATACGCCATTAGTGCAAATGGCAACCTTTCATGCCAGTCACGATAGTTTTCAGCTGTTTTGGCCAAGATCTTCTTGATGTTCTTGTTAGCGGCTTCAACTGCTCCATTCATCTGTGGACGATAAGGAGATGAATTCAGGTGCCGGATTTTGAACTCGTTGAACAACTGATCAATGAACTTGTTGTTCAAATTTGTCCCATTGTCAGTGACGATAGCCTCAGGGACACCATAACGAGCAACTATGTCTCGCCTGATGAATTTTACGACATTCTTTGCGGTGACGTTTGCATAAGATGACGCCTCAATCCACTTAGAGAAATAGTCAATCGCGACCAAGATAAATCGGTGTCCATTTGATGCCTTGGGATTAATCGGGCCAATCACGTCGATGCCCCACATTGAAAAGGGCCATGGCTCAGACAACTGATGTAATTCCGTCGGGGGAACATTTATCTTATCCCCGTGAGCCTGACAGCGATGACATCTTTGAACATGTTGGATGCAGTCACTTTCAAGACTGAGCCAATAATAACCCAATCTCATGATCTTCTTAGCTAACATGTGGCCATTCATGTGCGGACCACATATCCCCTCATGTAGTTCTCGCATGATTCTAGTAGCTTCAGCCGCATCCACACACCTCAGCAGGATCGAATTAAAGGACCTTTTATACAGCTTTTCACCACTGACGAAGAATTTTGAAGCCATTTTCATTATGTACTTCCTGTCGGCCGGGGCGCTTCCCTCAGGAAATTCTTGTCTCTGGATGTAACTCATGATATCGTAATACCATGGCTTCTCGTCAGGTTCCCCAGTCACGACCATACAGTAGGCCGGTTTTGTCAGGACTTCGATCTTCAAGGGTTCTACCTCTAACCCACCAATCACTTGCAACATGGATGATAACGTAGCTAGCGCATCAGCGAACTGATTATGGGACCTCGATAAGTACTCAAAAGAGATATCTTCGAATCCCTCTATGATTTCCTCGAGGTATTCATGGTACGGCACTAGTTTGATGTCTCTCGTCTTCCATTCCCCTACAGTTTGAAGAATAATCAGAGCGGAATCACCAAACACTTTCAACTTGGTTATCCCCATTTCTACTGCGGCTTGGAGTCCGAGGATGCAAGCTTCGTACTCGGCTATGTTGTTGGTACAGGGGAACACCAATTTTGCTGCTACAGGATAATGTTGCCCATCTGGGGATATTAAAACTGCCCCAGTGCCGGAACCGGCCAGGTTTACAGCTCCATCGAAAAACATGGTCCATGTATCTTCCTTTATTACCAAAATGCGATCTTCTGGAGAATATCTATCATCATCAGGGACTCCAGGATTTTCAGCTAACACATCGGCAATTACTCGACCTTTAACCGACTTCTGTGGCTTCATCTGGATATCAAACTCTAAAATTAAAATCTGCCACTTGGCTAACTTCCCTACCAAAGCTGGCTGATCAAGTAAATACTTAATGGGATCGTTCTCAGTCACAAGCAAAGTCTGGTGATGCAGTGTATATTGTCGCAGCCTATGGAGCACCCATACTAGCGCAGCGCAAGTCTTCTCGGCTTCAGAATAATTCAACTCCGAGACGGTGAACTTCTTGCTTAGGTAATAAATGGCTCGCTCTTTTCCATCTTCAGGACTTTTCTGGGCTAGCATCGCACCTAAAGACTCACTATGAATCGTGAGGTAAAGGATCAAAGGCTGGCCCGGCATTGGTGGGACTAGCACTGGCGGTTTCATCAGGTATTGCTTTAGTTCATTAAACGCTTCCCGACAATCATCGTCCCATTCGACTTGAGTATTCTTCCTTAGAAGTTTGAAGAATGGCTTAGCAGTTGCTGAGAGCTGAGAAATAAAACGGGCTATGTAGTTCAATCTACCCAGGAGGCTCCGCACTTCTTTTACGGTCGACGGGGGTTGTAACTCACATATAGCCTTCACTTTAGAGGGGTCAACTTCAATGCCTTTACTGCTTACGATGAACCCAAGTAATTTGCCCGAGGTTGCTCCAAATATGCACTTTGCTGGGTTGAGACGGAGCTTAAACTCACGAAGTCTCTCGAATAATTTCTTCAAGGTATCGACGTGACTCTTCCCAGGTCGAGACTTGGCGATCATGTCATCGACATAGACCTCGATCTCCTTATGCATCATATCATGGAAGAGCGTCACCATTGCCCGTTGATATGTTGCCCCGGCATTTTTAAGGCCGAAAGGCATGACCTTATAGTGGAATGTCCCCCAAGGAGTGATGAACGCCGTTTTCTCCTTATCATCGTCCTTCATTTTTACCTGATTATAGCCCGAGAAACCATTCATGAAGGAAAATAACTCAAACCCTGCAGTACTGTCCACCAAAACGTCTATATGTGGCAATGGGAAATCGTCTTTAGGACTGGCCTTGTTTAGATCGCGATAGTCGATGCAAACCCGAACTCGACCATCCTTCTTCATAACTGGCACAATATTGGCCACCCAGCTGGGGTATTGGGTGACTTCGATGAATCCCACTTTCAAGAGTTTCATGACCTCCTCCTCTATTTTCTTGGAAAGTTCAGGCTTAGTCCTTCGCAACTTCTGTTTCTTGGGCGGCATGTCCGGATTAGTAGGTAGACTATGCTCCACGATAGAAGGGTCTAAACCCGGCATATCGACATACGACCAGGCAAAGATATCCCGGTAATCCTTCAGCAGTTGGACCAGGCGTTTAGCTTCACCTTCGGGAAGGGTTGCCCCTATCTTCACCTCTTTGGGTTCTCCAGAATCACTCAAGTTGACGGTAATAGTTTGGTCTACCGTTAGGACTTTAGGTCTTTCATGATGCTCTAGATCACGCTGAAGGTCCGAGGAATCTTCGAGTTCATTGGCGTCATCGAGATCAGGTTCGGTAGCACATAATTCATCAGATTGGACCGTTCCCATACCCTTACATGTCACAAAATTGCCCCTGAAACATAAAGTAGGGGGTTCAGTAGGACAAACAGGGCTAAACAGTGTATTTCTATTATTTTTTTTATTTTGAAATTCTTTTCAAAAAGGTTTTAACACGAGGAAGCATGAAGAAGCCCAGGCCTCAGAATTCTCCTTGGACTATATTTTTCTTTTATCGGTTGGATATCATCACCGGGCTGGTTTGATGTACCTCAACATGCCCTCAAAACAAAAATAACTTGTAATTTCATTGATTATCATCAAATAAATTACATTTATTGGAATGGAAATTGCAACAATCAAATCCTAGAAATGAAAAGTACTAAAAAGCAGCTCCCGAGACGGGGCAAGTCCTAAAAAGCAGTAAAAATTCCCGCGTAGGGGAGTGTGCGAAAAAGGTAAATGTGTTACTCTTGCGGGCCAATGCCCATTCCCTTCAACGGTCCTTCCTCGATGGCTCCAACTAAGAAATTATCGAACAGGGCAGTGATTCCTTCCATTGCATCATCAGAATCTTCTGTCACTAGAGGTGTTGAATCATCCATACCTCCCCATCCATCCGGGACAATGTCACGGGGGTCAACATAAAAGCTCGGGGGTGCTGAATATTTCACGTAATAATCGAACTTGCCGCTTGGTTGCCCCAAAGTATCGATCACTTCTTTCTCTTCATGCATCATTCTTGCAGGGCCCGGGAATGTGGTACGGATGTGTGGAAGCAACCTATCACGCCCACGTTCTTCACCATTTGGTTCTTCTTCGGATCGCGATCTAATCTGTCCATTTCCTCGACCTCGACCTCGAATGCGTCCACGTCCATGTCTACGTCCCCCATTATCCGGCTCGCTTGACCCCAGGTATCCCAACCCAGTAGCATGGGGCCTCCGAAAGACTTCCACCGGTTGGCGGATACCTTGACCATTCCTACCAAGGCCTTCACCTGGAGTAAAGCCATGGGACACCATTACCCTGCCAACCATGACTGCAGCATTTGACACCTCAGGAATAGGCGGTGATGATCCTCTAGACGCATGTATGGTTGATACGAGCTTGAGCGACTGATAGCTCGATTCTATTTTGCAATCCGGCTCAACATAGGGGATAGCCGTTGCGTGGTAAATTGGGTGCTCTTCTTCACCGTGGACTGTGACTAACTTTCTCTCCACAACGAACTTCACTTTCTGATGTAGACTAGATGGCACAGCTCCGGCAGTATGAATCCATGGACGACCCAACAGAAAATTGAATGCAGTGGGAATGTCCATAACTTGAAATAGGACATTAAACATTGTTGGTCCTATCTGTATGTCAAGGTAGATTTCTCCCATCACTTCTTTCTTCGTTCCGTCAAAGGCTCGTACGGAGGTTTTTGCAGAACTTATCCTAGAAGGATCTATCTTAAGGCGGTGTAAAGTCGCCAAAGGACATATGTTCAAGGCTGATCCGTTGTCAATGAGTACCCGGGCTACATGCGAGGCCTTGTATTTGACAGAAATGTAGAGTGCCTTAGTATGCCCCCTCCCTTCCAGAGGGAACTCTTCATCTGAAAAGGCTATGAGGTCCTTGAGGAGTATAGAACCAACAAATTCCTCTAATTTGTCATGATTGATCGTTTCTGGCACGTGGACTTCGCTTAACACCTTCATTAAGGCCTTCTGATGCTTAACAGATGTCTGGAGAAGTTCAAGCAGAGAGATTTGTGCGGGCATCTTGCGCAATTGTTCAACTATGTTGTACTCGCTAGCCTTAATCACGGCTAGGAATTCTTTGGCTTCCTCATCAGTAACAGGTTTTGCAGGTTGAGCATTAGTTTGGCCATAGGAACGCCCGGATCTGGTAACCAAGTCGACATCGAGACTGTAGGACCAAGGGACTGCCTTATTGTCACTGTACTCATACGGTTGAGGTATCTCGATCACTATCCCTTCATCAGCTGTAGGCGTGCTTACTACGATCTCCTCGTTATCAGACGCGTCTTCAAGCGGAGGCATATCTTCAGGCAGAGAGTCGCCCTTGTCGCTCCTGGTGTTCAATGTAGCGAACTCCTCCTCCCAATTAATAACCACTTCGGAGATAGTGGAAACGATGCCAGTGTGATCAGCATAAACAATCATCCCAGCTTCTACCATTCTTGAGATTCTTTCTTTCATGAGAGCCAGGGGCAGGTCTTCATTACTTGGGTAACAACCGGCTTTCACTAACTCACCGTAGACGTCGGTAGTACACACCTTAATATTCTTGATTCGACCAGCATCGAAGCTAAATATGGCATTCACATTGCCTGCGTGATCAGGGAGTGGGTTGTTCTGAACATTCGGCTGAGCAGGCTGAAATGAGAAAGCCTTCGTATCTAGGAGGTTCTGGATTCGGTGCTTGAGGGTATAGCAATCATCGGTTGAGTGTCCCAGCTCACCCATGTGATAATCACATTTCTTTGACGGGTCGAAGTTATAGAACCGCTCAGGATTGGGTCGCTTTGGCTCAGTAGTAAGCAAGCCTTTCTTTTGGAGCACTATCAGTACTTGAGACAACGATCCGGGGAGGGGAGTGAATTGCCTCCTGTTGTTCCTCCTCTGGAAAGGTTGACGACCCGAGTTTTGTTGTTGAGCTTCTACTACTTGGATTGCTGGGGCGGAGTTAGCATTCCGCCGGCTCGGTTGGTTATAAGCCACATTCACTTCAGCTGCCGGTTCTTTCTCTTTTCTTGCACCAAATCTTCTGGTCGAGGAGGACGGCTCGACAAACCATCCATCTTTCAGCCCTATTTCAATTTGTTCGCCCATGGGGATGAGTTGGTTAAAGTTGTCAGCCGGAATGGCAACCATCCGATTACGGTATTCGAACGGGAGAGTTTTCACGAACATCCTCTTTAACTCACTGTCTATGGGTTTTGGGACAACCTGAGCAGCTAAATTCCTCCATCTGATAGCATAGTCTTTGAAGGACTCAGTCTTTTTCATCTGAGCGCGTTCGAGATCATCACGGGTAGGAATGATGTCCGTTATAAATCTGTACTGCTTCAAGAATGCTTCACTGGCTTCTTTCCAAGTTTTGAGGCCATTTATCTTCTTCATGAGATACCAGCTCAAAGCAGGACCCGTCAAACTTGCTTGAAAGGCATGGATCATCAGGAGTTCGTTATCAACGTACGAAGTCATTTGTACGTGATAGAGCTGTAGGTGGGCTTTTGGACATGTGGTGCCATTGTACTTGTCGAAATCCGGCATTTTGAACTTCTTTGGGATTTTGATCTGTGAGTACAGGGACAGATCGATCGAAGGTGAATCCTGCGAACCTTCCAGCTGCTTCACTCTTTCTTCAAGTTTATTGACCCGTTCATCAGGTTTGTCCTTGTTGACGATAATCTGGACAGGGTCATCTTCTAAATCAGGAATATCGTCATCTCCGTCAACATCGACACTTTTTCTGATTTTCTGCTTTGGGACTGATGCTTCGAGGGATGCCGAAACAGGATCCGACCGGAGAGCTTTGATCTCAGCGGACATTTGCTGCATCGCGATGACAAGTTGCTTGATCTGGTCTTCCACACCAACAACACGCTCTTGCAAGTCGGTTTGATCGGCCATTCTGGCTCTCGACCGTGTACGAATGGGCGATCGTGATCGGTCCGTAGCTACCTAATTTCGAAATGAAACAGGCATACATGAGTGTCAAGCAAAATCATACGCCAATCCATGACATTGGTCTAACCGCTTTGAATTGAAAGGACCCCTTTATTGAAATGGCAAAAATTTTTACACCAATTAATGACTTGAAATTGAACTGAATATAAAGACAGCTGACTCAATTCCTAAACAAATTTTAAAAACTGAAACTGAAATGAGAAAAGAACTCCGAGCTTTTTATTTAGCTTGATCTATAGACATATGGGAGGCGACTTCCTTCTTCAATCGCTCATAAGCTCGAGCTATCTTGGATGCCTTTTCTTCGGCTTCTTCGGCCTTCCTTTTGAGGCGATTGTTCTCTGAGCGATTGGCGGACTTGAGAGGCACCTTGGGTATCTTCGGGAGCAAATCCTGCGGGATTCTGTGCCGACGAATGTACTGGGTCGTCGCGAAATAGGACTTCTGCTCTCCCTTTAGTTCTCCTTCGGGCCGAGCTATCTTTAACACACGACACTTCCTCCACATCTTATTGAGCTGGGCTACGGTCGCTTCGTGGTCTTTATCATCATCGGCGAAGTCAACTTATAGGAGTTCTGGTTGTAACGCCGGAGGGAGCCCTTGGAGAATCTGATACTGACGAGACACTCTGGCGGGGTAGTATTCGATCGCGCCGGTGAAACCCAATAGTGGAACCGGTCCAATACCATTACATGTAAGCCGAGCTTCCTCAACTTTGAACCAATTAGCATGCCATTGGAAACCTTGGGGTCTAGCGTTTTTCATGAAAATGATCCATTCAGAGTAATGATAATCGGGTGCATCCCCTTGTTTTTCTTTGTACCTTAAAACTGGATGGCTAGAATCACTAAGCTCAGGTATTGTGAGTAAATCGCCACACCCTTTTATATGAGATAAAAACCAAATTTGCAAAAGTTCGAGGGGGGCATGAAACGTTTTGTCAACATGTTGCTTAAATTTAGTGAGGGAAATGAAAGTCTCGGCTAAAACGGTGTTGATAAAATTCTTTTCAAGACAAACCTGTTGGACCAACCAGGCGATTGACGGACTACATGCATTCTTACAGTAAGGAAAAATCACGAACCCGAAAAACGCTAGCAAAAAGATTCTGCCTTTTTGAAAAGATGTGGCTTTTTCAAAACACTGACTCAGGAATGAAAATGGACATGTGCCACGATTTGCTTTTAACACTTTTCCCAATTCATTTTTTCCGACATTCAAAAATTCAGCCAACATTAAAGTAGAATCAATTCCCAAAGGTGGTGTGACTAACTCCGACTCCAATGGTTTTCCAATGAGCACACTATATTCTTCCAACGTCGGGGTGAGCTCGTGTTTACCGAATATAAAGGTAGAGGTCTCGGGACACCAGAAATGCGCCAATGCTCGAACGAGGCCGGTACGGACTTTGACCTCCAATAGGGGGAGCAGCCTCCCGATGTGGCCCTCAACTAGCTTGCGGTTGGTCGGACTGAGTAGATTCCACCAGGCACGGAGCTCGTCCTTAGGAGCATCAAGAATCCGGATGTCTGCCCCTCCCATAGTGTATAGACCAAGACTCACGACCGACCTAATGTTATGGACCGACCAAAGAAAAAGACGAGATATAAATAAATTGCGAGATAAAGGTTCAGAAATCTTACTTCACCGGGTAGAATGATGGCAATCACATAGACATGCGCATGAAATGTGAGGTTCGATTTCTACCTAGACTCTGGCTTGCGAAATGGAGACATGAGGATTACCGAGCTAAACCAGTCATGGTGGTGGTTAGGCTGAGATTCCCCTGACTCCGGCTTAGTCAAAGAGCCGACCCGGGTTGCAAAGGGCGCAACCGTGACAGGTATTCAATGACACCATGAAAGAACTTTCGGGACCAAGAAAGGCGACCCATACCACGCGGGTGTGGTTGGGGTGTCCGTTTTCTCAGTACCATCCTAAACCTGTGCCGCCCAGGTCCGGCAGCGGGTAGTGTGTGCGGTATAGTGTAAATGCAAGGCATGCACAGCAGGTTATATCATACAGCGCTTCGTGCATAAAATAAATCATTCATCCAAACACCTCCCTGCAAAACAATGGTTAACAATCACGCCTCCCCTTATACCTCCCATACTGCAAAAACATTTAACACCTAAAATGTTAGGGACGTACCTGGGATCCTCGCTGCCAAGCAAAAAATATATTTTTTTGAAAAGAAAAACTGGCCTAAGTCCACTAAGAGTTTTAACTCAACAATCCCCAGCGGAGTCGCCAAGCTGTCGCGACCTAAAGTTTTTCCTCTCAGGCTAATGGATTATTAGGACTAAACCTAACTCGGGCCCTCCCAAGCCCTACCAATTCGCAACTTAGGGTTTAAGTTTTTAACATGCAAACGTTTTCATGCTCGGAGTCGCCACTAATCTATTTATGGTAGGTCGATTAGAAACCTAAATAAAACATAGGGAGATATGTTTTATTTCTACGAACCAGAGATTCTAAGCCCGGGGACTTGATTACGCTAGATCTAGTCTAACGCCCTTTCGGTACCTTTTCTTTTCAAAAATGTTTTGGCAAGCAATTTGGATCCATTTTAACTTAATCACTAACATGTGAAGTGTTCATGCGGATGCGCAAACCACCAATTTAACACCCAATAATCAAACATTAAATAAATTGCAAGATTGGGAGAATTACTTACCTCGAAGTAACGTAAGCATCTGCATGGTTAGCTAGAAAATCACATCAACCATCCTAATATGATTTCTAATTAACAAGGAATTCACTCAATTTTTGGATTTTCGCTTATTTAAATGAAAACTAACCTATATGTAATGACGTGCAAAAATGACATGCAAGTAATGCAACCTAGCATGCAAACTATATGTCATGCGATGACGTGACCTAATTCTAATGACGGGCAAATGATTTATTTTTGGTATTTTCTGGTGAAATTCGGAATAAAAATATGCCTAAATTAACATGCAACCTATGATGACTTAACATATCCTAACATGACTTATTTTTGAGGTTTTTGTTAAAATTCGAAATAATAAATTACCTAAATTAAGAATGCAATCTATCCTAATCTACCATAAAACAATTCATTCTTTTTTGGGATTTTCATGAAAATTCGGAAAAAAAATAACCTAAATAATCTATTAAGATTAGAAAATTACTTAATTTAAACTAGGAAATAGATTATCTCAAGTCCTAATTTAAATTAAATAATTACTCTATCATCTAGGTATATTTAGAATTCCTAAACATGCAAAACTCAAATTCAAATCCTAACTGATATTTTTTGAATTTTCTTTTTTTATTTGAAAAGGGAAAGACAATTTAAACAAAGATGGCATCCACATTTAAAACAACCACGCGATCCACAAGATTCGTTTCAAACTCGAATTAGGCACAAAAATCGAACTATCAGTCATATCTATAGGGTCATAGATATTGACAGAAAGTCGATCATTCAAATTTGGAAAACAGATAAAAATCATTATCGTACCCAAGTGATTATGGATAGGATAATGATTTTCCGTATCGCCACGTATCATACCTTAGGGATAAGGTCGGATAGTTGTCCAGATACGTTGCTGAATTAGGAAAGATTCCTAATTTTGAATATTTTCAAATATTGCGAACAAGGCAAATATTATCCTAAGATATCTAGCAATCCACGCAATATTCACAGAATATTCAAACATCCAAAAATTAAGAAACGAAATATTCTAAAAATATTGGATAATGTTCAATTACCTAATTTGCGGATAATTTCCAAATTCGAACTTGCGGATCGGGATGAGCGGCAAACGGTGGATTCGGCGGCGCGGTGTCGGGATGACGGCGGCTCGCGGTGGTGCTCGTGAGGACGCAGCTCCGGGGCAGCAGTGCCGGCGTGGCGGTGCGGCAGCGGGCGCGGGAGCGGGCGCGGGAGCGGGCGCGGCAGCGGGCGCGGGCGCGGGAGCGGGCGCGGGCGCGGGAGCGGGCGCGGGCGCGGGAGCGGGCGCGGGAGCGGCAGCGGGCGCGGGAGCGGGAGCGGGCGCGGGCGCGGCAGCGGGCGCGGCAGCGGGCGCGGGCGCGGCAGCGGGCGCGTCGCGCGATGTCTTCCTCCTCTCTCTCTCTTTCTCACTCTCACACTCTAAAAATTTTCTGATCTGAAAATTGTGTGTCCCCCCCTAAAATTCTGACCTAATGAATGTATATATAGTATTAATCTAGGTCAATTAGATGGGCTTTCTAGTCCTAATGGGCTTAGGCTTGGGCTTTAATTTAAATGGGCTGAATTAGTTAATGATAATGGGCTGAATTAATTAATAACAATGGGTTGAATTAAGTTCAAATTAAAACAACCGAGCCCGTTTGACTTATAATTCCCGGCCTTTGCATTTCAAGCGAGCCGAGTCCCATTCGATGAAATTTAAGCTCGTTCATTCACCGCCGGTCCGATGCAAAAATGCAATGAATTTAAACTATATGTTATGCAATTTAAATATTTTTGTTTAGGGGTTAAAAATTTAATCCCTAATTTTCTATGCAAATTACACTAAGTGACGTGCCAAAATTTAGGTGTCAACAAAAGTAAGTTCGGAACTCTAAAATTATGAGAAGATGCTAACTCTTAAATGTAGTCATTAACTTTTCATACAAAAGAATGTTGACACCTAAATTTCGACCGATCATTCAATAATAATTTGCATAGAAAATTAGAGATTAAATTTTAACCCATAAACAAAAATATTAAAATTGCATAGCATATAGTTTAAGTTTATATAGCTTAGTTACATTCCGCATCGGACCGGCGGTGGCGAAAAAACTGAAAATTCATCGCGTAAACCGAGCTCGAACACTCGGCTCACTCAAGGGATTGGGGGCCAAAATTCATAAGTCTAAAAGGCTTTGGTTGTTTTAATTTGAGCTTAAATTAGCCCGAATTAATTTAGCCCATTTGGAATTAAAATAAAATTAAATGATAAAGCCTAAGTCTAAGCTCATTAGGATTAGGAAGCCCGGTTAATTAACCTAGGGTTGCGATATGAATATGTTGTTATGCGTCCTAATCAAGGGAGCCTCTCACAATTTTTAAAGACAAAATCTTTGAGAGCACGAAGCCACACAATTTCATACACGGGGCCATGGGAAAGCGAGAGAGAAAAATAGAGAGGGAGGTCGGCCATTAAAGGAGTTATTTGTTTCGCGTCTCACATTGCTGGTCTGGGCGTCTTCATCAGAAAATTCACGATTGGTACGCCATCACTTCGCAAGAGACAACCCGGAGAAAGAAAGAGAGCAACCAAAAGCACAAAAAAGGGAGAAGACTTTGAAGCGGTGGTCTTTGTCTGGAGTGGTCCAAGCCGAGAGAGAGGCAGAGGAAGCATTCACCAAAGGAAAAAAGAAGCTTTTCTTTGTCCATCTCCCCTGATTGCATGAAGGAGTCTCTCTTTCACATCTTTGTCCACAAGGGATTTTTCTTCCTCTGCAAAGAAGGCGTTCACAAGAGAAAACGCCAGAGAGAAGAAGCTCCGCCCTCAACGCACGAGACACCCAACGCTGAGCAAGTAACGCACAAAGTGTCCTCTCTCATCTTCGAGTTCATCGCTGCCGTGCAACTTCCAGTCGATTCCAAGCATTCCTGTAGCTATTTCGGTGGACTTCAAGCAGATCTTAGCATCCCATAGTCCATAGTCACCGACGGTAGCCTCCACGACGGCCAGTAATTCTCTGTATCGACGAAGCCAGCATTCCCGAGTTGGTCTCAGCGAAGTTCCCTGTGGTAGCTCCGCGATGGACGCCGCAATCCTTGCCCCGTTGGGCTAGCCCTCAACAGCTATACTGCAAGTTCTAGTCTGGTTGAGCTCTTGTTACTGCATCTCCCTTCGGTATTGCAGGTTTCCAAAGTAGCAGCAAAACATTATTGCGGAAGCCATCGAGCTAAATCCTCACGGCCAAACCGCACTGAGACCACCGTGCACCATTGCCGGCAAATCACCACTCCACACCGGAGTGCCGCTGTCGGTCCGCCACCGTTGGCCGTCCCGTGATCCGCAAACCCTACCCGGCATCAAGCTCGAATTTGGAAGTTATCCGTAAATTAGGTAAGAAACTTTATCCGATATAGTTTCAAATATTTAAATTCCTAATTCGAGTGATTTTGTTATCTTTGGTTGGTTAGTAGATATATTTGAATGATGCATGGCACATTCGCAAGATTCCAAAAAATACACTAAGTTAGGAAATTCCTAACTTAGCAACATGTCGGGACGACTATCCCACCTCAATTATGAGATACGATACTCGGTGGCATGAAAAATCTTTATCCTGTCCATAACTATTTGGATACGATAATAGATTTTATTTTGTTCCCAAATTCAAACGAATAGCCTTCCATCAATATCTATAATCACATGGATATGATTGCCAGTTTATATCGTTTCCCTAATTCAAAGATAATAAAACAAATCTTGCGGATCACGTGGATTGATTTTGATCGTGGTGGTTATATGTTTGTTTGATTTATTTCCTTTAAAAAGAAAATTCCAAAAAAAAGATTAGTTAGGAGTTGAATTGATCTTATTAGAAGATAATGATGCATGTTTAGGATAGGTTTAGAATAACTTTTTTTGAATAAGTCGATAGGATAACTTTTTAATTTAAATTAGGAATTAGAGTAATTTATTTCCTAGTTTAATTTAGATATTATCCTGATCTTGATGGTTCATTTTAGGGTAATTCTTGATTTCGAATTTTCATAAAAATACCAAAAAGAAGTCACTTTAGGATAGATTAAATTATCTTTTTTTTAGAATAGATTGCATGTTAATATAGGCATATTTTTAATTCCTAATTTCATTCAAAAATAAATCATTTATCCGTCATTAGAATTAGGTCACGTCGTCGCATGACATATAGTTCGCATGCTAGATTGCATTAATCGCATGTCATTTTTGCACGTCATTACATATAGGTTAGTTTGCATTTTAACAAAGTGCAAACCCTAGAGAACATCTTGACTGCCTTGTTTTGTTAATTAGAAATCATATTAGGATTGTTTGTATGATTTTCTGCTAACAATATAGATGTTTGCGTTGCTCCAAGGTACATCAGTCGCCTAATCTTGCAATTTATTTATTTGCTTTCTTGGATGTTAAATTGGTGGTTTGCGCACCTGCATGAACACCTCATATGCTAGTGATTAGGTAATAAAATAGATCCAGAGTGCCTGCATAAATATTTGTGAAATGCAAAGGTACCGAAAGGGCATTAGACTAGATCTAGCGTAACTAAATCCCCGAGCTTAGATTCTCTGGTTCGCAGGAATAAAACATATCTCCTTATGTTTTATTTAGGTTTCTAATCGACTTACCACAAATAGATTAGTGGCGACTCCAAGCATGAAAACTTTTACATGTTAAAAACTTAAACCCTAAGTTGTGAATTGGTAGGGCTTGGGAGAGCCCAAGTTAGATTTAGTCCTAATAATCCATTAACCTAAGGAAATTTTAGGTCGCGACAAAGAAAAAATAGAGCAAGTTTCAATATATTTTAGAAATTGAAACTTTCATGTTAATTAATAATATTTGTTACGGAAATGGAAGATGATAGTAACTTTTGTTAAAGGTGGGTATGAGTTCCGAGTAGAACCATAAATCAAACCTAAAGATTGGTCCAGTTCCCAAGTAGGAATCAAACCAAACTGGACTAAGAACCGTAGAACCAAATCGGGAATTGGAGAATCAGACCGAACCATGGTAACCCTAGAACTAATAGTATCTATGGATCTTTTCACCAATCTTCATACTAGTAATATCAAATTTTCAAAATCCGAAACATGATTTCATTACTAATGATATTCAATATGTTTTTCCATTACTAGGCTTAGTTTTAAACTTGCTATGGTATAGGTGGAAGATATGTACCCATTAAAATCCACCGGCAACTATACTCATTACAGGAGAAATCAAGCGTGTTATGCACTTTAGAAACCACAAATTAATTAATCACTACACTTTTACACATGTTTCTAGTTTACTCTTGAATCAATACCTTTCATTTACTCCACATGACAACATAATAAAAATTCTCTTACTAGGTTTGACAAATTATTTTACTTGTAAACGGTTTTGTTTGGGATATGTGGTCTTGTCAATGGAACTCTATCTATCTGAAAGGAAATTTTTGTTGCTGCTTTAATTTTTATTTTGCTTGACTAAAAATGAAGCAAAAAAAAAAAGAACTAAAAAATGAGACCCAAAAAAAAAGGAATTCGCTAATTCCCCAGTAGACCTTAAAACCAACCCTAGAACTTCCAATGTCAATTCCAAGGTATACATGGTAGGTTTTTGGTTCTAAAAATTTGAAAATCAGTCTAGACATAGTAAGTTCTAGGTGAAACCTGAATCTACCTTAGAATCGCTCACCCTTTAACTTTTGCACGTGATTAGTGACATTTAACATAAAATTTGGTCATTTTAACCCATTAGTAAGTTTCGGAAATAAATACTGATAATTTATTGAAACAATTAGTTCTTTTGAAACAATCCTACAAATGTTGGAATATGAACTCAAAAAGGTTGGTAATTTCAATTTATATTTGGTTACTTTAACACGATAAGCTATGCTAGTAAATGTTGGTAAATTATGGTAATAGCTTACAATTTATGGACATAATCTTGTTCCATGTACCATGTAAACTCCATGATTAGTTGGCAAATCACGAACATAATCTTGTTCTATATACCATGTAAATTATGAGATCTTACTAAAGTTAGGGAAAATTTTCAAATAAATCTTAAACCTATTGCATTTTATCCATTCAGTCTTAAATCTTTTAACTTTGCCAATTAAATCCTAAATCTTTACACTTCTTGTTAATTGAGTCCGTCTGGCCAATTTTGGCCGAAAAGTACTGATGTGGACGCTGACCGGTCTGCGTGACGCTAACGTGGACAATTTTATTATTTTTCAAAATTTTTATTTTTTTTCTTTTCTTTTTCTTCCCTTCTTCCTCCTCGTGTCGGTCGCCAACCGTTAGCAATAGGCCAAAAGGGGGAGAGGCAGGGCGAGCCTTGCCATCCCCTAGCAAGCCTTGCCCTCGCCATGGCTGGGCGAGGTTGGCCTCGCTAGAATTGACGAGGTCGAGCCTCGCTCGGTCACCGCGAGTCCGCGTAGTTGGCGGTGAACACAACGAGAGAAACCCTGGAATGGCGGATCGCATCGAGCAGGTTGGGGTCAGTGAGAATCCCGGCCTCCACCCTGTCATCGTCCTCGAAGCAGCGGAACCCCGCCCGCTTCACCGCGTGGAAGAGGTGGGCCACGAAGGTCTTCCTTATGTCCTCGCCTCTAAAGCTCACGAGCAAGTCGTACTTCCACTGATGAATAGAAGAGGAAGAAGATGGAACGCGTCCCTCGATTCCTTCAATTCCCATGAGGATGATATGTGATTGAACGAGAGACCGCGAAAAAGCTCGAAACTTTTCCTTGCAGATGAAGAGTACATGGGAGAGAGAAGGCGCGAGTCGGTGAATATAGGAGCAGCGACAGAGGAAAGCTTCGCCATATCAGGATCCGTTCTGCTTCTTCAGCGGGATGTTCGGTCAAGCTGACCAGTGAGGGTTTCGTCTGTTTAAAGGAACTGCAAGAAGACTTGTTCGCTCGAGGAGGGAGGAGGTTTGAATTTGTCAAGAACCAGACCATGAGCAAGCAAATACCGGAAACTTTCGAATGCGAATAGTGACATTTCATATAAAAGTAAAAGTTGATCGTCTAACACATTGCTAAGTTCCACAAACAAATACTTCGTGAACTATTGAAACAATTGGAACTTTTGCAACAATCTAAAAAATGTTGGTAGATGAACTCGAAAAAGGTTGGTAATTTCATATTTTATATTTGGTGACTGCTAATACTTTGGTAGATTATGTAAATAAATTGTGGTAAACTATTGCAACAATATATGATTTTGAAACAATCGAATAAAAGTTGATATCTGCTTCGAATGAGAATAAGTAATGTCGTATCAGAGTTGAGAATTGGTAACTTAAAATAGTTGATAATTTTTTAAGTACAAATGAATGCTGGCACTTTTCATAACATGTTAGTAACGTACTAAACATTATACGGGCAAAACAAATTGTTAGTCGATATTTAGTTACCTTAAAAAGTTATGAACTATTTCGACCATTTACAGGCGCGAAACAATATTCTTTATTTTCCTCACAAAACACTAGCAATCTGCTCAAGAATGTGGAGCCCTGGCTTACAGTTGCCGTGATAAGTAAGATCAATTAACTGCTATAACATCCCAACCAGGAATATCAGCACAGATTACAAAACAAGAAAGCTTCGCCTTCAGAAACACACTGCACTGCACTAGAAGCAAGTCCCTAAGATTACAGCCATCATGCCACACAGCGACATATATTCCTACTGATGGAGATAACTACTTCGCTCAGCATGACATAGGAAACATTGCAAGAGGACCGGTTCATTAATACAACCAGAAAAAGCCAAAATTCAGGAGATCATCGCCTATAGCAGATGTACAGCGACAGTATATCCTCCTTGCCGATGGGAGGATACATGGAAATGGCAAATCTAACCAGAGTGGGTATTTGGTATGTGAGCCTGCACAAGGACAAAAGGGTAAAGAAAGTACACTTCTCAAAGACTTCACATATATTTAGGGACTTAGATAGTATGACAGCTATGTGAAAATTCAACATGCAGGGAAATATCGGGGTGTTGTTTTTGCAGTTGTTGATTTGACGACAATGTTTTTGGACGTTGGGATAGAAACTCATCAGGAACAAGCAATTTCTCCAATGATTATGCAGAGAGAAAAATGAAATTGAATAAAACTGAACCAAGCAATTAAGATAATTACCTGTTGGAAGTTGCACAGAAAGGCTGTCGCATCAAACTTCTTGCGAAAGGTGTATTGTAGCATTCGGCAGAATAGGTAACCTCCATCTTTGCTAAATAACTAGATATAACTGTTGATTGTAACACTTGGCAGATCAGGTACATTTTCAAGCGCTGTACAAGTGTACATCCTGTAATGTCCAACAATTTCAGAGACTTAAGTACCTCAATACCCTGAAAATCTCTTTCTCACAATCTCGAATTTCTCCATTTCGTAACCTCTGCAGTTTTGAAAGGTTTAGTAGTTTTGCAATTTCTTTGCACCAAGAAATGTTCAGCAACTCCAATGATACTGTCTCTTCAAGCCCTTCAGTCTCACGTAGACATCTGCAACTTTCAAGATACAAGAGCTTCAGCTTTCCTAAGTTTGACAGATCAGGTAATTTCTCAAGGGATGTGCACCAATCCATGCCCAAAAACTCCAGAGCATTTGAACTTTCACGGCCTTCGATCTCCACCAGCCTTTTACAGCCTGAAGCTGTCATTACCGGCAATTTCTTGAACATTGATAAATCAGGATTCTTTGAAGGGATTCACAGTCCGGCATGTTCACACACTTCAAAGATTCCAGCTTTTCAAGATCATCAAGCTTAGTTAAATTACGGCAGCAAGTAATCTCCAACCTTGTCCAGAATGCCAAATTCCCAAGGCCTTGAATCTCACTAAGCTCAGAACTTTCACAAAGTGATCATTCTGATAACCAATTCAAGTTTGAAAAATCTGGCAATTTCTGAAATGAAATATGATCCCCGATGCTCAGATTATCAGGCTTGTTCAATGCATTCTTCAGTAGCAAGTTCCCTGAGCCGAGGAAGGGTGCTAGTCTCCTCGCGCAAGGTGCTTATCTTTGTTTTAGACAGCGTCAGCTTCTCCAGCTTGGTCAACTTACTGACGTCCTCATAAACTTCTTTGACCTAGACGCATTTAATGAATGCCAGTTCCTTCAAATTAATCAGGTCTGACGGGTGTGAAATTGTAATCATCGATGAGTAAAAGCTACGGTTTACCAAGCTAGATGGAACCTGGGAAAGGGTCTGGAGCTTTTTTAACCCAGCCAAGTCAAGAGTTTGGAAGACGAGATAGCCTGCTAATGCTTTCTGGAAGAAGAATAATATCCGTGTGATTGTGTCTCAAGATGCTCAAAGGATAACGAGCCAACAGCAGAAACGTCTCCCTTCAAGCACTTGCACTTTGAGGCATTTATCAGAGCTTTTCTAGCATTCGAACAGCACCTGGTAAATCTGTTCCATTGATATTATTAATATCAAGCACTTCGAATTTACTGAAGTTTCCAACAGAATCAGGTAATTTACCAACTCCTGTGGGAGATAAGCTCAGCTCAACTACGGATTTCAACTGCCCAATGGAGCCTGGAATTTTGGTCAACGACTCACACTGGTTCAGTGACAAGCAGCTCCGCTCCACCAGAGCTCCAATCGAATCAGGAAGTTCAGTAATAGCAATGGAAATCCAGAACCAGGTCCAAGAGATAAGTTGCTTCGCAGATCGACGCAGGAATCTGAGTAAACGATTCATATTTCCTAGCACTAAGAACTTCAACCTTCCTCATATCTCTACAAATGGGATCTCCCACAAGAAGTTCGCTTAATGCTCTCAAAGAACCCTACTGTTGAGGCAGCTGCTCGAGGCTTTTACAGTCTCTAATATACAAGAAGACCAGAAACTCGACAATCCCTATTGACGGGTCACCAGCAACCAAACAATCTTCCAGAATCAGTCTCTCCAAACTCCGAAACATGCAAAGTACTGGAGTACTTGTTAAATGGAGACAGCGCAAGGTTAAGAACTTCAACTTCACTGCCCTCTCTAAACAAGAGAAAGAATTGCTAGTGTATGACACAGCTGGCACAAACAAGCATAAGAAGCAAGAAAAGATGCATTTGCAAGACCCACGTTGTGCTCCAACTATCCCAGTCATCTGTAATGTTGCTTCCCGATAGATCTAAAATAACCAAGTTCTTTAGATTTAAGTCAGGCGTCATAAAAATAGGACATCTATGCCAACATAGTCATCTTAACTTTGATGAGAGAAGCTAAAAAATTCCAGCAAGGCTAGCATGATAAAATTGAAGGGAACCTTACTTTTGATAGACTTGTGAACTGTTATTCGTAAAACAGTAGTCCTCCATACTGATCATAAAATCAAGACTGATAGCTTCAATGTATGTTGTTCTCTGTTCCATGTGAACATGTAAAGAATGAGATTCGTGGAGGTCTCTTCATTAAGAAACAAAAATGAACACTATCCTTGAATATACTGGATAGAATATCACTCTGGAAAAGTAAACCAATTGCATGAAGTTCACATTCTATGTCCTAGCTTCTCTCTCAAGTACGTCGGTTGCTTCTTCACCATGCCACAACCTATTGTGCTTTCCTGGTTCTTTGTAATTCTCCGCTCGGATAATTTTGCTCACCAAGGTCTCTGAGTTGATCGTGCATCCACAACTCATTACCATTACCGACTTTTAGGAGAGACATGAGCAGGAGTACTTCAACCACAACATGTGGACAAAAATCACAATCTTCCCACATGTGAACGGCAATCCTTCTTTCCATAATGAAAAGGCATATTATGTCCAGAATATCTTTTGCTACTAATATTCTAACGTGACATAACTTATCTTTTCTCTTCTAGGAGTTCTTTATCTAGTATTCTTTTCAACTTCTTCAATGTGTCTTCATGTATCCTCCTGGTTTTAACAGCTAAAAAAGAACCTATAGCCTCAAGGGCTAGTGGAAGACCTCCGGTTGTCACTACGATATCGTGAGACAGGCTAGTATCGTCTGCTGTGGGTGCTTCATTTTGAAATGTGTATTTGCAGAAAAGTAGAAGAGATTGATCTGGATGCATTTTATTGACTTCATAGATCCCTCCAACTTGAGGCAAGTTTAGAACGTCTTTGTTCCTAGTTGTGACTATGAGCTTGCTTCCCGAGGCAAAGCTTTGCTGCCAATACATCTAACTAATTTCCGCGATCAACATCATCGATATGAATCAGAACTCTATTATTCACCAATCTCTGTTCAAGCTTTTTGATCCCCTCGTTGATGCTTGCAAAATGAGTGCGGTCATCATTTAAGATAATAGAGACCTGTAAACTCTGCAAATACTCAAGACCCTTGTGTTGCAGTGATGTCTCTTGGATGTCTTGAAAAAAGCTATGGCACTCAAATGTTTCAACAAGTTGGTTGTACACAACCTTGGCAACAGTAGTCTTACCTGATCGGTGGTGGTTGTAGAGGCAATAGCATTATAGCACCGCTGTATTGGTTAGCTAATGGTGGTGGTTAAAGCAGTGATAAACCACCGGTGATACGACGTACAAATTTTTGTCATACTTTATAAGAGTGAAATGCCATAGTATTTGATTAGTAATTTATAGTAACAATGATCTCTTTTCCCAGATACATACTAGCAAACCAAGCATACATTCACAAAGCCAAAATTAGAAATCCACAACATATCAAGTCACGCAAACTCATGAGTTAACAAATTACCCATCAACCATGTTCATGAGTTCCCAACCTTTCAATGCTCCATCCACATTGAAAGCATCCCTCCATCCTTGAATGGTCTCACAATACTAGTGCTTCTCGTGCTGAGAGAAGGCTTTTGCATAAGGTCTAGATTGTTGCCGAACTCATGGGGCGTAATAGAAGATTGAAAAGATTACATGATTCCTTTCTTCCCCACATTTAACCATTTGTGCCAGCTCCTTGAGGCACCGTTTACTAGAAGCATAATCATTACTCTTCAGAGAAAATTGGCATGAAGATCCTTGAGTTCTTGATGGCTTCTAAAAGACCAGGGCCAATCTCTTCTCCTACACGGAGCTTCCTCGCTGTCTTTGAAGGCCCTGACTTTGGCATCTATAAGGCTATCATAGAGAAATTCAGTGAAGCCCTTGTAAGTATCTGATCCCTAAAGCTCAAGAAAACCTCATTATCATATCCTGGTATAGCAGCGACGGACAAATTGCTATTTACTTGGACAAGCGAGACAGGCAAGTTGCTATTGGCTTGTGACACATCCAATTTGGCATTTTTACGAACAGATTGTGGCGCTTCTTTTCTTGCAGAAGTAGTTCAAGAAAAAAACAGAGAAGATGGCCGAAATTGCTGCCGCAATACAGGCAATCCACGTTGACCAAGAAAACAAGAGGTCGCCACCGAAGTACATATCTTGAAGTCAATTTGCAATAGATTAAGACCCAGCGTCCCTAATTGGCGAATTACAGAGTGAAAGTATGACTGTAGATGACAGAGTCAAGGAGGTGGAGATCTTCTGTGTCTGGTTCTATTATATGCTTTAGTATGATTCATTTTGCTTCATACTTAATACCCATCAAACGCTTTAGGCATAGAACCCAATCAAAAAAAAAAAAAGTTTGTCGCCAAATTTTTAAGTATGGTTCGCTTGACCGATGACCATTTCCAATCAACAGAATTCAACAAAGAACTCCGGGACAGGGGAGAAAGAAGGGGAAGCACGAGCAAAGCAGAGAAAACACAAATCAACAGAACTCAAGTTGCCCTCATAATTCTGTACAAAACACGTAGAATCAACTAATCAATAGGACACCGGTGCACTATATTCACCACTCACTACTTTGTTCTTCCCATCCGGAAAAAGAAGAAAGGACATACAAAGCTTGTACAGTAATTAACTATTAAATCACACATTTATCTAACGGCTTAAGTTTTTAAAACGATTGTCTATAGTCCTACAAAATTTCATATGGTATCAGAGTTAGAGATCTCGAGTTTAAATATTTCCAGACTCCCAATTGAGGCAACTTCTTCTGGGCATGCGCTCTCGCGACTTCCTCAGCCAAACCGGATACGATCTCAGCCCCGTGATCTCCTTGCCAGACCATGGAGACGAGAAGAGCATATAGGGGGAAGAGGGTGGATCCTTAATGCCATTGGAGGTCGACGGTTTCGGAGAGAACGAGAATTTGAATAGAGCACAGTCGGTAGGGAGGGAGGGAGGTACTGTGGATGTACAAATTAGTAATCAGTTCTGTTTGCTATAAATTCTAGTTAATATTACCAAAAACTCCAAACTAGGTAACCATAAATTTACTTAAAAATGATTTTTGGATAATCAAAAATTCTAAACTAGTATATTTATAGTAAATTTATCCCAAATTAATATGGATTTTCACGTTGACTTGCCATCATTGCCATGTGTTATCCAGCTTCACAATTTCATTGTGAAATTTGATGTGAACTACTAGAAGGTAAATATGTCATGAGTGTAACGGTTTGGGGTTTTTGATGACCCAAAAATTAGTTTGAAGTAAATTTGTCATAAGTGTATAAGTTTGAAGTTTTTGGTAAATTTGTAATAAGCGTACCGGTTTGAGATTTTTTGTGGTATTTTAACCCTAAATCCTATTTACAAGCCCAAAATCAATTTTTCTCTAATCACTATTATTTTCTTTCTACCACATAAATGCCATGCCTGAAAAGTCAATTTTACTTATAAGCATAAATTTTTTTTTCTCATTGTCATGGAGTATACTTTTAAGACTTATCACTTTAATTATTATTAGATATAAATTATAATTGTGACATTCCGAAATTCCACCAATTGAAATTTATTGAATAATTGAGTTTTACGAGATGTGCTCGCAGTGAATTCTCGCCCGGAACTGATCATTCCTGAGAATGCTAACCATTAGGGAAAGGCTAATAGGGGAATTAAATTCGCGCGACTAAAGGAAATTCGACCGTGAGTGGATTTCGACCATTAAATCGCCGAAGTGATATTTTGAGCCACTATTGGCCGATTCAAGGATAGTTAGGGGTCAGTTCGCCACTGTCCTAGTAGTGGATCGCGGGTGATTCCGTTGGACCACGAAACGATTTGACGAATGATTCTGAAATTATACCGAATGATCGTACCCCTCGGATCAAGTGATTAATCTTCACGATTTTAATGACAACTGAGGTTGTCACGCACCGAACGGACTTGCACGTGACTCGATTCAGTATCAGTCATGAGTCGATTCTGCGAATTTCCTCAGCAAGCCGCCTGTTAGCTCGAGAAACGCTCGAGTTGCATTTAATAGAATTTAATTATGGAATTTTGCCCAAATTGGACACTGAAAAATTAGGAAGTCATGACGGAACGTTAGGACGACATTGCACGTGACACGTGTGAATTTTTGGTGCGCTCAATTCCTTCGGAAAAATTCGATTTGGACAAGAAATAGAGAAAGTGACGATTTTACCCTTAAGGATTTATAAAGGATTAGTTTTAGGGGCAAGGGGCATTTTGATCATTTGTGCCTTAGATATTTTTGGGTCAAAAAAATCACTATTTAGGTCAAGAAGACCTATTCTCTCTCTCTCTCCTCTCTCCCCCTCCTTTGTGAATCCTCCCCCCCTTCTTGTTTTGGCCGTGAACCCTTCCCCCTCCACCGTGAGCTCCTTGCCGTCCACCGGGAAGCCCACCGCCGGCACCGCCGCTCGCCACCACCGTCCGGACCGCCCTGAAGCCGCCGTACCAGCCACGAGCCACCGCCGTCTCTCTCTTTCTCTCCCTTTCTCTCTCTCACGTGAGGCAAGACCCATGGCCAAGCAAGCCGCTCGTCGCCACCCAAGCCGATCGCCGCCACCCGGGAGCCGTACGTCGTCGCCGCCGTTCCCGATTAAGGGCCACCGCTTTCCGTTCTAGCCGCGATAGTCTAGAACGGGAGTAAGTCGCAATCTAAACCCAATTTAGGATTTCGGGTATCGACAGGCGATTTTGGGTGAAACCGGGAATAGATTAGGTGCGGAATGGCATGATTTAGAAGTGGGATTAGGTGGCGGGCCTTAGAATTGAAACCAGAAAATTTTTATTGAAAGATTCAGAATAATAGGGGCTGCGAATTACTGTTCACGAGCTGTGATTTACTGTTTACGGGGCCGTGATGGGCCGATCGGGACGCAAGTTAGATTTTTAGAACCGAAAAGTTATGTTGAGAAAATCCCGTGAAGGACCGGAATCGATTTGACGTCGTTTGGTTAGAGAAAAATAGCCATTTTTGTGTTTATTGTGTGTTTGGAATATAATTGAGTTGGGATAGTGGAATTGAATGTGTGATTGTGCAATTGATTGATTTAATTATGCCTGTTGGGTGCATGCGTGGCCAGATTATTTTAATTATTATCATTGGCCATGTTGAATGCCGAGTGAGCATGGGTTGTGTGTAATTGATGTGTGCCCGGGCCACGTGTGATTGGCCAGTTATGTATGGTACATGCATGTTGAGAATGTGCATGAGTAAGGAGATGTTGTGGTGTGGCAAGTGATGGTGGGAAAGTGTGCGAAAGTGCGAAAGTGCGAGTTGGGGATCGGGCCGAGTATCATAAACTCGGACCGCGATCACGTAGGTCTGTTGCATTTGGCACAGGCCGAGGCTTGAAAAAGCAATAATGAGAATCGGTCCGAGGCACGATCAGCTCGAGTGAGACCGGGATTGAACCGAGGCATCATAAGCTCGGGTTCCAATCGTGTAGGCTTGTCGCATTTGGCGCGGGATGAGTTGGGATCGGGCCTGGGGCGTGTGATGCTCAGGTCGCGATTGGGGCCTGAGGCGTGAACGGGTACGCGGGCCGAATGTGGTGAATGATCGCAGTGTGCCTGAGGCGTGTACTTCAACGCGGGTCACTGGCGAGTGTTGTGGAAAATGAATTGTCGCAGTGTGCCTGAGGCGTGTACTTCAACGCGGGTCACTGGCGAGGAATATGAAAAAGGAATGAGGATGAAAGGAACAGTGGGATGAGAATGATACATGCGCGTGTGTACATCTGACATGATTGAGTTTGAATGCTGTTGTGCGCATAATTGAGCCTAGCAATATTATTTGATTTGCCTGCGATGTGATGTTTCAGCGTGTGTGATTATATATGTGTGATTGCGTAATTGTCTGGAGGTACATGATGGCCTAGGTTGGGTTTAGGGGTGTACTTACTAAGAAGTGTCTCACGGTTGTTTTCAACCAAACATTTCAGAACCCTGACCTTAGCCGTGAATCCTCCGCCACCGCCACCAGTACGTTTTGGAGTACCAGTGCATACGGAGTATGAGGTAGCTGAGTTTTCGATGGGTGACGGGATGACCTGGACAAGACACACGACGATCGTGTTTGCAGAAGTAGGAAAGCTTGCCTTGGATAAGAATCATTTTTGAGGTTGAACGTCAGGTCATCGACTTTTTTTTGATTTTGGTAGTTTCAGTAAAGTGTGCACTGGTAGATAGAGGTTTGTTTTATTGTATATATGGTGGAACTAGTTGAACAAGAAATGGAAATGTATATTCTCCCAATTCTCCTCAGTTTAATTTGTCAGGGTGTTTATGGTTTTCGTTTGCGCGATTAAATCTTTGATGTTTAGTTAAGGTTGGCGATAACCTGGGACGTCGCAACTGTTTGACCGGAGGCGGGATGTCGCGGGCTCGACGGGGGTTCAGGGCGTGACAATAATTATGACTATTGATTTTTTCAGCATATTCTTCTCTTAAAGTTTTCTTGAAAAAAATGAAAAAAAGCTATCTTTCTATCACGTAATTATTGTGCACAGTTTTGTTTACTACACACGTAAAAATATAATAATATTTAACATTTGTATTTGGATTGGTATTTTAAAAGAGTTTCCTTTAAACTTTTACTTTTGTTGGAAAGAGTCTTAAAAATTCATTTGAAAAGGAAAATAACGTTTTCATTAAATTGAATGCATTTAATGTTACTACCATTTTAAAGATTAGATTATGTTAAAATACGTCTCAAGTTCCTTACCAAAAAAAAATACATCTCAAGTTTAAACACAAAAAGGAAAGTTTCTTAATTCAAATGGATTTTTTATTTTGAGTATGTTTCCTAATTGAATATTTTTTTAGTTGGAGAAGGTTTCTTAAGAAAATGTTTCTTATTTGGATCACGCTCTTGTCTATATAAAAGAAGTGTGACTTCTTATGAAGAGTATCAATGAGGAGCTTCTATTTGTGAATTACACAATGAAAGTTTTTAAGTGTTGAAGTCAATTAAATCTTGTGTAAGATTTGTTTAATTCTTTCGTGAGATTGAGAGATTATTTCGTAAGTAATTATAGGGCTAAATACTGTTTGATTTACAGGGTGTAATTGGGGCTTGGAAAATACTGAGAGTGTTTGAGTAACTCGAGTGTAGTTGTAATCTCCGTTGTATCACTTGATCTATAATGAAATTTGTTCTGCGCTCCCTGTAGACGTAAGTCACTATAATCGAACCACGTAAATCCGGTGTTCAATTTATTTTCTTGTTCTGTCTATTTTATTGTTCAATTGCTTGCTTCTGCAACAGATTAGATAGTACATAATCCCAACCTCATAACTAAAAGAGAGAGGTTTTGTTGCAGCCATGTATTCTTCTTAATATTGTCGTGTTGAACAGATTGTTCCCAGAATTTATTTGGGATTTACATTTTTTTTCTAAGAGGTCGAGTCGTTTTCTTTTCATAGAGTATTAGACAAGGACGCATGTAGGATTTTATTAACTTTTTGGGTGATAGGAGAGACCCAGGGAAGCGAAGCTGGAAATAACAGCTCTGCTTGATATGAAGACAGAGACAATCAGACCCAATTGATGTTAAACTCCATGATCAGTTTACAAATGATGCACATAATCTTGTTCATATTCTATGTACCATGTAAATTATGAGATCTAACTGAAAATATAACATAAGATATATCGTAATGGTGATTTTGAGTCTAGTTGATGAAGATACGATTCTTTATAAATGCTTTAATACACTATTCTTAACACATCAAATCGACTTATTGATCCTTCTAAACTTCTGAGAATGTCGGTGATGATACACATTTACATGTAAATTCAAACATCGAATGCATGGCGCTGGTAGAGCTTAGCATCTCAAGGCTCAAAATGTGCTCCAAGTGAATCAAGATAGCGTCCACACCTCCCATGAAACCCAACAATCTTTTTACCTGTTGATGGAAAAGAAAAATACTTCCCGTCTTCTACACCAATTGGCCCAAAAGTTCTTTCATTGCTCTGAAATTTGAGGGAGCGAACGACAGTATATCCAAAGAAATCTCCAAAGTAACCAGAAACTGAAGTCAAGTACTCTCGAGGATAATTAAGTTTAATCTGTAAAATTAGAAAGACGAACATATTTAATCCCAACACCCAACTGTAGAATCTTTAAAAACAGCATAAACAGGCTCCAGTTGATAAGTTGTATTTTGTTGTACTCTACTTAGTATACTTTCACACTCATGTATATACATGTGACCTCCAAAACACTCAAACCAAACCATAGCAGCAACATAGAAGTTGAACGTTTATGAGATTAAGGTTGCATTTGTTTTGATGAAATTGTTTTCCGGGAAAGTGTTTCCGGATTTTCATCCGTTTGGTTATCCAAAAATGATTTAGTCAATCGAAAACACTTTCCGGTTAAGAAAACTATTCATGTATAAATTTAGGAAAGTAAATTCCCTACTTTAAGAAGGTAAAAAAATCACTGGGGGTTTACCCCAGTGGCCACCCTTATTGCTTGAGAAGGGGGAGGTGGGGAGTTCGAATCCCCACCTTCGCAGGGAGGGTAGGAGTGGGGTCGTGTAATTTAAGATGTGGGTTTCGACGCCCACGCCTTGCAAGAGGTGGAGCGTAAGTCTGAGTGTGTATCATGAGTGAGAGATAGAGTAAGACCAACAAAAAAAAAAGTGAAATCACTTTCCGGAATTGATTATCTTAAATTTGTTAATATTTTATTTTTCTCTTCTTTTCTTTTTTCCTTCTTCTTCCTTCTGCCAGTCGCTGGCCTTGGCAACGGCCGGCGATCGGCCATGAACACGGGCCAACAATGGCCAAGCTCGCTAGATCCTAGCAAGACTCAAGCTTGACACGCTGGCGAGACTCTAGCTCGCCAGCATTGCGCAAGGCCCTACCTCACCGCCTCCACCTTGCCTGGACCTCGCCGCCTCCACCTCGCCTTGACCTTGCCTGAGGCCGGCGAGCTTGAGGCTTGACAGATTCGGGCGAGCTCATAGCTCGCTAGATTCAGGTAAGCTCGAGCTCGGCGAGCTTGTGGCTCGCCGGATCCAAGCGAGCTCGGGCTTGCGGCTTGCTCGAGGCTGGAGAGTTGGAGCTCACTTAGGATCATCGCTGGGGTGTTGCCGACCGGTCGTGGCGGACGAAGGAGGAGAAAGAAAAGGAAAGAAAAGAAAAAAGAAAAAAGAAAAGAAAAGAAAAATAAAAAATTTGATTTTTTAAAATAAAATATTAAAAAATTCGATTTTATTTGTCTAAGATAAAATCATGAGATTGAAATCATTTTCCAATAAAATTCAAACGTTAAAAAATGATTTCGATTATATATTATCAAACGAAGGAAAACTAACTTGAAAATGTTTTTTGGAAAGTCATTTTTTTTTATTATTGAGTTTTCTGCGAAATAAACACACTCTAGGCAAATGTATGAAGGCCATACCTTGAGTGTTATATGTCCTCCATCTGCACCACGTTTAAAGCTCATGACAGAGCCATTTCTATCGTACTCAACAGTAATTGAGTCAATAACTAATCCACCTTTTACAATTATTTTTCTCACACTCGTGTTATCTCCATCATCCCAAGGACTGCCACCTTGACCTCCAAATGGCCCAATGGATTTCAAGAAACGAAGATCAGAAATTGGTTCGAAGTAGACCCCTAGTGCATCAAGTTGGACACCAGACCTTCCATGAAAGCCAATTATCTTGCTGCATGTCAATGCACAGCTAAAGAAGCTTCCTTCTTCCTTACCAAAAGGTCCATGCCTTCTCATATTGCTTTCGAACGTGAGTGATTGGATAACAGAACAGTTATGTCTGATATAACCTGATACTGAGGTCAAGAACTCATGAGGGTAATCCAAGTTAACCTGCAGAATTAACAAGTATTTATTGCATTTAACTGTCACATTGATCCATATCAAAGATGATAGATAGACTATGGTGGCCTAAGAGAACACTGAATCCACGTACAACCTAGAAGTTGATCCTAGATCCGAGAATTTCTACGGACTACTATTATTACATCATACTTCTAGGGTCAACAATAAGATGATAGATCATTAGGTTCTCTGGCGCGATTTGCTGATTCGCTTCATTTAGCATTAAAAAAAAAACTTATCATACTAGCTTACTCACATGGGGTCCATCTTGCATAAAGCATTTTAATTGACCAAAAACTTACCGTACTGGGTTGCTCTCAGGGAGACCATATCGCATAAAGCATATCATTGACCTTTATGTAATGTATAAAATAAAAAGGAATGAGTATATCAAAAGTCCTAAAATTTGTAAAATAAATACAATTGAGTCCTAAAAATTTAATGTGCAATTAAATCCTAAAACTTGTTAAATAAATATAACTAAGTTCTGAAATTCGAGCTTGTGACCATGGCCTTCCAAGCTTCGTCGAGCTTGGCCCTAGCTGCTCAATCTTCTTTAAACTGCTCAAGTTTCTTCGAGTTCAACCATGGCAAGTCCAGCTTCCAAGCTTCTTCAAACTCATGCCCATGGCTAATCGAGCTTCGACGAGCTCAGCCATGACCGCTTGAGCTTCTTCAAGCTCACAGCCATAATGGCTTGAGCTTCATTGAGCTTGGCCAAGGCTGCTCGAGCCTTGTCAAGCTCTGTGGCCATGGCCGCTCAAACCTCGTCGAGCTCGGAAACCAAATTTTGATTTTATGAAATTTTTTGCATGTTTTTCTATTGAAACTTGGCAGATCTTCTGCATTGTGCTGGGGATCATGTTGTGTTCTGCTTATGTCTCTATACATTATCATTGTATATTATATATACGGGTTACTATCACTCATAACTGACTTTGATAAAACTTTGATATAGCAGTTGCACAGAAATGCTCATGAGAGAGAGAGATGAACTGACCATATGGATATTTCTGTTTTCGTGACCATGTGCAGAGGACCAAATAGATTCGCCATTATCGTCATACTCAAAGGAGATGCAGCTGACAACATCTTCTAACATCATCTTTATTTTCCTTACACCATTGAATTTTCCATCATCCCAAGAGTGTCCACCTTGGCCTCCAAATGGTCCAACACACCTGATCGGATATAGATGAGAGATTGGTTCCAAATATGCTCCAAGAGATTCAAGATGGGAACCAGAACTCCCATAAAATCCAATAATCTTTCCACCGGTTGCTGGAAATGAAAACTTCCTTCCGCTTTCAGTGCCGAATGGTCCATATGTTCTTTTATTGCTTTGGAATGCGATTGAATTGATGATAGTAGAACCAAAATCATCCACAATATATCCCGAAACCGAAGTTAGAAATTCAGTTAGCCAGTCCAGATTTATCTGTACCAACCATATAGAGGGTAAAGAAATGTTAATGCAACAAGTTGAGAAGCAAAGGCACAGTAGATCACAATGACTAGTGTGTGATGCTCTTGATAATTGAGATGATGATTCATGATCTGGAACATAGTGTGTGTGTATATATATATATATTTTTTGGTCGTGGAATGTAGCATATTATCTTGCCTGCTTCAATATCATATTACCTATAATAGATGTAATAAGGAAAACAACAACCTGAGTACATTTATTTTGCAAAAAAAAGAATCAACGATTTGGAAAACATTTTCCCGGTATCGATCGAGTGTATTGCTTACAAAAATGAATTAACAAGCAAATTTTCATTATCAATGAAAATGTTAGGAATAGATTGTTATTGACGATAAAATCTATTAACTAATTTTTCTAAGCAATACAATCAATTATTTTTAGGAAAATATATTTCAACTTACTAATTTTCAATGAAACAAATGCACTAGTGTTGCAAACATTATCTCTTGGGCGAGTCCTTGTTAGTGCTCTTTGTCAGGAAACAAATCCCATTGTTCGAACAACTATGCCCTGAGAGAATAACTAGATGTTGTCCTCCCAACCAAAATCTATCTGCAGAAAGTCCATAGATGGAGAACAGTTGATTCACTCTCCCTTATTAACCGTTTTAAAATACAAAAATTTATGAAAGTGTTCAATTTTATGACGAATGTTTTCAACAAATCTTTTTCCAATAAAAACTTGCTTCCTGTTGATGGTGTCATACCTAAGTTCCAAGGTTAACAGTCTATCTCTTTCACCCAGACACCATCTTCAGCAATGGCATGATAAGCATCACTGAAAAAAAGGGGTAATGTTCATCAAACACTGAGTTCCTACTAGAGTAATGTACCGTATTTATTTTGCCGCCATCACTTGTACCGTGTCTGAAAGAACGACCCTCCTCATAGGTAAAGCTAATAGATTCAATTGCAGAACCAGAGACCACAACAATTTGTCTGACATCTGCATGCTTGCCATCGTCCCAGCAGTTTTTCCCATTTCCAAATGGCGCTACGACTTCGAAGGGATATGGATGAGAGAGAGGGCCAAAATGAGCTCCAATAGAATCCAGAAAAGAGCCACACGTTCCATGAAAACCAATGATCCTGCCATCAACTTGTGGAAAACTGAAAAACCTCCCTTCCTCATTGCCAATTGGCCCATATGCCCTCTTATTGCTGTGGAAGGTAAGAGAGTTGATGACATGACAGGAATCTTCTCTAATGTAGCCCGACACCGAAGTCAAGTATTCAATTGGATAATCTAAAGCTACCTGCAACAATTGCAGAAGAGCAAAGTGAGTATCGATCACCCTTGAAGAAGGAAAATTCTATGCTCTCTAGATGCATTATTTAGGTTAAGTTTTCCCAAAACAAAAGAAATCTAATTATTGGGACGACTGGAGTACTACTTAGAGGCTTTGTCACGTATACTTGTATTCCTTCTCATATTTTGGAGCCCAGTTTGCCTTTTTCACTAGTCTTGTGTCATAACAATTGAACTCCATCTAGAACCCCAATGCTTTGCTGCACAATTAAATGGCATTCTTGACGCTCTATATTGACAATGTCAAGCACCGAAGCAATCTTTGATTAGTTGTAACATCAGAGTAGGTAGATGACGCTAGTGCAAATTTTGTTTTTTGGCACCCTAAATAGAAATCTTAGCAAAGTACAACAAAACAATCAAGATGTTGGAAGACAATCAAGCATCGTGGAAGTACCAGGTCGATATGTTTCAAGCAAGTCCATCTTTTATGACGCCATAACGCCACTTTTTCTCAACCTCCATTCCACAAAGGAACAATAGCTGATATTTTCATGGAGAATAGCATAACTAGACATAAATATTGCAAATCAACAAAGCAAACCGCAATAATGGACTCACCTCCCATGTGTGGCCTCCCAAAGAACCACCATGTCTTGGCGAGCGCACTAAACACCCATTCTGATCATAGTCAATAGTAATGGACTTGATCACCGTTCCTGTGACGACCGTTATTTTTCTTATGTCACTGTATGTTTGATCATCAAAAGAATCTCCACCATGGCCTCCAAATGGCCCTACAGAGGGACGAAGGGAGGAAAATGGATCTAAAGTTATTCCAATTGAATCAAGGTGAGGACGCCTTACCAACTTCTCCAATATCTCATGCCACTGATTTTTCCTACTAGAAAGAAAGGAACCAAATTTCTTAAGAAACACTGGCAGACCACCTGCATAGTGGACAAGACTCTTGAACAACTCCTCATACCCTTCTTTCGGTTGGTCTTTGCCGAAGGTGTGGAGACTCAAGAGTTGGAGTGATTCTTTAGAACCCAGTCCAGGGAGCATGTACTTATCATCCACTATGAGATCTTTCAGAAGCAATTCTTCTCTTGCAGTTATCAAGATTCTACTCCCATTTTTGAACCATTCTCGATCTCCAGCGCCAAAATACTCAATTTGGTGCTTCTCAGTGATGTTATCAAGAACTAGAAGGATCCTTTCCTGACAGAGCTTAGTTTTTATCTCGTTGATGTTGCTGTTAAGATCATACATTTCTAGACCTTGTACCTTCAGAACATCGTGGAGAAGTCTCTTCTGAAGAAGTAAAAGCATATCTTGGCTTGCAACTCCGACGTTTTCGAGAAAGCTAACCCCGTCAAATTCCCTAGAAACGCGATGGCAGACGGCTTTGGCCACTGTTGTCTTGCCAATTCCTTTCATTCCCCATATTCCAACCACACGGACATCATCCTCTGACCCAATCTCCAGCAACGATATCACATCATCTACAAAGGAATCTACCCCAATAGCATAGGGGGAGCTTGTTCTGGGAATAATCTTCAAGAGACGCCCTACAATTTGCTCGATGAAATCCGCTTGATCCCTGTAGTTGTATGGGAAGAACAATTTCAAATATGACTAAATCAGCATATAAGCTTGAAACACTTGAACTAAATTCAATTAGCAGCAGAGTTTAAATCGAGCACCAATATGAGCTTTTGTGGCGAGTGAACTAATCAATCAAGCACAACCAATACGACTAAGAAGAACATAAGCTTCTTATGGAAGACGGTGCATTACCCATTAGCATCACTATTCAAATGCAATCCCGATATATTCCCAGCTTCTTTAAGCGAATTCCTCCACTTCTGCACCAGCAAATCGTCCGTGTGCGTGGCCAAACACCTTCCGAAACCATCCCCGAATTGACCGCTCTGTTTCCGAACGTCCGCTGGCTCAACATTGTAGAAAATGGGCAGAACCACGTGACCCTGATTATTTCTGAACCTCCTGCGGCACTCCAGGATCTCCACCAGCTCGTTCAAGCACCATCTTGAGTCCGCATAGTTGGTGGTGAACACGACGAGAGAAATCCTAGAATGGTAAATCGCGTCGAGCACCTTGGACTCAATGAAAATCCCGGTCTCCACTTTGTCATTGTCCTTGAAGTAGTAGATCCCCGCTTGCATCAGTGCGCAGAAGAGGTGGGCCGCGAAGTTCTTTGTTATGTCCTTGCCTTCGAAGCTCACGAACACGTCGTACTTCCACCGATGAACCGAAGAGGAAGAAGATGGAACGAGTCCCTCGACGTCTTCCATTCCAATGAGGATAATCCGTGATTGAGTGAGAGACTGCGAAAAAGCTCCAAACTTTTCGTCGCAGGCGAAGAGTATAAATGAGAGAGAGAGAGAGAAGGCGCAAGCGGTGCATGAGAAGGGACAAGAAATCAAAGCTTCGCCACCGGAAAACGCTCTGCTTCTTCAGTTGAATGTCCGAAGCAGGCGGCGAGGGAGACTTCATTTGTTCAAAGTTGCTGAAGAGGACTTGGTCGCTCGAAAGATTAGGTTTGAATCGTCAAACCAGACCATGAACCGATCTCCCTAAAAAGCTTGAGCTTGGTCTACTCGACAGAGACATGTCTGAGATCGCAGACATGGATCTGTAGCTTCAGAACTATGGGCGTTGATCGGTTCGGTGGAAAGAAGATTCTACGAATCAGTCAGACATTTGCTGACGTAAACGCAATCTTACGTGGCTGCTGCATGTGTATACTATTTTTTTTTATTTCATCGGAAACTTCTCTTCGTCATCTCTTTGCTTTTTCCATTAGTAAGGTCTTTAAACTTTAAAGCATTAGCTAGTTTTCATTTTTTTTTTAACGTGGTAAGTCAACTTATATATAGCTTAGTAAGTTGCCAGGATGTGAATTTCCCATATCGATTAGTTACTTTCTCGATCGTACGAATGAATTTCCTCCACATAAATCGGTTAATTTTAAAATATAAGTTCAAACTTGTTGGTACTAAGTTTGAAACTCTAAAATTATATGAACATAGTGACTCTTCAATGTAGCCGTCAACTTTTCATACAAAAAGAGAGCAAGTTTCAATATATTTCAGAAAGTCGAAGTTTTCACATTAATTAGTAATATTTGTTGTGTAGAAGGAAGATGAAAGTAACTTTTGCGCGTGATTAGTGACATTCCATTTAAAAGTTGATCATTTCGGCCCATTGATAAGTTCCAAGATTAAATACCGCTAATTTATTGAAACACCAGGTACTTTTGAAATGATCTTATGAATGTTGGAACATAAACTCAAAGGGTTAGTAATTTAATATTATATTTGCTTACTTTAACACGTTGATAAGCTATGCCAATGCTGATAAATTATGATTACAGCTTATAATTCATGGACATAATCTTGTTCCATGTGCCATGTAAATTATGAGATCTTACTAAAAATATAACGTGATAGTGTAATGGTAATGGTGAGACTAGTTGATAAAGAAGTGATTCCCTATATAAATGCTTTAACACACTTTATTCTTGGAAGATGCATCAAACCGACCTACTGACACCTCTAGACTTTTGAGAAGGTCGGTGATGGTATGCATTTACATGTAAACTCAAAGATCAACTGCATGGTGCACCTAATGGTAGAGCTTAGCATGTCAAGTCTCAAAATGTGCTCCGAGTGAATCAAGACAAACTTCAGACCTCCCATGGAATCTGACGATCTTTTCACCAGATGATGGAAAAGAAAAATAATTCCCGTCTTCAACGCCAAATGGCCTGAAAGTTCTTTCATTGCTCTAAAATGTGAGGGAGCGAACAATAGTATCCCTGAAAAAATCTCCATAGTATCCAGAAAATGAAGTCAAGTACTCCTCAAGGATAATCGAGTTTAATATGCAAAATAAGAAAGACAAACATATTTAATCCCATACCTCCAACCGTAGAATCTTGAAATCAACATAAACAGAATACTCAGGTTAATAAGTTGTCTTTTGTTAGACCACTGATCAATCCTCAACAACTTAAATCCAAACCTTAGCAACACAACAACGCAAAAGTTGCACGTTTATAAGATATGATTATCTTTTCAGGAAATTTCCAAAACGAATAATTTCAAAGAAGTTTTTCATTTTATTATTTACTTTGTTCAACTCTATATATTCCTCTATCCTTAGAGTATATTAAATGTATAGAATTGGCTATGACAGAGTTTCTTTTGTTCGTAGCTGCTTTAGGAGGAATGGTTTTATGTGGTGGAGGAAGGTTTTGGCGATGGTCTTAGGCACCTACCAGCTACCACCGCCCTTTGCCACCATTATATCAAGTGTTAGTTTTCTAATAAACTTGAATTGTTTTATCAAAGTAAACTACGAGGGATAGGGACCTGTATACATAATGTTAAACGATAAAGTACGGGTTGTGGGAAGCATCTTAGAGGGAAATGAAAGCCATCCAAATGTACTGAATGATTTGAACTGTCTTTTCATTATTTAGATTATTTCGCTTAGTAATTATTTATACATCACGCAAAGGTCAATTAGTATGCCTTGTACGAAATGGACTCCATGAGAGCAACCTACTACAATAAGTTTTTTTAAATGCTAAATGAAGGGAATCAGCAAAGTGCGGCAGAGAACCTAATGATCCATTATCTTCGATTCTTGACCCTAAAATTATGATGTAAGAATAGCGGTCCATCCATACATTAAATTTAGAAATTCTTGGGTCTACTAGGATCAACTTATAAGTTATACATGGATGCGGTGTTTGCTTGACCCGTTGGTAAGTTTCGGAAATAAATATCGGTAATTTATTGAAATTGGTACTTCTGGTAATTTCATATTATATTTAGTTACTTTAACATGATAAGCTATGCTATCGGCGATTATTAGCGATTCCAGCTTCATGCAGGTGAGTAGCAACCTGCAATCCGAACTGAGGACGGGTTTCTGGAGTTAGCTCACCCTCACAGGATCACGACCCTTTGTCCCGACCATTGTAGCACGTGTGTCGCCGATCCCATCTCTTCTTATCTCTTATTGTATTTATTATTTGTATTAATCTTTTTATTAATTTATTCCTTTTTGTATTTTTTAAATTTGAATATTTTATAATTTTCATGATCTCACGTATGCTTTTCGTGAAAAAATACCAATTGAAGTGGAGGGTTTCTTTCAAACAACAAGGAGTTGGGTCAACTATTCAATCAAATGTTATTGGGCATCCCATCTCTTCTCGAGAAACAAGTCGGCTATTTCTTTGCATGGTAAATTATGGTTACAGCTTTTAATTCATGGACATAATCTTGTTCTATGTACCACGTAAATTATGTGATCCTACTAAAAATATGACAAGAAATATAGCATAATGGTAATGGTGAGACTAGTTGATGAAGATATGATTCCCTATATAAATGCTTTTACACACTTTATTCTTGGAGGATACATCAAACCAACCTACTGACACCCCTGGACTTATGAGAATGCTAGTGATGGTGCACATTTACTTGAAAATTCAAACATCAACTGCAAGGCACACATAAAGGTAGAGCTTAGCATATAAAGCTCAAAATGAGCTCCAAGTGAATCAAGATAGACTCCATATCCTCATGAAACCCAATGATCTTTGTACCGGTTGATGGAAAAGAAAAGTACTTCCTGTCTTCTACACTATTGGCCCAAAAGTTCTTTCATTGCTCTTAGATCCCAGGGAGTGAAACAATAGTATACCCAAAAAAAATTACCAACAGTGACTGATGAGATTGGTCTGCCTTGATAAGCAAGTACATTGACAATGTCTGAACCTATTGAACATGTCAATGATTGATTCATTTGGCTTCATTTTGAATGATTCGTATTTGCCAAGGAAGATATTCGTCTTTGTTTCCTTGACTCTGTCAGTTCCTTCGAAGGTCACATGAAGTCTGTCCCATATCTCTTTTGTTGTTTCACATGATGATACATGGTTTTATTAAGTAGGAGACAAAGCACAATAAATAGAGTAATGAGCATTTGCATCGAATGCTTCTCCTTTGGCCAACTCAGTCGGAGTAATTGTGGGCGTTGGAGTTCTATTCTCATTTGTTTCTCCTGTGATGGAGGCTGCATGTATTGAAGCTGCTGGTGGTGTAGGATTGAGTCCATTTTGCACAACTGCTCACATTAGAGGATCACTGGATCTGATGAAAGCTTTCATTTTGTGTTTCTAGACACCATAGTCTTTCCTATCGAAGTAGGGAGGTTGGGTGTTGCTCCGTCCCTCGATAATACCTAGTCCAAGAATGTTAATCATAACATACCGTTAACTAAAAAGTAATACACTAAAAAATATTAAGTACCAAGCTCTTAGACCAATTGAAGTAGGCTAAAAATATCACCTAGAGGGGGTGAATAGGTGATTTTACGAGATCTTAATAAATATTGCTGAATTTAATGATGTCAAGATGAAAATAATCAAGTGAAAGTAAAATGGGCTATGAATATGATCATATTATGGTAATATTCAAATTACTGAGTGTGGTGTTTCTATCAAGCAATAAGTAAGTATGAGCTGAGAGATAAAAGACTTTGCACATAGAGTTTTATAGTGATTCGATTTAGTGTGAGTCTAAGTCCACTCTTTCACACTAACATTTTATTAGCTGGATTCCACTATAATCGATGAGAAGTTACGGTTGTATGTGCTTGCTATTATTCAAGCACTTCTCCACAAAGTAGGTGCTGCTTATACGCAAGCTGATAAGTCTCACAATCTCACACCTAAGCACACACTTATAACACTGTTAACACCTCTCAAGAGATTGCAATAATATGCTCTCTGAAGACAATTCAAAGTATATGAAGCACTCTCGAAATTTGGAATTTTATACTCTTGATCATCTTGCTCTTCAACACCTTAGTCTTCTTTCATACTCCTCAGTATCCGAACTTCCTGTTGCAAATTTTCGAGGATCAATTTCCAATCTACCCGTTGGATAATTGTTTAGAAGATTAGATAGCTGTTGAGGTTGAACAATCAAAGATCCCATTGATTTAGCCACCCATACAACCAAATCTTGGTGTCCAACAATGGAGATCTTCAGCTATGGAAATAATCTTGCCTTTAGAATGATTGTCAATCAATCAAGATATCCCGCATGATTGATTATTTTGCGAAGATAATCTTTAAGATTGATAGACAATCAAGATCTTCTAAAGTGACAATCCATACGATATCACTAGCTATAAAGAATGAGTTTAAGTATCTCAAAATGAAAATCTTGAAGTTTGTGATAAGAATCTCGTTGCAGGTAGAATAGGTGTTTTGCTAATATTCAGCTTATTCTGATGATATCCAGCATCTGCTCCAGCATTGTATGCTGATATCCACTTAGTAGCCTTGCTAATATTCATACAATTCCCTTGCAAATATTCATCCAAATTGCCTTGCAGATATCTATGCAGTACACTTGTTGATATTCACGTAGTATGTTGCTTATGACTTCTTGGATATTATCAACTGTTCTTGCCAAGATGCTTTTACAACAATAATGATGTAGATTCTGTAGACATAAGATCTTGATACTTTCAAGTCAATATAGAATTCAACTGATCTAAACTTGTTCTGAAGATCTTTCAGTCACATGAATATTACCTGAACATAAACACTTCTTGCATTTATTAAGATCAATATAAATCAACATTAATTTGTCAACTTCAAATTATGTAGGAGGTTTTCTCAACATTCATTTGTTCAAAGAGCTGAAGAAGACTTGGTCGCTCGAGGACGATTAGGTTTGAATCCGTCAAAAACCAGACCAGGAATTAATCTTTCTTAAAAGCTTGAGTTTGATCTACATGACAGAGACCTGTCTTAAATCGCAAACATGGATTTGAAGTTTCAGCACTTGCGCGTTGGTTGGTGGCAAAAGATTCTTCGAATTAGTTGATGTTTCTTGACGTATGGCTGCATGTAATTTCACAAAACGTTTGTAAAAGTCCACTACATGTATCCTTGCAAGTTTATGACATCATATATAGATACAATTTTATCAAATTGTTCTCGATTTATCACTCATTGAAGTCAGTCTTTCTCTCTGTAAGTGATTATAAAAAAATCCACTACATGTCTGGCAACTTTTTAAACTTAAAAGTAAGTTTCATTAGTTAGTTTTTAGTTTTTAAACATGGTAAGTAACTTCTATACAAGTTAGTAGGCAGAAGAACACTAAAAGTGTCAAAAGTATTGTACGGTGTTTACATTAGTGCCAAAGTTTTTTTCAGATCACTTAAGTACCACTTTTTTAAGAAAACGATTATTTAAGTGCCAATTTCGATCAATGTTGCCGGAAATCTAACGTAGCTCGCCGGTGTGTCCAGTCAGCATATGTAGCCTAAAATGACGTCATCTATGTGTTTTGCTCCAAAATATAGATCCTAAATCGCAACATAAAAGAAATTTACCAAATTGAAATCCTTAAATTGACCACAATCCCAAATTGGAACTCTATTTGATTTTTCCCCAATGCAGATGGAGGAGGGATTGAGCTTGGAGGCGATGTCGGAGGAGGAGAATTGGAGGTGGAATTTGGCCTCAAGCTCGTGCTTCTCTTGCTTGCGAAGCTTCTGGATTTGTTTCTGCTTAATCTCGAAGCACTTGAAGATGCGTCGACCGTCGGTTTTTTCGGCAAGGGTTTGGCGCTTCGTGAGTAGTTCTTGCTTGAGGATGTCCATTCTCGGGTTTTGTTTTGGCTTTGAGGTTGATGGGAGGAGGAGACAAATCTGCATGAGTTCGGTTTAGGCATGTTGGGGAAAAATATGATTCATCGGGAAGAAAATAGAATCAGATTTTGAGGCGTGGTAATACTTTCTTTAAGGAATTATTTGTCCTCCAACATTGCCAATGGTTACTGGCAAAAATCTTTCAAGATACAACAAAATCTCAATGATAATACCAAATAGCAATTCTGGTATTTCTCTATAAACTTTCAAAGGGAAACAATTGGAAAATGTGGCTATATGGTTTAAGAAAGAAGTATCGAAAGTAAGTGAAAAGAGACTGAAAAAATATGAACATATATTTCAGTCTTCTTTTAACCGAATGCAACCTTTCGGGAGAATTTATTCCCAAACAGATACGTTCTGAAAAGACACGTTAAAAAGACATTGAAAATTTGGATTAAAAATACGTAATAATAATAATAATAATAATAATAATAATAATAATAAAATTTTTAATTCCGAATTTCATAATTTATGAAAAATTACAACCTTTCAAGGAGAAGAAGTTATGTCCAAATAGACACAACTCTCTAAATGTTAAGAGGTTATGTTTGAATAGATATAACTTTCCAAAGGTTGCAAGTGTACCTAATAACCGTTAGGCAAAATAATGAAATTCGAAATTAAATAAAAAAATAACCATAATTCCTTTATGAACATTCACACTATTACAATAGGACAAAATAGTTATTTTATAATAATAAATAAAAATAACAAGTGAGGTTTAGTGCTGATCAGAAAGTGTGCCAAAAACGCACAATTAGTCACGCACCCGCATCAAACACACTCGGCTCATTGCCCTAAATTGCAAAATTAGAAGACTCTCACACTTAAATATTGGCCCATTCACTCCAACTTTCCTATGTGGGATAAGGCACTAACAAACAAACTTCCAACAAGGCATTCTATCAAACATGTGGCGAGCAATTTCCTAACAGTATTTACATTCAAAGCAATTTGGAATCCAACATCCAGATCAAAGCCAAACATGCAAACAAATTAAGAATCATCGAGCTAAAATCAAACTCAATCAGATTGTTGTTCAATCGGAAACTAGCTTTCGACACCGCTATTTTTGTCCTCACTAAACTGAAATTGAGTGAATATAATCGTAACTTGATGAAAAGAGATTCTAGTCACAATCGATGATAAGCGTGAACTGGCTTTGGAACTTGTCAACACTCAAATCAGAACAGTCATGAGGACTTCGAACAAGATCTAGCAACCTTTGAAATTTTCGGTGATGGAACAAAGTGAAACAGTGCACTCTTGGTCTTCGTCCGGAGATGAAGCCAGCAAAGATAGTGGCAACCGGAATCGAAATCTATGAACGATCTGCAACCGCGATTCCAGCTCTTCGAAGCTTTTGGTCAAAGAACGGTGAAAACAGAGCTGGACAAATCACAACTACGGACGCAGCTGAGAACAACAATGACGACAATCTCATGGTGGCTAAAGTGAAATGAGTTGATTTTTTTCAGTGAAGAGGATGGCGGTGCTTAGCGTACTGGGTGGTGGCTCCATGGGCAGCGGTGGAGAGAACGGTGAAGGAGGAGAAGATGACAAAGAATGTAGCGGAGAGAGAGTCGGAGCGAACGACGTCGTTTTACACAACCAGCCATGTTGGACTGTGCGACGTTGTTTTATTTGTCCACGTGGATTGAATTTCTTTAAAAAAATGCCAACTCATTTTGATTTTTTAATTATAAATACCACGTAATCATTTTGATTGGAATTTCTTGCTAGATGCACTTAAGTGAGTCGGCGAAAACTTTGGACACTAAAGTGAGCGCCGTACGAAACTTTTGACGCTTCTAATGTCATTTTGCCCAGGTTAGTAAGTTGCAAGAAAGTAAATTTATAATCTTCTCTATTGTAGAAATAAATTTCTTCTACATTGATTGGTAATTTTGCCATGTGTTCTCTAACTTTCCAGGGGTCAAAAGTAAGTTCAAATTTATCCGTAACAACTTTGGAACTTTCAAATTATCGGAAGATAGCTTAATCCTTGACTTTTCATTAAGAAAAAGAGCAACTTTGAATACATTTTTGTTGGTCAAAAAGTTTGAATATATTCTAGAAAGTTGAAGTTCTCACATTAATTAGCAACATTCCTTACGAGAAAGGAAGATGATGGCAACTTTTGAATGTGATTAGGGACATTTCATGTAAAAGTTAGATCATTTAACACATTGGTAAGTTCCACAAATAAATACCGGTAAACTATTCAAACAATCGCTACTTTTGCAACAATCTCATAAATGTTGGTAGATGAAGTCAAAAAAGTCAGTAATTTCATATTATGTTGGTCTATGCGAATAAATTGTGGTAGACTATTGGAACAATTTATAATTTTAAAACAATCAAATAAGCATCGATATTTGGCTCATATAAGAGTTAATAAGTTAAGCTACATAAATAGATGTTGGTATGTTGGAATGGTAGGTAATTTTGAAAAGAACTGATAATTTTCAAAAGAGTTGGTAACTGTTTTCTTGGTCCATAAAAGAGTTGGTAACTTAAACTCCATTAAAACCGTGGATAATTTTTGAAGTATAAATAAATGTCGGCACTTTTCAAAATTTGATAGTAACTTACTAATAATATACAGGCAAAACAAGTTGTTAGTCAATATTTAGTTACCAACGCATTTGAAAAGTTATCTTAACTTTTTCAATCATTTACCGGCAAGGTACAACATTCCTTATTTTCCCTCGCAAAACACTAGCAATCTGCACAAGAATGTGGAGCACCGACTTAAGTTGCCATGATAAGTACATCAATTAACTGCTATAACAACCGATCCAGGAATATCAGTACAGATCTACAATACAAGCATGCTTCATCTTCATAAACACACGGCACTAAGTTCTTTCAGCTGAAGGAGACAACTACTTCGCTCAGCATGACATAGGAAACATTGCAAGACGACCGGTTCACACATACAATCAGAAAAAAGCCAAAATTCAGGAGATCGTCGCCTATAGCAGATGAACAGCGACAGTATATCCTCCTTGCCGATGGGAGCATGCATGGAAATGGCAAATCTAACTCAGGTGGGTACACGACCTTGGCTCTCAGATGTCTTTGACAAAGATATGGTACTCACATGGTTCAAGAAGTTGGTTGTACACGACCATGGCAACAGTAGTCTTACCTGATTGGTGGTGCTTGTAGAGGGAATAGCAGTAGAGCACCGCTGGATTGGCTGGCTAGTGGCGGTAGTTAAAGCAGTGATAAACCACCGGTGATACGATATGCAAATGTTACAGTCATACTTTATAAGAGTGACATGCCACAGTAATTGATTAGTAACATACCATAACAGTCATCTCTTTTCCAGATACATACTAGCAAACCAAGCATGCATTCACAAACCCAGAAAATAGAAATCCACAACATAGAAAGTCACACAAACTCATGAGTTAACAGATTACCCATCAGCCATGTTCTCCGCTTCCCATTCTTTCAATGCTCCTTCCACATTAAGAGCACCCCTCCATCCTTGCATGGCCTCATGCTTCTCGCGCCGAGAGAAGGCTTTTGGCTGCTGAACTCATGGGTCGTAACAGAAGATTGAAAAGATCACATGCTTCCTTTCTTCCCCATGTTTAACCATGGGTGCCAGTTCCTTGAGGCACCATCTACTAGAAGCATAATCTTTACTCTTTAGAGAAAATTGGTATGAAGATCCTTGGGTTCTTGATGGCTTCTAAAAGATCAGGGCCAATTTTCTTCTCCTAAACGGAGCTTCCTCACTGTCTTTGAAGGCCCTGATATCGGCATCTATAAGGCTATCATAGAGAAATTCAGTGAAGACCTTGTCAGTATCTGATACCATAAAGCTCAAGAAACCTCATAATCATATCCTGGTATAGCAGCAACACACAAACTGCTATTTACTTGGACAACCGAGACAGGCAAGTAGCTATTGACTTGTGGGACATTTTTACGAACAGATTGTGCGATTCTTCTCCTGCAGAAGTCGTTCAAGAAATAAACAGAGAAGGCGACTGCAATTACCGTTGCGGTACAGGCAATCTGCATTGACCAACAAAACAAGAAGTCGTCACCGGAGCACATAGCTTTGAAGCCAATTCGCAATAGGTTTAGACCCAGCCGCCCAAAAGGCCAATTACAGAGGGAAAGTACGACTGAAGTTGAAAGAGTCAAGGAGGTGGAGATCTTTTTTGCCTGGTTCTATTATGCTTTAGCACGATGTTAGCTTTACTTCCACAACAGCTAAACTCGGAATTCCTCCTTTGAGAATCTTTCCGGCCATTCCCACAAGTATTCTTCAAGTTGAATGAGTTGTCGGGGTCGATAATCAAGACATGACATGAAGCAGAGGTCAAAGGAATTACTTTTATTAGTCACTCAAATCAAACATCCCAGGGAGATCATTAAAGATTTGACCAGTTTAAATTGATTCATTTCGCTTCATATTCAATACCCATCAAACGCTATAGGCAGGGAACCCAATCAAAAAAAAAAAAAAAGAAAAAGTTTTATTGACGAATTTAAGTATGGTTCGTTTGACCGATGTCCATTGCGAATCCACAGAATTCAACGAACGAACAAAACTCCACTTCTTCAAGAGGGACAGCTGAAAAAGGAAGAGGGAAGGCGAGAGCAAAGCAGAGAAAACACAAATCAACCGAACTCAAGTCGCCATCATGATGCTGTATAAACATGTACAATCAATATTGATCAGGAGGATATCGTGCACTGCAGTCGCCACTCACTACTCAGCTCTTCCCATCCAAGAAAAGACGAAAGGAATCGCAGAGCGAATAGAAACTTACCCCCACCCAACAAAACCACAACCCCAAGACACCATTCACTTGTTCTCGCCCAAACCCATCAATCTCTTCAAGCCAGGAAAAAACGCCGAATCGTTCGAGAAAGGCGGCTCCTTTCCATGCTGCAGCAGATGCTCCTCCACCATCTCCACGACGGACCTCGCGGACAGGGGATGGAAATCGGCGCTCCAATTCGACACGAACTCCGTCGCCAGACCCCGCCGCTCCCCATCCTCCATCCCCTCCCACTTCCTCCTCAGCTCGTCCTCCCCCAGGGCGAAGTAGCCGCAGAGCTCGGAGAACAGGAGGGCCCTGCCCTTCGCCAGGGCCTCTTCCCTCTGCTTCCCCAGGGCGTGCGCCCTCGCCACCTCCTCGGCCAGGGCGGACGCGAGCTCGGCGTCACCGGCCTCCTTCCTCCTGCCGCTCCCCCTGCACGGCGCGGAGAGGGGGAGGGACTTGCGGGCGTTGAGGCGGAGGGGGTGGAGGCGGGGTGGTCTTCCTGGGGGTCGCGGCAGGGCATTCAGGGGAAGAGGAGGGTGGGTTCTTAGCGCCGCCATCGGAGGAGGAGGAGGAGGTTCGAATGTTTCGGAGAGGACGAGGATTTGATGAAGGGAGGACGACGGCCGGGAAGGAGAGGGGATCTGGGGGAAGCGAAAACGGGACTCTGATTGCCGGTTCTAGGGTTCTTCTTACTGGTCGATTGCAGGCGATGGATAGGTACGTGATTGAAAGCGTCGAAAAACACCTGATTAATATCCTTATATACCATGAGTTATGAAAGTAAGCATAGGCCTATATTTGTCCACTTTTGGAAAAAAAGAAAAATTAACTTTTAACGATTCAGTCGCACTCAGTTTTTATTAGCTAATTTCGACTCTCCACAGTTTAAATGAAACCAACTATTGTTTACATTTACAAAATTTGCGAAAAGAAAAACATGTGAAATAATCTTGAGTAGCAATGTTTTTCTCTGGAAAAGATTTCAAGTATTCTTGATTTAAATAGCCAGGAAAAATGCTGATCACGTAAAATTTATTAAAACGTCAAAAAGTAAAGTAGAAGACCCGTAATTACGGTACGCCTCTCTCGCAAGGATCGAAATCTAAATAGATCAAGCCCATCCTAATCGTTGATTAGATGTGAATACCATACAAATCTAGTTGCTACAATCACATCCGAAGATTGACTCCAGTGATGGATTTGTACTTACAAGAACCATTCACATCGCACCAAATCATCTCAATATGCATGAACATTGAACGAAAGAATGGACTGTGTTCATCTATTTCTTAATTTAAATGCCGTCTTTACAAAATGACCGTATTCAAGAGAGCAACCCGGACGTGTGCCGTTTTTTCACCCATCTCCCCACTAAAACAAGAGAGTGAATAGCTCACCTTACAAGGAAGAACAAACCTCAGATCTGTGATCCATAAGCTTAGAAAAAAAAAATGACCGCCATGGTTAAGGTAAGCACACCGGCAACAAACGAGACCCTCGAATTTGGATTTCCTAACATGTTGCGATTGTAGTGTCTCCATGGTAAACTGGTCAAGCTTGTCGCTAGCTGTGAAGCGACGCTTCACTTTAAAATCATCGGTTCGGAGTTCATCACAAGCCATGGAGCAGCTGCAAGAAAACCATCAAATCAGTCAAGAATTTCAAAGATTCAAGTCAGTTTCACATGATTAGGTGCGAACCCGTTGTCAAAATTCAACCAGCTAGTTTCATCACCATCTTCAACAGTCACCATTGCACGATGCTTCCTAGTTCGTCACCGTCTCTCCAAGCCTCGGCGGATTAATTGGGACAAAATATCAACCCATGTATCGGGCACACCAGGTAGGCACCAGTGCATGCAATCTTGGCCCCAGACAGCCACTGCGTCCTTCTTTCCCAACCAAATTGCTGGGTGGGCATCAGCTCTGAATTCACTCAGATGTGTCAAATCCAGCAACTGAATATCCGTTCCTCGCAGCGTGCCCTCGATCAGATTATTCAGCAGTCTTGCTTCTTTATTCACCCCATTGTTGCTGGGATCAAACCACATATCAAGCTGTCTAGTTGTTAGTACCCAATCCCGAGTAAAAATCTGATTGTGTTATTGCGATATGTAGAGAAGTCCCAAAGTAGCTCAATAAAGAGAAATGGCCAGAGGCAGAGCAAGCACAAATTTATGGAAAGCATTTACTTAAATCTGTTATTTGATATGCAAGAAATATTTTAAGTATGGTACTTGATCAGCTAGCATACTGGAACAGGAGCATGAGAGAGCAGTGAGGCACAAAGAGTGCAAGATTCTATTTTCGTACCTGAGAATCCTGGAGTGGCTCATTGAACAGGCAACTACCATTCTGATTCCAGTCTCCACCGTGAAAATGCCTTGGCGACTGTAACCGCCAGAACTTGAGGGTCTCCTTGGGGATTTTCCTTTGTATATGCAAAATCATATTCTCAAGAACAACTTTGAGTCCATCCAACATCTTGAGGGGTGGGAAGATCGGGCGTCCAGCCCGATAAAAGACTAGTGGTGTCTCTTCTGGGAACTTATCCAAACCCCACCTATCAAAGGAAAAAGGGTTCCATGTAAGAAATGTTCAGGGAAAGGCTTATACAGGCAAGAACAAGCGACTAATATTAACAGTTCTTAAAGAGGCTAATAGTGAAATGGCAGCATTTCAGATTCACGAGAACCGCAGTCTTTAGTTGGTTGACACTTTTGACTATTTTCCAGCCTATGTTATCTCAGTTTGCTTCTTCGAAAAACCACCAGTGGGAATAATAATGCTGAGACTTAACTTTTCTCCTAAAACTTCTACTTCTTTCCTTGCTCTCATCTTATTCAGATACCATATTCACTTATCTCAGCACTGATCCAATCAACAATATGGCTCCCTAAACCACCCACGTAAGTACTCATAGAGTTCAACTCAGTCCATAAAACTAAAATAAATATGGCATAACAGGAATACACCAGTTGATCCAACCTGACAAAGTTAAAGATAGCATAAACGGTTACCCTACACATCAGGACACACAAGAAATGACATGACTAGCTTAGAAATGAGGAGATAATGGTCTTCATGGCAGACAAAATCTTAAGACTAAGCAGAGTAATCAGGTATCACCTACACAGCCTAAAGGTTCTAGATATTTATAGGGCAAAGCCCACACATTTCCTTAGAGACATGATATTAGTGCAGGGAAAGAAATGAAAGCATTAAGACACCAAGGATGCAAAAGCATCAGATAGATTTATCTTAGTGAACAAAACTAAGCGACAGAGCGAAATTACCAGTGACCAGTATTGAAAACAAGGACATCATAGAAGCCATTGATGTGGCCCCAATCATCAGCAGGAATGTCCACATCTACTCGATAAAAACCTTTTGATCCATGTCCTTCAGCCAGAGTGGACTCTTTTGGCTGCCACCTTCATTTAATCAGTTATAAGCATGTGAGGTTATAAGTACAATGCATTATAAGCAAACTTTGCAGATTGATTTAAAAGAAAATACGCAACATCGATATTGTCATTAGGTGATCAATCGGATTTAACACATCCAGTTCCAGCTATCGAAAAGCGAGAGATCTTTATAGCTTAATTGCAGATACTTTAGTTAGACTCAGCATCAATTAGCAACTCTTAAAGATTACGGCATTGCGATCTGCTGGTTTATGCTGGTCCATCAATCGCATAGCCCTTGGGCTTTTCTATCACATTCTCACAACAATGTTGACAACCACCTCTAAGACAAAAGTCGTTACACTTTTTAAACAATTTCAGCAGTTTCTACAAACAAACTCTGTCCATAGGAATACGGTGCAGGGACACCGCGTAGTCACCAAATTCAATTCCAGAAAATTGATAAAAGTTCTGATGGAGAAGAAGGTTGTCTGATGAAAACACAAGCAACTGGGGATGAGTATACTTGTGAACTTTGTTAATTGATTAAATATGCAACTGACATGAACATTCATCAATAGCCGTCTATTACTTGAAAACATTCAAAATATCAAAACAATAGCCACATCACTCATTCAAGATCATCTCTTCAACAATGCAACGATCAAAACCACTGATCAATAAAGGTCTTACTCGTATTTAGCCAGCAGCACCGCTCGGTGATAAGCAACCGTGACGTTAAACTTGGGAAAGTGAGCTCCCCTCCAAGCCCCTTTCCTCTTCCACTTCTTGGCACCCGCATCAGCCGCCCTCAGTATGCACAGAAGCGAAACCAAGAAATTCTCGTTCAACGAGTCCCCCACGAACCCAATGTTCCTGTTCCTCATCAGACCCAGGAACCGAACCGGGTCGATCCGGTCCAAGCCGCAATCTTTAGGCACCCATCTCCAGGAATTGATCGTACCCATGTTTTCTCTCTGGTTCCTGAGGCAGTTCCAGGCGTTCCGGTGAAACGGGCAAGCCTCGTCGTACATGGGCTGTCGGGTCTCCGGGTCGAGGACCCATCGGCCGTCGAAGAGGTTGCAGGATGGGGAGATCTTCTCTTCGGGAGGAGGGGAGGCCGGGGGAGCGAGGAAAGTGGAGTAGAGGAAAAGGATGATTAGGGTTAGGAAGATGGCGTATGGGAAGAGGGAGGAAGGTGACTTGAGAGAAGGCGCTTCCCTTTTCTTGGCAGCATCGGGCGAAGCCATGGCAGATCTTCTTGAATTCCTCCGTCTGATCACTCCAAGAGAGAGTGTGTTTTGAAACGGCGGATCCAATTGCTAGGAGTTCATGTAACAGTTATACGACAGTAAAATTTTCTTTTCTGATCTGCTGTTGCTGACATGGACCATCGATGGATGAGTTTAGTGATGGAAAAGTTTATGCGGATTTGATAAGTCTGAGGAAAGATACCGAAACGGATCGACATGGATTAAAAGATTTCATAAACCTGTTGACACAAATGACATTGCTCGCCGCCTCGAGCTCGAGCATCCATGGCCATAATCTCGAAGCTCTAGCGGGCCATGACTATCCACTTTGAGCTCAAGCTCAAGCTCAAGCTAAGCATCTGAGGCGACTGTAAGACTCCGGATCGAGTGTTCATGGCCATGAGACTCTGGTCCTAGTAGCCACTCGATCAACTCTCAATTGGTACACATGAATATTTAACATTTGCGAATGGATTCGATCATGCAATTGGACCATAGATATTATTTGAGGTCAAGTTTGCTGCTAAGAGTTTATTTCTTTTGGCAGTTGAGGTTACTAAGGGTACGAATGATAATTATTTTATTTTTTTATTTTTTTGTTCCCTGAAACAGGTTTGAAATAAAAATTCGTTTGGTGAAACAATTTCATTTTTTTTATTTCTGAGACAAATTTTAGTTAAGAAATAGATTTGGAACAGAAATAAGAAGTTACAATTTTATAATTTTATATTTCTATTCTAGAAATAGAAATGACAACTCTCTTTTATTGCTCACTCTTGCCGCCCACCGCCGCCCACTTGCCACCCCTCGCTCGCAGCCGCTGCCTATCATCACTCGTCGGCCGTTCGTCGCCCACCGGCCATCCGTCGCCACTGCCCACTGGCCGTCTGCCACCCATCCGCCATCGCTCGCTGCTCATCACCCGTCAACCGTCCGCCGCCGCCCCCGCGCAGCAACTTGCCGGCTACCCGCCTGCCGCTGCCCGTCCGCCACTGCTCGCCGCCCACCCACTACCGCCGCTCACTGGCTAGCTACTAGAAATAGAAATTTAAGAATAACTTATCGAACGAATTTCTATTCTTAAAACGGAAAATTTGTGTAGTTATCAAATATTACTTTTTGCTCAGAAACTTGTCGGGGAAAGAGAAATAGATCTTTTTATTTCTAGTTAGAAATAGGACTGGGGACAAGAAATGATGTCATTTGCGCCTAAACTTCTGCTAATCTTTGCTAGCGCCACGGAGCATCACAAGCCAAAACAACAATAATGTCCGCCCCAAACATCGCCGCCATAATTGCCAAAGGCTACCACTCTACCCACCAGACGAAGTCGGCCACTAGACATCGTCACAAGTCGACACCCGTGCCAACATCTTCGGTTACCTATGAGTACTGATGCCCCAGCAACTATTCATCTCCGCCTACTGTTGCCACCTGGAAATAGTTTTGCTTTCGGTTTAACTGATCAAATAACTCACAATTTAAATCAAGAAACGCAAATTATACGTAACACCCCAGCTCTACATCATGTAATATTATCCGCTTTAGACCCACTAACTCTCGCGATTTTAAAACACGTTTCACACAAGCTTTCTCTGTGTTGAGAACAAAGCCTTAAGGGAGGCTCGTAGCTGGGATGGTGGTGCGTTCGCACCAGTGCAGGAGGCCCAAAGAGAAAAATATTGGGCTGAGCTAAGGAATGATAGTGCAGCTGCGCCTCTACCCAGAAAATACGTTTCACACAAGCTTCCGCTGTGCTGAGAACAAAGCCTTGAGGAAGGCCTGTAGCTAGGATGGCGGTGTGTCCGCGCCTCGGTCCTTGGACGTGCATAGGGAAGGGGGAGCCTCTCTTGTCCCACATCGCCTAAGGGGAGAGTTCTGAACTGGCTTATAAGACTTAGGGTTCTATATCTATGTAATATGTTTTAATGTCCCACATCATCTAGGGAGAGTCCTAGACTAGCTTATAAGGCCTATAATTCTATATTTGTGTAACGCGTTTTAAAATACCGATGAACTAATATTACACAATGTACACCCAATGCGTTGCAGTGAAACTAGGAATTCATTGAAGAATCATGTTTTAGGGGAAAGTCACTGTGCATAAACGATTTATTTGATAAAAAGCGAATCTTCGTATGGTAATTAAACTTTACAAAAGCCAACATCTTAGCCACAAAAGTAGACAGAAAACCAAGTCCTTTCCAAATTGACATTAAAGACAGAGAGGTCTGCGCTAAATCAGGAGCAATAAAGTAACTGCAAAGATCTCCCCGTGTGCTTGAAAACCCATACAATCAGCGGCAGAGAAACATCAGCAACAGGAGCTAAGCTGCATTCAGCTTTCCTTCAGAACATCGTAGAATGATACAGGCCTCTTCTTAGATCCAGACAGTTCCTGAAAGCAAGAGAAAGATAGGCAAGTGATAGCATTTGTCTCTCAAATTACTTCAAATAATTAGCGCTCGAAATGAGAAAAGATATACCTCAACAACAGAAGCCAGGCGTAAAATTGAAGCTTCACCCCACGGACGGCCCATCAGTTGCAAACCAATTGGAAGGCCTTGCTTATCATACCCGATCTGTAAAGTTCGCAACACAAGTAACGGGATGGGCTAGATATGACTGTACTAGAGTTTATTAATAGAATGACTTAATGCAGTTGCAAAAGGTGCAGTTGGAAGGTTAATGCAATTTGTTCCCTCAGCTGGCTCAATGAGCTACGACTCAATTTCTCGGCACGAGGTTAGCTGTCAGCGGTCCAAAATGACAGTTTCTGTGCAAATGAAGAAAATAATTCCGAACACAAAAGTCCCATGAAATTGCATACGTAAACCCAGTGTCACTCACAGGGACAGAAATGGCAGGGAGACCTAGAAGATTTGCTGCAACGACAAATCGCATGAGGTAACCTGAAACAAAGAGAGAGTGTGCATAAACTACCCAAGAATTGTCCCTTGCGAAGAAGGTCACATTGAGTATCTGAAAACTTGTTATGCAATTAAAGCATGTGCACGAAACTTATGATTTCAACACAATTTTCGTGAAAGGATTGTTACTGTCGAACCAGAGATTAATAATGCAACTAACAAACCTGTAACGTGCATATCCGTTTCCCCATATTTAAGGGCACTAGGAGGTATTTTAGGTGCTGTCATTCTGTAATAAACAATTTCTGTGTCAGTTGAAAACCCATGAGAAGAATTAAGCTAACATTGAAGCACTGAAAACTCAAAATTTGAATATATTGTGATTCTGATAAGGTCTGCCAGGCCATTGGGGCAGAGATCCCAAATTTAACTCCAATTATGCATACTACCAGCTTGCTCCTTCTCAAACTTGGATGATTGAAGAGACAAAAACTATGCTTAGATTAGGCTTGCCAAGTCCAATTACACGTCATCGAGCATTGAAACTGCATCCTTGAAGGGAAAAACCAAGTTGAGCTGGTGACAAAATGACATACCCAGTAGTCGGCGTCACTATGACATCAACTTTCTTGAAGATCTCCATATGATGGTACATTATTCTTCTCCTGAAATCAGATAGCAGCCTTACCACCATGTCTAAGAATATTTTAAGAAAGAAGTGAATGAGATTGCGAATTGATTTTCAAATGACCACATGGAAGACATATACCAAAACTGAATAAAAACGGTTTTAGTAGCTTCAGCTATGATATAGCTAATCTAAAAACTAGACATGAATAAGTAAAGGTATCCAGACTTCTGCCTAGTTGAAGACAGTGGGAGGACATGATATATTTACATGATGGGTGCAAGTATCTCCTGTCGAGAATAACTTGCAATTTCTCTTGTTTTTTTTTTTTTTTGCTCACCTAATACTCTGGGCAGCAACATAATCTGATGCAGTGAATGACCGGAACAGTGCCATGCTAGTCCGCGAATCATAATTCAACTCTTTACCTTTCCTGAGAAAATTGAGAACAGGACATTCAGTCCCATATGAAATATCAATTACAGAGAATGAACATAACCTTCGAATATTCCCTACTCAGCTGTGTCTATTTCTGGTCAGACTGATGATGATGCTATTTTAGGTACATTAGAGAAGCAGACCTACCCATCCTCACAGTCAGGATTCAATGCAGTTAACATCTCGGATCCAATTGAAACTAGATGAGCAGTGCGCATCTCATGCAGCTCAGGTATAACAATCTCTACCACCTTGCACAGATATAAGTCAAATTAGGAACTCAGCAATCTACATGAATGTAAAGACAGAATTATGCCTTGCGAAGTGAACTCGACAAGAACCAAATCATTAGCGGGAAAAAGGTGATAGGTGAGAAACACGAGACAAACATGGAGAGACTAAAGTTACTTTAAGCTTTAGAGACAGACAACTCTATGGAATAATCACGTAACTTTGGAAGGCCTATTCAATTGAAGCAGAACTTACTTCACAGCCATGGGTCTTAGATAGCTGATTCAGAATATCCTCACATTTGTCAGAGATATCAGTTGAATGAACATCGTTGAACCACTGCAAACATTAATTTGTTCATGAAATTGGAAAGGGGAAAAAGAAAATAAAGGAAACCTTCTAACATATAGGTATCAGCTATTACTTGAGTATATTTTCCAAGACGCAACGACCCCACGGCATTCAAACTTTCAATAGACGGAAAATTTGGCAAGCAAGGCGGTGACTGCAAGAACTAGCTCAGTTTAGTAGTATTATGACAATTATCATACAAAAGAGATTTAGTCTGCTCAGAACCTACATTAAAAGAAGACTTGATAGTATGAGATCAATCGTGTTAGTAGCATTAACACGTACTCCTTCAAAGTGCATGTCGTAAATCAGGCATAGCTGCAGTTTTTGTTAATGAAGATAATAGACTTACAGGTTTCAAAATATTTCTGTCCATAGGATAGGATCCCAGGATTGTAGCATACCTGATGTAGCATTGCCAAGATGAGAATTATATGATTAATAAGAGAAATTAAAGAAGCGATTGAAGTTTTTTTTTTTTTTTGGATAACCCAGGGAACCCCCGCACGGCCGACAGCCGGGAGGTAAACCCTGGGGACGACACGTGCTAGCCACCACACACGTGTACCGGTTAAGTCACCCTGCAGCGCCCGGGATTCGAACACTCAACCTTTTGCGAGAGGAAGAGTGCCCTTTCCAGCAGCGCCACCCAGGCGGGTGGTAAGAAGCGATTGAAGTTAAACAGTGAGGACATCAAGAAAACAGCTGGAAACTCAAGCCACAAACATGATATTGTTACAGAGATCTCTGCGCGATTGTTGCTTCTACAAAGGTAGATGAGCTCTACTGTCATGCCTAAGGACTACATAATATGGTCCTTTTGGTGGTTGAGACTGCGGGATAGCTTTAACAAATGGCAAGTGTGACCTGCTGGAGGTTGCCGGGTGAAGTCTCATAAAGAAGCAAAAGTAACTGTGAAGACATTCAGATCTTCAATTATGAAGACTTTATTCGATTACATGGGATAGTCACTTCAGCTTTTTAAAATCCAACGAATCCAAGTTCATCCATCACCGTAAAGTCAGAGAGCTCACATGCTTCCCAAGTCAAATAAGTTCTTAACCTGTCTTGCTTTATGCAGTGTTATCTCAAAGTTGAAAAATAAACTTGCATGCTAACCTGTACTAACCTATGGTACAACAATTTGAATCCTACAACAATGGTTATAGGAAGAAACAATGCTCCCAAATGTTGTGATTCGAACTCAAAAGTTTTCCCTGGACAAACTGATCTCCTAATAAGTCAAGACAAGCGGCAAAGAAAAAGTGCCAACACCAAAATATTGATGATCATTTCAATGCCTTCAACCACAAAATTTGGTCATTTCCATATTAAGGTTATAAACATTAAACCTCTATCGAGCTGAGGGCTCCAAACATCCAGTAACAAGTACAGAATACTTACACTAGCGTGACATCTTCCACTGATGATGCAATTGGTCCAATAATGTCAACCGTCCCAGACTCACATAGCGAACTGCAAAGAATGGCAGAACTCTTCTAACAAACACAATATCAACTTGATTCACCATACTAGGTCCCTAGCACTAATAACAGGAAAAGTTCAGAATCTAACCCCCTAAGATCTGTTCGCCCATGTGTTGTTTTCAGTCCAACTACTCCGCAAAGGGAAGAAGGTATTCGAATTGAACCTGTCTTGTTATGTGAAGTCAGTGTCAGCATAAAATACATGGTAAGCACAAGCCAAACAGTAGGACACTAGAACAACCTCCACCGTCTGTCCCGAGTGCAGCAGAACAAATTCCAGAAGCAACAATTGCCGCTGGTCCAGAGGAAGATCCACCAGTGTACCTTTCTGGGGCATGAGGGTTCCTTGTCGTTCTGCAGATGCATAACCAATGAATTTTATGGCAAAAGTTTGCAAACAAAAAACATATAGTGCAGTGTGAATGAATTGAGGAACGGACATGTGCTAATTCATATATATGTAAGAGGGAGGGTAACCGAATGAGATAAGTCAAAAACAGCGGTGGATATATCATTTGTTTTGATGAATAAAAGACGAGAAGGATGAACCATTTCAAGATCATTTTGCACAAGAAAAAAGGAGAGGAGTGAGAAGGTAGACGCATCCTCATGGGAAGAAAATTACTATAATCCCTACGATGAGCAGTATTGTCATTGGCCCATCATGTGGAACGTGGAAATGCATTCTTTTTTCTTCAAATATCGGTGCATGTGACATATTCAGACAACCCAGGTATTAACTTGTTGTTACATAGACTGATAGGAAAAGCAAAATGAAATGGCTTTAAGAAAGACAAGGTCAACATAAGCAGTCTCGAAGCACTTCAGAATTCCTCCAGAAAAAGTCACCTGTAAAAGAAAGTTCCACTGGAAGATTGACTCACAACAGAACATATGTTGACAACACCATTCTACACTCAATGCAGTGATCTATATAAAAATTCTGACGAGAGATGAGGGACAATTTCTATGGAATGTCAATTTTGACAAGTTCATGATACATCACTAACAAGCCAGCACAGCAATTGGTGAAATGAATGTGCTGATTTGTAGAATATCGAATGCACATTTAAATGCTCTTTAAATTTTCTCGCTCCCATGCCTCATACTCTAGCTTGTCAATTACAAGATTTCCAAATAATACAACTCACCCATAATTAGGATTGTTTCCAGTTGTGCCCATGCCCATCTCATGCATATTTGCTTTGCCCACCAAGATCACACCGCAGGTACGTAATCGAGAAACACAAACTGCATCTTCATTATTCGAATTAGTTTCATCCTTCCAAGTTGTTGCACCTGTCAATAGAAATTGTCATATACACAGACTAAAGAGATGGTGAGAATTTTTTGAGAAACGACAAAGACTTCAACCCATTTTTACCCTTCATTATATATGGGTGGCAGCCTATGTCATCCTTAATTGCCATGAAAATCCCATCCAAGATTGATAACGCCTTCCCTGCATCAGAAATGCCATTAATTTATCATGCCACCCCTGCACCAACTAATGGCAGTGCACTGCACACCAAGCAGGAACCATACTTTGAAGGTGCAAAAACAACCATTTCAATGAGTTAAGCTCACGTTCCAGTAGATTGCCCTACCTTCCTCAAACCTCTTCGTGGAAGCTGCAGCTTGTTTCCTGACTTCCTCAGCGTCAAAAGAAATTAGTAGAGGAGCTGGAGGTTTCTTATGGCTAAACTCCTCAATGACAGTAATAATCCGCTCTGCCACCTAATAATTGACAGTAAGACTACGTGTCTTGCTCAAGCTGATAATAAAGAGACTCCTCATAGGTTCTGATATGGACTTACCATGGATGGGGTTACAAGTTTAGAACGATAAGCATACGCATAATCCCGTATTTTCCAGTAGCGAAATTGACTGAGATTGCCATTCCAGGAGTTGGCAGGGTCATAGTCCGGAAGACATTTCAACGCTAATTCTACTCGGTCTTTAGGATTTCCATCTTCATCCAATAAGATGGTACCAGGCTCCGGATCTAGACATTAACAGCTTCATCATAGCATATATTTCTTATGGGAAGGATGCACTCTACTTGAATCTATCCTGTTGCATGTTAATCTGCTAATGCCCAGTGTGCCCTCTTCTTACTCTCCCTATACAATGCATTTGCCTGCAATGAATGCACTGCAAAGCATGCACAGGCTGAAAATAATAGGGGAAAGAAAAGCAGGGGAGAGCACGAAATTACTTCAGAAAATGCCTCTCTTTTAAACTTATAATGGCTTTCCGAAATAGTCAGAAAAGTGATGGGAAGAGAGAGAAAGAAAAGAATACTCGAGTAAAAGTAAAAAGCATGCCAAGAACAAATTTCATCGAGTTTCTCAATTAGAGAAAAAATCAGCACACTTACGGTTTGTTCAGCTGCGAGAAACATTTTCACTAAGCTATCCCGAGTTCAGTCAAATAGATTGGTACCCACCAGTTTCATGTTATTACACAAGACAACCACTAAAGCTAACTAGTTAAGGGGAAAAACCTTGAGGAGGATATTCAGGTCTATACATTGGTGGCTCTGGTATCACAGTACTCCTAAGAAACTGCCAATTACAAGAAGAGCCCAGTCACATTCAATCGTCCAGCATTAAAGCAAGAAAATCTGCTCGAAGAATGCAGTATGCAAGACGAAACACAACCGTACCTCAACCATTCGGTTCTTGTTCTTCAAGTAAGAGATAACAGCAGGGCCAATTAGTGGTGCCTCGAGTATCTTGACAAACAGCCTGAACGTGAGACCGGTCAGATGCGGAGCTGCAAGTCAGCCAAAAGGACTCGCCCAAGTCAGAATCTCGGCGAACTCATTTTTCACATGACCCAAAAACTCATCATGTCTATTTGTAGAATTTGCGAGGAAAAGCATCGAAACTTAATAGGAAAATGTAGTAGGATATGGAACTGACCGTCGATATCTTCGGCCTCATACTTGACAGTAGACAAGTCGAGCTCTTCGACTGGTAACATTACACGCTTCTTGCCCATGTCGAAGTAATTCTACCAGGAAAAAAAGGGAAAGACCAAACTGCTAAAAAAAGTTAGTAACCGCCGGATCTTGTTGTAGTCATAGGAACATAGGACCAATCAAAGCTTCATACTCTATGAACCTGTTTAATTAAAAACCAAATTAAGACATGAATTCTCGACCAGACAACCAACTTGCAAACTAGTAACCGCGGGAGAAGGCGGCCAAAATGAAGCTAAACAGTGGACACAAAGTGCTCGTCGGTCAAACAAGCAAATGATCAAACACCCATCACCCACAAAGTTCGCGATTAGTTCTCCAGCAAGACAGACATCCCTCGCAGACCAAAATCACGCGCGACCGTAATGCTCGCCGCACGTACCTTGAAAGAAGAAATCACTCCAAAGCACGGAGAAATCCCGGGTACTCTGTTTCTCTCGCCAGATGTGGGAAGAGACTGGGAAATTCCACAACGAGCGAGTCCGGTGCAAGAAATGGACGAGGTCAGAGAGAGAGAGAGACAGAAACTATGCGGGATCTTGCGAAGGCGATGGCGATAGGCCTTCTTGTTTGACGGTGCCTTCACGTCCAAACGAAAAGACGGAACTGCAACTTGGGGATTCGAGCGCGCGTTGACCTCCGAGCGCTCGGCATGCTAAATTGACAAAAGACAGATCACAGCATCACGAGCCATTAACCCCGTTGGCCAGAGCGAAATATCCCCAGTTAATCTCAATGCCCGAATGAAATGACACGACAAGCGCACTTGTTCTTGTCAAATTTAACGATTCGACGAGCCGCACGAATCATCACCATGCTTGTCTCTCTGTCAGTAAGCGAAAATGAAGCAGGTCAAGCTCCATTATCGAAGTCCCACGGCGAACAGGAGCACGAGGATCGAGCAGCTACTCCCATTATAAAGACATGCATTCCGCTTTTTCCGGCCTCTTCGTTATCGCTATGCTTATCACTTTAAACAGCGACGAGCTCGTAACCAATGAGCATATGTCTAATCTAAGCGTCGGCGGCCGGCCCCCGAGGACTGCTCTATGAGGCTCGCCCGAACTCTTTCCTCGTACTTTCCGATGACCGGTTCGGGACGGTTCGAGGGGTACCCGGTGATGCCATTTTTGCTCATCAACCGCCACCAACCTCAAGAATGAAAGATTGCTTGGTGAGGATACTGAAATTGTTCAGCTAGTCGTAGATTGCAACGCAATGTTCTTGACTGATGGAGCGTTGCTCATTAATCGGTTTTAGCGAAACAGAAAGTTAAAGGGAAAAACGGAGAGAAGAGACAAGATTGCAGTTGTGAGTTAGGTGAGAAGGGGTCGATGCTCATTTAGTGCCACCTAAAGTTAGGAATCGGATTCGACCCAAAAAAAAAGCAAAAAAAAAGTTAGGAATCGGATGAACCAAAGCAGGACATCTAAAAGATTCAATTTTTTTTTCAGAGCAAATCATCTCTTTCTCCTCGTTAAATTTCGGGGAAAAAAAATTGTGTTTTGTTCCGTCTATCAAAGTTTACTTTCGATCTCTATTTCCTTCTTTTGGAAATTGTCAAACGCTTGGTGATAACTCTATAAAAATAGAGTTATTTTATCTACTTTAGGCAATAAATAATGCAATATTTTTTAGAATATATTTGGATTTCCTTTTATTTACTTAATATTTCCTTGTTTATGCAGAATATTGAGATATAGAGAAAATAAGGAAAATATGGCAAAAAGAAGGAAAGGAATATGCGACCTAGAGAAGAGTTAGAAGGTGGATATCACATTGGGAATTCTGCGATTTATTCCCTAATTTTATGTGAAAAAAGAAGTAATTGCCTTGTGAGAGGAGTCTTGGATGTTATTATATAAATAGGATAACTTGGGGGAACATTGAGTTTTTTTTTAGAGAGAGAGAGAGAGAGAGAGAGAGATCGTTTTTGTTTTCAGTGTTCTGAGAGTTTTTCAAGTATTTTGAAGAGAAGACAAAAGTTGTGACAGAATTCTTGTTCTTTGATTCAAAATGTTTGATTTAATTTCTATTTTCGTTTCTTCTTCTATTATGTTCTAATTTTCTTTGTTAGAGCTACGATGTAGCCTAACCATGATGATATGAATTTCATGCTTTTTATACTTTGCAAGTAATTTCATTCATGTGAGTTATATATTATTGTGCTTAATGCGTTTAGGTGATTGGTCACCACTTGAATGATCTGATTTGCATGTTTGAGACTGAGAAGTGATAATATGTAATTGCTCCTTATAATATATAACCATGAATTAAATGTGGATAGAAATATACCATGTTATTTGTGTAGCTTTCGGTGATAAGGTGGTCCAAAAGATTCATTGTAAACCGGGAATATTCACAGATTTTAATGCGCTTATGTTTATTTAAATTCACATAGAAATATAGTGAATTAATAAACTGAGTAGGTTTGCTATACCTAGAGATAGGATAGTAAATAGATTAGGAAATTCCGCTATCGCATGCTTGATATCGTTCTTGTATGCATAATGATCCGAAATTCATATCTAGTGGTTATGGTGAAATCGGATGCTCTAACATATTTTACCTGATTGATTATCTGCCTTTAGTTTATAAAATTTCGTTTTTAAAAATTGTCAGTTTTTATTTATTCTCAATTATATTTTGATCTGTTAGATAAATTTTAGAATTAATCTATTTTTAATATTTAATTGGTTTATTATCATCAATCTCTGTGGGACGATACTCTTCTCATCATTGTATTACTTGTTCAACACGTTCGTTGACACGTGCAGAATTTTACGAACACTTGGAGAATGGAAACTATCCTCTTGTTTTTGTCGTTATATCGAGCCATATGAAACGGGAGAGTATGTGCCCGAACTATATTTAAGGGCATGTTTGTTTTGCGATGCTTTGAAAAATAGTTTCTAAAAAAGTAAGTAAACTAAAACTATTTTTATTATCCATGAAATTATTTAAATATAAATATTGTCGATAAGGAAAACACCTTGAAATGATTAATCCTTTTCGAATTGACAATGGAAACAAATAGGGAGGTCTCCGCTAAAACAGGACAATAAAGTCGCTTTTAAGATAAAAATATGGTCCGCAAAGATCTCCCACGTTATTTGTGAAGACTGATGCCCGTATTCCTCTCGTCGCCGCCTACTATTGCCACTTGGAAATCATTTTTTTATAGGTCAAATATCTCACAAATTAAATCGGGAAACGAGCATTGTCTGACTACTTTAATAGTAACCCTGTAAATAAACTACAGTGAAACCGTGGATTTATTGAAGAATCAACATCTTTGAGGGGAAAGTCATTATTTATAAACGATTTAAATGATAAAAAGCGAATCTTCTTATCATAATTAGGCTTTAGAAAAACCAACATCTAGCCACAAAAGTATGACAGATAACGAAGTCCTTTCCGAATCGACATTAAAACAGAGAGGTCTCTGCTAAATCAGGGGCAATAGAGTCACTGCAAACATCTCCCCGCGTGCTTGGAAACCCATACAATCAGCGGGAGAGAAACATCAGCAACGGGAGCTGAGCTGCGTTCAGCTTGTCTTCAGAACATCATAGAATGATACAGGCCTCTTCTTAGATCCACAGAGTTCCTGAAAGCAAGAGAAAGGCAAGCGATTGCATTCGTCTCTCAAATTACTTCAAAGAATTGGCGCTCGAAATGAAAAAAAGATGTACCTCAACTACAGAAGCCAGGCGTAAAATTGAAGCTTCACCCCATGGTCGGCCCATCAGTTGCAAACCAATTGGAAGGCCTTGCTTATCATACCCGATCTGTAAAGTTCGCAACACAAGTAACAGGATGGGCTAGATATAACTGTCCTAGAGTTGATGAATAGAATGACTTAATGCAGTTGCAAAAGGTGCAGTTGGAAGGCTAATGCAATTTGTTCCCTCAGTTTCTTCGCATGAGGTTAGCTTTCAGCGGTCTAAAATGACAGTTTTTGTGCATATGAAGAAAAGAATTCCGGACACAAAAATCCCATGAAAAACCTAGTGTCACTCACAGGGACAGAAATGGCAGGGAGACCTAGAAGGTTTGCTGCAATGACAAATCGCATGAGGGAACCTGAAACAAAGAGAGCGCATAAACTACACAAGAATTGTCCCTTGCAAAGAATGTCACGTTGAGTATCTGAAACTTGTTATTGCAATTCGAGCAAGCATGTGCACAGAACTTATGGTTGCAATGCAATTGGTGTGAAAAGATGGTTACTATCCAACCGGAGAAAATAATGCAACTGACAAACCTGTAACCTGCATATCCGTCTCCCCATATTTAAGGGCACTAGGAGGTATTTTAGGCGCTGTCGTTCTGTAATAAACAATTTATGTGTCAATTGAAAATCTACAAGAAGAATTAAGCTAATATTGAAGGACTGAAAAAAATTGAATAGTGTGACCCTGATTAGATCTGTCAGGCCAATGAAGGAGATATCACAAATTTAAATCCAATTATTCATACTACCGGCTTGCTCCTTCTCAAACTTGGATGTGATTGAAACGACAAAAACTATGCTTACATCAGGCTTGCCAAGTCCAATTACAAATCATCAAGCATTGAAACTGTATCCTCAAAGGGAAACACCAAGTTGAGCTAGTCACACTATGACCTACCCAGTAGTCGGTGTCACTATGACATCAACTTTCTTGAAGATCTCCATATGATGGTGCATCATTCTTCTCCTGAAATCAGATATCGGCATCACCACCATGTCAAAGAATATCATAAGAAAGAACCGAATGAGATTGCGAATGCATTTTCAAATGACCACCTGGAAGACATATACCTAAACTAAATAAACTAGGTTCTACGGTTTCATTAGCTTCAGCTATGATATAGCTGATCTAAAATCTAAGACATGAATAAGTACAGGTATTTAGACTTCTGCCTAGTTGAAGACAGTGAGAGGACATGAAATATTTACATGTTGGGTTGCAAGGATCTCATGTCGAGAATAACTTGCAATTTGTTTTTTTATTTTTTTTTTCCTTTGCGGCTCACCAAAGACACTGGGCAGCAACATAATCTGATGCAGTGAATGACCGGAACAGTGCTATGTTAGTCTGCGAATCATAATTCAACTCTGTACCTTTCCTGAGAAAAGAGAACGGGATATTCAGTCCCAAAATGAAATATTAGTAACAGAGAATGAACATCACCTTCGATCCTACTCAGCTGTGTCCATTTCTGGTCAGAATGATGATGATGCTATTTCACAGGTGCATTACACATGCAGACTTACCCATCCTCACAGTCAGGATTCAATGCAGTTACCATCTCGGATCCAATTGAAACTAGATGAGCAGTGCTCATCTCATGCAGCTCAGGTATAACAATCTCTACCGCCTTGCACACATATAAGTCAAATTAGGAACTCAGCAAATTATATAAATAAAAAGACAGAATTATGCCTTGTGAAGTGAACTCAGACAAGAGAACCAGCTCATTAGTGGGAAAAAGATAGTAGGTGAGAAACACGAGACAAATATGGAGAGGCTAAAGTTACTTTAAGCTTTAGAGACACTACTCTATGGAATCGTCATGTAACTTTGGAAGGCCTATTCAACTGAATCAGAACTTACTTCACAGCCATGGGTCTTGGATAGCTGATTCAGAATATCCTCACATTTGTCGGAGATATCAGTTGAATGAACATCATTGAACCACTGCAACCATTAATTTGTTCATGCAATTGGAAAGCGGGAAAAAAATATGAGGTAAGCTTATAACATCTAGGAATGTGTTATTACTGGAGTATATTTTCCAAGATGCAATGACCCCACGGCATTCAAATTTTCAAGAGATGGAAAATTTGGCAAGCAAGGCGGTGACTGCAAGAACTAGCACAGGTTAGTAGTATTATGACAATTATCATGCCAAAGCAATTTAGTCTGCTCACAACCTACATAAAAAGAAGACTTCATAGCAAGAAATCAATCTAATCAGTAGCATTAACATGTACTTCAAAGTGCATGTCATAAATCAGGCATAGCGAAGATAATAGACTTACAGGTTTCAAAATATTTCTGTCCATAGGATAGGATCCCAGGATTGCAGCATACCTGATGTAGCATTGCCAAGATGAGAATTAAGAGAAATTAAAGATGTGATTGAAGTTAAACAATAAGGACATCAAGAAAACAGCCAGAACTCAAGCCACAAACATGATATCGTTACAGAGATCTCTGTGCGACTGTTGCTTCCACTAAGGCAGATAAGCCCTACTGTTATGCCTAAGGACTACATCATATGATCCTTTTGGGGGTTGAGACTGCAGGGGAGCTTTAAATAATGGCAAGTGTGACCTGCTGGAGGTCACCGGGTTAAGTCTCATAAAGAAGCAAAAGCAACTGTGAAGACATTCAGATCTTCGATTATGAGGACTTTATATGATTACATGAGATAGAATTCACTTCAGCTTTTTAAATTCTAAAGAATCCAATTCATTACTGTTCCTTTCTTCACAGTTTGAACTATTACTGCAACATCAGAGAGAAATCACATGCTACCCTAGCCAAATAAAGTTCGGGATAATGACACAAATGATCCCTCAACTTTGGCCTAATATGCAATGTGGTTCATAAAGTTTTCATTTGTGGTATGTTGTCCCTTGACTTTTTGTACATATTCAATTTAGTACTTGAACTATATAAGAATATTCAATATATATAAGAATATTCAATATTGTCCTTCCATTAATTCAAGTTCATGGACAACATTGAACATTTTTGAAAAGTGTAAGGATTAAATTGAACATGTATCAAAAGTCCAAGGACCACATTGAACAAATCAAAAGTTCAAAGATTCTATTGCACATTAAGCTTAAAGTTCAGGGACCATTTTTGTCATTTTCTCAATAAGTTCTTAACGCGTCTTTGTTTCTGCAGTGTTACCTGAAAGTTAAAAACTAAACTTGCATGCTAAGCTGTTCCGACCTATGATACAACAATTTGAATCCTATGACAATGGATATAGGAAGAAACAATGCTCCCAAATGTTGTGATTGGAACTCAAAGTTTGCCCTAAATAAACTCAGCTCCTAGTACGTCAAGACAAGCGGCAAAGAAAAAGTGCCAGCACCAAAAAATTGATGATCATTCAGTGCCTACAACCGCAAAAATCATTGGTTTCCATATTGAGATTATAAACATTAAAACTCTCTTGAGCTGAAGGAGTAGCGCCTAACATCCAGCTAACAAGTACAGAATACTTACACTAGCGTGACATCTTCCACCGCTGATGCAATTGGTCCAAATATTTCCACAGTCCCAGACTCACGTAGCGAACTGCAAAGAATGGCAGAACTCTTCTAGCAAACACAATATCACCATGATGTACTTTTGTGAGTTGAAGCCAACACTAGGTCCCTAGCATTCATAGAAGGAAAAAGTTCGAATTCTAACCCTCTAATATCAGTTCGCCCTTATGTTGTTTTCAGTCCAACTACTCCGCAAAGGGAAGAAGGTATTCGAATTGAACCTGTCTTGTTATGTGAAGTCAGTGTCAGCATATAATACACGGTAAGCACAAGCCAAACAGTAGGACACTAGTAAAACCTCCACCATCTGTCCCAAGTGCGGCAGAACAAATTCCAGAAGCAACAATTGCTGCTGGTCCGGAGGAAGATCCACCAGTGTACCTTTCCGGGGCATGAGGGTTCCTTGTTGTTCTGCATATGCACAACCAATAAATTTTACGACAAAAGTTTGCAAACAAAAACCATATTATGCAGTGTGTATGGATTGAGAACATGTGCCAATTCATATATATGTAAGAAGGAGGTAACCGAATGAGATAAGTCAAATTGAGTGGTGGATATAACATTTGTTTTGATGAATAAAAGACAAGAAAGATGAACCATTTCAAGATCATTTTGCACTAGAAAAATGCAGAGGAGTGAGAAGGAAGACACATTCTTGCGAGAAGAAAAATACCGTAATCCCTAGGATGAGCAGTATTATCACCGGCCGATTATGTGGAACGTGGAAATACATTCTTTTTCCTTCAAATTATGTAGTATGTGATATATCAAAACAACGCAGGTATAAACTTGTGGTTACATAGACTGATAGTAAAATAAAATGACATGCTGTTAAGCATGAGAAGATAGACTCACATCAAGAACAAAAAATTGACAACACCATTCTACATTCAATGTAGGGATCTATGTAAATAATTCTGATGAAAGCTGGGGGACAATTTCTAGGGAATGTCAATTTTGACAAGTTCATGATACATCAGCAACATGCCAGCGCAGCAATTGGTGAAATGAATCTGCTGACCATAGAGCATCAACTGCACGTTGAGATGCTCTCTAAACTTTCTCGCTCGCATGCCTCATACTCTTAGTTTGTGAATTACAAGATTTCCACATAATAAAACTCACCCATAATTAGGATTGTTTCCAGTTGTACCCATGCCCAACTCATGCATATTTGCTTTACCCACCAAGATTACACCGCAGCTGCGCAATCGAGAAACACAAACTGCATCTTCATTATTCGAATTGGTTTCATCCTTCCAAGTTGTTGCACCTGTCAATGGAAATTGTCATATACACAGACTAAAAGAATAGTGAAAATTTTTGGAGAATCGGCAAAGACTTCAACCAATTTTTACCCTTCATTACATAGGGGTGGCAGCCTATGTCATCCTTAATTGCCATGAAAATCCCATCCAAGAATGATAATGCCTTCCCTGCATCAGAAATGCCATTTATTTATCATGCTTCCTCTGCGCCAGCTTGTGGCAGTGCACTGCACACCAAGCAGGGACCATACTTTGAAGGTGCAAAAACAAACCATTTTAATGAGTTAAGCTCACGTTCCAGTAGATTGCCCTACCTTCCTCAAACCTCTTTGTGGAAGCAGCAGCTTGTTTCCTGACTTCCTCAGCGTCAAAAGAAACTAGCAACGGAGCTGGAGGTTTCTTATGGCTAAACTCCTCAATGATAGTAATAATCCGCTCTGCCACCTAATAATGGACAGTAAGACTTCGCATCTTGCTCAAGCTGATAATAAAGAGACTCCTCATAGGTACTGATATGGACTTACCATGGATGGGTTACAAGTTTAGAACGATAAGCATACGCATAATCCCGTATTTTCCAGTAGCGAAATTGACGGAGATCCCCATTCCAGGAGTTGGCAGGATCATAGTCCGGAAGACATTTCAACGCTAATTCTACTCGGTCTTCAGGTTTTGCATCTTCATCCAACAAGATGGTGCCAGGCTCCGGATCTAGACATTAATAGCTTTATCATAGCATATATTTCTTATGGGAAGGATGCACTCTACTTGAATCTATTCTAATTTGCATGTTAATCTGCTAATGCCCAGTAGGCCCTCTTCTTACTACCCCTTTACAGTGCATTTGCCTGAAAGCATGCATAGGCTGATAAATAACAGGGGAAAGAAAAGCAGGGGAGAGCACGAAATTACTTCAGAAAATACCACTCTTTTAAACTTATAATGGCTTTCCGAAATAGTCAGAAAAGTGATGGGAAGAGAGAGAAACAAAAAGAATTTTTAAGTAAAAGTAGAAAGCATGCCATGGACTAGAACGAATTTCCTCTAGTTTATCAATTAAAGAAAAGTAAGATAAGTGTATCGAAAGTCATAAAACACGTCAACGAAAGTACAATTCAGTACTGAAACTTACAAAAAGTGAAATCAAATCTTTAAACTTGACAAATTGATGCAATCGAGTCATTCCGTCAACTCAGTCCAACTTGATCGATGGAAAATATTGATGTAGCTTTTTTTTTTATTATTTTCTCTATCTACATGGTGATGATATGGCTAAAACGACATTGTTTTGATCCAAATCTGATTTTTAATACAAATTTTATTTAAATTAAATTAAAAAATAACCTAAATTAAAAATAAAAAACACAAACAGAGAGAGAGGAAGGTGAAGCCCTCGTTGCTGCTGTGCTACGATCGCCTGGAAGGGTCAGTGATGGTGGGGAGATGGCCAGCGGGGTCCCTAGGCGCCAGCCATTAGCAGGCAATCCCCGCCAACTGCAAGTGAGGGCCGGCAACTCTCGCTCAATTTGGGAGAACTACAATCCTCGCCCTGATTTGGGCAAGGGCATGCATGCCTCGCCATTGGTCGGCGAGGGTTGCTAGCTGCCAACCCTTCCCGACCATGGTAACCCTCTCTCTCTCTCTTTTAAATTTAGGTTTTCAAATTTGATCTCTCTCTCTTATAAATTTAGGTTTTTAAATTTAATTTAAATAGATTCTGCATTAAAATTTAAACTTAGACCAAAACGATGTCATTTTAGCATTATCTTTCATATTTAGCCACATCATTGCCAAGTAGGAGAGAGAGAAAATATTTAAAAAAGCAACATCAACATTTTATGTTAGCCAAGTTGGATGAAATTAATGGAATGACTTCATTGCATTTCGGGACAAGTTTCAAGACTTTCAATAAACTTATCCAAGAAAAACCAGCAAAGTTACGGTTTGTTCAGAAGCGAGAAGCATTTTGACTGAGCTATCCCGACATTCAGTTAAATAGATTGGTTCCCTCCTGTTTTATGATGACACACAAGACAACCACTAAAGCTAGCTAGTTAAGGGGAAAACCTTGAGGAGGGTACTCAGGTTTATACATTGGTGGCTCTGGTATAACAGTACTCCTAAGAAGCTGCCAATTACAAGAGAGACCCAGTCACATTCAATCTCCCAGCATTAAAGCAAGAAAATCTGCTCGAAGAATGCAGTATGCAAGACGAAACAAAACCGCACCTCAATCATTCGGTTCTTTTTCTTCGAGTTAGAGATAACAGCAGCGCCAATTAGTGGTGCCTCGAGTATCTTGACAAACAGCTTGAACGTGAGACCGGTCAGATGCGGAGCTGCAAGTCAGCCAAAAGGACTCACCCAAGTCAGAATCTGGGCAAACTCATTTTTCACATGACCCAAAAACTCATAATGTCTCTTTGTAGAGATTGCGATGAAAAGCATCGAAACTTAATGCTCCATTTATTTCGCAGAAAATATTTTTCAAAAAAATATTATCCTTATTTTATGGCGTTTAGTTCATCTAAGAAAATGAGTCAATCAGAAACTATGCTTAAATTAAGGAAAATGATTTCTTTTTTGAAAAATTGGAAAACATTTTTCAACCTGACTAGATATCGTCGTTTGAACATGAAACTCTACGCTTGGACACGAGAACCCTAACTCTGGTTCCCAATCCCCGGCATTTAGGACCAGGTCTCCTGCGTCCAAGCTGGGGTCCATCGAGGTTAAGTCTAGAGCCGTCGCACCTGAGCCCTAATCCTTAAAAGCAGTGCTCGGGTTCCCGATGCTCGAGCTCTAGTCCCTGGCACTTAGGCCTAGGTCCACAAAGGTCGTGCACATGTCTTTAGCGCTTAGACTTGGGTCCTTAGTTAATGAAACATTAATTCTTATAAAAATTTATATATTTAAAAAAATTCCAATCTGTAATTATTTTTAATTTTTCTATTTTGTCTTTTCTTTCTTTTTCTTTTTCTTTTTCTTTTTCTCTCTCCTAAGGCCGGTTGTATGCGACGATGATGGCGGGCGACTGGCCACAGGCAAGGGATGAGCTTCATTGACTTTTGGCGAGCTCACCGACCTCTGCTGAGATTCGAGCCTCGCTAGATCCGGCGAGCTTCGAGCCTCGCTGGCCTATGGCTAGGTTGTGCTCGCTAAAGGTCGACGAGGCCCGAGCCTCGCCACAAGCCGGTGAGGCTCATCCCTCGCTTGTGGCTAGCGATCAGTCGAAGAAGAAGGAAAAAGAAAAAGAAAAAGGATAAAAATTAATTTAAAAATCGTATATTTTTGGTATTTTTCCTAGGCAATTCAATTCAGATTTTCTAGGGGAAAGTAATGAAATAATTCGATTTCTTTAATTATTTTTATTTTTTTCGTTTTCTTTTTCCTTCTTCTTCGGTTGATCTTCGCCACAGCAACGGCCGGTGACTGGCCACGGGCAAGGGACAAGCTTGCCAAATCGGTGAGGTTGAGCCTCACTGGCCGTCGCCGTGGCCAGCCATGAGCTAAGGAAGAAGAAAAAGAAAAGAAAAAAGAAAAATTAGTTAAAAATTCTTTTTAAAAAAATATTTTTATAGGAATGAATATTTCATTAACTAAAGACCCAAGCTTGAGCATTGAGGACCCACGCATGACCTTTGTGGACCCAAACCTAAGTGCCAAGGATCAGAGCTCAAGCGTTGAGGACCCAAGCACTACCTTTATGAACTAGGCTCGGGCCCCCAGGGCATTAGGCACAAACACTAGGACTTCAGGCCCGACCTTGATGGACCTGTGCCCAAGTGCTGGAGACCTGGTCCGAAACATCTGGACCTGAGTATCAATATTGAGGTTTTTGTGCCCAAGCGTAGAGTTTCGGATACAAGCGTCGATACCTAGTCATATTTTGAAAAATGTTTTCCAGATGTTTAAAGAGGAAATTATTTTCCTGAATTTAAGTATAAGTTTTCCATTAACTGAGAAATATTTTCTGTTAACTCATTTTTCCAAGCAAACCAAATGTCGAAAAATGTGAAAAGTGCTTTCCAACGAAAGAAAGGGAGCCTAAAAGGAAAATGTAGTAGGATATGGAACTGACCGTCGGTAACTTCAGCCTCATACTTGACAGTAGACAAGTCGATCTCTTCGGCTGGTAACATTACCCGCTTCTTGCCCATGTCAAGGTAATTCTTCCAGGAAAAAAAGGGAAAGACCAAACGACTCAAAAATGTCAGTAACCACCGGATCTTGTGTTAGTCATAGGAACATAGGATCGATCATAGCTTCATACTCTATGAATCTGTCAAATGAACAAACAAATTAAGACATGAATTCTCGACCAGACAACCAACTTGCAAACTAGTAACCGCGGAGAAGACGGCCAAATTGAAGCTAACAGCGGACCCGAAGTGCTCGTCAGTGAAACAAGCAAATGATCAAACACCCATCACCCACGAGTTCGCGATTAGTTCACCAGCAAGACAGACATCCCTCGCAGACCAAAATCACGCACGACCGTAGTGCTCGCCTCACGTACCTTGAAAGAAGGAATCACTCGAAGAAACAGAGAAATCCCGGGTCCTCTGTTTCTCTCGCCAGATGTGGAAAGAGACTAGGAAATTCCACAACGAGCAAGTCTGGTGTAGAAATGGACGAGGTCAGAGAGAGAGAGAGAGAGAGAGAGAGAGAGACGATGCCGAGTCTTGCGAAAGCGATGGCGTTGGCTATCGATCACCGTATTAAAATTCTTGTTTAGGGGGCGGCCTTCACTTCACGTCCAAACAAAAAGAGGGACTGCAGCTGTGAAGTCATTGTAAAAATCACCCGCTGAAGCAAGAATTTGCGCAGTCTCGTTCCGCGGGTTCGACGTGCGTTGACTTTTAAGCGCTCCGGATGGTAAATAGAGAAAAGACAGGTTACAGCATCACGAACCATTAACCCCCGTTGACCTGAGAGTGATATCTCCAAATTAAACTCGATGCCCGAACGAAATGATACGACAAGCGCACTTGTTTTTGTCAAAAATTAAACGATTCGACGAGCCCCATGAATCATCATGTTTGCCTCTGTTTGGCAAGCGAAATGAAGTACCGAGGTCTAGGCTCCATTATCAAAGTCCCACGGTGAACACTAATAGCACGAGGATCGAGCAGCTATTCCCATTGTAAAGACATACATTCGGCTTTACCGAGGTCTCCTGAATTTTTGGGGTCTAAGTACACCTCGATCCCGCCTCTTTATTATCATTATGCTCATCACATTAAGCAGTGATGAACTCGTAATCATGGAGCATATGTCTGATCTAAGCGCTGGCGGCTGCCTCCGAGGCTCACCCTAAGAGGCTCGCCGTACTCTTTTCTCGTATTTTCCAACTACCGGTCTGGGATGGTTCGGGCGGTACCCGGTGATGCCATCTTGCTCATGGACCGCCTCCAACCTCAAGAATGACGAATTGCTTGGTGAGGATACTGAAATTGTTCTGTTGCAATGCAATATCCTTAACTAATAATACTACTCAAGTTTTCGTAAAGAAGAAGATTAAAGAAAAACAGAGAGACAAGACAAGATTGTAGTTCTGAGTCAGGTGAGAAGAGGGCCATGCTCATTTAGTCGTGGGCGTTTACTGCAAATTCATGGCTCATCTACCTACGCTCAGCAAGTGCCACCCGGATAAACCAAAGCAGGACATCCAAAAGATTCAGTTTTTTTTCCTAGTACTTTCTCATTTAAGTTTGGGAAAAATCTGTCGTGTTCTGTCCATCAAAGTTTACTTTCGATCTCACTTTTTCCGGAAACTATTGAGTGCTTGGAAAATGGAGAGTATACTCCGATTTTTCTCGTGATATTGAGCCATTTGAAAGTAGGGAGTATGCCCTCGAAGTGACTTGCTTAATCTACGTCATTTGTTCTTAGTTTACTTCATTCGTTGAACTCGTCATGGAGTGTGACCTTTCGCTTTTGACCTCTGCGCGCTTCCCTCCATCCATCCTGAATTGTTCAGGAATCGCTGTTCGAAGGATATTGAGTGCTAGTCCTGATGTCCATGTCTTCTTTACATATAGATATCCACCGATCATGTTAATACATGTGGTTATAGCCCATACAACAGATCGATGTTTTAATAACTCAAATGTAAATGTAAGCGATACCCAAATCTCGTATCATCTGATAACACAACTAAACAAGTCAAGATGTATCCTAAGTCCATTTTGGATATGCTTTTTAGTTAAAATATGTCCCATTTCTAATGTTGCCTTTGTGTCTCATTAATCTCCCCAAAAGATTAATGCGAATTTTGATATCCGATCTCATTTGCCGCAAATATTCTTGGCATGAATTGCCCAAAAGCATATCTGGCCAAGAAAACTAGTTGTTTTCATTTGATCAGTTTCTTTCAGGCGCGGCCCGGTAAGAGTTAAATTATTAATTATAGAGAACACGTTCAATTTTCACGCAATGAACTTTACACAATACGTCAAAAGGTCAAAAGGTCAAAAGGTCAAGCGTAATTTAGCTTCTGGTATCAAGGGCAACTTCTTGTTAAGATGATTGTTTATTAAAGAAAAGCACCACTCTCTATGGGGAAAATTATTGAAAAAGTCTTAAATCTATTACACTTTTACTAATTCGTTCCTAAATCTTTTAATTGTGTCAATTAAATCATAACTAAGTGCAATAGCTTTCGATATCAAGGCTAACTTCTTGGTAAGATGATTATCTAATAAAGAAAGGCACTGCCCTCTATGGAGATATGGATATGGTTGCATTCAATCGAAAGATCCACATCTCTAATTAAAGCTATTCTACTTAGAAAATCGATTCTCATAAAACTTGAGAGCAAGACGGCATTATTAATTTGTTTTTCAAATATTTATTCATTATTAGAACTCCAGAAAAAATTAAAGTAAATACATCAGTTATACTATAAAAAGGGAAATGGAAAAGGTGAAACAAGACAAACGAGCATTTATTTAGCAATTAAAAACTACAAAAATAATTTGTTCCACACTGTAGCAATCACATATGTATTGCCATCAAGCTTAGAACTTAGTTTATGTTTGAGGAATCTCGTATTAATATGATGCCTCGAAGCAAATTGTTTCTTCAATACACATATGTACTACCATCAAACTTAAATTTTAGTTTCAGTTTGAGGAATCCTGTTTTAATATGATTCCTCAGAGCAAATTGTTTATTCAATATAGTATCCTAGACAGTGGACACGCACGTTATTTTTCAAAGCATAACACATAATAAAGAAAATTTGATGTTGTTATATTGTTCTCAAAACACTATATTAGACGAAACGAGATGGTTAAATTTCTTTTAGTTAATACAAAGGAACATGTTTAATTAAGTTAAGAGAAGCGAGAGGTAATGGAGCACCGAGATGATGTGACTTTACCACGGAATTCCATTCTACCACACTTTGCAATTATTTATAGATACATGTACGATAAATTCGAAAATAATATAGTAAGCGAAAAGGAGCGAAGAATGAATCATGTGGGGAAAGAATAAACTAAATGAAAGTGCCATCGCATGTGGGTCCAGGGAAAATAGCGTGACCCTTTGGGAGCAAGGCTTAGAACTTCTACGAGAAGGTCCAAAAAGTTTTTTTATTTATACTTTCCATATGAGGACACTAATGGTCTAGTCTCAATCATTAGAGTGTGCAACATTGTTTTTCCCCATCAATATTAATGAAATAAGACCACAGGATAAGATTCCTTGTTTGATGGAACAAGAGCATCCACATAAAATTCCAAAACCTTCCGTATATCATTCATGCATGCATGTTAGGATGTGTGAACTTGGATGGTGTCCCCATTAGATTAATCCCTACTCTTTTTTTCTTTTTTTGGTCGATTAATCCCTACTCCAAAGGGTTCACAAACTTGGTGAATATATCGCAGTTACTATTGATAGTTACTATTCTTGATTATCTGCGATTATTAGAGACAAATCACAGAATCTTACGGTAAAATCTGCCTATATTATAAAAAAAAAATGATCAACTAGTGGTAAAGACTTGATGGCAAGTACAAAAAACCTAGTTTTGATTTATGGGTTAAGAAAAAGAATTCATGAATGCCGAGAGAGAGAGAGAGAGGCTGATTGGACTATGGCATGTCGTATGAACGTTCTTGATCATGCAGATGGGCTCCAGCAATCAACTTCTTCAAGTTTGCTAAAAAATATTCAAACATAGGACGAGGGGTCCATTCATTTTGCACTTCTAAAGCAAGCTAGACAACTCACTTGGGAAGGAAGGCGAACATAAAAAAGAAAAAGAAAAAGGTATACAAAGTAATATCAGTCAATGAGTCAACGCACGTTTCCACCCTATAAATTCCGCGCACTTGGCCAATGTTAATCCTACCGCTCTCCAAACCCACACAGAGAGTCTTAGTCCTTCGGTCTTCTTCTTCCTCTCTCTGCTTGCACGAGTTTGGGGATCCAAATGGAAGACACACTCTCAGAAGTCATGAGCACACTCCCTCCAGGATTCAGATTCCATGCCTCTGATGAGGAGCTTCTGCTTCTTTACTTGATGCCCAAGATTCTTGGACAACCCGAGGAACACTACTCCAACATAATTCCGGAGATCGATGTATGTGAATTGGAACCATGGCAATTGCCGAACATGTTCGATCACATGTTCAACAGGAAGGAGATGTTTTTCTACTGCCGCGTGAAACGCAAGTACTTGAACAGCAGGCGCTCCGACCGCACGACTGGAGCCGGTTACTGGAAAGTGACCGGCAAGGAACGCCCCATCATGAGCGAGGACACCAACGAGCAGATAGGAATCAAGAAGACGTTGGTGTTCTACGAAGGCCGCGTGCCTAAGGGCAAAAGGACCAACTGGGTCATGCACGAGTATCACCTAAATTCCAAGTGTTTGGGCGTTAATCACAACGAAGGCGAGGTAACATTTTGGCTCTCATTCATTTGCACAACATGATTGGTTGTAAATAACATTTGAGACATGCTTTTTAGTAACGGGTTGTTTAGCTATTACTGATGTTGCTCATGCATATATATGCAGATGCTGCCTTATGTGGCATGTCGGATCAAGAACAAGAAAGACAAGAAACTGATGATGGGTCACACTCCAACAATCATCCCTGAAGGCTATTCAAGCAGCCCTTACACATGCACTAGCAATGTATCAGACCCCCCTGGGAATCAAGAAGGGGATTTGCCGAGCTTCTGCAACACCCCCAACGATGAAGTTGCTGATCACCAAGGAGGTGCTGATGCTCAACCCGAGGTGAGAGACACATGCTTTATGTTGTAGAACTTATTTAGGATCGGATTTAGTCCCAAGTCCTACAGAGCATATCAAAGTCACAGACACTCATTGGTTTTCTATGGCCAAATTAATAATGATTGCACTATCACATAAGCAACATCTGTGGGACTACTTTCATTTCATACTTTAGTATTGTTTCTGTAACATAAAAAGGAAATATACTTGAGATGAGTTGTTTTATATAATCTACATGTTTTGAATGCAGATGTCACTGGGAGAGATAATGGAATCGCTGTCTCCATTTCAGCCACTGGATGTCCCTTCATCAGACTACAACAACACTCCAACCTATCAGCCACTGGCAGGAGTAGAGGAAGGATTGTCGACCTTCTTTGAGTTTTCATATGACAACAACGGCAATGAGTTCGACGATGGATACATGCTATCTCCATGCAGCAACTCAGCAATTTATTCCAGTTGGGCTGCAGCAATGTGTGAAGACTTCTCTACTACAACGTACTTCAATGGTGGATCATGATATGGAAGGAGTGTGCGTGACCGTGCGGGTTTTTTTAACTCCTGATGTATCAAGTATTGTGAGGGTGGCTTTTGGACTGAAGTGAAACACACGTAGTTTCATAATTTGTGCGTGTCTTGGTTTCAGAGTTGTGCGTTTTCCTTTATTTCGGGTTGTGTTTTCTGCTAATTGAGACGTAATACTTTAATAAATAGTGTTATGTTATTCCGGGTATTTCCCTAATTCTTATCCTCGTTGATGATGATCCCAAATTGGTGGACGTGATGTTGGACTTTCAAATGATTGAAGTATTTGGCAGAACGATTAATAAATGCTTTGGAATCTGAAAGTGGGAGTGCGACACGTCGGATCAATCGGAAAAGGCCGAGAAAGAAAGAAAGTGCAATCTTTTGACTTTGGTAGGATAGAAAATTAACTTTCTCCAAGCCTTCCAAAGGAAGGCCCTGAACTTGCGCAGCAAGTGTGAACATTTGGACTTTGGTGGGATGGAATCTTACTCCAGGACTTCCAAAGGAAGGCCTTTGAAACTTCCTCAACAAGTGTAGATATTTCGCACATGTAAAGTCCAATGATGTATTGAAATTTCCCGCAATTAGTAATGGGTGTGTCCATGCCAAGGCGGCATGTGAAGGCCTAGCACTTTTTTTGTGTCCGTGCCAGGCACAATCCGTGATAATGAATGGCCGTGTCAGCCCTTGTTGTGACATTTTAAGTTTTTGTACTTTTTCATAAATATAAAAATTGAATTAATTAATGGAAAAACAAAGAAAATGTAGATAGTAATAAATTATTCCTACATCATGTTTTTTTTTCATTGGAAGTCCACAGGTAGGGATAATTATGCCAAAAAAAAAACATACAGAAGACAATACATTAAATTCAGACTTTAACAAATATATCTAATAAAAAAATTTACAGCCCAATAACTTAAAACTCCGTACTAAACAAATGCAAACGAATGCACCTACATAACACTAAAGACTCAGATGAATACATAGTACGAATATTTAATGTCCCCCTGCAGTAAAGGCAGCGGAGCTCCCCCGGGCTTGACCATTTTCGGCGAGATGTTTGTCTTGGCGCCTTTTCAAGTAACACATCTCGTCACTAGATTTCAAGGATAATTTTGCCGCACATTCCATGCAGATGGCTTCTTCTCGCCGTTGGGAAGGTTCACGATATTGAACATCTTCCGAACATTGGACTCTTGCCAAAGAAAATTCTTTGGAATTGGTAAGCCATATGGGAAATGGGTTTTGGTCCTGCTGCTGATTTTCTTCCATAGCGAATTTGAAGACCGGATATATCACATATAGAAATCGGGATTTTTTGAGAAGTTGTAAGAGAGCGATAAGTCAGGAGAAATTGATGAGTGAAAATGAAAGGAGGAGTTTAATTATGTGGCCAAATGGTCATGTATAACATGAGCATTTGGCCATAATTTTTTTTTAACGGTGACCCAACGTTCATTGGGTCATTATTCTTAAAAAAGAAAAATTAAGTTGTCCCTGGACCAGCCCATTCGGCCCAAGGGTGGTCTAGGCCGACCCAGGCACTCTTGGCCTAGAGCTTGGACCTAAATAGAGGGGCCGTGTAACACTTGGGTCCGCAAAAAATGCTAAAAAAGTTCTAAATCTATTGTATTTATACAAATTCAGTCTTAAATTTTTTCAATTTGATCAATTTAATCATAAATATTTTTACATTGGTACCAATTAAGTCCATCCGGCTAATGTGGGCCGAAATTGCCTATGTGGCCATCGGTGGTTTTACGTGGTACAGCTGGTGCTGACGTAGGCTTTTTTTTGTAATTTTTTAATAATTTTTTTTTATTTTTTCTGAAATTTTAAATTTTTATTAGTTTTTTTGTTTTATTTTTTGTTTTCTTCTCTTTTCCTTCCTTTCTTTTATTTTTCACTTTGGTTGGCGAGGATCGCCGGAGCTCGCTAGTCACTGGACAAGAGTCGTCGGAGCTTGCTGACTAGTGGGCGAGGGCCACGAAGCCATCTTAGGAGGACTTTCTTGTTTTGGCTGGCTCTTGAGCGGAGGAGATGGAGTGGGGAGCTGCATATACCAGACAGCAAAGCGTAAAAGAGGAAGAAGCTAGCATATTTTACCTAATTTAATGAGATTTCAACCCAACAAGCGAAAATTTGTACACCGCAACAAGTCTCTCTTATGCCATTTTGGCTAATCAAATCCAATATACTTAAAATTCTTAAATACATTATTTCATCTGTGGATAGTCGCAAGATGATCACAAATTTTGATTTTCGAGTTAACTTGAACAGATATGACTCAAGCTGAACTTACGTGTAAAATTATTACAAGAACTAGCTTTAAGTAGCATGAAAAATGTTAGCAGAAAAGTTTAAAGTGTATAATTTAGATATTTTATAGATTTGGACTTCTATTAGTTTTAAATCAGGCAAGACATTACAATTAACAAATTGGTGGGGGTGAATAGAAATTCTACTTGATCTTTTTTCTAGATAAAGTTTGTCATTGTTTTTCAATTTGGCCTTAATTAGAGTTATTAGAATTAGACCATATTGAAGTGATTTTTCCGTCAATTGTCCATGTGTAGATGACTTCTTTTGTACCGAATTGAGTAATTAAATTTGTATTCTGTTATGTGAAAATCACGTTAGATATCGCTTCAGTTGTAACAATAAGAAAAAAAAAATTAAAGTGTAACATTAAATATTTTCTTTTAGCTGCAATTACTATAAAATATATAATCTCGTAAATGAAAAGGATTAGTGATGATGGATGTCGAGCTTTCCTTAGGGATGGAATACCTAGAATGAAAAAGCAACGGGTTCCCTTGCAATTAGTGCGTTCCCTTTCGCTTCTCATTCTCCTTAATTTAAGTAGATCTAACAGATTCGGCTAGTGTCACAATTTAAGGGATATATTCATTCGTTCACAGAGGGGAGGAGAAGAGCGACGCCATTTTTACCTGAGAAACACACCGCCGAGAGTTCCGAGAGGGCGAACTCTGGAAGCCTCTTTTCAGTCGATCGACACCGGTGTCTGAACTAGGTCGGTATGGATTTGTTCTTGTTGTTGATTGACTTAAGAGCATATTAACATAATTCGCATGCCAGCATCATGTATTTATTATTTTGATTTCGACTATCAATAAGCATTATGTGAGTGAATCGAATGTTGCATTTGTGATTAGGAGATGGAACGGGAATTATATGACTGGAGAAAGCCAAAATCATGTTTCATTTAAGTATTGACTTTCTTGAATGGATTGGCTTGTTGTCTAAAATTAGAGGGACCAATGAAGGTACCAAGAGATGCAATATGCATGCATAACAAGTTCATATTTAAAATTAAAGAAAAAGAAATATCGATTTACGACAACATTTTTCTATTTATGTGATATGTTCATTCAACTTCGTAAATGGAATACAGTAGTCTTGAGGAATGTTGCTCCGGATGGATAGTGTTGATTGTATAACTAGGTATATAGATGGAAGATATGACAGCCTATACATTGACCGAATGATAAAACTTATCAGCTTTGCAAGAATACCTAAATTTTTTAGAAACCTTTTCTTTTTTTTTTAGATGTAATATACGTCGGGTGATTCATGTAGTAGACAGGACTTAATTTTCTAGATTTGTGCTGCCAGGCTCTATTTTTGTCGATAACACGCTCTTTCTTTCTTTTCGCTAGATCGTGTGTGGCAAGATTTTTGAATTTTGCACGTTTTCGAAATTTCGATGTAGAGATTATTATGCATGCTTACGTGTCGCCCCCAGGGTTTACCTCCCGGCTGTCGGCCGTGCGGAGGTTCCCTAGGTTATAAAAAAAAAAAGATTATTATGCATGCTTTGTAGAGTACAAGCATTTGGTGAGGCATGCTTTTGGATCAGAGGGAAAAGGAGGGGAATATTGACAATCTAGAAGAGCCGAACCAAGCTCTTATAGTAAAGGAATGTAATAGGAATGATGAGCTTCAAGAAGCTCGCAAAAGAATTGATCGAAGCAAGTTTGCTTTTCCCTTCCTCTTTTATAGTGAGAATTTTAAGTTTTGGGCAAGGAATTATGTTCTCTTGTATCATTCGTAATCTTTTTTTCTTTTTCGGTCGGTTTTCTTCTGTCGCTTAATTCAACACAAGTTTCTCTTGCGGCTGTATGCCACCGATCGACTTACATAAGGTGCCAAATGGCTTACTTCGCAGGTATCAAAAGACACATGTAGGGTATCTAAAGTCAACGGCAATGTCCAAGCGAAGTCAATTGAGGACTTCGATCCTTTGATGAAGCCGCACCTGAACCTGTATGCCTTCGCCACGGCCTCCATGACCTCCATTTTGCTCGGTTATGGTCAGTCTTCTCTCTCTAGCGAGGTGTCAGATGTCGCGAAATTTTGGAAGACTCACCCATCGTTGTCCATGAAGTTTTAAAAAATATCTTTGCGAATAAATTTTCCCTTCAGTGAATCAATCTCTTGCAACTTAACTCTAGCGTAAAAAAAAATAATGATTTGGTCATATCTGAGTCATTGCACTTTTTTGTCTAGCTTTATTATTGATTAAAATGATAGACTTTAATGAATAGGAAATAAAAAGAAAAGGAAAAAAAAGATTACTTAAGTTCCATTCGTTTGTCGGAAAATATTCTCCTTTTGGAAAATATTTTTCCGGAAGTCATTTTCCTGAAAAATGTTTTCCTGGAACACAAATTTCTGATGTTCGGCTAAAATTTGAAAAAGTTTCGGAAAATATTTTCTGGTGTTCGGCTACCGCCGATCCGGCGGCATCCGGCGATTGGCGGTGGCGACCGGTGGCGGCGATTGGCAACCTACGGCGGTCGGCGACGGCTGCGGCGGGCCAACGACCGGCTGCGGCGGGCCGACAGCGACTGGCGGTCGGCGGCGACCAGCAACCGGTGGCGACCGGCGGCGACCAGCAACCGGTGGCGACCGGCGGCAGCGGCGGCTGGCGACCGGCGGCCAGCCGGTGACCGGCGACCGGCTACGACGGCCGGTGGCTTGGGCGGCGGCCGATGGCGGTGACCACCGATCAACTTTCTCTCCCACGGAAAACATTTTCCCTCCCATGGGCAATTTTTCCTTCACTTTGGAAGAGGAAATCATTTTCCTCAAAACAATGAAGGATTTAGGGATGGGGAAGGAACATGTTTTCCCACGGAAAATATTTTCCTCCCCCGAACACCGAAAAATGCGGAAATTATTTTCCGGAAAAATATTTTTCCGGAAACGAACGGAGCTTAATCTAGGATAATATCATCCACTTTTTTTCTTTGGTTTTTTAGCCAAGCAAGTAAATTTGGAATAAAGTCCATCGCATTTATTATTTCTCGTTGTTCTGATCTTATGACCATATAAATTAAGAAAACAAATTTAAAGAAAAAAGGCAGGAAATTAGTGGTGTATGGCATATTTTTTGTTTCAATTTGTTGTATATGATTATGATTTACATGAAACATTGGAAGGATAAATAAAATTTTCTTGTTTTTTTTATGACAGACATAGGAGTGATGAGCGAGGTGGTGGCACACATAAAGAAGGACAGGAGGATAAGTGACGTGCAAGTTGAGGTCTTGATGGGGATGCACAACGTGTTCTTCCTTTTCAGGTCGACGATGGCAGGGCGGACCTCCGACTAGATCGGCCGCCGCTATACGATCATGCTGGTAGGGGCCATTTTCTTCGCTGGACACTCCTCTTGGGCTTCACCCCCCAACAATGCCTTCTTCCAATTGGACCACTTCATCGCCAACATCGGTGTTGGCTACACTCTCATGATCCCCTGTTTACATCGCTAAAGTCTCCCCTGCCTTCTCCTGAACTTGCTCACCTCCTTCTTCGAGGTAATTCACTCATTTTCTTTTTCCTTTTTTAATTTTGTAGCATATTTATTTATTTGTCATCAATTTTTTTGTCTTTTTCATGTTTGACTGCATTTTTCGAAAATATTAAAGTTAGAATGTGATTGCTTTTTTATACGCGGTTTTGGCAATTCAAGTGTTCATCAACGTCTACAGCATCCTTGGCTACTTCTCCAGCTATGCCTTCTTCTAGCTCCACCATAACCTCAGGTGGCGTGTTATGCTAGCATGGGAGCAATTTCCTTGGTCCTGCTCACCATGGATGTCCTTGCCATGCCAAAATCCCCTCGATAACTAATCACGTAGGGCTCCACCTGGGCAACGCGAAGCGCGCCTTTGCCAAGACCTCCGACACGAAGGAGGAGACCTGGAGTGGCTCTCCGACATCAAGGAGGCTGCCGATATCCTTCAGGAATGCAACGACACCCTTGTAAATTCCATTTTGGAATTACTGCTTGTATTTATCATTTTGGGGTCACCCAATGATCTCACGTGTGATGCAATCGCACTTTGCCTCTTGCCTTTTGCCTTTGGGAATTGATACAACGAATTTTCCGCACAAGAACCTCTCCGTCTTTCGCTTGTATCCATCGAGATGATTTATATTTTTCCTCCTTTTTTGGACTTCCATGGCAATCTCTCGAGTCTTCCCCTCAGGTTTAATGCTTGCCGAGTCCTCCAACGACATGTCAAGCAATACATTGAATATGGATTTTCCGGATTAATTACTTGATACATTTCATCGAAGTCATGACCTATAACTCGTGTTTCCATAAATTTCATGACGTGGACGAGACCATCTCAATACTACATGCCCCCGACTCACGAGTTCAGTGCAATCGAGTCATTAATAAATTCGATCAGGCTGGCATAAGACATACTACTGTACCACTTGGGCCGCCAATAGAAAGAGCACTTCTTCTATTAGTGCAATTTGTTTCCTCAGCTCAATGAACTATGACTCAATTTCTTGGCACGAGATTAGCTGTCAGTGGTCTAAAATGACAGTTATTGTGCAAACGAAGAAAAGAATTCAGACACATAAATCACGTGAAATTGCATAAGCAAACCAAGTGTCGCTCACAGGGATAGAAATGGCAGGGAGACCTAGAAGATTTGCTGTGATAACAAATTGCATAAGGAAACCTAAAATTAAGAGAGTATGCATAAACAACATAAGAATTATCCCTTGTGAAGAATGCCCTATTGGTGAGAAAATATTCAATAGTATCATGCCACCATGTCACTTGCCCAAGTGACCTATATGATCCATCAAAAGAGTGACACGTGTCCGTGACGTGGAAATTAAAAAAAAGATTAAAACTTAAAAGCTTCTAGGCTTGTCAGCGTCCCCACTCTCTCTCCTCTTTAATAACGCGGGCGCTCTTTCTCTCCTTTCTGCGTCTTCTTCCCCTCTCTCTCTTATTTTTATTTCAAATGCCACACCTCACATCTCCCTCTCCTCTCAGTCTTGCAAAATCCGACGAACACCTCCAACGACCATGCCGGACACTATCTCTCAGCTGCTGGAAAACGATGGAGGCTTGGTGGAGTGGAGTCGTGGTCGGAGGGCTCCCTCTAAAGAAGAGATTGTCAGAGAGAGATCGAGCCATGGTCCTAACCAGGGACACAGAAGATAGGCGAAGTCAAACTCCCTATCGACGGCGTCGCCGTCGCTATCCTTGTCACCATCTCTGCATTCACTGGCACTAACGTCTTCTTAGTTGCCCCCTCGTCCTCTCCTCTTCCTCCTCCTACTCTGCCTCCATCATTGAGGTGATTAGTTGAGCACCACCCGTCGGTAAGTTCTGCTGCTCTTGACTAGTGCATCTTCCGCTGCCGTTGACTATTGCTTGAAATTCATTGACGATTAGTTGCCTTGCTTTTGTACATCCTTAAGAGAGAAAATAGCTTAAAAAGAAAAGCCTTTTTCCTCATCGTGGTCGAACCTCGCTCACCTTCGCCCATTGTCATTAGCTATCGAGTCTCGAGAGGGTACAAAACCATCCCTGTTCTTCTTTGTTTTGTGTCCGGAAACATTGAAGAGGCGACGTCGTGCTTGATTGTTGTTCATAGCTTGGATTAAAAAATTGCATTGATTTCAAATCTGAGACTTGAGTTGAAAGTGCACACGCTGTCAGAAGATTAATCGATGTAGTTTGCATGTTATAAACCGATTAATGGTTATTGAGTGTAATTTCTTAGTCACTGAGAGTCTCTTCTGTCTTGTATTTTTTTAGAATGAAGAAAGCCTTGACATGCTGAGAACCAATTTAGCTTGAAGCATTCAATCGAAAGATCCACAACATCTCTAATTAAAGCTAATTCGACTTACAAAAAAAATCATCATAAAATTTGAGAGCAAGAAGGCATTAAAAATTTGTTTTTCAAATATCTATTCATCATTATAACTCCAGAAAAAATAAAAGTAAATACACCAGTTATACCATTAAAAGGGAAAAGTGAAAGGAGAAACATGATAAACCAACGTTCACTTAGCAATTAAAAACGATAAAAATAAATTGCGGTGGCAATCACATATGTATTAAGATCAAACTTAGAACTTAGCTTCTGATTGAGGAATCCCGTATTAATATGATGCCTCGAAGCACATCGTTTCTTCAATACACATATGTACTGCCCTCAAACTTAGAACTTAGTTTCTGTTTGAGGAATTCCGTATTAATATGATGCCTTGAAGCAAATCGTTTCTTCAATACACATACGTACTACCAAGAAAGTTAGAACTTAGTTTCTGTTTGAAGAATCCCGTCAATACACAGTACCCTGGACAGTGTAGGCACGCAAGTCGTTTTTCCAAGCATGACACATAAGTAAGGCAAATTTGATGTTGTTATATTGTTTTAGAAACATTATATTAGATGAAATGGGATGATTAAATTTTTTTTCTAGTTACTATAAAGGAACGTGTCTAATAAAAATTAAGAGAAGTGAGAGGTAATGGAGCGCCGAGACGATGTGACTCTACCACGAAACTCCATTCTACCAAACTTTATTATTTATAGATATATGTACGATACATTGAATGGTTTTGAGTCTCTCTCATCTCAATAGCTAGCTCAAAGGGTAAGACTTTTCCCTCACACTTATAAACTGATTACCAGTGGACCTAAGTCAGAGCCGCAATGACCCATAATTCTCTCGTGTAACTATTGGGTCCAGATTTGTTGCTAACCTGAGCTCTGATATTAGTGTTAGGTGGTCTTGGGTCTCTTTTAGTCCAAAAGTTAGCTCAAAGGGTGAGGTTTTCCCTCACACTTATAAATCGACCATCAGCCCCTTCCACAACTGATGTGGTACAACTTCAATAATCTCCTCCTCACAAATCGGGCCCTAGGTTGGTGCTGCAACGATCCATATCTCTCATGTGTGACTGTTGAGTCCAGACTTGTTGGCAAGCTAGTATGTGATACCAATATTGAGTAGTCTTGGGGCTCTTTCACTCCCAAAAGTTAGCTCAAAAAGTAAGGCTTTCCCTCACACTCTCCTTCTACAACTGATGTGAGACAACCTTAATAATCTCCCCTTCACAAATTTGGCTTAGGTCGGAGCCGTAACAACCCATAATTCTCCCGTGTGACTGTTGGGTGGTATTGAGTCTCTCTCACCTCAAAAGTTAGCTAAAATGGTGAAACTTTCCCTCACACTTATAAACCGACCACTAGCCCTTTCCACAATCAATGTGAGACAACCTCAATAATCTCTCCTTCACGCGTCAGGCTGGATCGAAGCCACAACAACCCATAGCTCTCACGTGTGACTATTGTGTCCAAACTTATTAGCAATCTAGGCTCTCATACTAGTGTTAAGTGGTCTTAGGCCCCTCTCATCCCAAAAGTTAGCTCAAAGGGTGAGGTTTTCCCTCACACTTATAAACCTACCACCTGCTCCTCCTCAACATGATAATTCGAAAACGATATAGTAAACGAAAATGAGTGAACAATGAAACATGTGGGGGGAAGAATAACCTAACTGAAAGTGCCATCGCATGTGGGTCTAGGGGAAAAAGTGCAACCCTTTGGGAACAAGGCTTAGAACTTCAACAAGAAGGTCGAAAAAGTTATTGTTATTTATATTTTCCATATGAGGACACTGTTGGTATAGTCACAATCATTAAAGTGTGCAACATTGTTTTTCTCCACCAATATTAATGAAATAAGACCATAGGATAAGATTCCTCGTTTGATGGAACAATAGCGTCCACAAAAAATTCCAGAAACTTCCGTAGATCATACCTTAAAATCAAGTATATGTTCATGCATGCATGTTAGGATATGTGAACTTTGTTGGTGTCCCCATTGGATTAATCCCCACTCTAAAGGGTTCATAAACTTGATGAATATATAGCAGTTAATATATATATAATTTTTTTTTTGATAACCGAGGTGTCCGCGCGGCCGGCGAGCTAGGGCTCAAACCAGCGGTAATGCCCGACTAGTCCTCGAGGGGGGCTAGCGCAGCATCCCACCACTACGACTCTCCACTTAAATCACCAATGGGCAAGTTTGAACCTAGAACCTCTCGCGAAAGGATCTAAGCCCAAATCAACGCAGTCACCGATGGATGGGTTATAGCAGTTAATATTGATACTTACTATTCTTGATTATGTTCAATTATTAGAGACAAACCGCAAAATCTTATAGTAAAAAATTCCACTCATATTATAAAAAAATGTTCAACAACAAGTGGTTAAGACTTGATGCCAAGTTTAAAAACCTAATTTCGAATTATGGGTTAAGAAAAAGATTCATGCATGCCGAGAGAGAGGAGGCAGATTGGCCTTTGGCATGTCGTATGAACGGTCTTGATTATGTATATGGGGTCCAGCAATCAACTTCTATGCTGCAAAATATTCAAACATAGGACGAGGGGTCCATTCGGCACTGAACAGTGTGGTCTTTTCCCTTCTCAAGCAAGCGTGACAACTCACTTGCGGAGGAAGGCGAACACAAAAAAAGAAAAAGAAAAATATTTACAAAGTCATGTCAGTCGATGAGTCAACGCACGATTCCACACCATAAATTCTGCGCACTTGGCCAATGTTAATCACACCGCTTTCCCAACCCACATACAGAATCTTAGTCCTTCTCTCTGCTTGCGCGAGGATGAGGATCCAAATGGAAGACACACTCTCAGAAGTCATGAGCTCACTCCCTCCAGGATTCAGATTCCATGCCTCTGATGAGGAGCTTCTGCTTCTTTACTTGAAGCCCAAGATTCTTGGACGACCCGACGAACACTACTCCAACATAATTCCGGAGATTGATGTATGCGAATTCGAGCCCTGGCAATTGCCCGCCATGTTCGATCTCATGTTCAACCGGAAGGAGCTGTTTTTCTACTGCCGTGTGAAGTGCAAGTACTTGAATAGCAGGCGCTCCGACCGCACAACCAGAGCCGGTTACTGGAAAGTGACTGGCAAGGAACGCCCCATCATGAGCGAGGACACCAACGAGCAGATAGGAATCAAGAAGACGTTGGTGTTCTACGAAGGCCGTGTGCCTAAAGGCAAAAGGACCAACTGGGTCATGCACGAGTATCATCTAAATTCCAAGCATTTGGGCGATAATCACGTCCAAGGCGTGGTAACATTTTGACTCTCATTCATTTGCACAACGCAATTGGTTATAAATAACATTTGAGACATGCTTTTTAGTAACGGGTTGCTTGTCTATTACTAATGTCGCTCATGCATATATATGCAGATGCTGCCTTATGTGGCATGTCGGATCAAGAACAAGAAAGACAATAAACCGATGATGGGTCACGCTCCAACAATCATCCCTGAAGGCTATTCAAGCAGCCCTCACACATGCACCAGCAGTGAATCAGACCACCCTGGTAATCAAGAAGGGGACTTGCCGAGCTTCTGCAACACCCCCAACAATGAAGTTGCTGATCACCAAGGAGGTGCTGATGCTCAACCCGAGGTGAGAGACACATGCTTTATGTTGTAGAACTTATTTAGGATCGGATTTAGTCCCAAGTCCTATAGAGCATATCAAAGTCACAGACACTCATTGGTTTTCTATGGCCAAAACACTAATGATTGCATTATCACTTAAGCAACATCTGTGGGATTATTTTCATTACTTCAAGATTGTTTCTGTAACAAAAAAAGAAAATATACTTGGGATAGGTTGTTTTATAAAATGTACATATTTTGAATGCAGATGTCAGTGCAAGTGTTAATGGAGTCGCTCACACTGGATGACCCTGTATCAGACTTCAACAGCCCTCCAACTTATCAGCCACAGGCAGCTGATTATGATAAACCAGAGGTGAGAGACACATGTTTTATGTTGCAGGACTAATTTAGGATCGGATTCAGTCCCAAATCCTATAGAGCATATCAAAGACACTCATTGGTTTTCTATGGCCTAATTACTAATGATTGCACTATAATATAAGTAACATCTGTGGGACTATTTTCATTTCATACTTTCAAGATTGTTTCTGTAACATAAAAAGAAGACTTTTAAGATGGGTTGTTTTATATAATCTACATGTTTTGAATGCAGAAGTCACTGGAAGAGTCAATGAATTCGCTCCCTCTGTTGGAGATACTGGATTACTATGTATCAGACTACATCAACACCCCAACCTATCAGCCATAGGTAGGAGCAGAGGCAGGATCTTCGCCCTTTTTTGACAACGGATACATGCCATCTCCATGGAGCGACTTCGGTTTGGACTGGGGCAACGTTTGAAGACTTCTCTACTACAGTGTACGACCATGGTCGATCATGATTTGGAAGGAGCGTGTGGGCTTTTTTTACTTGTGATGTATTTAGTACTGTGAGTGTGGCTTTGGGAGTGAAGTGAAACCTATGTAGTTTCATAATCTGTACATCTCTTAGTTTGCGAGTCGTGCTTTTTTTTTTATTTCAGGTTGTATTTTCTGCTAGTTGAGATGTAATAAATAAATAAATAGTGTGATGTTATTCAGTGTATTTCCCTAATTTGTATCCTCATTGATGATGATCGCAAATTGGTGGACGTGAAGTTGGACTGTCAAATGATTGATGTAATTGGTGGAACGATTACTAAATGCTGTGGAATTTTGAAGTGGGAGTGCGACAAGTGTCGTACCAATCAGAAAAGGCCAAGAAAGAAAGAAAGTGAGATCTTTTGACTATGATAGGATAGAAAATTAACTTTCTCCAAAACTTCCGAAGGAAGGCACTGCAACTTGCGCAGCAAGTGTGAATATTTTGACTTTGATAGGATAGAATCTAAACTCACAAAACTTCCAAAGGAAGGCCTTTGAAACTTCCTCCACAAACGTGGATATTTCATACATGGAAAGTCCAATTATAGATTAAAATTTTACACTTGGCCACGATCGTGCCAGAACTGCCCGTGAAGGCCTAACACTTTTATGCGTCGTGCTGGGCACGACCCGTGATAAAGGCTAGCTGTGCTAGCCCATGTTGCAATATTTTGGTTTCTTTTTCTAAATTTTTTTAATAATTTGAAATGTAATTTATTAATGGTAAAACAAAGAAAAATGTCGATAGTAATAAATCATTCCTAAATCATGTAATAAATCATTCCTACATCATGTATTTTTCATAGGAAGTCAACAGGCAGGAATAATTGTGCAAAAAAAAAATACACAAGACAGTACATAAGATTCAGACTTAGACAAATATATCTTATAATATAATTACAACCTAATAAGTAAAAACACCGTACCAAACGAATGCACCTTAACACTAAAGACTCAAACAACCATGATCCATCAACAACAGTGGGGGATGCGCACCAAGCAGCCCACCCGTCTAGATCAAGACTTCATCCTTTTGCTTGCATCTTTTGCTTTTTCGAGATTCATTACGACCTAATATGATCCCTGAATCACTCGTCAATCTTACGATTTTTGTTATGTCAACGCCATTTCTTCTTGAAATCACAAGTAATGATTGGCGAGTCCTTCATGGGTCGTATTCTCCAACATCCAAATCCATTTTTTCTTTGCCTTGGTCTCGGTGAGAGTTGTAGCAATTGCAGGTTAAAATCAGCTTGGATCTTTCTCTTTCTGGACTTGCATTCTCCCATTCGCGTGGAGTGAGTTTTCAGATCTCTGCTTTTCTAGGAGGGTTTCTGTTTTGTGTTCTTGTGGCGGTACCTCCGAGGTTGAATTGGATCAACCTTGCACAATGCTATAAGTTACGAAATTCTAAAGAAGATTGCAAATTTCAACTGGGAGCAGATGAAACTTGAGACGTTAAATCAACCCCCGAATTACCAATCAATATTTCTCATTTTTTCTGCCTTTTTTGCCCCAGCCCTGCCCAGAAAGATTAATCAAACATTCCGTTTGGAAATGCTGCTTTTTTTCATCTTTGGACCTCTTGATTTGTTTTAAAGCAAAGAAAAACTGTAAAAGTATGTTGGGCTTTTGATAAACTTGAACTGCGCTTGAGATAACCACAACAGATCTGTGGTTCATATGCAACATTCCTTTAGATGCAACTGTTGCTGGATGGCTCTTGATGATTAAGTTCTTTTCCGTTTCAAAATGGCTTCAACTCTTTTGCGCCTTTACGTTCGGAAATTACAATATTGAGCCCGATCCCAATATGAAATTAACAGTTGCAAGAATATTCTTGGATCTGAAAAATGGAAGATGACTTCTTGTGGTCCGAGCGTAACAGATACAAATAACGAGGATAAGAAGTTCAGTTAATCACATGTAATCAAGCAATTGAAAATTGGAAATTGGAAATTCAATTCTGGCCACTCGAACTCCTGCGCGTAGACAAAGTTGTCGATCTCACCAATCTTGTCAACATTTCTCTATTTTTCACTTTACAAAAAGTTCTCTTCTGAAGCAAGGAAAGGACTAAGACAACGATAAGTCAAAGTCAAGTCAATGCTTTTGGTATGGCATCCGAAAACACCATCTAAAAGCTCAAACTAGTGCTTTGAGGGTCACTCTGCTTCGGTTCAGCTACCAACAAGTTACTAAAAATTGTGTCTGAGAGTCGAGTTCTCAAGACTCGAGAATGTCCTGCCTCGTTCCCATTCGTATTTTTTATAAACAATATTACTCGTTTCACCCCTCACCGACGAGGAACTTGACAATTATTACTTGAGATGACAAATTCTTGGATATGAAGTTGACCCCTGCAGTATTCCAGGGACCCCTTTTGCGACTGCTTTGTTTTCTTACTTCGAAATGGCTCGTGTAATATCGTCTAGTGCAACAGGAAAAAAAATGATTATCCAAAAACAATTTGATGGCTTCTCCTAGTTGGCATTAATTTTCAACACCGCACTAACCTAAGCTCACTGACCTCCACGTGTCTGTAGCATGCTCACTTGTGAGGTCAAAGGAGGCGGAGTGGTGGCTCTTGTTTCGTCTGTTGTTCAAGCACCTGCATACAGCTCTTCAGCCACATAATTCGGCAGATTCTTTTCGCTCAAAATCTCCAAGCTTCTCTCACTTATCTGCATCTCTACAATAAATCCATCACTCTCTCACCTTGAAGTTTGCACAAGCCACTGTACTTGATTCTTCTCATTATCACCAGCATCTCGATCGACTTTCATAACTCTACCTTCTAAAGTATATCAACACCTAGCTGCATCCATGGCACTCAAAGAAATCAAATTCTTCCTCAACTCTGGAACGTGCCTCACTCCTCACGATACCATCATATATTTTAATTTGGGATAATGATACAAATAGTCCTTGAACTTTTGGCCCAATGTACAATTTGATCCATGAACTTTTAATTTATTCAATTTAGTCCCTGAACTTTAAGCTAATGTTCAATATGGTCCCTAAACTTTTAATTTGTTCGATGTCATCCTTGAACTTTTGGTACATATTCAATTCAATCCCTGAACTATGTGAAAATGATCAATGTAGTCCCTGAACTTGAATTAATGGAAAGGACTGTATTGAACATTTTCATATAATTTAGGGACTGAATTGAACATGTACCAAATGTTCAGGGATGACATTGAACAAATTAAAAGTTTAGGGATCACATTGCACATTAGATTAAAGTTTAGGGACTACATTGAACAAATTAAAAGTTCAGGAACCAAAATACACATTGGGCCAAAGTTCAATGACTATTTGTGTCATTTCTCCTTCTAATTTTGACATTGCCAGCACCCATAACATCGCACTCAGTGTTTTTCCTCAATTGCACTTTACCACTATTATCCATGTATTGATAAGTAGTAAGCTAGTTATTATTTGATGTCACGTGAAACAAACAACCAAAATCCATAATAATACATCCATGAAGCGGCAAATTCTTAGTGACAAATAAGACATAATCAACACTATCCAAATTATAGTTAGCTGCAACCACAAAGTCATTAGTAGATTTAGCTATAATTCCTTTAACCTTCTCATTCTTCAATTTGAAACAATCCCTTTTAAGATACCCCACATTGCCACAACTAGACAACACCACTAGTCCTAAACTAACTCCATTTGTTCAAATTCACATTAACACGAATACCAATTCTTCCTCTACCTTAACCTACTAAAACAGCAAAACTCTATTCTAAATCAAATTGCGAACATCATTTAACGTTAATTTTCCTGACCTATAGGAAATACTAACAATAGTAACATTAACATTCCAACCATTAGGAAATGAGGATAATAGTATCAAAACGCATGCATCATCTTAAAAGTCAATCTTAACCGAACTCAACTAACTAACAAGCACGTTAATATGATCAGCAACCAATGCACATTCATCCATCTTAAAATGAAATAGACGATGCATCAAGTAGATTGTATTGATCATAAAGGGCTTCTTATTCATGTTCAATAGGGCACTCATCAAACACACAGCGGACTTCTCATTCACGATATTAAACGTGGCATTACAAGCCAACGTCGGCTGAATAATACCTAATGCCTATTTATCCAATAATTTCCGATCAGCTTGTTCCACTTAATCTAGTTTTTTCCCAAACATGGGTAAGCACAAATTCTCTGATAAAGGCAATCATCAATCCACATTTTCCAAAACAAAAATAATTCCCATCAAATTTTGTCGATTTTCACTTTTCCTTCTTATATAACCATCGATTTGCTTCAACTCAATTAAGCTAGGCTCTAATACCAATTGCCGAGGAAACAAGCAATCAAAACAATAAAATAAATAAAACATGAAAATAAATCGCACTATAGATTTACGTGGTTTGGTTAGTAGAACCTACATCTATGGGAAGAGAAGCATAGAATTACTCTATAAATCAAGCAATACAATGAAGATTACAACTATATTCAAGTCATTCAAACACTCAAAGTAAGTTTTTAGCCCCTAATTACCGATAATAACTCAAACAGTATTTAGTCCACATAATTTATCGTGAAACAATCTCTGAATCTCGCATAAGAATTCATAAATCTTACCACAATATTTATTGGTTTTAACACTCTTGGATTGCTTCAAAGTGTAATTCATGAGAAGTTACCTCTTGGATACTTTTCGTGAAAATATCCACTTCTTATATAAATAAAAATTGGATCCAAAACAATAAACCTACTCAAATTAGGTAACCGCCCAAATAGGAAATCTACTCAAATTAAGAAACGCACTTGAATTAGGAACTCGACACATATTTTCAACAATGAACAACTTAAGGCAGATTGCAAAGGCAAACATCCTTGATAAAATGACTATATGTTAAAGAAAAGTACCACTCTCTACAGAGATATGAATCTGATTGCATTCAATCGAAAAACGCACAACATCTCTGATTAAAGCTATTCTACTTACAAAATTGATTCTAATAAAACTTGAGAGCTAGCCCGCGTAATAAAAATGTTTTTTAATATATATTCATCATTAAAAATTAAATTGAATACTGTAGTTAAATTATTATATCAGTGCCATGCGCACATATAAAGTTATACTTAGTATAAGTCCTAAAACCTGCAATTCTATTAGAATTTAAAAGAGAAATGGAAAAGGAGAAACATAACAAATGAAAGTTTACTTAGCAATAAAAATATAAATATAAATTGTTCCACACAGTAGCAATCATATATGAACTGCCATCATACGCAGAGCTTAGTTTCTATTTGAGGAATCTCGTATTAATATAAGGGAAAATAGTCCAAAAAATCCTAAGCCTATTTATGGCAATCAATTCAGTCATAAACCTTTAAATTTTGTTAATTTAGTCATAAACCTTTTGACGATTTGCCAATTTAGTACTTTCGACCAATTTTGAGCAAAATTGCTCACGTGGACACTTGCCATCTTATGTGGCATAGTTGGCGCTAACATGGGCGATTTTTGTAATTTTTTTAAACTATCTTTCTTCTTTTCTTTCCTTAATCGTATTTCCCACCAGCCATGGGCAAGGGTGCAGAGGCCCCCGCCCAGACCAGGCGAGGACATCGCAACCCTAGCTGACCACATGCAAGGGCCATGATAGCCTCACTTGGTCTGGGCGAGGGGGTCTTGACCCTTGTTGGCCAACAGACGTGGGCCGCGACCCCCTTACCTAGCCAAAAATCCAATTAAGGAAAAAAGACAAAGCAAAAAAAAAAGGCAAAAATGAAAATATTCGAAAAAATTTAGTAAAAAATTACAAGAAGCATATATGTCAACACCGATCATACCATGTAGAACAGTTGGCACTAACTAGATCTTAACATCAGTGATTTCCACTAAAATTAGCCAAAAAGACTATATTGACAAATTGTTAAAAGGTTTATGACTATATTAGCAAATCGTCAAAAGGTTATAACTAAATGAGTAAAATTGAAAGGTTTAAGATTGAATTGGCCACCAACAATATGTTTTGGGCTTTCTAGACAATTATCCCATTAATATGAAGCCACGAAGCAAATCGTTTCTTCAATACAATACCCTCAATAGTGGACACGCAAGTTGTTTTTCCAAGAATGACACATAAGGCAAATTTGATGTTTCTATATTGTTCTAGAAATATTATATTAAAAGAAATGAGTTGATTAAATTTTTTCTAATTATTTAAACGAACATGTCTAATTAATGTTAAGAGAAGTGAGAGGTAAGAAATCGCCGAGATGATGTCACTCTACCACAGAATTTCATTCTACCAAATTTTATAATTATTTATAAATATATGTATTAGAAACGCGTAAACAATGTAGTAAGCGAAAAAGGAGTGAATAAAGAAACGTGTGGGGGAAAAGAATAACCTAACTGAAAGTTCCATCGCGTGTGGGTCCGGGATGAAAGTGCTACCCTTTGGGAACAAGGCTTAGAATTTCAACAAGAAGTCCAAAAGGTTTTTGTTATTTGTAATTTCCATGTGAGGACACTAATCGTCTAGTCTCAATCACTAAAGTGTGCCTTTAGCAAAAGAAAAATCACTAAAGTATGCCACATTCTTCATTTCCAACAAATTAAACGAAAGAAGATGAAGCTTAGACCGTAGGATAGGATTTCCTGTTTGATGAAACAAGAGCATCGACATAAAATTTCAAAAACTTCTATATATCATACCTTAAAATCAAATATATATTCATACAAGCATGTTAGGATGCCGGAACTTCGTTGGTGTCGGCAAACTTTGTGACTATACTGCAGTGAACATCGACACTTACTAATCTTGATTATCTTTAATCATTAGAGACAATCATAAAATCTTACAATAAGAAATGCATCTTATCTAATTAAAAAATGCTCCACTAATGCAATATATAAAACCCTAGTTTTGATTTGTGGGTTGAAAGGAAGATTCATGCGTGCCGAGAGAGAGGAGGCTGATTAGACTTTGGCACGTCGTATGAACGTTCTTGATCATGCATGGGGTTCGGCACTTGACTTCATAAAGCATTCTTAAAAATATTCAAACATAGGACGAGGGGTCCAATCATCATGAATAGTGTGGTTTTGCACTTCTCCAGCAAGCGAGACAAACTCACTTGGGAAGGAAGGCGAACATAAAAAAGAGAAAAAGAAAAGGTAGACAGAGTGATGTCAGTCAATGAGTCAAGGCACTATCCGACCCTATAAATTCCCCGCCCTTGGCCAATGTTAATCCTACCGCTCTTCAAACCCCACACAAAATCTTAGTCCTTTGGTCTTGTTCTTCTCTCTGCTTGCACCAGTTGCGGATCCAAATGGAAGACACAATCTCAGAAGTCGTGAATTTACTCCCTCCAGGATTCAGGTTCCATGCCACTGATGAGGAGCTGCTGATTCTTTACTTGAAGCCCAAGATTCTCGGACAACCCGACGAACTCTACTACAACATAATCCAAGAGATTGACTTATGCAAGTACGAACCTTGGGACTTGCCAGGCATTGCCGGTCACATGTTCAACAGTAAGGAACTGTTTTTTTATTGCTGCATGAAGCGCAAATACTTGAACAGCAAGCGCTCCAACCGGACGACAGTAGCCGGTTACTGGAAAGTGACCGGGAAGGAACGCCGCATCATGAGCGAGAACACCAACGAGCAGATAGGAATCAAGAAGACATTGGTGTTCTACAAAGGCCGCGTGCCTAATGGCAAAAGGACCAACTGGGTCATTCACGAATATCACCTAAATTCCAAGTGTTTGGGCGATAATCACAAAGAAGGCGAGGTAACATTTTGGCTCTCGTTCATTTGCACAATGCAATTGGTTATAAATAATGTTTGAGACATGCTTTTTAGTAATGGGTTGTTGCTCTATTACTGATGTCGCTCATACATACATATATGCAGATGCTGCCTTATGTAGCATGTCGGATCAAGTACAAGAAAGACAAGAAAACGACAACGGGTCACGCTCTAACAATCGGCCCTGAAGGCTATTTAAGCAGCCCTTACACATGCACCAGCGATGTATCAAACCCCCCTGTGAATCAAGAAGGGGACTTGCCGAGCTACTGCAACACCCTCAACAATGAAGTTGCTGATCACCAAGTAGCTGCTGATGCTCAACCCCAGGTGAGAGACACATGGTTTATGCTGTAGAACTTATTTAGGATCGGATGTAGTCCCAAGTCCTATAGAGCATAACAAAATCACTGACACTCATTGGTTTTCTATGGCCAAATTACTAATGATCGCACCATCACATAGGCAAAATTTGTGGGATTATATTCATTTCATACTTTCAAGATTAGTTCTGTAACATAAAAACAAAAATACTTAACAGAGTTGTTTTATATAATCTACATGTTTTGAATGCAGACGTCACTGGAAGAGATAATGAATTCGCTCTCTCCATTGGAGACACTGGATGACTGTATATCAAACTACATCAACACTCCAACCTATCAGCCACAGGCAGGAGCAGACGAAGGATTGTCGTCCTTCTTTGATTTCTCTGATGACAACTCCGTGCAGGAACTCAGCAAATTATTCCGGTCGGGCTGAGGCAATTTATGAAGACATCTCTACTACAACGTACGACAATGGTGGATCATGATTTGGAAGGAGCGTGCGTGAGCGCGTGGGTTTGTTTACTTGTGATGTATTTAGTATTGTGAGTGTGGCTTTTGTGAGTGAAGTGAAATATATGTAGTTTCATAATTTGTACGTCTCTTAGCTTGAGAGTCGTGCTTTCTTTTTATTTCAGGTTGTATTTTCTACTAATTGAGATGTAATAAATAAATAAATAGTGTTATGTTATTCAGGGTATTTCCCTAATTTTTATATTCACTGATGATGATCCCAAATTGGTGGATGTGAAGTTCGACTGTCAAATGATTGAAATAATTGGCAGAAAGATTATTAAATGATGTGGAATCTGGAAGTGGGAGTGCGACAAGTGTCGGACCAGTTAAAAGGCCAAGAAAGAAAGAAAGAAAGTGAAATTTTTTTATTTTGATAGGATAGAAAATTAACTTTCTCCAAGCCTTCTGATGGAAGGCCAAGAAACTTGCGCAACAAGTGTGAATATTTTCCTACTTTGGTAGGATAGAATCTGAACCGCAAGACTTCCAAAGGAAGGCCTTCGAAACTTCCTCCACAAGTGTCGATATTTCATACATGGAAATTCCAATTTTCCCACGAATAAAAATGGCCATGACCGTGCTAGGTAGGGATGAGCAAAAGAAATCACTCGAACCGCACCAAATAGGTTGGTTCTAGATAATTCTTGATTCCCAAAAATTAGAACCGATGAATATCGATCCAATTTCCAGTTCTGAGAGTGGACTCACCCACTTGGAACGTGTCACGTCCCGTACCCCACGAAGCGTAAGCATCCCACCTGCGGTCGTTTGATTGCGACGTCCCAAGAAGCGTCGCCGACCCAAACCCCAAACAGAGATCAAGCATAAGCGGAAGCACGTATATAAATATATATATACACCCAGACAATAAAATACATGAGGCCAAGGTAGCACAACCAGCAAACAACACCTCTGAAAGTATGTATACTAGTATTACTAAAGAAAACTTTTTACACAATTCATTTATACAACAGCAGAGAAAACACGCAGTCAGCAGCCACTCAGTCAAAAGGGGTCAGCGTATAGCACTTCGGCTCCTCAGCTTCTACGACCATGGCTGCAGGTACGTCCCCACAAGGGTGCACACTAGAGGACCGCTGGATATGGTGCGGTATCCTAAAAAGAGGCGCTCTCCTCGGCATCCTACGGCTAGGGGTCTGAAATGTTTCGGTTTACACAACCGTGAGACGAATCTCAGTGAGTTCAACCCCTAAACCTAGGCTAGGCTAGCATGCAATCTCCTAACCGGAAACAAATATTAAATCACAATACATCAACAATCAAACAATTCTCTGACCCTGCAAGTTAGACAGTTCAATATATAATCATCACGGCACATACGTGGCACACATCATCACACGTACGCCAGTCACACGCTTATGCACCGACTCCCACACCCTCGCATGCTAATCAATGCATGTTTATGCATGCAAATGTCATCGGCATGTCATGCACATTTCTTCGGCCCACACTGGCACACTTACTCAATTCATTATTATTACGACTCGAGTCATCAAATTTTTCACGGCCCGGTGCGTCTAGCCTGCTTCAAAGTGCATGAGGCGCAGCAACCGATCTGGCCCAGTGTCTCTAGCCTGCTTCAAACTGCATGAGGCGCAACACTGTTCTCCTTGCGAACCAGAGCCTGCTTCAAAGTGCATGAGGATGGTCGCCTTCCATACGTACCGGGCATCGTCCTGCTTCAAAGTGCATGAGGACGGTATCGACCCGAAGGTCCTTAGGTGATCACACAACTCATTATTATCTGAACCCAGCGTATAACGCTTCAGGGTATTTTAGGTGATCACATGCTCATGGCAAGCACGCATTCTCGCACAATTTCACCTCATGCCTCACTCTAGGCATATATAATGCGTGTCCATGTTATGCGATGCAATGCATCATAAGCACCAATGAAATTCAATCACTCCATATCACGACACGTGCTCAATTGGCCTAATTAATACCGTGTGGCCTAATGCGCGATTCACAAGTTAACAATTAATTTCAAACCCATCATTGGCCAATCGCACTCCACATAATTCAACCACACGACATGCGACATGGTAGTACACAATCAATCACAATTGAGCACAAATTACATACAATCAGTCAATCCGGACATATCCGATAATTTCCAATGGGCTCCTAAATTGGTCATTTAGTCCACTTACTCTCCCCAAATAATTCTCAATATTCCAATAAATTTTTCCAATAACAATTTCTATCAATCCATCCTCAACCCATTCTCAATTACACACCGACACTACCTAAGCCAGTCCAAATTATACCGATAAATACCTAAACCAATCCAGAAAAATGCAATATCAGTCCTAATCCGGGTTTAGGAATTTTACTCACTTAATCCAAGATCACGACAACGAGGAATGGCGGCCGATCACTGGTGAACAGTGAAATCGGCGGCGAAATTCCAAACGCGCGCGTACTGTTCACGGTACTGTTCACGCGATACTGTTCACGCGCGATCGGACACTGTACGGACAGGCTGGGAATGGTGGCCGGCGAGGCGCCGGCGACGGCCGAGACGCTCCGTACGGTCGGGATGAACAGTGACCGTACGGACGGTAAACAGTAACCGTATGGTCACTGTACGGACGGGGCTGAACGGCAACGTATGGAGGTGCTGGACGGCCGGGTGTCGACGGAACGGCGATCGGAGCTCCGGCGAAGCTCCGGGGCTACTGTTTGCAAAACAGAAAAATGAGAAAAAGAGGGAAAAAGAGAGAGAAAGAGAGGGAAAGGGAGAGAGGAATGGACGGAACCGAGGCTGAGCTGAGGCGGGGGACCAAGGGGGGTCGACGGCGAGGCATGACGGTCGGCGGCGTGCTCCGGCGAAGCTCCGGCGAGAGAGAAAATAAGGGAAAATGGAGAGAAAGTGAGGGAAAAAGAGAGAAATCTGCTGAAGGGGAAGCTGGTCTGGCGTGAGAGTGAGTGAGGAGAGAGAGAGATCAGTCCAACTTGGTCAAATTATAAAATTAGGGGTGTCATGTGTCAAGCTTTGGCAAAAAGGACTAAAATACCCCTAATTAAATGGTTCATATGCATCCTTATCTAAAAAGGGAGGGGTAAAAGGGTCAATGGTCCTAAATTTTACAGCTGATAATTATCCATAATTATCCCAAAATTTTCGGACCAAAAATTAGCCCAGGGGCAAAACCGTAATTTTTCCGGTCCCGGGGCGAAATTCCAATTTTCACACATACGCGTTCTATATGTGCGTGGCCAACCTAAAATGGCGTCGGAATCGCGAAAATCGCTTTTTAAGCCCTCGAAAACTGACTGCAAAGTTTCGGGAATAAAATAATATTATTTTTCTAATTTTTGTCGAAATTCCAGTTTTTGTCCGTAACGACTCCCGGTATGCGTGGCCACCCAAAAATGGCATCGGCCTCGAAAAATAACCTCAAACGGCCTCAAAATCCAACACCGGCACCCATAGGGGCAAAATCGTAATTTTTCACCCCCGGACCGAAATTTCAATTTTTACTCATACTAACTCCCAATGTGTGTGGCCAGCGTGATATGATGTCAGATCCCCAAAAATATTCTCTTAAACCTTCGAAAATCGATATCGAAATCCGGGCCCAATTCCGTGAACAAAACTCGCTAAACTTTCAATTTCAGGGTCTCTCACTAACGGGCGGCTGTTTAGAGGTTACGCGTATCGACCTAGGGCTATCCGTATCGTAATGGTCTCGATCATTGAGAGAATGAGAAATTATCACTAGTTCCAGAGGTCACGATCGTTCGGTTCAGGTTCAGGACTGATTGGCCACGTGTACTTTCGGTCTTGCAGAATCACCTGCGTCCCTATTATACATCGTTGGCCTTGGCCAAACCCAATCCATTACCCTTTCCTACGATCGACCCACGTTGGCTTAGAATATTCCCTCAGCGTCTCTTGTGATCGGCGTCCGTTTCACGATAGGGTCCTCTGTCCACGTACCGTTTTCTAGTTAGCCATGCCCCATTAGTTAGTATCCCGAAAGTGATCAGCTCTGGGAGAGACTTACTAAAATGAATGCGAATTAATATCAGTTTTATTGATCCCGGAATTACATCGAAATTCGGGCTGTTACAGAACGGACATATATATATAATTATTATATTTAAAAAAAAACCTAAATTACTAGTTTGCCCTGATTCACTTCACTTCACTAACTAGAGTACCCTAATTCACTTCACTCTCCTCTCAGTCACACAGCACGCTCACGTAGGGACATCAGGTTCAAAACCCTAATTGCCATTTGCCCCTTTCTAGTTTCTTCACTCGAGTCCCATGCCTCTCTCTCTCTCTCTCTCTCTCTCTCTCTCTCTCTCTCTCTCTCTCTCTCTCTCTCATGGCTCGCTCTCTACTTCGACATTGGCAAAAAAGCTAACGGTCGCTTCTCCATCACCTTCATCATCGATTGTCTCGAGCTTGTTTCTCTGTTCAAGTGCGTCTCGCGGGATTTTCTCGACCGTTGTTTCGTTCAATTGTTTGAGCTTTTTATTTTGTGTGCATGTTGTTGGGGTCTATGGTGCAAATCTTCTCTACAAGGACTACCAGAGCAACCCCAAGTTCACCATCAATGCCTCCTTGGTCACGGGAGTTGTGAGTTTCCTCTACTTTTCGGAGACCTTTGCATGTTTAATCACTTCATTGTGCTGTGAATTAAAACTGTTCATGGTTGTATATCCCATGTTGCTTTTCATTTTCATTTCGCATTCCCAGGACACAGCTGATTCCTAGACCTGCCCAGGAATCGAACCAGACTAGTCGGTTCGGTTCTCCGGCGGGTCCAAGACCAGGTGGGCAATTCCCAACTCCACAAAGTGGGATCCTATCTTTTTGGTTTGGTTTTCGGTTCCAAGGTAGAAATCGACCCACCTGGGAACTGAACCCACCTGGAAACCAATCACCCCTAGTGTTAGGGCAGCTCGTGAAGGGTTGACACTTTTATGTCATGTTAATTGAATGGAAAAACAAACAAAATGTTAATAGTAATAAATTATTCATACATCGTGTTTTTTCCGTAGGAAGTCAACAAGTAAGGACAATTATGCAAAAAAAAAATACAAAAGACAGAATATAAGACTTAGACTTAGACTGAAAACATCGTACCAAACAAATGCAAACACATGCACCTACGAAACACTAAATACAAATCTCAATGGCTCCTTGTAGTAAAGGCAGGAGTTCCTCCGGGCTTGACCATTTGGGAGGGTGCCTTTTCAAGTAACCTGTCCCATCAGTAGATTTAAAAGATAAGTTCGCAGCACAAACCGTGCAAGTGGCTTTCTTCTTGCCATTGGGGAGGTTCACGATATGAACCTTCTAAACATTGGATCCTTGCCAAAAAAAATTGTTTGGAATTGGCGAGCCATATGTGAAATGGGTTGGGTGCTGCTGCTAATTTGCATCCATTGCAAATTTGAAGATTGGAAATATTGTATATAAAAATCGTTCTTTTTTAAGAAGTTATGAGAGAGTGATAAAGAAGGAGAAATGGATGAAAATGAAATGAAAGGAGGAGTTGAATTATGTGGCCAAATGGTCATGTAAAATGCGATCGTTCAACCATAATTTTTTTTTAAACAATGACCCGACCGTCATTGGGTCACTGTTCTTAGAAAAGAAAAAATTAGGCTGTGCTTGGACCAAACCAATGGCCATTGCTACCTGCGACCAAAATTGATTAGTTTTGAAGAAACTTTTTTTCAATTTACTATAACTCACAATTACTGAAAACTGTGATTAGTTCACTTTTCTACGTTAACAATGTAACAATTTATATAATTATTTTCTTGGATCAAGAGTTTTGGTCAGAACGCATCAATACAGTTTTTTAATATTGTAATGAATGCCTATAAATTACTTAGGGATAATGACACAAATAGTTCCTGAATTTTAACCGAATGTGCAATGCGGTCCCTGAATTTTTAATTTGTTCAATGAGGTCCCTAAAATTTTAATACATATTCAATATAGCCCTGAATTTAAATTAATAGAAGGACTATATTGAACATCTTCATATAGTTCAATAACTAATTTTAACATGTACTAATAATTTAGGGATAACATTGAATAAATTAAAAGTTCAGATATTACATTACACATTGGGTTAAAGTTCAAGGATCACATTGCACATTAGACAAAGTTTAGGGATTATTTGTGTCATTTTCTCAATTACTTACATTATAGTCTATAGTTTAAGAATTATTTGTGTCATTTTCCCAATTACTTACAATAGAGTCTATAGTGAACACAATTACGAGCAGTGGCGAACATAAAATCCTTTTGAAGCCTGATCAATAACGCACACAAAATTCATAATTTGGTGGTTATGATTTTCATTTAACAATAGATACATGAATTTGTATATTTTACCAACTTAAAAAGGAAAATTCAAGGTGTTGACTTAGTCCCGCGACACATTAACACAAAGTAAGGAAAATATTTGCAACAAAAAGAAAATTTGCAGTAAAAACTTGTCATCGTTTTGCAATAAAAAATGACCAATTTATGATAAAAATAAACTTAATAATATAATAGTAAAAGAAGTTGACACCAATCATCTCAATTTACAATGATCAGATACTTACACAATTGCAATTCTAAGTTCTGAAGTTTGAAAATTCTTATCTATTTTTCATTTATTATGTAGTTACCAATGTACTCTATGCTCTTAAAATTTTCTATGAATGCTTGCAATATGAACTAATAGTAAATGTACGATATCTAAATTAGTATTATGTCGGCATGATCATTGAGTTATTCAATTTTATAAAGCTTGCTTATGTCTACTTTGAATGGAATCATGCAAATTTTTTATTAAAAATATTAATTCGATGATCACTACTAAAAAAAAAAAGATACTCCCTACATCTTGTTAATAAAGTTAGCATTATCTTTGACCAAAAAAACAAAAGTTAGCATTATGGTCTTCTAGAAAGAAAAGCTATACCAATCTTTTGTGGAGGCGACGTGGAGAAGAACAACAGTGGGGGATGCGCGCGTCTAGCAGACCACTAGATCAACTTCATCTTGTTTTGCCTGCATCTTTTGATTGTGCGAGATTGATTATGACCCAATATGATCCCTGAATCACTCGTCGATCTTACTGGGGATTTTTGCTATGTCGACGCCATTTCTTCTTGAAATCACAAGTAATGATTGACGGGTCCTTCATGGGTCATATTCTCCAAAAACCAAATCTGTTCTTTCTTTGCCTCGGTCTCGGTGAGAGTTGCAGCAATTGCAGGTAAAAATCGACTACAATCTTTCTCGTTCTGGACCTGGGGAAAAGTGTCAAAAAAGTTCTGAATTTTTTGCATTTATACTAATTTAATTCTAAACTTTTTTTATGCCAATTCAGTCATAAATCTTATACATTTATGTCAATTTAGTCCTAAACTTTTTTTATGCCAATTCAATCATAAACATTTTGCATTTGTGCCAATTTAGTCCTAAACCTTTTGCCTTTATGTCAATTTAGTCCGTTCAATCAATTTTGGTCGGATTTTGCTGACGTGAACGCCGGCCAGCTGGCGACAGGCCACCGACGTTGACGTGGACAACTTTAATAATATTTTTTTGAATTTTTATTTTTTTTCTTTTTATTTTTCTTTTTTTCCCTCCCCTCCCTCCTTCCACCAGCCGGTACTGATCCAATGATCAGCCAAAGGCCAAAGGCTGGCGTCGACGAGGCTTGCCCTCACTAGCAACGACGAGCCTCGCCATGGCTGGGCGAGGCTTGACCTCGCCGAATCTAGCGAGGTCGAGCCTCGTCGGCAGCTAGGCGAGACACGACCTCGCCATGGCTAGGCAAGGCCCGAACTCTATGGATCTGGCGAGGTCAAGCCTCATCTAGCGCGAGGCTGCCCTCGCCGGCCTCTGGCCTCTGGCCGACCGATTGCCAGTCCAGCGACCGATTGGAGGAAGGAGGGAGGGGAGGGGGGAAAAATATAAATAAATAAAAATTCAAAAAAATATTAAAATATTATTAAAGTTGTCTACGTCAGCGCCGGTGACCGGCCGCCAGCCGGTCAGTATCCACGTCAGCAAAATCAGACCAAAATTGATCGGAATGACTGAATTGGAAAAAAAACAAAAGGTTTAGGACTGAATTAGCACCAATATAAAAAGTTTAGGACTGAATTAATACCATAAAAAAGTTTAGGATTGAATTGGCATCAATGCAAAAGGTTTAGGACTAAATTGGTACAAAAAAAAAGATTTAAGACTAAATTGGCATCAATACAAAAGATTTAGGACTTATTTGGTACTTTTTCCCCCGACTTGTGCATTTTGCCAGTTGCATGGAGTGAGTTTTAAGATCTCTGCTTTTCTAGGAGGGTGTCTGTTTCGAGTTCTTATGGCGGTACCTCCAAGGCTGAATTGGATCTAACTCGCACATTGCGATATGTTCCGCAAATCTAAAGAAGAATGCAAATTTCACCTGAGAGCAGATGATACTTGATATGTTATATCAACCCCCGAATTATAAATCAATATTCTTCATTTTTTCCGCTTTTTTTGCCCCAGCCCTGCCTAGAAAGATTAGTCAAACCTTACGTTTGGAAATGCTGCTTTTTTCATTTTTGGACCTCTTGATTTGTTTTAAAGAAAAGAAAAACTGTAATGTTGGGCTTTTGATCAACTTGAACTTCGCTTGAGATAGCCACAACTGATCTGTAGTTCCTTTGCAACATTCCTTTAGATGCAACTGTTCCTGGATGGCTCTTGATGACTAAGTTCTTTTCCTTTTCAAAAAGGTTTCAACTCTTTTGCGCCTTTTTGTTCGGAAATTACGGTCTTGAGCCCGATCCCAGTATGGACATTAATAGTTGCAAGAACATTCTTGGATCTGAAAAATGAAAGATGACGTCTTGTGGTCCGAGCAGAACAGATACAGATAACGAGAATAAGAAGTTCAGTTAATCACATGGAATCAAGCAATCGGAAATTGGAAATTCGATTCTGGCCACTCGAACTCCTACTCGTAGACAAAGTTGTCAATGTGGGCTATCTTGTCAACATTCCTCTGTTTTTCTCTTTACAAAAAGTTCTCTTCTGAAGCAAGGGAAGGACTGCATAAAGACACCAATCAGTCAGAGTCGAGTCAATGCTTTTGGTATGGCCTTCGAAAACACCATCTAAAAGCTCAAACTATTGCTTTGAGGGTCACTCTGCTTCAGTTCAGCTACCAACAACTTACTAAAAATTGAGTTTGAGAGTGTAGTTCTCAAGACTCAAGAATGTCCTGCCTCGTTCCCATTCATATTTTTGATAAACAATATTACTGGTTTCACCCCCACCGACCAGGAACTTGACAGTTATTACTTGAGATGACAAATTCTTGGATATGAACATGACCCCTGCAGTATTCCAGAAACCCCTTTTGCGGCTGCTTGTTTCTAACTTCGAAATGGCTCCTGTACCATCGTCTAGTGCAATAGGAAAAAGAAATTATTATCCAAGAGCCATTCGATGGCTTCTAGTTGGCATTAATTTTCAACACCGCACTAACCTAGGCTCACTGACCTCCATGTGGCTGTAGCATGCTCAATTGCGATGTCAAAGGAGGCGGAGTGGTAATTCTTGTTTGTCTTTTGTTCAAGCACCTTCATATAGCTCTTTAGCCACATAACCATTAGGCAAATTCCTTTTGCTTAAAATCTCCAAACTTCTCTCACCTATATGCCCCAAATGCATATACCACAATTCAACCTCCCAAATAGATGCATTCTATGTCTCTACGATAAAATCCTTCACTGTCTCGTCTTGAAACTCATACAGGCTACTATGCTTGGTTTCTCTCATTATTATCAAGCATCTCGAACGACTTTCATAACTCCAACTTCTAAAGTATATCAACACCTAGCTAAATTCATGACACTCAAAAGAATCAAGTTCTTCCTCAACTCTGGAACGTGCCTTGCTCCTCACGATACCATCATATATTCTAATTTTGACATTGCCAACACCCACAACATCTCACTCAACATTATTCCCCAATTGCACTTTACCACTATCTATGTATTAATAAGTATTAAACCAGTTATTGTTTGGTGTCACGTGAAACAAACAACCAAAATTCATAATAATACATCCATCAAGCAACGAATTCTTAGTGACGGATAAGACATAATCAGCGCTATCTGAATTTAAGTTAGCTGCAGCTACAAAATCATCAGTAGATTTAACTGTAATTCCTTTACCCTTCTCGTTCTTCAATTTAAAGAATTCCTTTTTAAGATGCTTCACCTTGCCACAACTCCAACAGACAACACTACTAACCCTAAACTAACTACGTTTGTTCAAATTCGCATTAACAAAAGTACTAGTTCTTCCTCTACCTTAACCTACTAAAGCAGTAGGTTCCATTCTAAATCAAATCGCGAACATCATTTCACGTTAAGTTTCTTGACCTAGAAGATATATTAACAACAGTAACAGTAGCATACCAACTATTGGTAAATGAGGATAATAGTATCAAAACGCATACCTCATCTTAAAATTTAATCTTAACCGAACTCAACTTACTAACAACCACATTGAATTCGTCAATATGATTAGCAACCAACGCAAATTCACTCATCTTTAAGTGAAATAAACGACGCATCAAGTAGACTATATTGATCATAGAGGGCTTCTTATTCATGTTAAATAGGACATTCATCAAACACGAGGTGGACTTTTTATTCACACTATTAAACGTGGCATTACAAGCCAACGTCGACTGAATAACACATGATGCATGTTTATCAAATAATTCCCAATCAGCTTGTTCCACTTAATCTAGCTTTTTTCCCAAACATAAGTAAGTGCAAATTCTCTGATAAAGGCAATCATCAATTCGCATGTTCTCAAAAAATATCACTCTCATCAAATCTATCGATTTGCACTTTTCCTTTTTTTATAACCATCGATTTGCTTCAACTCAATCAACCTAGGCTCTAATACCAATTGTTGAGGAAACAAGCAATCAAAATAATAAAAATAAATAAAACAAGAAAATAAATCGCAGTCCAAATTTACGTGATTCGGTTAGTAGAACCTACGTCTATGGGAAGAGGAGCACGAAATTACTCTATAGATCAAGTAATACAATGAAAATTATAGTCATACCCAAATCACTCAAACACTCAAAGTGTTTCTTAGCCCTTAATTACCCATAATAACTCACACAGTATTTAGCCCTTATAATTTATCACGAAACAATTTCTCAATCACACAAAGAAATTTATAAATCTTACCATAATATTTATTGATTTTAGCACTCTTGGATTGCTTTAGAGGTAATTCATGAGAAGTTACCTCTTGGATACTTTTAGCGAAAATATCTACTTCTTATATTGAGAAGAATTGGATCCAAAACAAGGAACCTACTCATATTAGGTAACCACCCAAATAGAAAATCTACTAAAATTAGGAAAACTACTTGAATTAGCAACTCGACACATATTTTCAACAATGAACAAGTTAAGGCAGATAGCAAAGGCAAACATCCTTTTATCAAATGACTATATGTTAAAGAAAAGTACCACTCTCTATAGAGATATGAATCTGATTGCATTCAATCGAAAAACCTTTAACATATCTGATTAAAGCTATTCTACTTACAAAATTGATTCTGATAAAACTTGAGAGCAAGACCGCGTCATAAAATTATTTTTTAATATCTATTCATCGTTATTACTCTGAAAAAATTAAATTAAATATAGTAGTTAAATTATTCAATCAATGCCATACGCACATATGAAGTTATATTCACTATAAGTCCTAAAACCTACAATTCTATGAGAATTTAAAAGAGAAATGGAAAAGGAAAAACATGACAAATGAAAGATTACTTAGCAATAAAAAGATAATTATAAATTGTTCCACACCGTAGCAATCATATATGTACGGCCATCAAACGCAAAGCTTAGTTTCTGCTTGACAAATCCCATATTAATACTAGGGAAAATTATCCAAAAAGTCCTAAACTTATTATATGGTAATCAGTTTAATTATAAACCTTTTTAATTTTGCCAATTTAATTCTGAACCTTTGAACGTTTTGCCAATTTGGTCATTTCGTCCAATTTTGATCAAAAATCGCTCACGTTGATGCTTGCCATCCTATGCAACACAGTTTATGCTAACGTTGATGATTTTTGCAATTTTTTTAAATTATCTTTTTTTCTTTTCTTTCCTTAATCGTATTTTCGACCGGCCACAGGCAAAGGTGCAGAGGCCCCCGCCTGGACCAGGTGAGGTCATCGCAACCCTAGCCGACCACATGCAAGGGCCACGACGACCACACCTGGGCTAGGCGAGGGGGTCTCAGCCGTTGCCGGCCAACAGACGTGGGCCGTAACCCCCTTACATATATAGCCAAAAATCCGATTAAGGAAAATACAAAAGGAAAAAATGAATATTCGGAAAATTTAATAAAAAATTGCAAAAAGCATCTACATCAGTACTAATCATATCATGTAGAATAGTTGGCATTGACTAGATCTTAACGTCAGCAATTTCCAGTTAAAATTAGCCGGAATGACTATATTGGCAAATTATTAAAAGGTCTAGAATAAAATTAGTAAATCATCAAAATGTTATAACTAAATTGATAAAATTAAAAGATTTAGGATTGAATTGACTGCTGAATAATATGTTTTGAACTTTCCGGACAATTACCCCGTTAATACGAAGCCATGAAGCAAATCGTTTCTTCAAGACGGTACCCTGGACAGTGGACACGCAAGTTGTTTTTCCAAGAATGACACGCAAGGCAAATTTGATGTTTCTATATTGTTCTAGAAATATTATATTAAATGAGATGAGATAATTAAATTATTTCTAATTATTATAAACGAACATGTCTAATTAATGTTAAAAGAAGAGAGAGGTATGAAAGCACTGCGATGATGTGACTCTACCGCAGAATTCCTGTCCACCAAAATTTATTTTTATTTATAAATATATGTATTAGAAACCGTAAACAATATAGTAAGCGAAAAGGAGTGAATAAAGAAACATGTGGGGGAAAGAATAACCTAACTGAAAGTGCCATTGCGTGTGGGTCCACGAAAAAAGCGCAGCCCTTTGGGAACAAGGCTTAAAATTTCAACAAGAAGGTCCACAAGGCTTTTGTTATTTATCATTTCCATATGAGGACACTAACCGTCTAGCCTCAATCACAAAAGTGTGCGACATTGCTTTTATCCGACAAATTTAATGAAACAAGATGAAGCTCAGACCGTAGGATAAGATTCCTTGTTTGATGGAACAAAAGCATCCACATAAAATTCCAGAAACTTCAATGTATCATACCTTAAATCAAATATATATTCATGCAAGCATGTTAGAATGTCATAACTTTGTTGGTGTCCCGATCTGATTAATCCCTGCTCTAAAGGATTACCAAACTTTGTGATTATACTGCAATGAACATCGACACTTACTAATCTCGATTATCTTTGATTATTAGAGACAAATCACAAAATCTTACAATTAGAAATGCATAATATCTAATGTAAAAAAATGCTCCACAGATGCAAAATAAAAACCCTAGTTTTGATGAAAGAAAGATTCATGCGTGCCTGGAGAGTGGAGGCCGATTAGACTTTGGCACGTCGCGTGAACGTTCTTGATCATGCATTGGGTTCGGCAGTAATGTTCATAAAGCATTCTTAAAAATATTCAAACATAGGACGAGGGGTCCAATCATCAGGAATACTGTGGTTTTGCACTTCTCGAGCAAGCGAGACAAACTCGCTTGGGAAGGAAGGCGAACATAAATAAGAGAAAAAGAAAGTCGTACACAGTAAAGTCGGTCAATGAGTCAGGGCACAATTCCACCCTATAAAGTCCGCGCACTTGGCCAATGTTAATGCTGCCGCTCTTCAAACCCAGACACAAATTCTTAGTCTTTGGGACTTGTTCTTCTTCTCTCTGCTTGCACGAGTTGCGGATCCAAACGGAAGACACAATCTCAGAAGCCATGAATGTACTCCCTCCAGGAGTCAGATTCCATCCCACTGAGGAGGAGCTTTTGATTCGTTACCTGAAGCCCAAGATTCTCGGAGAACCTGAGGAACTCTACTACAACATAATCCAAGAGATTGACTTATGCAAGTTCGAACCTTGGGACTTGCCAGGCATTGCCGGTCACATGTTCAACAGTAAGGAACTGTTTTTCTATTGCTGCGTGAAGCGCAAGTACTCTAACAGCCAGCGCTCCAACCGAACGACGGTAGCCGGTTACTGGAAAGTGACCGGCAAGGAACGACGCATCATGAGCGAGACCAACGAGAAGATAGGAATCAAGAGGACTTTGGTGTTCTACGAAGGCCGCGTGCCTGATGGCAAAAGGACCAACTGGGTCATGCACGAGTATCACCTAAATTCCAAGTGTTTGGGCTATAATCACAAAGAAGGCGAGGTAATAGTTTGGCTCTCATTCATTTGCACAACGCTATTAGTTATAAATTACATTTGAGACATGCTTTTTAGGAACGGGTTGTTTTTCTATTACTGATGTTGCTCATGCATATATATGCAGATGCTGCCTTATGTGGCATGTCGGATCAAGTACAAGAAAGACAAGAAACCGATGATGGGTCACGCTCCAACAATCAGCCCTGAAGGCTATTCAAGCAGCCCTTACACATGCACTAGCAATGTATCAGACCCCCCTGGGAATCAAGAAGGGGACTTGCTGAGCTTCTGCAACACCCCCAACAATGAAGTTGCCGATAACCAAGGAGCTGCTGATGCTCAACCCCAGGTGAGAGACACGTTCTATGTTGTAGAACTTTTTTAGGATCGGATTTAGTCCCAAGTCCTCTAGAGAATATCAAAGTCACAGACACTCATTGGTTTTCTATGGCCAATAATGATTGCACCATCACATTAGCAACATCTGTGGGACTATTTTCATTTCATACTTTCAAGATTGTTTCTGTAACATAAAATGAAAAATACTTAAGATGGATGGTTTTATATAATCTACATGTTTTGAATGCAGATGTCACTGGAAGAGATAATTGATTCGCTCTCTCCTTTGGAGACACTGGATGACTATGTATTAGACTACATCAACACTCCAACCTATGAGCCACAAGCAGGAGCAGAGGATCTCTCTTATGACTACAACAGGGATGAGTTCAACTGTGGATACGCGGCACCGTGCAGCAGCTCAGTAAATTATTCTGGTTGGGCCGGGACAACTTATGAAGACTTCTCTACTAGAACATACTACAATGGTGGATCCTGATTTGGAAGGAGTGTGCGTGAGCGTGAGGACTTTTTTACTTCTGATGTATCAACTTCTGTGAGGGTGGCTTTTGAAGTGTTGTGAAACACATGTAGTTTCATAATTTGTGCGTGTCTTGGTTTCAGAGTCGTGCTTTTTTCTTTTATTTCAGGTTGTGTGTTTCTGCTAATTAAGATGTAATACTTTAATAAACAGTGTTATGTTCCCTAATTTTTATCCTCATTTATGATGATCCCAAATTGGTGGACGTGAAGTTGGACTGTCAAATGATTGATGTTATTGGCCGAACGATTAAATAAATGCTGTGGAATCTGGAAGTGGGAGTGCGACAAGAGTTAAATCAATTAGAAAAGGTCAAGAAAGAAAGAAAGAAAGAAAGTGAAATCTTTTGACTTTGGTAGGATGGAATATTATCTATCTCCAAACCTTCCAAAGGAAGGCCATGAAACTTGCGCAACAAGTGTGAATGTTTTGACTTGGGGAGGATAGAATCTAAACTCCAAGACTTCCAAAGCAAGGCCTTTGAAACTTCCTCAACAAGTGTGGATATTTCATACATCGAAAGTCCAACGATGAATTGAAATTTCCCAAGATTAGAAATGGCTCCGATCGTGCTAGGGCGGCCCGTTAAGGCCTGACACTGTATCGAGCTGGACACGAGCCGTGATAATGACCGGTTGTACAGGCCGATGTTGCGACGTTTTGATTTCTTTTTCTGTACTTTTTTAACAAATTAAAAATAAAATTAATTAATGAAAAAACAAAGAAAATGTCAATAAAATTAAATTATTCCCACATCATGTTTTTTCACGGGAAGTCAACGAGTAGGAATAATTATGCAAAAAGAAAATATAAAATAAAGGACATAAAACTTAGACTTAGACAAATATATCTCATAAAAGGAGTACAACCTGATCACTGAAACGCCGTATCAAATAAATGCAAACACATGAACCTGCATAACACAAAAAACAAATCTCAATGGCCCCTGTAGTAAAGGCGGGAGCTCCCCAGGGCTTGACCATTTCAGCGAGATGTTTGTGTTGGTGCCTCTTCAAGTAACCCATCCCATCGCTAGATTTAAAGGAGAATTTTGCAGCAAATAGCTTGGAGACAGCCTTCTTCTTGCCATTGGAGAGGTTCACGATATTGAACATCTTCTAAACATCGGACCCTTGCCAAAGAAAATTCTTTGGAATTGACGAGCCATATGTGAAATGGGTTGGGCGCTGCCGCTAATTTGCATCCATTACAAATTTGAAGATAGAAAATATCGTATATAGAAATCGTTATTTTATTAAGAAGTTATGCATGAGAGAGTGATAAGGAAGGAGAAAGGGATGAAAGTGAAGTGAAAAGAGGAGGAGTTGAATTATGTGGCCAAATCGTCATGTAAAATGTGACCAAAATTGATGAGTTTCGATGGAACTTTTCTTTCAATTTACTATAACTCACAATTACTGAAAAACCGTGATTAATTCACTTTTCTACATTAAGAATGTAACAATTTATATAATTATTTTCTTGGATCAAGAGTTTTGGTCAGAAAGAAAAAAAGAACCGAGTTACATAGCAATACATTTTTTGATATTGTAATGAATCCCTATAAACTACTTACAATAGAGTCTATAGTGAACGTAATCAGGAGCAATGGCGAACATAAAATTTTTTTAAAACCCGATCAACAACGCATACAAAATCTGTAATTCGGTGGTTATGATTTTCATTGAACAATAGACGTGGAATTCGTATATTTTACCAACTTAAAAAGTAAAATTCAAAGTTTCGATTTAGTCCCACAACGCATTAACACAAAGTAAGGAAAATCTTTGCAACAAAAAGAAAATTCGCACTAAAAACTGGTACATTGTTTTGTAATAAAAAAAATGACCAATTGATGATAAAAATTAACTTAATAATATAACAGTAAAAGAAGTTTACACCAATCACCTTAATTTACATTGATCAGATACTTACATAAAATCAATTTTAACTTTAGAAATTTGAAATTGCTTATTTATTTTTCATTTGATATTTAGTTACCCATGTATGCTTTACTCCTGATATTTTCTATGAATGTTTGCAATACGAACCAATAGTAAATGTACAATATCAAAATTAATATTACATCGACATGATCATTGAGTTATTCAATTTCATAGAGCTTGTTCATGTCTACCTTGAATCGAATCATGCAAATCTCTTATTAAAAATATTAATTCGATTATCACTATCAAGAAAAAAATGATACTCCTTGTTAATCAAGTTAGCATTATCTTTGACCACAAAAGAACTGAAGTTAGCATTGTGGTCTTCAAAAAAGAAAATCTATATAACCCTTTGGGGAGCCAATGTGGAGAACAACAACAGTGGTGTCAGGACTCCGTCTTTTTGGCTTGCATCTTCTGCTCGTTCTAGATTCACCGCGACCCAATATGATCCCTGAATCACTCGTCAATCTTACTTGGGATTCTTGTCATCTCGACGCCATTTCTTATCGAAATCACAAGTAATGATTGACGAGTCCTTCATGGGTCGTATTCTCCAAGATCCATATCCGTTCTTTCTTTGCCTCGGTCTCTCGGCGAGAGTTTGCAGCAGTGGCAGGTGAAAACTCGGCTTCGATCTTTCTCGTTCTGGGCTCGTGCAATTTCCCATTCTTGCGGGATGAGTTCTCGTGTCTCTGCTTTTCTAGGAGGGTTTCTGTTTCGTGTACTTGTGAGGCTGAACTGGATCTAACTGGCACATTGCGATATGTTCCGAAAATCGAAAGAAGATTGCAAATTTCACCTGGGAGTAGGTGAAACTTGATATGTTATATCAACCCCCGAATTATCAATCAATATTCCTCATTTCTTTCTGCTTCTTTTTGTCCCCAGCCCTGCCCAGAAGGATTAGTCAAAGGAAATGCTGCTTTTTTCCATTTTTGGACATCTTAATTTGTTTTTAGGAAGAGAAAAGCTGTAAAAGTATGTCTGGTTATAACCTTGAACTTCACTTGTGATAGCCACAACTGCTCTGTGGTTCTTATGCAACAATTCCTTTAGATTCAACTGTTGCGGATGGCTCTTGATGATTGAAATTTTTTTGTTTCCTTTTCAAAATGGTTTCAACTCTTTTGCGCCTTTATGTTGGGAAATTACGATATTAAGCACAATCCCAGTGGGTTGTAATTGTCCCACTCCACCTTCCCTCTCTCTCTCTTACATATTTGGGGGGCAGTTGACACAATTCTTGTTGCTTTGAATCCTTCTTGGAAAATTGACATGCTCTGAATACGTGACTATTAGAGATTCATGCTTTGCTCTATTGTGAATCTGCAGGTTCATTGCCTTGTCGAAGATGATTAAAGTGAACATTGAAGCGAAGGGGAAAAAGATTGGGTGGGTGATGTATCAATTCACCATGAAGGCGATTCAGGCATCTCTCAACACTTTGACGCGACACTTCTATAGTTTTAGCTCTCGTGTAATTATTTTTCCCCTGATTGCAGCATTCGTTTAGAGAAATGAGGGAATCACTTCCCCAAGTGCAGCAACTGGCCAGCCTCCTTCATTTACATTGCAAGATGGCTTATTTGGAAATGGGCAGCATGACAATGACTCTGGTAACGAAATAATTCATCACATAGCAATGCTTTTCTAAACACCCGAACCATCGGAAGTTTGAACTGAAGCTGATTGGTTTGAATGTGGCTTCTGCACAGCTTGCACTCTTTCCGTGGACGCGATCCTATTACAGATATCAAGCTTAATGGAGCATACTGGTTTTCATTATATGTATGCTTTGGAGTAACTAGTCGCTCTAGCATTTAAGGAAAATCGTCGAGTCGGTGTTTGATTACTCTCAAGTCGTGGTGAACTTTAGAAGATAAGAAAGTATGACTTACTGAGTGTAGGATTATGCCTAGTTTTTTTTGTGACTTTGTCCTTCGTTCTTGATTGATAATTACTCTGATCTGTGTCAGGGTGCTTATGTGTTGATTTGTAGGAGTGCTGCTTCACGGGTATATATATTTGAGTCCTGAAATTTAGTGAGCTTCTATTATGCAGTAAACAATTCAAAAGAATAAGAACTGAGCATGGATAATGAGCAATTCTGATTACTTCAGTCCTGCTAAAAATTTTGCTAGAACTCCTAAAAGATAACTACTATCCTTAGTGGAAGTTTCACTGGAACTAATGCATGACGGAGCTGAAGACGACCTGCTTTTAGCTTTAGACTTTGAGGGAATGACTTTTGATTAGGTAGTGTCATATTGGGGTCGGAAGAAGAAGTAAAATTTCCAAAGAAGTTTTGAAACCTGGGGAACAAGTTTGCAATTTTTCAGTTGAGAACAGTTTATTTAGGGCTGCAAGAAGAAGTAAACTTTCCAAAGAAGTTTTGAAACTTGGAGAACAAGTCTGAAATTTTTCAGTGTAGAGTGGAAGTTTGACTGTAACTAATCCATGAGGGAGCTGAAGAGGACTTTCTTTTAGCTATAGACCTTGAGGGAATGACTTTTGACTAGGTAGTGTCATGGTAGGGTCGGAAGAAGAAGTGGACTTTCCAGGGAAGTTTTGAAAATTGGAGAACGAGTTTGCAATTTTTCAGTTGAGAACAGTTTTTTTAGGGTCGGAAGAAGAAGTAAACTGTCCAAAGAAGTTTTGAAACTTGGAGAACAAGCTTGCAATTTTTTAGTTGAGAACAGTTTTATCAGGGCCGGAAGAAGAAGTAAACTTTCCAAAGAAGTTTTAAAACTTGGAGAACAAGTCTGAAATTTTTCAGTTTAGAGTGGAAGTTTGAGTGGGACTAATGCATGATGGAGCTGAAGACGACTTGCTTTTAGCTATAGACCTTGAGGGAATGACTTTTGACTAGGTAGTGTCATGGTAGGGTCGGAAGAAGAAGTAAACTTTCCAAAGAAGTTTTGAAATTAGGAGAACAAGTTTGCAATTTTTCGGTTGAGAACAGTTTTCTTAGGATCGGAAGAAAAATTGAACTTTCCAAAGAAGTTTTGAAACTTGGAGAACAGGTCTGAAATTTTTCTTTTGAGAACAGTTTTTTAGGGTTGGAAGAAGAAGTAAACTTTCGAAAGAAGTTTCGGAACTTGGAGAACAAGTCTGAAAATTTTCAGTTTAGAACAGTTTTACTATAACACTTTTGTTTGTGTGCAAATGCTTTTGAGGCGTGTGATTGACTTTTATGCGTCTTTATTTTTTTTGGCTAAGCTACGGAAATTTTATTTGTTAATACGAGTAAAAACAAGTAGAAAAAAATAAAAGTTTTCTTTTCCCTCCCTCTGCCCTTTACCACCACATTCCTCATTGATCTTGAGCGGACATAAACAACCATGAAGAATCTCACATCCAGATTGCTTTGACTGATTGAGCACAAGGCTTTGATATTTGAAAAATAGAAGCGTCTTATGTAGATTATTCAGAATTCACCAGTTTTTAATGGAATTCTCCTATTTATTTGTATGGGGTCTTTCTGTAGTCCTTCAACCATGATTGATTTTGCTTCGGAAGTTATGACATTGATACTGACAATTGCAACTCTAGTTATTCCACAAAATGAGGAAATTGCCACAATATCGAAAAGGTTATTATCATGGATTACTGTTTTGTATAATTTTGCACGGGACTATAGACATACCCATTTGAATGACTCGAGGAAAAAATAGCTGTCCCCTTATATGCACAGTCACAGGACAGACAAAGGTTAAGATGTGGGATCCACCAAACAGTCAAACTTCCTTCTAAGGTTAGACCTAGTGGGAAGCAGAGGTTTTAGCTCATAGCATCTCTATTATAAATAAGCATGGGCATGAAGTAATCTGAAGCAAGTTAGCATTGCTCTCTTCAAATTTCCTTCTCTTTCCCTTATAGTTAGCGTTTTTGTTCGTTTTATATTTTGAGATGGAAAGTGCAGAAGATCTGCCGGTGGGATTCCGATTCAGACCAACAGAGGAGGAACTTGTCAATCATTACTTGAAGTTGAAGATACTCGGCAACAAAATGGTCGAGCAGATAATTCCCGAGGTTGATGTCCATCAATTGCCACCTTGGGATTTATCCAGCAAGATAAATGGTAAGACACCATCAAAACTGTCCCATTCATCCTTTTAAAAATGTGTTAAGTTCATGGTTGGTCTATGCTATTCCCTTTTGGGTTTGTGTGTCTGTTGGTTTGCTTCTGTAGTTTGAAGATTTTCTACTGCGAAATTATGCAGAATTATCCAGTATAAACTCAGATAGTGATGAATGGTTCTTCTTCTGCCGTCTGCAAAATAAGTACCCTCAAAGTAAACGGACTAGAAGGTCAAATGATTATGGTTCTTGGAAGCCAACTGGCGAAACTCGTGAAATCAGAACACGAGACAAAAAGAACATATTAGGTTTGAAGAAAATTTTGGTTTTCAAAAAGCGTCAAAGTCCCAAAAATGCCCAGACCAAATGGGTACTGCATGAATATCATTTGAATGCTGATCTTATTGGCAACACCCTCACTGACCAGGTACTCAATTTCTTGCTTTTCCTTCCTCTTGCAGAGAACTTCAGCACAAACCATATTTGAACAATTTATGGATACATATGAATGGTTAAGGTCGCTAAATGAATGTTGTCCGTTCCAAGTGCTTTCATTTAAGAGCCTTCTGATTTCATTTTCTTCTCTGACTTAATTTTTTGGAATTGAGACTGAGCAGCTTACTTTGATCTGACTTTTGCTTTTTTTTCCCTCAAATAAACTAAACTCTTACTTAAACTTCTATTGATTGGTTTACAGCAAACACAATTTTACCAAGTAAAATCCCGGACTCTTTTTTCTTCTTTTTTTTCCTCCCAATCTGTTGCTATAGCACCATTCACTTTATTTTGAAGCCGAGCAAGAAGCATCTTTTTAAAAGGAGACTTATGAGTTGAACGTGGAGTGTTACCAAAGTTGCTTTTTTGACTGATATTTGATTCTTTGAGGTCGTTTTTCTTTTTCTTTGGGGATTAAATTGTGAAGTACTTTTAGAGATCGGTGAATAGACTTGAATAAATTGTTAACTTGTCTTTTGTCTTTCAACGTTAGAGTGACTTCGTTCTTAACCACTTGAAGAAAAACCCTGATAAGACGGGTATGAAAAATTCAAAGACTCGGAAGACCAACACAAGTACATCTTTTATGCCTAAAGAAGGCATCAGAAGTAGCTGTAACATGCCCAATGAAGTCAACAACACAAGTATCTCTATTATGCTTCCAGAAGGTAGCAGTAGTATCTGTAACACAATCGATGAAGTCAACAACACAAGTTGCTCCAATGCATTAGTAACAGCCAAAAGCACAATAACTGAAGAAATTCCGAAGGTGAAGGCAGCAGCAAAATGGTGACTGTTAAAAGATCATTATAGCATATTTAGGAAACTAATTTATCTTCTTGTTTTTGTTGTGACAATAGGAATCTTTAGAAGAAAATGTGCAGCAACCACGACTGCCAATTCTCTCACCAGAATGCAACTCATCAGAATGTGATTTCTCTGCAACTCCACAGCCACCCACAGCGACCGGGGAGCAATTGACTCATGATTCGTCATATCAGGATGTGGAGTCTTATTTTGCTGATAGTGAACTACTAGAAGAGATATTAGGGATGTTGAACTCAAATAGGTAGTTCTAGCTTGACCACTCTTCTGAAGAAAGCATTATATAAGCTTTTTTCGGCTAGGTAATTGGTTTGCATCCACTGGCTTGGATGCACACTCTTCAAGTGCTGATAAAGAGTACGCCCATGGTGTGTCGCCAGAAAAAATATTTTCCTTGTGGAAAAGAATGTGCATGGATCAAATGCATTCATCGATGTACATTATTTGTGTAATGAGTTTTTTTTATAAGCTGCATAATGAGTTATTTGTTATAGCAGTAGGTGAAATTTCGAGCGGTGATTTTGCCAATAATGTTCCGACAGCTGTTTGGCTTTCTCCTGGTTGGTTGTTTCACATACACATTGTTTGTATTAACGAGGTGTATGGATAGTATTGGATTTTTACCCATTCGGGTGGCTGTTGTTGTGATGGGATTGGATTCGTCCCTTTTAATTTTTTCACCCTCTCGTACTGTTTGTGTGTCCTCCAATAATAACAGGATGGAAAAGGAAAAGTGAGTGGCGTTACCACCCAATTGTGAAATATTAACAGTTGCAAGTACGGTCTTGGATCCGAAAAATGAAAGATGACTCCTTGTGGTCCGAGCATAACGGATACAAATAACGAGAATAAGAAGTTCAGTTAATCACATGTAATCAAGCAATTGCAAAATGGAAATTTAATTCTGGCCACTCGAACGCTTGCACGTAGACACAGCTGTCAATCTCACCGATCTTGTCAACATTTCTCTATTATTCACTTTACATAAAGTTCTCTTCTGAAGCAAGGGAAGGACTGCGTAAAGACACCGATCAGTCCCGGTCAAGTCAATGCTTTTGGCATAGCATCTGGAAACGCCATCTGTAAAAGCTCAAACTAACCTTTTAAAGGTCACTCTGCTTCAGATTCAGCTAATAAAAGTTACTAAAAATTGAGTTTGAGAGTGAAGTTGTCAAGACTCAAGAATGCCCTGCCTCATTCCCGTTGATATTTTCTATGAACATGTGGATTCTTTTCTGCCCGTAGGACACAGGTTTCATCCCACCGACGAGGAACTTGTCAATTAATACTTGAGACGACAAATCCTCGGATATAAAGATGACCCGTGCATTATTCCGGAGACCCCTTCTGTGCACAAATTCGATCCTTGGCATTTACCCGGCCTATTTGGAGGTAAACGTGACATTCTCTTCAAGTTACTCTTTTGTTTATGGGTGATGAAATCTTGGTGTTTTTAGCACGGTGACCCGGGTTTGTGGGATGAACTAGGTTTGAAGGTCGAGATTGCATCTTTTTTTAACTTTGAAATGGCTTGTGTACTTTTGTGCAATGGAAAAAAGAAATGATCATTCAAAAACAATTTGATGGCTTCTCCTAGTTGGCATTAATTTTCGACACTGCTCTAACCTAAGCTCACTGACCTCCATGTATCTGTAGAACGCTCAACTGTGAGGTCGCAGGAGGCGGAGTGGTGGTTCTTGTCTCGTCTTTTGTTCAAGACTCGAAATAGTAGTAAGTATGACCGACAAACTCCATCCGGTCATTGGAAAACAACCGGTCAAGAGAAGAAGATCAATGCCAAAGGTACTAATAAGTTGATTGGGACTATGAGGAATTTAGTTTTCATAGAAAACGAGGGTTCAAGCGCCAAAGAGACAGTATGGGTGATGCATGAGTATCACCTACCTGACTGCAATTTCGGGGCCAACTTTCTTGACCAGGTACCCAATATTACATCATTCTCTTTTCAACTGAAAGTTGAACAGTGAAATGCTCATAATGCTCGCTTCTATGGCTTTTGATGGAACTTCATAAAAATCAGGTAATGAGCTTGTGCTGTTTTGATGGGGGGATTGTGTGGGAAATGAAAGGCCTTTTAGTTCAGATTCTTGTTTGCTGAGGTTACATCTGGACCCTGGTGCACCTGTTTGAATTTATAACCTCACAAGCTCTTGTAGTGGATAAGATGGGAAGATTTGTCGCCTAAATGATTGCTTTTACGCTAGAATTGGCCATTATATGATTACCACACCCGCCTGTTTTCTATTTGTTTCGGTATCTCACATCATTCTCTGCCCACCTTTGTCCATCTTCCAGTTCACAAATTCGCCGATGTGTAGTGGAATGGCTACGCTTTCTTGGCATGTGATTTCCGTAATTCAGCTAACATTTCCTATTGTCTCTTCGAATGTTCAGCAGAGATTTGTGCTTTGCCACCATATAAACAAACGAGATGAGTTCATCAACGCTTCAACCTCTGTTGAAGCTGCATCAATGTCATCTTTCTTGAACTTAGACAATGACAAAGCACGGAGTAACATTCCAGAGGTCAGTACTGACATGCCTTGTGGTCTGCTTTAAGTGTGAAAACTCACACAACTGGAACTGATAACCCATGTTTACTTTGTCAATAAACAGAACGTTATGGAAGCCGTGATGGATCCATGTGCAGAGACCTTATGCCCACCGGTGAACCCGAACCTCTCCTCTAATCAACCTCTAGTTGACATGGGGGCTCCATCTGACATCCATATTACAAATGACAATCAATTTGACTGGCTAGAATTGGTAGATAGGACTGAGAAGGATGGATCTATCAACGAGTTCTTGGATGAGACAGATCATGGACAGGTAAACTTTCTTTTAGGTGTTTTTCGGCAATGTTTGTGGATTTTAAATAATGCGGATTAGGCAGGTGGTATCTTTTGAATTACTTTGATATTGTTCTTGACATGCATTGTAGCATCATATTGGACAGTATGCCAAGTGCCGTAACAGGAATTTATCGCTTTCTTTTCCTGCAAGAAATGCACATTGCTCTCTGATTATCTGGATCATTGGATAGTCAAGTGACGAGAACTCTGACATTTAATTTAATATGTACCTCTGTATCACCATTGTCCTACTAGGGTTGGTGGTCGCCTACAGACAGACCGATCGAGCGAGGGGAGCATATGCCTATGGAAGAAACAAGTGTTCATGCTCAAGACAATTCGCACCCACAACATTTTAATTTGTTGAACATTCGAGGAGTAGTCGAAGATTATCCCGAGATCAACTGCTTGACACATGATCCTACACCAACCCGAGCTTCTAGAAGTCGAGACACAGTCCAACTATGAAAAAAACCCTCTGGCAGAATGGTATCCAAGAGCAAGGTGACTGGATTAGTCGAAGATTATCGTGAGATCAACTGCTTGACACGTGGTCCAGTAACACTCCAAGCTTCTAGAGGTCGTGACAGAGTCCATCTGCAAAATAAACCCCCTGGTAGACTAGCCTCCAAGGTGAAGGACCCTGTGAGATTTGCTTCTATGTGTTTGCCTTGATTTGCGCTTCTCCTTGATATGCTTCACGTCTCATTGTAGTTTCTTGTTTTAATTAAGGATCTCACCTGAAAAAATAATCATTGTATTTGCAGGAAAAGGAAGTTGAAAAGGACAAAGCTGCCGCTAACATTTCCAAGAATGTCTTCTCTATGAGAGAGATTAAAGCATGCTTGGAACAGACCCAAGAAATCGAACAAAGTCGCAAATCAGAATCATCTGATTTCACAGCAAGCAGTGCAAAGAGTCCTACGATGGTGCGTGATAAGGGCCAGCAAGGTTCCGTTTCAAGAGAAATTTCAAACCGAAACAAAAATCTTGAATCAAAATCCTTCCGAACTTCAGCCAAGCAAAACCGGAAAGTAAGACCCTCAAGCAAAGCCAGATAGTTCACTTTGGTTTTGTTTTTGTTTCAACGTCTACTGGTTTGTTCCTAAATTTGTGACTTCGACGGATATTTGGTAATTAATGCAGTCTCTCATTGTTATGTATCACATCATTGTTCTTGTCTGAATTCGGTAGCCAGCACTTCATATCAGGTGAATTCGTTGGTGCGTGTTTGCTGACAAATTCCTGAACTTTTAGTTGTATGTACGTGTGTGCTGAACTACAACATTAATGAAAACGCAACACTGCTATTACTGTGCTGCGAAAGAAAAGGTATGTGATTGCTCGTTTCATGTGCCAAAGTTTGACCGTTTTCTAGCTTGGCTATTGGTTGTACTCCTTTCAGGGAAGTGTATGAGTCAATATTTGCCTGTAAATTCTTGCCCTCATCTTGTTGACCGTAAACTCGTGAATTTGTTGGCCTTGATAGGCCGGATCAGAGATGATTCTGCAACTCCTTTGATTGACCAACATTTTTGAGAAAGTCAGTCATGAAATAGTAAAAGTTAGTAACGCAAAATTTCTAACTTATTTTCAAGATTGTCATCATCTCCTCGAAAATTACTAATCACATCCGAAGAAACCGCGAACTCAGTATATCGATTTTTTAAAGTTTCGAGAAATGCATCTATTAATTCAAGCTCATTGAACGTTCCAGTCTATGTCTGAACCAAATGCACCTTGAGTACTGCGTACTAAAAGGAGCAAAAATATTAGCTGCTAAGTAGACTGATTCGAAGAAAAAGTTCCCTTGTAAAAAAAAAAAGAATAACTAATGAAATTCATAAACAAATAGAGTGACTGCTCCCTCGCATGTTTCAAAGTTCAAACCTTGCTGCAATAAAGGAGCATGGCTGAACATGTGATGATTGTCTGACTCACTTATGGGGGGGCCAAAGAAAAAAAGATTGCCGTGGGAGCTGGTTTAAGGAAAAAGAACAGTGCCAGCCTAAGTCAAGAACGGACTACAACACTTGATGAGTGTTGCAATGTAATGCATAGTCAGTGAGTTTCTAATAACACGAGTTATATATACACTCAAAGTCCAAGAAAATCTAATCCTATCATTACATACAGATTCTCATAAACTAGTCTCATGCGTCTTCCAAAACCTGATAAACAATTGTCGTTGAGTGCGCTCTCGTGCGATATTTTTCTAAAGGGAAAGAGACTGGCAGCTTAGCTGGCCTCTCAAAGCCCACACGCGGCTCAAACACGTCTTCATCATTCTTGGCTTGGACTTCATTTGAGTTTAATGAGTTTCTGCACTTTCTTTATGCTTCCATATCCCATTGATTCACTTGTACAGTTGCAGGTCTACATGGAAGAACCTTCACACGGGAAGTGACATGTGAAACAGAGAATCACTTATTTCCTATAAATCGAGGACATGAAAGCCCTTTCAATATGTTTCGAGTTCTCATGATCATGAATTGGAAAGCCTGAACTGTAGAGCCATCATTCAAGTTTTGAAACAATATCTCTCTAATCACTCACATCCCTTCAATTTAGGCTTTTTGCCATGATAACGACGAGTGATGGTCGAGCGTTTAGCATGCTCTTAACCTTAATGGTCCACGCATTAATCTTGGAAGACCGACAAATCACATATGAAGTCTCTTCGTGACGAAGAGACTCAATATATTTTAATACCCCATGCAATAACAACATCGCATATATAAAAGGGTCAAACAAGATCTAGCATAGATCGATGGTTGACGACTTCAATTGCAATAAAGAAACAAAGAAAGCTAGACCCATTTTATATAACCAAGTTCGTCAAGCACAAGCACACACAATCTACTGTCCATTCCATATAAACTGTAGAAAAAGACTCCTTTTTGTATTCAATGAATATTTTTTCTGTACATTTACAATGTTCAATCTTGTTATATATATAGGACATATGACAACCCTAATTAGGAGATATACAATAGGAAAGATTTTATACTAGGAAAAAATATATATAATAAAAATGCATAACAAATAGGCTAAAATAGCTCATGACCACACTCCCCCTCAAGTAGGTGCAAAGATGTCTTTGATACCTAACTTGATAAGTGAGCAATGAAATTCTTTACTTGACAGAACCTTTGTCAATATATCAGCTAACTGGTCTTCAGACTTGACAAATGGTAACTGGATCATTTTTGCCTCCAAATTCTCTTTGATGAAATGTCTGTCAATCTCCACATGTTTGGTTCTATCATGCTGAACTGGATTATGAGCAATGTTTATGGCTGCTTTATTATCACAAAACAATTTGGTTTCCGAACCCGGTGGATACCCGAGCTCAGTTAGCAGCTTCCGAAGCCATAGAAGTTCGCATAACCCCTTTGCTACACCTCTGAATTTAGCTTCTGCACTAGACCGAGCTACAACCTTTTGTTTCTTACTTCTCCATGTAACTAGGTTGCCTCCCACAAATGTAAGATACCTAGATGTAGACCTCCTGTCTGTCACACTTCCAGCCCAATCTGCATTTGTGTAACCTTCTATTTCAAGGTGGCCATTCTTTGCAAATAGCAACCCCTTTCCTGGGGCTGACTTCAATTATCGAATGATGCGCCACACAGCACTCATATGATCCTCACTAGGTGCATGCATGAACTGACTCACCACACTTACTGCATAAGCAATATCAGGACGTGTATGTGATAAGTAAATCAATCGACCTACTAACCTTTGGTATTTCTCTTTATTAGTAGGCGTTTGATCAGGGTACTTTCCAAGCTTACAGTTTTGTACCATAGGAGTGTCTGCAGGCTTGCAATCTAGCATGCCAACTTCGGTCAAAAGATTAAGAACATACTTCTGCTGAGACAAGTAAATCCCTTCCTTCGACCTAGCAACCTCGATTCCCAAGAAATATTTCAGACCTCCCAAGTTCTTCATCTCAAACTCCCTAGATAATAATTCCTGCAGTCTCATAATCTCTGCACTATCATTGCATGTAATAATCATGTCGTCTACATATATGATAAGAGCTGTCATTCTTCCTTGAGCACCTTTTAAGAACAAAGTATGATCTGAGTTACTTTGGGAGTATCCATACCCTTTCATAGCTGAGCTAAAGTGACCAAACCATGCACGAAGGGACTGCTTCAACCCATACAATGATCTTTCCAGCTTACAAACCATATTTGGCTTATCTGCACATCTATATCCAGGTGGAAGCTCCATATAGATCTCCTCCTCTAAATCTCCATGAAGAAATGCATTCTTCACATCAAATTGATGCAAAGGCCAGTCCAAGTTTGCAGCCAGAGATAACAACACTCTTATAGTGTCTAACTTTGCAACTGGAGAGAATGTTTCCTGATAATCCACCCCATAAGTCTGTGTATACCCTTTAGCTACCAGTCGCGCCTTATACCTCTCAATAGTGCCATCTGCCTTATGTTTGACAGTGAACACCCACCTACATCCAACTGACTTTTTATCCTTTGGTAGTTCCACAAGTTTCCAAGTTCGATTTTTCTCCAACGCCTCCATCTCTGCCTCCATCACTTGAAGCCATTTTGGATCCTTCATGGCTTCTTCAACTCTGTTTGGAACTTGAACTGAGGAAATCGTAAACACGAAGGCTTGTAGTGGTGTAGACAGCCTCTTGGCAGACACATAGTCTGCAATAGGGTATCGAGACCGACGGTCCTCTACATCTGGAGAATATCGATTCGGTGGTTTACCCCTATTATGTCTATCGGGTAGCTTATAACTAGTAAGCACATCAGTATTTTCAAAAGAATCAAGTACAGTAGAAGTACTTACCTCAGGTACATTTTCAGGAGCTTGGAGTGGTACTGAAGAGGGGGAAGAGGGCGAAGACAAGGAGGGCTGTTGTAGCTGTTGCAGCTGTGTATATGTTGACACCTGTTTGGACCCATGCAGTAATTCAGTGTTGTCTGGTCGTGTAGCCTCAGAATCATGCGGTAGTAGCTCAAAATCTTCAGCCTCAGCAGCCTCAGAATCATGTGCAGCCTCAAAATCATGTGGCCGTGTGCACCCATCCGTCGCTCCTGCAATTCCTACCTCCCACCAATGTCTGGTTCTACAACTAGTCTCCCCCTGAACAGGACACTAGGGGGAAGGAAAATAGGACTCTGTCTCGATAAATGTTACATCCATGGTGACATATGTGCGCTTCCCGGCTAGATCATAACACCGATACCCTTTCTGAGAAGGGCCATAACCAAGAAACACACATTTGACTGCACAAGGATCAAGTTTGGTCCGCTGATTTTTGTGAAGATGGACATAAGCGATACACCCAAACACCTTAGGAGGCAATGTAAGAACCGAAGGAAGAGACACATGGGCAGCAAGTGCTTGCATTGGCGTGCGATAGCTCAGAATGCGGGAAGGCATGCGATTCAACAAATAAGCAACTGTGACTACTGCAGAATCCCAAAAACGATGGGGAACATGGCTACCCTCCAAGAGTGCTCGAGTGGTTTCAAGAAGATGGCGATTCTTGCGCTCAGCAACGCCATTCTGCTGAGGAGTCTGAGGGCAAGAAGTTTCATGTATCAAACCATGTTCTTGAAAATAAGCTGCAAGAGGTTTACTTAAGTATTCGCCACTATTATCAGACTTGAGAACCTGAAGTTTGGCCCCAAACTAAGTTTGAATCATACAGTGGAAAGTCCGAAAGATAGCTTCAGCCTCATTTTTATGTTTCATCAAATATAGCCAAGTCATACGTGTACAATCATCAACAAAGATGATAAACCATCGAAACCCAGATACAGTAGTAATAGGAGACGCACCCCATACATCAGAATGAATTAAGGAAAAAGGAGTAGAACTTATATTCAAACTGGGAGGAAAACAAGTGCGATGGCTCTTTGCCAAAATACATGTATCACACTGAAAACTAGAGTTCAATAGACCATGAAATAACTTGAGAAACAAATATCGTAAATACCCAAAGGATGGGTGACCTAACCGACGGTGCCATAACCAAAGTTCCTTCTCTTGAGCTAATTGTCCACGAGAATGATAGGTCCATCCAGAAGTAATTTCATCCACGAAATACAGCCCCTCCCTCTTAGTACCACGCCCAATTATCTCCTTCGTGAGAATGTCCTGAAACAGGCAAAAATCAGAGTACATAAGCACAACACAGTTCAACTCGCTAGTAAGCTGTCCAACTGATAACAGACGATTAGACAATGAAGGAACAAGCAAGGTATGAGATAGAGAGAGAGAAGGTGTGATAGACACACGCCCAGCAGCCGTCACAGGAAAGCTATATCCATTAGCATTGTAAATATGATCTCGACGTGGTGTAGTAGATGTAAGAAGGTCACCAAATTCCGGAGTCATATGATCTGTAGCGCCAGAATCAATTATTCACCCATGATGACCGTCACCATGTCCATTAGCAAAGACAAACCCACAATTACCTTCAAAAGATTCGACATTAGCAGATTCAGGCTCCATGGGAATTAATGACAAACCGCTAGTCACTAATGAGGCTTGCCCTCCATTCCGCCTATTTTGGGAGCCTGATTTCTTCTTCTTGGTCTGAAAATCATCCCACCAGTCTGGATAACTGTGAAGTTTAAAACAAAATGCTGCTGTATGTTTGGGATTCCCACAGTGAGAGCATCCCTCGGATTGAATTGGCATACCAGGTTTAGGGTGAGGTCCCCAGGCAGAAAGCACTAACTGATTACTCTTGCTCCGCTGTGACACCATGGCAGAACCAGAGGTGACCTCAACAGGATTGGAGAGCACGACAGATTAGCGCATATCCTCTCGCCTGACTCGGGCATAAGCTTGCTCAAGAGTGGGAAATGGATCCATCTTCGGAACATCAGCATGAACATTATCCAGGCGGTCATCAAGACCATCCAAAAAAGTATAAACTCGATCTTCATGGACAATGGCATTGTACCTCAGAATATCGGCCGGACATTGCATAGGATTAGGACGGCGGAAATCAATCTCACGCCAGAGCCCTTGAAGATCATTGTAATATTTCTCGATGGGTCCACCGCCTTGCTTCAATCGAGAAACCTGCCTCTTAACATCATAGATTTGGGAGATGTCAGATCCATCAAAAAAGGTCATTGCGACAGCATCTCATACGGCTCTGGCGGTAGGAAACCGAATAAAGTTTGGTATCAAGGCTGGGTCCATAGAATTGATAAGCCAACCTTTCACCGTAGAATCATCGGTCTTCCATTATCTAAAAAACAGATCAGTAGCAGGGGGCTCAGGAGAATCACCATTCAAATAGCCCAGTTTGTCTTTGCCCGAGACATACATCTCAACAACCTGGGACTATACGCCATAATTTTTGCCATCAAGCTTGATAGCAATTGGTGCAACAGGAGGTTCAACACGCGGCGGCGCGGCCTGCTGGGTCAAGAGCTGCTTCATCGCAGCAGTCAGGTCTGCCAGAATGGCAGTAGCAGAGGCACTAGCATCCGCTTGATCAGTTGCAACACTCGACTGTTTGTCGGCCATAAGATCAGCTTCGCAAACTGAATTGCGATGAAGAAGATCGGATAAGACGCACGTCGAACGATGAAGAAGATCGGGTAAGACGCACGTCGGACGGCGCAATAAAGAAAGAAAGTGAGCCCAGAAAAATTTTTCAAGGGCGATGCCCCCGAACCCCCAGCCCGCTCACCGGCGAGCAGGACTGCCGTAGTCGATGATTGACATACAGTACCCCAAGGATCAAACCCTAGGGCTCTGATACCATGTAGAAAAAGACTCTCCTTTTTGTATTCAATGATTATTTTTTTTGTACATTTACAATGCTCAATCGTGTTATATATGTTGACACCTAAATTTTGGCGCATCATTTAGTCTTAATTTGCATAGAAAATTAGGGATTAAATTTTAACCCCTAAACAAAAAATATTTAAATTGCATAACATATAGTTTAAATTCATTTTAGATTAATTGCATTTTGCATCGGACTGGCGGTGATGAACGAGCTTAAATTTCATCGAATGGGACTCGGCTCGCTTAGAATGCAAGGGCCGGGAATTACAAGTCAAACGGGCTTGGTTGTTTTAATTTGAGCTTAATTCAGCCCATTTATCCTTAATTAATTCAGCCCATTTAAATTAAATTAAAATCTAAGCCCAAGTCTAAGCCCATTAGCACTAGAGAGCCCATCTAATTGACCTAGATTAGGGTTATATATACTTCATTAGGTCAGAATTTTTAAGGGGGGGCTCACAATTTTCAGAACAGAATTTTTGAGGGCACGAGAGACACACGTGAGCGAGAGAAAGAGTAAGAGAGGGGGAGAAGGAGACCGGCACGCCCCGCCGCCGAAGCCATCCCACGCCGTGCGCCGCTGCCGCTCCCGCGCCTCACACCGCGCCTCACGCCGCTGCTGCGCGCGACGCCGCTGCTTCCCACCGACGCCGCACCTGCTGCTGTTGCTTCTCGCTGACATCGCTGCTGCTCCACACCGGTCGCCGCTGCTGCCTCCCGCGCGACGCCGTGCCTGTCGCTGCTGCTCCGCACCGGTCGCCGCTGCTGCCTCCCGCGCGACGCCGCGCCTGCCGTGCGCCTGTGCCCGCCGACACTGCTGCTGCCGCCGCTCCCTGCCGGGCCTGCTGCCGCCGCTCCCCACCGCGCCTGCTGTCGCGCTTGTTGCCGCGCCTGCCGTGCGACACCGCTGCTGCCGCACCTCACGCCGCCGACGCTGCTACTGCCGCCGCTTCCCGCCGACGCCGTTGCTGCCGCGCCTCACGCCGCCGACGCTGCTGCTGCCGCCGCTCCCCACCGCGCCTGTTGCCGCGCCTGCTGTGCGCTTGCTCCTGCCGACGCCGCTGCCGTCGCTCCCTGCCGTGTCATCGCCGCAAGTCGCCGTCGCCCCCGACACCGCGCCGCCGGTCCACCGTTCGCCGCTCATCCCGATCCGCAAGTTCGAATTTGGGAATTATCTGCAAATTAGGTAATTGAACATTATCTGATATTTTTCAGAATATTTAATTTACTAATTTGAGTGTTTGAATATTGCGTGAATATTGCGCGGAATATTAGATATATATTAGGATAATTATCTGATATCCGCAATATTTTTAAAATATTCAAAATTAGGAAACTTTCCTAATTCAACAACGTATCTGGACGACTATCCGACCTTATCCCCTAAGGTACGATACGCGGCGATACGGAAAGTCATTATCCTATCCGTAATCACTTGGGTACGATAATGATTTTCATCCGCTTTCCAAATTTGAACGATCGACTTTCCGTCAATATCTATAACCCTATAGATATGACTGTTAGTTTGATTTTTGTGCCTAATCCGAGTTTGAAACGAATCTTGTGGATTGCGTGGCTGTTTTAAATGTGGATGCTATCTTTGTTTAAATTATTTTTCTTTTTTCAAATAAAAAAGAAAATTCAAAAAATATCAGTTAGGATTTGAATTTGAGTTTTGCGTGTTTAGGAATCCTAAATATATCTAGACGATAGAGTAATTATTTAATTTAAATTAGGACTTGAGATAATCTATTTCCTAGTTTAAATTAAGTAATATTCTAATCTTAATAGATTATTTAGGTTATTTTTTAATTCCGAATTTTCATGAAAACCCCAAAAAAAGAATGAATTGTTTTATGGTAGATTAGGATAGATTGCATTCTTAATTTAAGTAATTTATTATTTCGAATTTTAACAAAAATCCCAAAAAATAAATCATGTTAGGATATGTTAAGTCATCATAGGTTGCATGTTAATTTAGGCATATTTTTATTCCGAATTTCATTAGAAAATACCAAAAATAAATCGTTTGCCCGTCATCAGAATTAGGTCACATCGTCGCATGACATATAGTTTGCATGCTAGGTTGCATTACTTGCATGTCATTTTTGCACGTCATTGCATGTAGATTAGCTTTCATTTAAATAAATAAAAATCCAAAAATTGAGTGAATTCCTTGTTAATTAGAAATCATATTAGGTTGTTGATGTGATTTTCTAGCTAACAATGCAAATGCTTACGTTGCTTCGAGGTAAGTAATTCTTCCAACTTGCAATTTATTTAATGCTTTCTTGGGTGTTAAATTGGTAGTTTGCGTACCCGCATGAACACCTCACATGTTAGTGACTAAGTTAAAACGGATCCAGATTGCTTGCCAAAACATTTTTTTGAAAAGAAAAGGTACCAAAAGGGCGTTAGACTAGATCTAGCGTAATCAAGTCCCCGGGCTTAGAATCTCTGGTTCGTAGGAATAAAACATATCTCCCTATGTTTTATTTAGGTTTCTAATCGACCTACCACAAATAGATTAGTGGCGACTCCAAGCATGAAAATATTTGCATGTTAAAAACTTAAACCCTAAGTTGCGAATTGGTAGGGTTTGGGAGGGCCCGAGTTAAGTTTAGTCTTAACAATCCATTAGCCTAAGAGGAAATTTTAGGTCGCGACAGCTTGGCGACTCCACTGGGGACTTGAGTTAAAACTCCTAGTGGACTTAGGCCAGTTTTTCTTTTCAAAAAAATATATTTTTTGCTTGGCAGCGAGGATCCCAGGTACGTCCCTAACATTTTAGGTGTTAAATATTTTTGCAGAATGGGAGGTATAAGGGGAGGTGTGATTGTTAACCCTTGTTTTGCAGGGAGGTGTTTGAATGAATGGTTTATTTTATGCACGAAGCGCTGTATGATATAACTTGTTGTGTATGCCTTGCATTTACACTACACCATACACACTTCCCGCTGCCGGACCTGGGCGGCACAGGTTTAGGATGGTACTGAGAAAACGGACACCCCGACCACACCCGCGTGGTATGGGTCGCCTTTCTTGGTCCCGAAAGTTCTTTCATGGTGTCATTGAATACCTACCACGGTTGCACCCTTTGCAACCCAGGTCGGCTCTTTGACTAAGCCGGAGTCAGGGGAATCCCAGCCTAACCACCACCATGACTGGTTTAGCTCGGTAATCCTCATGTCTCCATTTTGCAAGCCAGAGTCTAGGTAGAAATCGAACCTCACGTTTCATGCGCATGTCTATGTGATTGCCATCATTCTACCCGGTGAAGTAAGATTTCTGAACCTTTATCTCGCAATTTATTTATGTTTCGTCTTTTTCTTTGGTCGGTCCATGACATTAGGTCGGTCGTGAGTCTTGGTCTATATACTATGGGAGGGGCAGACATCCGGATTCTTGATGCTCCTAAGGACGAGCTCCGTGCCTGGTGGAATCTACTCAGTCCGACCAACCGCAAGCTAGTTGAGGGCCACATCGGGAGGCTGCTCCCCCTACTGGAGGTCAAAGTCCGTACCGGCCTCGTTCGAGCATTAGCGCACTTCTGGTGTCCCGAAACCTCTACCTTTATATTCGGTAAGCACGAGCTCACCCCGACGTTGGAAGAATATAGCGTGCTCATTGGAAAACCATTGGAGTCGGAGTTAGTCACACCACCTTTGGGAATTGATTCCACTTTAATGTTGGCTGAGTTTTTGAATGTCAGAAAAGATGAATTGGGAAAAGTTTTAAAAGCAAATCGCGGCACATGTCCTTTTTCATTCCTGAGTCAGTGTTTTGAAAAAGCCACATCTTTTCAAAAAGGCAGAATCTTTTTGCTAGCATTTTTCGGGTTCGTGATTTTTCCTTATTGTAAGAATGCATGTAGTTCGTCAATCGCCTGGTTGGTCCAACAGGTCTGTCTTGAAAAGAATTTTATCAACACCATTTTAGCCAAGACTTTCATTTCCCTCACTAAATTTAAGCAACATGTTGACAAAACTTTTCATGCTCCCCTCGAACTTTTGCAAATCTGGTTTTTGTCTCACATAAAAGGGTGTGGCGATTTACTCACAATATCCAAGCTTAGTGATTCTAGCCATCCCGTTTTGAGGTATAAGGAAAAACATGGGGGTGCACCCGATTATCATTACTCTGAATGGATCATTTTCATGAAAAACGCTAGACCTCAAGGTTTCCAATGGCATGCTAATTGGTTCAAAGTTGAGGAAGCTCGGCTTACGTGTAATGGTATTGGGCCGATTCCATTATTGGGTTTCACCGGTGCAATTGAATACTACCCCGCCAGAGTGTCTCGTCAGTATCAGATTCTCCAAGGGCTCCCTCTAGCATTACAACCAGAACTCCTCCAAGTCGACTTCGCCGATGATGATAAAGACCACGAAGGGACCGTAGCTCAGCTCAATAAGATGTGGAGGAAGTGCCGTGTGTTAAAGATAGCTCGGCCCGAAGGAGAACTAAAGGGAGAGCAGAAGTCCTATTTCGCGACGACCCAGTACATTCGACGGCACAGAATCCCGCGGGATTTGCTCCCGAAGATACCCAAGGTGCCTCTCAAGTCCGCCAATCGCTCAGAGAACAATCGCCTCAAAAGGAAGGCCGAAGAAGCTGAAGAAAAGGCATCCAAGATAGCTCGAGCTTATGAGCAATTGAAGAAGGAAGTCGCCTCCCATATGTCTATAGATCAAGCTAAATAAAAAGCTCGAAGTTCTTTTTTCATTTCAGTTTCAGTTTTTAAAATTTATTTAGGAATTGAGTCATTTGCCTTTATATTCAGTTCAATTTCAAGTCATTAATTGGTGTAAAAATTTTCGCCATTTCAATAAAGAGGTCCTTTCAATTCAAAGCGATTAGACCAATGTCATGGATTGGCGTATGATTTTGCTTAACACTCATGAATGCCTGCTTCGTTCCAAAATTAGGTAGCTACGGACCGATCACGATCTCCCATTCGTACACGGTCGAGAGCCAGAATGGCCGATCAAACCGACTTGCAAGAGCGTATTGTTGGTGTGGAAGACCAGATCAAGCAACTTGTCATCGCAATGCAACAAATGTCCGCTGAGATCAAAGCTCTCCGGTCGGATCCTGTTTCGCCATCCCTCGAAGCATCAGTCCCAAAGCAGAAAATCAGAAAAAGTGTCGATGTTGACGGAGATGACGATATTCCTGATTTAGAAGATGACCCCGTCCAGATCATCGTCAACAAAGACAAACCTGATGAACGGGTCAATAAACTTGAAGAAAGAGTGAAGCAGCTGGAAGGTTCGCAGGATTCGCCTTCGATCGATCTGTCCCTGTACTCACAGATCAAAATCCCAAAGAAGTTCAAAATGCCGGATTTCGACAAGTACAATGGCACCACATGTCCAAAAGCCCACCTACAGCTCTATCACGTACAGATGACTTCGTACGTTGATAACGAACTCCTGATGATCCATGCCTTTCAAGCAAGTTTGACGGGTCCTGCTTTGAACTGGTATCTCATGAAGAAGATAAATGGCCTCAAAACTTGGAAAGAAGCCAGTGAAGCATTCTTGAAGCAGTACAGATTCATAACGGACATCATTCCTACCCGTGATGATCTCGAACGTGCTCAGATGAAAAAGGCTGAGTCCTTCAAAGACTATGCTATCAGATGGAGGAATTTAGCTGCTCAGGTTGTCCCAGAACCTATAGACAGTGAGTTAAAGAGGATGTTCGTGAAAACTCTCCCGTTCGAATACCGTAATCGGATGGTTGCCATTCCGGCTGACAACTTCAACCAACTCATCCCCATGGGCGAACAAATTGAAATAGGGCTGAAAGATGGATGGTTTGTCGATCCGTCCTCCTCGACTAGAAGATTTGGTGCGAGAAAAGACAAAGAACCGGCAGCTGAAGTGAATGTGGCTTATAACCAACCGAGCCGGCGGAATGCTAACTCCGCCCCAGCAATCCAAGTAGCAGAAGCTCAGCAACAAAACTCGGGTCGTCAACCTTTTCAGAGGAGGAACAACAGGAGGCAATTCACCCCTCTCCCCGGATCGTTGTCTCAAGTATTGACAGTGCTTCAGAAGAAAGGCTTGCTTACTACTGAGCCAAAGCGGCCCAATCCTGAGCGGTTCTATAACTTCGACCCGTCAAAGAAATGTGATTATCACATGGGTGAGCTGGGACACTCAACCGATGATTGCTATGCCCTCAAGCACCGAATCCAGAACCTCCTAGATACGAAGGCTTTCTCATTTCAACCTGCTAAGCCGAATGTTCAGAGCAACCCACTCCCTGATCACGCAGGCAATGTGAATGCCATATTTAGCTTCGATGCTGGTCGAATCAAGAATGTTAAGGTATATACTACTGACGTCTACGGTGAGTTAGTAAAAGCCGGTTGTTACCCGAGTAATGAGGACCTGCCCCTGGCTCTCATGAGAGAAAGAATCTCAAGAATGGTAGAAGCGGGGACGATCGTTTATGCTGATCACACTGGCATCGTTTCTACTATCTCTGAAGTGGTTATTAATTGGGAGGAGGAGTTTGCTACATTGAACACCGGGCAGGACAAGGGCGACCCTCTGCCTGAAGACATGCCTCCGCTTGAAGACGCGTCTAATAACGAGGAGATCGTAGTAAGCACGCCTACAGCTGATGAAGGGATAGTGATCGAGATACCTCAACCGTATGAGTACCGTGATAATAAGGCAGTCCCTTGGTCCTACAGTCTCGATGTCGACTTGGTTACCAGATCCGGGCGTTCCTATGGCCAAGCTAATGCTCAACCTGCAAAACCTGTTACTGATGAAGAAGCCAAGGAGTTCCTAGCCGTGATTAAGGCTAGCGAATACAACATAGTTGAACAATTGCGCAAGCTGCCCGCACAAATCTCTCTGCTTGAGCTACTCCAGACATCTGTCAAGCATCAGAAGGCCTTAATGAAGGTGTTAAGTGAAGTCCACGTGCCAGAAACGATCGATCATGACAAATTAGAAGAATTTGTGGGTTCTATACTCCTCAAGGACCTCATAGCCTTTTCAGATGAAGAGTTCCCTCTGGAAGGGAGGGGGCATACGAAGGCACTCTACATTTCTGTCAAATACAAGATCTCGCATGTAGCCCGAGTACTCATCGATAATGGATCGGCCTTGAACATCTGTCCTCTGGCAACTTTACGCCGCCTGAAGATAGATCCTTCTAAGATAAATTCTGCGAAGACCTTCGTTCGGGCCTTTGACGGAACGAAGAAAGAAGTGATGGGAGAAATCCACCTTGACATACAGATAGGACCAACAATGTTTAATGTCCTATTTCAAGTTATGGACATTCCCACTGCATTCAATTTTCTGTTGGGTCGTCCATGGATTCATACTGCCGGAGCTGTGCCATCCAGTCTACATCAGAAGGTGAAGTTCGTTGTGGAGAGAAAGTTAATCACAATCCACGGTGAAGAAGAGCACCCAATTTACCACGCAACGGCTATCCCCTATGTCGAGCCGGATTGCAAAATAGAATCGAGCTATCAGTCGCTCGAGCTCGTATCAACCATACATGCGTCTAGAGGGTCATCACCGCCTATTCCTGAGGTGTCAAATGCTGCAGTCATGGTTGGAAGGGTAATGGTCTCTCATGGCTTTACTCCGGGTGAAGGCCTTGGTAGAAATGGTCAAGGTATCCGCCAACCGGTGGAGCTTTCTCAGAGGCCCCGCATTACTGGGTTGGGATACCTGGGGTCAAGTGAGCTGAATAATGGGGGACGTGGACATGGACGTGGACGGGTTCGAGGTCGAGGTCGAGGAAATGGACAGATTAGATCGCGATCCGAAGAAGAGCCGAATGTTGAAGAACGTGGGCGTGATAGGTTGCTTCCACACATCCGTACCACATTCCCGGGCCCTGCAAGAATGATGCATGAAGAGAAAGAGGTGATCGACACTTTGGGGCAACCAAGCGGCAAGTTCGATTATTATGTGAAATACTCAGCACCCCCGAGCTTCTATGTTGACCCCCGTGACATTGTCCCGGATGGATGGGGAGGTATAGATGATTCAACACCTCTAGTGACAGAAGATTCTGATGATGCAATGGAGGGAATCACTGCCCTGTTCGATAATTTCTTAGTTGGAGCCATCGAGGAAGGACCGTTGAAGGGAATGGGCATTGGCTCGCAAGAGTAACACATTTACCTTTTTCGCACACTCCCCTACGCGGGAATTTTTACTGCTTTTTAGGACTTGCCCCGTCTCGGGAGCTGCTTTACAGGACTTTTCATTTCTAGGATTTGATTGTTGCAATTTCCATTCCAATAAATGTAATTCGTTTGGTGATAATCAATGAAATTACAAGTTATTTTCGTTTTTGAGGGCATGTTGAGGTACATCAAATCAGCCCGGTGATGATATCCAACCGATAAAAGAAAATATAATCCAAGGAGAATTCTGAGGCCTGGGCTTCTTCATGCTTCCTTGTGTTAAAACCTTTTGGAAAAGAATTTCAAAATAAATAAAAAATCAAAAGAAATAGAAATACACTGTTTAGCCCTGTTTGTCTTACTGAACCCCTTACTTTATGTTTCAGGGGCAATTTTGTGACATGTAAGGGTATGGGAACGGTCCAATCTGATGAAGTATGTGCCACCAAACCTGATCCCGATGACGCCAATGAACTCGAAGATTCCTCGGACCTTCGGCGTGATCTAGAGCATTATGAAAGACCTAAAGTCCTAACGGTAGACCAAACTATCACTGTCAACTTGAGTGATTCCGGAGAACCCAAAGAAGTGAAGATAGGGGCAACCCTTCCCGAAGGTGAAGCTAAACGCCTGGTCCAACTGCTGAAGGATTACCAGGATATCTTTGCCTGGTCATATGTCGATATGTCGGGTTTAGATCCTTCTATCGTAGAGCATAGTCTACCTACTAATCCGGACATGCTGCCCAAGAAGCAGAAGCTGCGAAGAACCAAACCTGAGCTTTCGAAGAAGATAGAGGAGGAGGTCATGAAGCTCTTGAAAGTGGGATTCATCGAAGTCACCCAATACCCCAGCTGGGTGGCTAATATTGTGCCAGTCATGAAGAAAAATGGTCGAGTTCGGGTTTGCATCGACTATCGCGATTTAAACAAGGCTAGCCCTAAAGACGATTTCCCATTGCCACATATAGATGTTTTGGTGGACAGTACTGCTGGGTTCGAGCTATTTTCCTTCATGGATGGTTTTTCAGGTTATAATCAGATAAAAATGAAGGATGATGATAAAGAGAAAACGGCGTTCATCACTCCTTGGGGGACATTCCATTACAAAGTCATGCCTTTCGGCCTTAAAAATGCCGGGGCGACATATCAATGGGCAATGGTGACGCTCTTCCATGATATGATGCATAAGGAGATCGAGGTCTATGTCGATGACATGATCGCCAAGTCTCGACCTGGGAAGAGTCACGTCGATACTTTGAAGAAATTATTCGAGAGACTTCGTGAGTTTAAGCTCTGTCTCAACCCAGCAAAGTGCGTATTTGGAGCAACCTCGGGTAAATTACTTGGGTTTATAGTAAGCAGTAAAGGCATTGAAGTTGACCCCTCTAAAGTGAAGGCTATATGTGACTTACAACCCCCATCGACCGTGAAAGAAGTGCGAAGCCTCCTGGGTAGATTGAACTACATAGCCTGTTTTATTTCTCAGCTCTCCGAAACTGCTAAGCCATTCTTCAAACTTCTAAGGAAGAATGCTCAAGTGAAATGGGACGATGATTATCGGGAAGCGTTTAACGAACTAAAGCAGTACCTGATGAAACCACCAGTGCTAGTCCCACCAATACCGGGCCAACCTTTGATCCTTTACCTCACGATTTATAGCGAGTCTTTAGGTGCGATGCTAGCCCAGAAAAGTCCTGAAGATGGAAAAGAGCGAGCTATTTATTACCTAAGTAAGAAGTTCACCGTCTCGGAGTTGAATTATTCTGAAGCAGAGAAGACTTGCGCTGCGCTAGTATGGGTGCTCCATAGGCTGCAATAATATACATTGCATCACCAGACTTTGCTTGTAACTGAGAACGATCACATCAAGTATTTACTTGATCAACCTGCTTTGGTAGGGAAGTTAGCTAAGTGGCAGATTTTAATTTCAGAGTTTGATGTCCAGATGATGCCACAGAAGTCAGTTAAAGGCCGAGTAATTGCCGATGTGTTAGCCGAAAATCCTGGAGTCCCTGATGATGATAGATATTCTCCAGAAAATCGCATTTTGGTAATAAAGGAAGATACATGGACCATGTTTTTCGATGGAGCTGTAAATTTGGCTGGTTCCGGCACTGGGGCAGTTTTAATATCCCCAGATGGGCAACATTATCCAGTAGCAGCAAAGTTGGTATTCCCCTGTACCAACAACATAGCCGAGTACGAAGCTTGCATCCTCGGACTCCAAGCCGCAGTGGAAATGAGGATAACTAAGTTGAAAGTGTTTGGTGATTCTGCTCTGATTATTCTTCAAACTGTGGGAGAGTGGAAGACGAGAGACACCAAACTAGTGCCGTACCATGAATACCTCGAAGAAATCATAGAGGAATTCGAAGATATCTCTTTTGAGTACTTATCGAGGTCCCATAATCAGTTCGCTGATGCGCTAGCTACGTTATCATCCATGTTGCAAGTGATTGGTGGGTTAGAGGTAGAACCCTTGAAGATTGAAGTTCTGACAAAACCGGCCTACTGTATGGTTGTGACTGGAGAACCTGATGAAAAGCCATGGTATTATGATATCATGAGTTACATCCAGAAACAAGAATTTCCCGAGGGAAGCACCCCGGCCAACAGGAAGTACATAATGAAAATGGCTTCAAAATTCTTTGTTAGTGGTGAGAAGCTGTACAAAAGATCATATGATTCGATCCTATTGAGGTGTGTGGATGCGGCTGAAGCTACTAGAATCATGCAAGAAGTACACGAGGGGATATGTGGTCCACACATGAATGGCCACATGTTAGCTAAGAAGATCATGAGGTTGGGTTATTATTGGCTCAGTCTTGAAAGTGACTGCATCCAACATGTTCGAAGATGTCATCGCTGTCAGGTTCACGGGGATAAAATAAATGTTCCCCCGGCGGAATTACATCAGTTGTCTGAGCCATGGCCCTTTTCAATGTGGGGCATCGATGTGATTGGCCCAATTAATCCCAAGGCATCGAATGGACATCGATTTATCTTGGTCGCGATTGATTATTTCTCTAAGTGGATTGAGGCGGCATCTTATGCAAACGTCACTGCAAGGAATGTTGTAAAATTCATCAGACGAGACATAGTCGCTCGTTATGGTATCCCTGAGGCTATCGTCACTGACAATGGGATAAATTTGAACAACAAGTTCATTGATCAGTTATTCAACGAGTTCAAAATCCGGCACCTGAATTCATCTCCTTATCGTCCACAGATGAATGGAGCAGTTGAAGCCGCTAACAAGAACATCAAGAAGATTTTGGCCAAAACGGCTGAAAACTATCGTGACTAGCATGAAAGGTTGCCATTTGCACTAATGGCGTATCGAACTTCGATCCGAACCTCTGTCGGAGCAACCCCTTTTTCCTTGGTATATGGCATGGAAGCAGTCCTACCCGTCGAAGTAGAGATCCCTTCCTTGCGAGTATTGTCTCAAGTGAAGTTGTCCGAGACAGAATGGATGCGACAAAGGCATGAGCAGTTAAACCTAATTGATGAGAAGCGATTGAGAGCCATTTGCCACGGTCAAACCTATCAGTAGAGGATAGCTAGATCCTTCAATCAAAAGGTGCGTCCAAGACACTTCGAGGTAAATGATCTAGTCCTAAGGAAGGTACTGCCAGTCTTTCCTGTTCCTGGAGGAAAATTTGCCCCAAACTACATTGGTCCGTATGTGGTTAAAAAGGTGCTTCCCGGAGGCACCCTGATTCTCGCAGAAATGGATGGTCGTGAGTTCTCCACTCCTGTTAATTCTGATGCTGTGAAGATGTATTATCCCTGATGGAATTTAACACTTTGCAGCAAAAGTTTTCAAATGTTTGGTTTTATACTCTGATTCACAAACATTTCACTAATGAATAAATGGTTTCAATCAATTTAAATATGGAATGTGTGCATTGGCTTTGAATTATGCTTGATCATTTTGTCAGTCTACATTATCGATTTCAAAAGGGGAATTTATTTAGACAATATGATAACTCATGTGGAATGGATTGAATGTGTTGAATGAGGTATATCGGGATGATGAAAGGCAAGCCATATCCTATACACAGTCCCGTGCACTAATCCCCAGTGAGTTGAGTGGAAAAATTCCATGTCTGCAAGGCAAAGGGTTATCTCGCAAAAGGTACGGCAACTGAAATGACGAGAGGCGATTCATTTCTCTATCCCAAACACTACAGGTTATCCATTATTTCGCCACTTTGAGCCTAAACACTTAGAGAAATTCATTCAAATTACCCCTGTCAAGAACCACCCCACATCGGGGCAAACTGGAGGTAAGTCAGCGTCATAAGGTGAAAAATGAGTAGAAATTTTCATGCTCTCACTTGCATCAATCTTTGAGTGTTGCTTTTTCAGATGAATTCACGTGAAGTTCAAGTGCCTTAGGATGACGAAGAGCATTTCTTTCTCTATCCTATACACATTTTATCCTTTGCTAAGCCCAATTGAGCCTACAAATTCGTTTCATATAAACCCAGTTGGTGATCATCCCCCCACACTGGGCCAAGGCAAAAGTCATCATTGTTCAAGCAGCATATCCGGAGCACCGATAAAAGACGAAGACCCTGAGAGTCCAAATGTTAGTCATTCGGTCAAAACAAGCCAAAGTGTGACTCGCCAATGTATGCATTGTAGACGGTGTGTGTCCACAAAAAAAAAAAAAAGAGGGCCTGAAAAAGCAGTGTGCCTGGTAAAAGCAAGGCCAATGCCCACGAAAAAAAATGGAGAAAAAAAAGTGACGGCTGTAGATTAGAAAATGTTGAGATGTGTCAAAGTCACAAAAATATCCAGAGTCTTAAGGAGTCAAGTGATAAGCTCTCGAGGCCAATGGAACATCTACCGAAGAGACAATCCCTGGTGAAGAAGAAGACCGGTGACAATGCCGAGATGATCACCAACTTATTCACCCCAGTTATATACATTTTGAGCTTAATGATCCATTCATTTCTCAACCCATGAGCCTAGCCTGCGTTACGTCCCTTGCAAAGTCTCTTCAGATTAGGGCATTTGAACTAACGAAGAGTTTCTGATGTTTATAAGCTTCGCTCAAAGAAGTGCGAGCAGGTCCATTTCTATCTCATTTTTGCAGGTTCTTGACTTGTAAACCCGAAGACAATTGCAGAGTATTTTCTTTCAGTAGCCTCGACTCGAAGAGTCTCTTTTGCTAAGCCATTGACCAAACCCATGTCACGGTCCTAACAAAGACCTCTCAGATTGGTAAAGTCGTACTGCTTGCGAGAATACTCAGACCCTTGTCTACATGATGATGGTGAGATGGAGTGATTCTCCGTAAGTTAGCCACTTCTCGACGAGAGTGAGTGAAAGCCCTTTCGGACCAAAAGTCCCTCATTCGACATTTTCAAGATATCTACTTGTGAATCTGGATTGTCTTGTCATGATTTTTCCCCAGCGAAGTTTGTAATGCTGATTTGATAAAACCATCGTGCATGCAAATCAGTTGAAATCATAGTACATGTGTATATGTGTTCTTGACAGTATGCGAATGCATATTACATGTTACTTAAAATCGTGTCTAACAGGAGACACACCTTCAGAGTTGGAGATATCACCAGGTAAGTATATCTCTGTCCCTAGGATGTCTATGACTATCTAGGTACTCCTAACCTGTTCAAGCAATTGTCAGGTCCCACATTTGATCATTTTTGCGATCTCTAGATGCCTTTGATTGTGTTCATGTGTCTATTAATCAAACCTTTTCAGGTACTTCTGATGATATCCAGGTACTTTGTCAAGGAACTCTTGAACACTTGGGCTAGCCCCTTTGTTCATCAAATCACAGATTTTCATACAATCTCGAGAAGATTCCCCCGTTACATGACTATGAGCAGGTATAGGCATGGCGGCCAAATCTTTACATATGAGCAAGTATATGTAAAGGTCGGAATATTCTCCCCAAATTTCAGGTATTCCCCCGCTACTCACCTATGAGCAGGTATAGGTGAAGCGGCTAAATCTTTGCATATGAGCAGGTATATGTAAAGGTCGGAATACTCTCTTTATCTCAGATGTTCCCCCGCTACTCGCCTATGAGCAGATATAGGTGAAGCGGCCAAATCTTTGCATATGAGCAGGTATATGTAAAGGTCGGAATATTCTCTCAACCCCAGGTGTTCCCCCGCAGTTCACTTATGAGCAGGTATAAGTGAGGCGGCCAAATCTTTGCATATGAGCAGGTATATGTAAAGGTCAGAATATCCTCTTGATTTCAAAAGTTTCCCCGCAATTCACTTATGAGCAGGTATAAGTGAAGCGGCCAAATCTTTGCAAACACCTATGGAGATGTATAGGTAGTTCATAAAGATCGGAAATGTTCTCATGAATCCAGATGATGATTGGATACGTCGAGCTTTCTTCGTGTGTTTTGACTTAACTACAGATCACCGAAGTTCATCAACGTATATCAGGCAATACCTATGGGACTGAGCCTATACATTTGCCAAAACATCATACAAGTTAAAGTTGTGCCTCGAATTGCGCTATCGTTCATGTCAGGTAAGTAATTCCAGGTATGTTTTCTATTCAGGTCAGCATGCATCATTTCTTAATGCATTGTAAAATGGGACTCATAGTCCCGACAAAAACAACATTCATTGCATTTGCATGGTTGAAATTTAGGTATCATTTAGTCTTTGAATGCAACCTCTACGAGCTCACCTTCAAAGAGGGGCAGCTGTTGACACCTAAATTTTGGCGCATCATTTAGTCTTAATTTGCATAGAAAATTAGGGATTAAATTTTAACCCCTAAACAAAAAATATTTAAATTGCATAACATATAGTTTAAATTCATTTTAGATTAATTGCATTTTGCATCGGACTGGCGGTGATGAACGAGCTTAAATTTCATCGAATGGGACTCGGCTCGCTTGGAATGCAAGGGCCGGGAATTACAAGTCAAACGGGCTTGGTTGTTTTAATTTGAGCTTAATTCAGCCCATTTATCCTTAATTAATTCAGCCCATTTAAATTAAATTAAAATCTAAGCCCAAGTCTAAGCCCATTAGCACTAGAGAGCCCATCTAATTGACCTAGATTAGGGTTATATATACTTCATTAGGTCAGAATTTTTAAGGGGGGGCTCACAATTTTCAGAACAGAATTTTTGAGGGCACGAGAGACACACGTGAGCGAGAGAAAGAGTAAGAGAGGGGGAGAAGGAGACCGGCACGCCCCGCCACCGAAGCCATCCCACGCCGTGCGCCGCTGCCGCTCCCGCGCCTCACACCGCGCCTCACGCCGCTGCTGCGCGCGACGCCGCTGCTTCCCACCGACGCCGCACCTGCTGCTGTTGCTTCTCGCTGACATCGCTGCTGCTCCACACCGGTCGCCGCTGCTGCCTCCCGCGCGACGCTGTGCCTGTCGCTGCTGCTCCGCACCGGTCGCCGCCGCTGCCTCCCGCGCGACGCCGCGCCTGCCGTGCGCCTGTGCCCGTCGACGCTGCTGCTGCCGCCGCTCCCTGCCGGGCCTGCTGCCGCCGCTCCCTGCCGGGCCTGCTGCCGCCGCTCCCCACCACGCCTGCTGTCGCCGCTCCCCACCACGCCTGCTGTCGCGCTTGTTGCCGCGCCTGCCGTGCGACATCGCTGCTGCTGCACCTCACGCCGCCGACGCTGCTGCTGCCGCCGCTCCCTGCCGGGCCTGCTGCCGCCGCTTCCCGCCGACGCCGCTGCTGCCGCGCCTCACGCCGCCGACGCTGCTGCTGCCGCCGCTCCCTACCGAGCCTGCTGCCGCCGCTCCCTACCGGGCCTGCTGCCGCCGCTCCCCACCGCACCTGTTGCCGCGCCTGTTGCCGCGCCTGCTGTGCGCTTGCTCCTGTCGACGCCGCTGCCGTCGCTCCCTGCTGTGTCATTGCCGCAAGTCGCCGTCGCCCCCGACACCGCGCCGCCGGTCCACCGTTCGCCGCTCATCCCGATCCGCAAGTTCGAATTTGGGAATTATCTGCAAATTAGGTAATTGAACATTATCTGATATTTTTCAGAATATTTAATTTACTAATTTGAGTGTTTGAATATTGCGTGAATATTGCGCGGAATATTAGATATATATTAGGATAATTATCTGATATCCGCAATATTTTTAAAATATTCAAAATTAGGAAACTTTCCTAATTCAACAACGTATCTGGACGACTATCCGACCTTATCCCCTAAGGTACGATACGCGGCGATATGGAAAGTCATTATCCTATCCGTAATCACTTGGGTACGATAATGATTTTCATCCGCTTTCCAAATTTGAACGATCGACTTTCCGTCAATATCTATAACCCTATAGATATGACTGTTAGTTTGATTTTTGTGCCTAATCCGAGTTTGAAACGAATCTTGTGGATTGCGTGGCTGTTTTAAATGTGGATGCTATCTTTGTTTAAATTATTTTTCTTTTTCAAATAAAAAAGAAAATTCAAAAAATATCAGTTAGGATTTGAATTTGAGTTTTGCGTGTTTAGGAATCCTAAATATATCTAGACGATAGAGTAATTATTTAATTTAAATTAGGACTTGAGATAATCTATTTCCTAGTTTAAATTAAGTAATATTCTAATCTTAATAGATTATTTAGGTTATTTTTTAATTCCGAATTTTCATGAAAACCCCAAAAAAAGAATGAATTGTTTTATGGTAGATTAGGATAGATTGCATTCTTAATTTAAGTAATTTATTATTTCGAATTTTAACAAAAATCCCAAAAAATAAATCATGTTAGGATATGTTAAGTCATCATAGGTTGCATGTTAATTTAGGCATATTTTTATTCCGAATTTCATTAGAAAATACCAAAAATAAATCGTTTGCCCGTCATCAGAATTAGGTCACGTCGTCGCATGACATATAGTTTGCATGCTAGGTTGCATTACTTGCATGTCATTTTTGCACGTCATTGCATGTAGATTAGCTTTCATTTAAATAAATAAAAATCCAAAAATTGAGTGAATTCCTTGTTAATTAGAAATCATATTAGGTTGTTGATGTGATTTTCTAGCTAACAATGCAAATGCTTACGTTGCTTCGAGGTAAGTAATTCTTCCAACTTGCAATTTATTTAATGTTTTCTTGGGTGTTAAATTGGTGGTTTGCGTACCCGCATGAACACCTCACATGTTAGTGACTAAGTTAAAACGGATCCAGATTGCTTGCCAAAACATTTTTTTGAAAAGAAAAGGCACCGAAAGGGCGTTAGACTAGATCTAGCGTAATCAAGTCCCCGGGCTTAGAATCTCTGGTTCGTAGGAATAAAACATATCTCCCTATGTTTTATTTAGGTTTCTAATCGATTTACCACAAATAGATTAGTGGCGACTCCAAGCATGAAAACATTTGCATGTTAAAAACTTAAACCCTAAGTTGCGAATTGGTAGGGTTTGGGAGGGCCCGAGTTAAGTTTAGTCTTAACAATCCATTAGCCTAAGAGGAAATTTTAGGTCGCGACAATATATATAGGACATATGATAACCCTAATTAGGATATATACAATAGAAAGGATTCTATACTAGGAAAAAATATATATAATAAAAATGCCTAACAAATAGGTTAAAATAGCTCATGACCACATAAACTAGTTCACATGTGCAGGGCCCTTGAAGGAAGGGCCACCACTGTTTGAACAAGTAAGATTGCTAGCTAGAGCTAGGTCAAAACGGAACATGTTCTGCATAAATAATTCGATAAACAACAGTGGAAACATCTGTGTTAACAGCTAGATCCTCCTCAGTCCCAGTTGCAACCACTTCTCTTGCGGTCTTCCAAAGTCATAGCTTTGCAGTACTTAACTAGTGTTCGACTAAGTTCTTGCAACCTATCTCGAATCATTTTCTAATAAAAAAGAGAAGGTGACAATAATCATTATAAATGGAGAAAACGCACTGTTGTTAGTCAAATCTGTACCTTGAGGGAAAAGCAATCTCGTGGGCCTGTATTATTGCCAAATCTGAAGAATAATATAAGTTTGTAAGGGTTTGGTTGACCACTGCCAAGGAGAGATCAGGCACAAAATTCTGTTAAATAAGGGGAAATACCCTATTTATTAAATCAGATATTTACTTGTACGTGAGCATCAGATTCAGATTTCAGATCAATTTGGTGTTGCCGTGGAAGCAACAAGAATCTCTAGTGCATGTATGAAACCATTTGACAAAATGAAACATGGGGACAATATAGTTGATAATTCTAAAGATACAAGTCAAGTCGGTCATCATTCTTGTCTTTGTATGCATATTGAGGTGAGGCAATAATTTTTCGCAAAGCTTATGGATCGAAATCGAGAGGGGATCCCATCACGGTTCGCATCTCGTCGTGCTGCGAGATTTCGTCGGCGAGCGAGATAACGACTTTATGTTATTGTCATGGGATTAATGTGTTGTTGCTAAGATTGATTGTGTATATTGCTGCAATCAATCAAGAAAATGATAATCGCATGGAAAACACAGAGATAGTAGAGTGCATAAAATCTAGGGACTTTATAATATAGTTCATTTTTTTATTTATCACATGAATTTGAGCTTAAAAAGTTTTGAACCATGTAGGACCATTCCCAAAATAGTCATATTCATAAAAACATTCGGTAAAGTCATATACTCTATTACAACATTTTAGAAAGCTTCATGTAGTTCAATTTATTAATGGGTTCACTTTAATAACTTGGTAACGATAATAAATAAAAAAAACTGTGTTGGGTTCGCATGCATAAGCTAAGATGAACCAAGTGTAAAGTGAGATTTCGCTCTAAACTCAATTTTAATTTTCGTCTCGAGATCTTATTCAAAAAGGCCTATTTTACGACAAAACAAATACTTAGATGCCGGCAATATACTATTTGCTACTCGTTGCCTATCTAGGTACACACTAATTGGAAAAGGTCCGTCGAATTTTGGAGAATTGCCGCATCTTACCTTCCGTACTATATTCGAAGATAGTACCTACATGCCTTAGACATTCGTCGACCTTGCCGGAAAATTCTCGAGAATTTTTCGCAAGACCGCAATGTTAGAATTTTTGGCAAGGGGTAGGAGAACCATTAGGCACTAACTTCGAATTTGTCCTATGTAATCAATGCGTATTGTCCACACGCGATGATAAGACTTCTTCTTTGCGTCTATTTTTGGAGGCACGCACCAATCACACGAAATCAAGTTGTTTCCTTTATCCTTTTTCCTTTGGGCAAACATTTTTTTAATATACAAACATGTAAAAAAGCAAATCGAAACTAACATGAAATTTATCTTTTTCACTCGAGGGTCTCTAAATTTTTTTCCGTTGTTTTTCTCCCAAGAAGAGTGAATATGAAGAGAATTTACAAAAAAAGCTATTCACCGTACTGAGAAGTTCTTTCGCCTATCTCCCTTTAAACCTTTTAACGTCATGCTCGGGACTAATATTTACATTCATGTTGTTCAAAATAATTTGTTCACAAAAAGTCTTAATCCATGACCCAGAATTTTCTTCTAATGAAAATGGACTTATGGGTTATGGCCGCAAAAATTAACGGCTCTAGTTTTTCCGCCTAATATCTAAAGTCCCCCAAATTGTGACATTCAACTTTGTTTTATTATGGGGAAGAGAAGCAAGATAATTGGTTCAAGGGAGAATTTTGAAACTAGTAAAGAAAAAACCGGCATAAAAATTTTTGTTTGTATTGCCCGCTTTAATGATCTTCACGGGTATATCTGTTGACGCCAGAATTTGCCACGGTTCCCGACCATTGACTTGGACCAGAATAGATCGAGCAAAACATGGTTGAGGTAAAATGTGCTAAGTCCTTTTGCCAAAAGCAACGAGAAGTTGCCGAGAGGCGATATATGAGAATATTACCAGAGTGTTGAGCCACAAGAGTTGATACATGAGACATAGTCGACAAAGGAACTAAAGCTGAAGTGAAGATCGATGAATCAGGAACGAGATAAGTGTTCAAGACGTAAAGCCAGCAATTTCGTCTACAATCATAACGACACATTCAATTGTGAAGTCAGCACGACTATTAGTTAATGGAGCTGCAATTCTCGAAAGCTAAGAATGATAATGGCCCGGAAGCATGGGATGTCGTAACCGCTAGGAAGAGGTGTCGCAAGCTAAATAGGTAACCTAGTCAATGTGGGGGTGAACGATGAGATCATGATTATCGAGTAGTGGGTCTTTTGATAACATTTGTAAATACATGTTACTCAATTCTAGGAGTACATATATTTACTTTGTTGGTAACTGTTGTTAACCGTCGCTAGTAGCTATAATTATTAGTATTGTAATTCGAGCAAAGGATTGCAAATCAATCAATAAATACCAGCTGTTCGATTTTTTCTTCCTATTATGTTTACATCCCAATACCAACTGCAATTGCCTCCAACCTCTGTACAGTTAATTTCTCTTGTCAATTCTCGTTTCCTGTCCAAGATCAATAAATGGCTCTTATGCCCTTTGTCGATTTCCATATCGATCCATTCTTTAAAAGGTGCTTCGTCGACTCTCTTCGGCAAGACAATGCCCAACACTCGATAATGTCCAGTCTCGTAATAAGGGGGTATCAATCAAGTCTGTACACACATCGCTAATTAGGTCTTAATAGCAGAACATGCATGATGACTTCACTCTACAAATCGAGAGGACATTCAAGACCACCCCCAAAAAAAAACAAATTTGAGACGGACACTGATAAAGTGAGAGAACACATGAATCAAAAAACATATGAATTACACTTTTATCAGAACAAAAAAGAAAATGAAAATACCCTGAGCTTTTTTTATTCCTAATTTGGCTAAAACACTCCTCAATAAAATATCGTGACCATTTTATTCATTGTGGGTAGCATATTTAAGCATTCTTTTAGTGTCTTTTTTCTTGGAATTTCTTTTGTGGGTCCCGCTTTTCTTTATCTTCACCCTTCTCTCTATCTCTTTGATGTTTGAGATGGTTTTACATCGTTTTTCATGGTAAGTGTTGGATAAATTGATTAAATTCGAAGTGTTGGTTAATACTGAGTAATGTGGTAATTTTCCTTGTGATGGGTTGAGATTAATAAAGTTCGAAGGTGTTTTTTTTTTCTTTTTCTTCTTTCATCTGTGTTTTTTTTATGTCCGGGAAAAATAGGTAATGATTCATTCCTCGTTTACTATTGAATCTGATTATAGATTATGCTTTTAAGGATAATCTTTAGTGAGGCCTTTTGGCATTGCTAAGTTTCTCTCATTTTGGTGATTCTATCAGTTGAAGTCTTTGAAATTTAATGGGGAAGAGTGGAAAGAGAAAAACAGGTCTTTTTCGATCCTAAAGATTTTTGCTTTCACCAGGTGAAAAAAAAAAGTTTATCATCCCATTAACTTCTAACGATCAAACTTAGTGATTTCTTTGACCCTGTGCGAATAGAGCATGCATTTGATTTTTTGAGTGAATTTTGAGTATTCTTTTAATTGAAAATATCTCTGGATTGGTTTCCTTTGGCCTCTTTATTTTCCGCAATTTGTTTGGCAGAATGATTTCAATATGCACATATTGGTCTAGTTATGGTTCGGACTCAGTAATGGATGAAGGGTTTTTATCCAGTAAATTTCAATTTTCTTCTCATTTCAGTAGGTTCATCGAAACTTTTCACCATTTTGTTTGCGTTTCTTGATAAAAACAAGTGGTGGGCACGCCAAATGCATTTTTCGCACACTAGCTAGTAAAGTCTATTGGCCGGCGGTGCAAAATCTAGTTGAATCCCCCCTCTATACTATATTGGGTTGGTTTTGAATATAGAAGGCTTCCGTATGTTGCAGCACAACCACCAATTATACCAAGAAAATATCATTCGAGTGAGTTACGTGCTTTTTCTATAGAGGTGATTATTGTGGCATTTGAGAGAAAGATGCAGAAAAGGCGGAATGAAGAGGAGGGAAAATGAGACCGGCAAAAAAAAAAATCAAAACAAGACGGAGAGGAGGTTTAAGATATTAAAAGGCGAGATCCACAATGGGTGAAATAGTTCAAACGCTTTTGTCGAGGGGGCGTTTTGGTCAACTTATGAGTGGAAAAAGTCCGGCCCTCGATTTATTTTACATTTTTCACCATTAATCAACCTGTGTACTGTAAGTGGTAGCAATAAGATTAATTGATTGCCAGTAAGGGTGAAACAATTGGAGGACAGAATGGGGAGAGGATTCGATGGTCCTCTTGCCCAAATAGAACATGGGCGACCGGAACTTGGTATTGCCGGTCGCGTTCACACCCGGGAGCGAAGAAACTCGTCGCACGAGAAACCCCAAAGATTCGCCAGGCCTCCGCCGGTAGTCCAAATCCCAGTCAGCCCCCACCACTTGCCCCAAAAGTCACGGCCCGATCCCTTTCTCCTCATGAATTGAACGTTTGTATCCGATGCTGCTTTTAGAATAGTTTCTTTTCTTTTCGTATTATATTATGATTTTGACCCGCGAAATTCGGTACGCTCGCCGTGTCGGATCGACACGGGGACGCGCCGGATTTTAACCGTCTGACGTTCGGTCCAGTGAAATATGCCGACACCGGTAATTTTCAGATCACGTGAATCTTACGTGAGATTTGTACCATATAAGATGAAAAATTCATTTTCGAGAGTAGTTAAAGGGCAACTCATAAAGCCGTCCCGCCGTATCTCGTGCTCCTTTAAGATTCCTCTCGATAGGGAGTAGAAGAAAATCTTGCCTAGGCTAATGATAGATCTGTGTATGATCTCGACTAATCCCACGGTCCTCGAATCCTCAAACCCCGGTGGCATTCGAGGCCGTGTGCATGATGGTTTCTGCAATATATGATCTGATGATCGAGCGTGGAATGAATGATTCAAAATGAAATCATTCTTTCTTGAGGAAATTCCAATTAAGGACTCCACTTGGGGTCCTTTTCTCAAAAAAAAAATTCAAAGTGAACATGGTGTCAAATAAGAACATAAAGTGCTCAATCAGTCTCAAATAAGGGCTCGAAGTGCTCAATTCGTCTCAGGTAAGGGCCTGAGTTCGCCGGCCGGCTAGCACAGTACTGTTCCGGCAACCGGAGCAGTACATTTCCTCTCTCTTTTTTTTTTCCTTTTTCTGTTTTTTTTTCTTCTTTTCTCTCCTCTCCGTCAGCCATAGCCGGGGCTGGTGAAGGTCGCCGGCCTCAGGCGGAGGCCGCCCTCGCCCGACGTCGGCGAGGGTTGCCCTCGCCTGCCCAGTCGAGGGCCGCCCACGCTGGCGTCGGGCGGGCGAGGGTGACCCTCGCCAGATCCGGTGAGGGCAACCCTCGCCCGACCTCGCCCAGCCCAATCAAACGCCGTCCTCGCCCGCATCGGGTGAGGGCGAGGGTTGCCCTCGCCAGATCTGGCGAGGGTCGCCCTTGCCCGCCCGACGCCGGCGTGGGCGGCCCTCGATTGGGTGGGCGTTGGGAGACCCTCGCCGGCGTCAGGCTAGGGCAGCCTCCGCCTGAGGCCGGCGTCGGGCGAGGGTGGCCTCCGCCTGAGGCCGGCGACCTTTGCCGACGGAGAGGAGGGAAGAGAAGGAAAAAAACAGAAAAAGGAAAAAAAAGAGAGGAAATATATTGTTCCAGTTGCCGGAACAATACTGTGCTCTCCGGCCAGCGGGTTTTGATCGATCGGCGAACTCAGGTCCTTACCTGAGACGAATTGAGCACTTCGAGTTCCTATTTGAGACTGATTGAGCACTTCAGATCCTTATTTGATACTATATTCACTTTAAATTTTTTTTGAAAAAAAGACTCCACTTGAATTCCTTAATTGAAATTTTCCCCTCTTTCTTTGGTTGTTTTTTTCGCGCATCTCGTTTTCTCGAATAAGCGTTTTAATGACTCGGCCAATCATTTCGACCAGAAAAAAAGAACAAAGAAGAAAAAATCGTCAGCTGCCTTGCTCTGACCTTTACTTCTCCAACCCCCAACGCCCCCGGCGATCACCGATTCGACCACGTGTCGCAGACCCACTTCGGTGGCACAGCGCAATCCATGAACCGACAAGTCGCTTTAGCATCGCCACAACCCGAGAGAGAGAGAGAGAGCCAAAAAGAAAAATAAAAGGAAAAAAAATTTCAGAAAGGAAGGAAGAGAAAACAGCTCCTGCTGCTCCATCTCCATCGCTGCTTCTCTTCTCTCTCTCTCTCTCTCTCTCTCACTCCCTTCTTTCTCTCTCTAACTCTCTCTCTCTCTAGCGAAGCAAGGGGGGAAGAAGAAGAAGAAGAAGATGGAAGGATATCCGGCGTACCCGCCGTACCCAGACTCCGGCAACTCCTCCCCGCGATCCCGCGAGATCGACTTCGACGCCGCCCCCTGGGACGACCAGCAGCCTCCGTCCTCCGGCGGCGGCGGCGGCGGCTACAAGGCCAAGTTCATGTGCAGCTACGGGGGCAAGATCCACCCCCGGCCCCACGACAACCAGCTCTCGTACATCGGCGGGGAGACCAAGATCCTGTCCGTCGACCGCCACGTCAAGCTCGCCTCCTTCCTCGGCAAGCTCTCCGCCCTGTGCGACCTGCCCCCCGACGGCGTCTCCTTCAAGTACCAGTTCCCCGGGGAGGACCTCGACGCCCTCATCTCCGTCACCACCGACGACGACCTCGAGCACATGATGCACGAGTACGACCGCCTCTCCCGCGCCTGCTCCAAGCCCGCCCCCGCCCGCATGCGCCTCTTCCTCTTCCCCGTCCACGGCCCCCACCCCCCGCCCCCCGCCGCCGCCTCCCCCCCCGCCTTCAACTCCGCCTCCGCCGACGCCAAGTCCGATCAGGACCGCTTCGTCGAGGCCCTCAACTCGGGCCCTTCTGTCCAGGAGCCCGCCAAGCACCCGCCCGGTAATGTCGATTTCCTCTTCGGGTTGGAGAAGGGGGTCGTCGCCGGTGCCCCGCCGGCCGCGGCGGCGGCGGCGGTTGCCGTGGACCCGGTGGCGGCGGCGGCGGCGGCGGCGGCTGTCCAGGACGGTCGCGTCGGGATCCCCCGCGAGGAGCGGATCGTGGCGTCGGATCACGGGGTGAACCCGCTCGACATACAGCGGCAGCTGCAGGAGCTGCAGAGGCTGCAAATCAGCTGCGGCGGAGGTCCTGGGCAAGAAGCCGCCGTGTACAGGAGGAAGAGCGACGACAACATGGCGAATGCCGGCGGTTACGGAGCTGATAATTACTACTTGCAAAAGCTGGCACAGGAGAAAACGCAGCAGATGACGATTCCTACGGGTGTGCCGCAGGCTGCGACGGCTCCTCCAGGGTATTGGCAGGCGGAGAAGCAGATTGCGTCGGGTAGTTTCCCAGCGGCTGTGACGGGTCCGCCGGAGCAGCCGATGTACATGATTCCTGCTCCGGGAACCATTTACCACGCGCCACCGCAGATGGTGCGGCAGGTGGCCGCGGGTCAAGGGTACTACACCCTCCCCCAACCGCAGAGGTTTTCTCCTGATGTTTACCGGGATCAGCCCGTGTACAACGTCGTCCATCCGCCATCACAAGCGCCGCCGCTGTCGGCAGCAGCCCCGCCGGCTCTTCCGCCACAGACCCAGTTGTCCAGGGTCGCTGGGGCCAGCCCGGAGGGGGTTGGCGTTGGAGCCATGAGGCACAGCGGCGGCAGCGGCGGCATGGCGGACAACATGGCCTACGGACAGTTGCCTTACGACGGCGCCGTCGGAAGGCAAGTGCTCTACACGGCGGCCGGAGGGATGGTGGTGCCACCCCCGCAATATCAGGGAATGACCGCGGTGAGCGCCGACATGAGGCAGGGTGGTGCGGTGTTGAATCAGGAGGGTAAGGTGGTTGCTGCAAAAGTTTCACAAGGTTCACTGTGATTCTCATGGAAAGGTATAATCATGTTATATGGTATGTAAGAAAGAACTGCTGTAAGTTATGCATAGAATAAGAGTTATTGATGTCCCTTCTTGATATATATGATGGTATTGTGAAATTTCCCTGGGTTTTTGTACGCACTGGTTGAGTGCAGAGATCAGAACGAGTTTTACACTGTTGATAATAGCCTATAATCTCTCTATCTTGGCTGGTTTCTTCTTGCTTAACTTTTCGAATTCTTGAAACTTCGACAATCTGGTGAAGCGGCTTATACAGCTTAGATCTCAAATCCACCTGAGCATATGATGCCCCCCCCTTCAAAACCTGCCTTTGAGTTTGTGTCCGTCAGGGCAAAAGTGCAATGTTTTCAAAGTTCAAAACCCTGTTCACCTTTCCTGTGAACATGTTCCGCACACAAGAGAACGCACCGAGAGCATAAAAAAATTGGGTTTTTTTAGATGAATCGGCTAACATAAGCCGAGAATTAAGCACTAACCCATTGATTGACCCACTTGCGATTAAATTTATGAGAGGTGGAAAAAAGTCAAATGGATCGGATGGCTTTCAGAAGGAGAAAAACCTAGTATTCTGCTTGTGGAGACCCAGTGGGATGCAATAATGCATGTGCAAGACGAAGACTCCCCAAGGGGATCATGGAGGGCTGATTATTACCAAATTTGAGGACCTAATTTTTCCAATCCTTGTCCCACCACTTCCTCACTTCTGAACTCTCTCTCTCTCTCTCTCTCTCTGTCCCATGGCGATATTTTCATTTGTTTAAATGTTGTTGCCAAAATAGTTGCACTTCCATGTACATCTTTAGGTGTCTCCAGTACCCAACTTCCAAGTAAGGTGTGGTGTGGTGTGGTGTGCGTGGTGGCTGCTGACAATGGGCCTTGTCAAGTATCTCGTGAAATTCGACCAAAAAAACAAAAAAAAAAAAGTTATCTGGTGAATGATTGCATCTCCCTAGTGCTAAAAAGCGGCAACATTATTACCAAAACCAAAAGGTCAGCTAAGGGAATGGACGCGTCCTGTTGCTTCGATGAAGAATCAACAAGGAGACGTAGACTTAAATAGGTTGGCTGATGCATTGCTAGTATTGACCTGTTATGCATCGATAGACCCTCTACGAGATGGGTTGTGGAACCCAGCCCTGAATGGAGAGATTAGAGTGTCCAGGCTGTCACAAAAGTCAAAAAGGTCGCCCCTTTCTCTCTCTCTCTCTCTCTCTCTGTTAACAACGGATGAAACTCCATGCTGATGTTAATTAGGAATCTAATAATAGGAAAGAAGAAGCTTCTAGTCTCTGAACAGGCACTGAGTTTAGTATTAGGCCACGAGCTTAGCAGCTTCTGGTGGACTCATATCATGTGAAACCAAGCTTAACCTTTCATAAAGGGCCGTACAGCGATTAATCAAAGTAATCGCCCTTGTTGGTCATTAGCAAATTAATAAGACCGTCCCTTTCGAGCAACGTCCAATCTGCACCGGAAAGCCACACAAGAGACAGAAACCTCCCTCTCAAAATCTCCCGTGTTTATCCTACCTTCCTGATCAAATATTTTTCATACCCTCGCGCTCCAAACAAACAGAGAGGACAGATGAACTTACGTTATCTTTTTACCCCGTGTTTTGTTGGCACTCGATGCTGTCTGCGGGGGACGAGTGCGCGGGGGATTGGTTAGCAGCTGCATTCACCAAAAGAGAGATTCAACCCCTTGAAAAGGGAAGGCTTCAGCACCATGTTTTTTGGAGCTCAGATATTCCCCATCTACAAGTGTTCCCATCTTTTTCAATGGCTTGCGCTCTTATCACCTTCATTGGATCCCACCACCACCTTCATCCAAAAACAGAAAAACAAAAAAAAAAAAAAGAAGGAAAAAGAAAGATGATGGCATGAGGGATGGAAGTCATTTTCCCTAGGGCGTTGCGCTATCAAATTAATTAGCGAGCTACATCAGTTGTCACTGTTATGCTCGCAGGTCTCGCGGGCAGCGTGGCGCCATCTTGCGGGGGGTTAGTTCGCTTGGATTGATTACGCTCGTCACGATCATACATAAATATTGCAGAAAAAGTTTGCCTGTCGAACATTGATTCGAAGTAATTTGATCAAGCATTGATCGACCAAATATCTTCCAAAAGCAAGAATAAAGTAGAATACATAAGTAGATTCCCACAAGATATTTTATATCTGAATACGCCGGGCTGAGTGATTCCAAGATGGAAGATATCTTTTTACTTGTCGACCAGGGCACTGCTACAAGCAGTTGGCGCAATCAGTCGACAAAGAATGATAAAGAAAGCCTTGCTCTCGTTTGGGTCAAGGAAAGCTGCTTTTGCTTTCCCCTTTCTTGGTTCTAGACTCTCTCACTATCTGGAGCCGATAAAGTTGTTTGATGGGCTCCTTTGTCAGCCTTTCGTCTTCCCGAGCCCGCTGCGTAAGGAAGCGGGCATTCAATGAAATCGACAGTTTGGGCCAGTTTGGCCCTTTCCCATTTGTATTTGCTAGGAGTGGCACGATCGGTGGGATCACGAAAGGCGGTAATAATCCTGAAACCAACAAATAATGACGAATCGGCAGTATTGAGGATCACTCTGGAGCCCTCTTCCTGTCCTGACATGCTCTTCAAGCTTCTGGTCGAGTTCAGCATATATTAGAACGGGCTGTTTTTACGTTTGGAGAGACCTACCTACACCAACGCTGGCGAGGATGGGTGACATCAAATACGCTTATCCATATCCTGCTTCAGGTCCCCTCAAGTCTTTATCACCTACGTGCTAGTTTTGTGCTTTCGTACTGTTTTCTCATCACTCTAGAGATTAGTCTTGAATAATTTTAGCCATCGTCGATGCGTATTCATCATACATCATGGTTGGTGTCGCAGGAGTGTATGATGGACCGCAGGTGATGGCACCGCCTCCGTATGTTTATGGGGCTTATCCACCGCCAAGGACCAATACCGGGTTCCCAGACGCATGGTCAACTAAAAATCGGCCATGCGATTTTCTTGAAGTTGTCTATATATTCCTTTATTTACCTATCGTTCGGCAGTATTTGGCGTTTATATCTATCTATGCATATGGCGATTCCCTCTTTTGTGATTTTTTGTGTGCGTTGGGGAATATAGTCTTGCAGCATTATGTTGTTGTTGCCTGCTGGATACATGCTGCTGGCCTTTGGACCCCTTCCTCTTCCTGTAGCAGCAAACAAGCACATAAGCGGTGAACGACAAAGTCCTTTCCTTGGTTGAAGGCCCTTCAGTTTTATTTCCTTCCCTTTGTCTAAGACCTCTTCGTAAAATATCCTCCTTTGTAAGAAGTCACTGTGTGCTTTTCTTCTTTGCCAACGAAAGCTGAGTTCCCAAACAATTTCGTGTGATTTTGGGTAGTATCATTATCCGTCGCATCTATAATTAGAAAATAAAACAAGTTAAATCAAATTAGCTGGTTAATTTTCTTTTCTATACGCAAAATTAACCTTTCATCGTGTCGAAATCCACCATTATTTATGAGCAAAATAAGTTGAAACGGTTATAAAAATGTAACTTTTCCAGCAATAACAAAAGGAAGACGAGGAGAAAACTCTGCGACTACGTACATTATGCACGTCCTGCAGATTCTTAGATGACCAAAACCCCAACAGCAAGACTTCCGACTGTCATCATGGAAGTACAGAGACTGAAAGTTAGAATGCTGCGTGCGTTCCCACGGCTTGGAAAAAGCGGCATTCAAATTAAGATACTAAAGAAGAAGCGAACCTGAAGATGCATCGAATACGAATGAGCATATGATTTTATAATCTCACGGTAACGTATTTCAATTTATCAGTCGGAGAACAACAAAATGAAGGCCGAGCTGATGACCTCGTACAAAATTTGGCAACCAAAAGTTCCAACCTTGATAGGACATGACAAAATTTAATGCCCAGAAATGGATTTCTAAACTGAACTACAAAACCAACCACCACTAGAGACTGCGGTCAGACGCTGCTATGACTTTTCGAATACTCTCTTGGGAGCGATGAGGCTCGAGGATATACGACCATCGCAGCAGGCTACGAGGCATGAGAATATAAGAGTGTCCCTGCCAAAAATCGGTGCCCGTAGTGATCAAACAGCCGAAACTCAGGTGTGCCATATTAGCATCAAGTGTGGGCCTGGCGAGCAACAAATTCTTTCTCCAAGTATCTGCTATGAACTGACTGTATAAATACCTGCAAACGCCTTCAGTCACTGCTCTATCTTTCTGAAATTGGTGAACAACTCACCAAGTTGAGATTCACAGGCAGCTTGAGCCTCAGGGGCTAGATCCTTTAGAAAAGGCTTTGTTAGGTTAAGGGTCGACATGATTTGAAAGACCCTGCTACAAAACTTGCGAACTTCAGCACGCCTCGACTGTTTCTTCGGCATGTTCTTTACCATCTCCCCTATCAAGTGACCAAGCTTCTTCAGATGTTTTTTCACTAATTTCTTTGACCTCTCCTGCTGTTGTTCATCTGGATTAGGAGGCACCAATGACCGCAAGATCTCGTGTATAAGATCGAGTGCCTCAACTCGCCGAAAATCTGATTTTGCAGAGCTACACTTCTCAAGAAGGAAGCCAAGAAGATGTTGCCCTATCCATGGCCTCCTTCTCAATATTTCTATCAGAAATTGAGATTTTATCTGTGACTTTTTGCTATCAAAGAAACCAACCATAACACCACGGAAAATATCCAGGATCTTCTGCAGCTCAGATTCTTGAAAGTTTCTTCCATCTATTATTTTCAATATCCAATACGTTGAATTCTGTGCAAGGGAAGTAATCATTTTGTGTCGATTCCTCGAGGCAGACGACTTCTTGGATGGGTTGCCAGCAGATTTTCTCTTAAAAGGTTTTGAAGCCAATTTCAAGTTCCTTTCCAACAAAGACTCGAGAGAAGAAAGCTGTATCGCTTCACCTTTCGGATGATCCTTGGCTTTGAAAATTTTCTTTTGCAAAATTCCCCATATACGTTGGCCAAGCTGGTCACTACCTTCCACATTATGAAGATTGACAAATGCTTGAGCCAGATTTGAGTACACCAACAGAACTTGAGGTTTACCTGTGCAGTCCAGACAATCAATAGTTACGTAAGATAATGAACGCAATCGTTAAAGAGAATGATGTCATTTGATATCGACATAAAGTCCAATCTTCTTGTCAACTTTTCTAACATTTCACCTCAACAAGTTCAGGTAAGTGGCGTCCCTACTATAAATAACAGCATTAAGGAAAACGTTATAACTGATTCATTTTTCTTTTTCAAATGACTGCAGCTATTTTTTCTCATGTACGCATGGATCTATTAAATAACGATGAAACTCACTGCATCAGGATTCATCTCTTGAACCTTGAGAAAACTCCTGTTTCCATTTAAAGCACATGCTGAAAATGCTGATAGCAAAAGGTTGCCAAAAGCTCTTTGTGCATGTCTAGAGGACTAACTAAATTATTTTCAAACCTATAGAGGATAGCAGTATCCTTAAATCTACCATGAAAAAATAGAAACGAAACCTTGCTCTCCTGCAGAAACAACATTAACAATACATATTCTGATATCTGTCTTGCTTGTTCATGTACATTACCTGCATTTTCATGAAGGTACATCTCCAGCAAGGAGAGAACACGCAGTTTGAAGAGAACAAGTTGGGAATGAGCTGTTTCACCCCCACCGTGACTTTTTCTCTCCTTGAAAATCTGAGCAAGATAAGTATCCATGCGGAACATTGCATCGTCATCCATTCCTCCATCAGACTCCTCGGAATCTTCCAGAATTTCTCTACCACTTTCCAAATCTCCAACCACTGTCTCGGAGTCATCAGTCTCAGCCGTTTCACCCGTCTCGGCTTCATCAACTTCCTCATCTTCCTCAATCCCAAGAAAGTCTTCATCCTCATCGTCTTCATCATCATCATCCTCACTCTCTGCATTCCGATGTCTGGCTGGCTTTATATCTTTCTTTATGACCCGTAGCATCCGCCGTAACCCATCATCGGTGACATCAGAGCAGAAATGTTTGAAAACCTAAAAATAATATCAAGAGCAAATAAGAACTGAGAACTTATATGTTGTAGTATCGCTGACAACTATCATTAACTAGCAACATGAATGCTTTTCTGGCAACAACTGTGCACACTTCAAATCCTTTCCAATCTGATAGAGATTTCAAAAACTAAATCAGAGGAAAAAAATAAAAAGTCCTTCCTCAACTTTCTCTTACCCTGCAGCACATTCCAATACACAGATGGACATCTGAGGTTTCTTGATTAACCCCTACAAGTTTTGGTAATCCCCTAGGTATCATTTAATTAGAGGAGCACACACAGAATCACACGAGTCTCTTCTCCTGGTTTGACCCCGGCAGAAAACACAAGCGCAGGTTTTTTTAAAAAGCTCAAGGTGCCCATGTTAAAAAAGAAGAAGAAGAAGAAGAAGCTCAAGTTGCAAATTGCAACTGAAGGAAAAGCTAAGAATTATTTTTAGATTTCCGTGGGAAAAGTAACAGGATGATTTGATGAGATATTCGTGACACCTTCCCAGGGTAATGTATAACATCATAGAAGCATACAAAAGAACAAATAATGAACAGCTGGTATTCATAAAGTAAGTCGTACCCCCGACTCTAGGGACTTCAAAGGGAAAACCAAGAAACAGGATAAGAAAATTGACCAACAAAAATCTATCAATAGATCACCCACCTGCTCTATTGCAACCCTCATTGGCGCTGATGATTGAGGTAGCAAAGATAGCAGTGTATCAACAAGCACATCCAGTAACTCAGGTGCTCCATCACCACCACTCGGCTCATCTTCTCCAGATGATTCAAGCAGATCAGGACTAGAAAAGGCCTTCTTACAGCATATAACAAGTTCCGAAGCAGCTTCCGCAAATTCTTCAGGCCGAAGAAGCACTTGAAGAAGTAGCTGGATAAGCAAGTACCTCAATGCATGCAATTTATGTACAACAGGGCTTGGTTCGCTGCTCCTTTCCTGCCAAGGCCAAAACATTCAATGGATCTGCAGTATGAGTACAAATGGGACGAACCAACAAAGGATATAATTGAATTTAACTACATAATAAACAGCTAACTTGATATCAAATCAATGAAGGATCTCTCATAGAGAATGTGAGGACTTGATAGGAGATATGGTGAAACTCTAAGTCTGACTACAGCATCTTTCGAACAATGTTAAAATCAAATTTATTCAAGAGAAGTTCAGTACCTCTCTAGAAAGCCTAGTTTCCATTGCCTGCAACTTTTTGAATGCCTTCTCATCATCATCGCTCAAAGTCCGGAAGAGTGAAACAGAAGGAATGTTACGTAGGGTGCAAAGGAACCGAACAAAGTAAGAGCCTAGATCACCTTGCTCAACAGCATTCACTGAAGCTCGTGAGCCATCCCCTTTTTGGGCAGATGCCAGTAACAACTGAAGCTGCTCAATACACATTCTGCAGAGAGCAGTTGAAGTAGCAGCTTTTGGCCATCTGAACTTCTCTTGCAACTCAAAAGATGTCACTTCAGAGCCAAGAGATGCAGTAAAAAGGCCTTGAACAGCTAAAAACTTCAGAATTTCTATCTGCACCCGAAACTTCGCTTCAGAATCCAGTTTCAAGTACTTCAATATACCAGGGACAGAATCAACAATCCAAATCTTCAAGGAATCTGTGTTTCCAACAGCAGAAATAGAATCTTTATCCTCATTTGATCCAATCTCTGAGTTGTCATCAGTTGTTTGACTCTGATCTGAGGGTTCCTCGGAAGCAGGACCATCATCCACAAACATATTTGTTAAGCTCTGAATAAACAGCATGCAACCAGATTCGGTTTGGAACTCAGCCAAAAGATTTTTGACTGTCTTCGTCTGAGTAATTATATCAAATTTCCCATTGCTATGCTTCTGCAGAGCCACAATAACGGCAACTCTCCGGACATCGTCATACCTAACCCAATCAGAGAGTTCCTTAAGGAAATGCTGCGCAACCTTGTACAGCCAGGAGTCTCTTGTTGAAAGTATATCCACCAAACCCTGGACAATCTTGTCTGACAAAACAAGAGGGATAAAAGATGCCGGCATCCTTGGGAAGAGAAGGAGGAGGACATCAAATGCCAAGTGTTTACGATCATGTGATGACAACAGAAGGGATCCTTCGATCACAACTTCAATAAAGCACTGCAGGTCCTTTGCGGTGTCTTCATCAGAAGGACCAGTCTTGCGGCCCTTTTTCTGCTTCTTTAAAGAGCCTGAGAAAGCTGCCGCATCTTCATCCTGCAAAACTGGGTCAGGCAAAAGAAGTTTCACCAGCACAGGCCACACACTATGAACACGAGGTTGGCAAAATGTAGATTCCTGCAAGATTGAGCACAGAAAGAATCTAGAGGATCAATAATGATGATTTGTATTATTCCTGTATATTTTCTAAGGACAAATTATACATCCGAAAATTACCTTGAAGCAATTACTTAGATAAGACAAATGTTCTGAAGTAAAAAATTTGCTGGCGCTGAATGGATTTGGCAGAAGTTTTCCGTATACTGGGTTATCACCAGAAATTCTTTCACGGATTTTCAGCGCTAGAAGCAATGCATCAGGATTTCCACTTTCAGCAGCCCCAGCAAACCATTCTTGAATGCCTGGAGCTCCAACAACATGACTGATCACGGCCTCAGAAGGTAACTGTACGACAACAGTTAGGCAATTAAAACGTGAGAGGAAATAGGTGAGGCTACAAGCAACGCATTCCATTTCTACGTCGAGGAAATTAATCCAAAATCAATAAGAAATACATGAGCCATGTGTGACACCCTGTTCTCACTCCTTGACTGAACAAAACCCTCCATCCAGCACACGCAGTTTCTTGTCCACTCCCACTAAAGGAACAGATTGAAACAAAAACCCCAAGCAAGAAAACATACTAATAACCCCTGAAGCTGCATAGTCTCAGGGGCCTTACTTCAATGCATGGAAAAAAAAATGCATAGAGAGCTTTGGCAAATGCCCAGTGATTAGGAACGGGTGGGATGGGACAAGGTCTGTTAGCAAAGTAACAAGTGAAATTGAAAACAGGCCAAAAACCAAGGCCTGATTTTCCCAAAAAAAAAAAAGCATTTCCCAGCTGTCTACTTTTTATCATATTATTATATTTGTTAGAGTATAAGGGTAAAATAGTCTTTCATATGGTTTGAGAGACTAGGGTTATAAGGGACGTATAAATACTCTTGTAACTTTTACTTTTTAGCATGAATTAGTTTCTCATAACTTTACATGGTATCAGAGCCTAATCACCTAGATCTAAACTAACCACCACCACCCACCAGCAGCCACCGTCGCTCCGACCACCAGCGACCGGCAACCGACCCAAGCACCGATCAGCGCGCCTCCAGGCGCAGTCGCGCGCGACTCAGGCGCGCCTCCCAGGCGCGGTCGCGCGTCTCCCAGGCGCGACCCAGGCGCGACCCAGGCGCGCCTCCCAGGCGCGACCCAGGCGCGCCTCCCAGGCGCGGTCGCGCGTCTCCCAGGCGCGACCCAGGCGCGCCTCCCAGGTGCGACCGAGGCAGTCAGTGCATCTTCTAGGCGCTTCTCCGCAAGGCGTGTCTCTCATGTGCTCACACCCAGGTTGAAATTTTGATGTGAGACTCCTAGATTTTGTTGTAAGGCTCCTGTTGGTTAAGGTCGAAGGATGATTGGCAGATCTGGAACGTTGTTGGCTGGTCTCGTTTACTGAAAGCTGAGTGATTTGTGGTGATGCGTGGTAATTTGCTGGTTTAGTGTCTGTTGAAGTGTTGAAATCGCTGAATTATATATTGTGCTATGGCTGACGAAGAAAAGAATGTGGTTACTGAGGTGGTATCATCGTCTTCTAGTCGTTTGACTGAGAAGAAATTGGAGGGAGTTAGCAATTTTCAGCAATGGAAACATATCGTGACATTAGTATTGACAGGGAGAGACCAACAGGAGCACTTGACGGGTGATGGGGTATCGAGAGAAAAGAATTGGAAGACTGTGGATGCTAGAATCCTTGGTCAAATGTTAAATTGTATGGAATCTAATGTTGCAGATTTGGTTACACACATTGGTACTGTGAAGGAGTTGTGGGATTATCTGAATATTCTTTACTCGGGACAAAATAATTTTGCTAGAATTTATGAGGTATTCCAGGAGTTTTGCAAAACTGACCAGAAGAATCAGTCAGTTACTCAGTATTTTGCTGACTTTAAACGGATGTATGAAGAATTGAATGTTTTACTACCGATTACTTCGAATGTTCGTGAGATGCAGGAGCAACGAGAGAAGTTAGCTATCATGAGCTTCTTGGCAGGACTTAAACCGGAGTATGATGCAGTTCGTTCCCAGATACTTGGAGGAGAAAGGCTGTCTTCACTCACGGAGGTATTTGCGCGTACCTTACGAACTTCACGTGAGTCTTCTAAGGATATGGCATCTCCAGGTGATAGCTCAGCCCTGGCAGCCCAGGGGTATCGTGGTGGGGGTCGTGGTCGTGGTGGAGGCCGTTCTGGTAGTAGTGCTGGTCGTGGTTTCAACAGAGGTCAACCATCTTCATTTAGCAATGCTTCCAATAACATGGGAAGCAATACTGGTCCTATTCGGACTTGTCATTATTGTGGGTTACCTGGACATATTCAGAGGTTTTGCTATAAGTTGCATGGGAGACCTAGTCAACAGGCTACAGCCAATGTAGCCAATACAGGAGAGTCCTCTGAAGGTGGGAAACTAGTTCGAATGACGGAGGAAGAGCTTGCAAGGTACAACCAGTTTCAGATTTCACAGCAAGTCTTACAGGATTCTTCTACGGCTACTTTTGCCCAGACAGGTAATGCTACAGTGTGTCTATCCTCTGCCTCTCGGCCCTGGGTCATTGACTCAGGTGCTACCGACCACATGACTGGAGTCTCAGGTATATTTTCAGAATTTCATGAGTCTAGTTCAAATGTTACATTAGCTGATGGTTCCGTGTCTATAGTTAAGGGTGTAGGAACTGTTCCTCTTACACCCTCCTTATCCTTGTCATCAGTTATGTATCTTCCCAGTTTTCCATTCAATCTTATGTCTGTCAGTCATCTCACTAAAGCCTATAATTGCTCGGTAACCTTCTATCCTGATTCGTGTGTTTTTCAGGACTTGAAGACGAAGAAGACGATTGGTAGAGGGCATGTGTCGGAGGGATTGTACGTGTTTGATGATTCTACCCGTATGGCTTGTTCAGCAGTTACTCCACTCCAAGTTCATTGTCGTTTGGGTCATCCCTCCTTGGCAAGTTTAAAGAAGTTAGATCCACAATTTCATTCTTTGAGTAGTCTTGAGTGTCAGTCATGTCAGTTTGGGAAGTTACATCGTACCTCTTTTTTTCCAAGAGTCAATAAACAGGCTTCTCAGCCATTTGCTTTAGTTCATTCAGATGTTTGGGGTCCGTGTCCTGTTACTTCAAAGTTGGGTTTCAAGTACTTTGTTACATTTGTTGATGATTATTCAAGAGCCACTTGGTTATATCTGATGAGAAATCGCTCTGAGTTGTTTTCCAATTTTTGTGCATTTGTTAATGAAGTACAAACACAATTTTCTCTTCCTGTTCGCGTTCTGCGAAGTGATAATGCCAAAGAATACTTCTCTAAACCATTCTCTGACTTCATGACACATCGTGGGATTCTTCATCAATCCTCCTGTTCAGATACACCACAGCAAAATGGTGTAGCTGAAAGAAAAAACCGCCATCTTTTAGAAGTTGCACGATCATTGTTGTTTGAGATGAAGGTTGGTAAATCACTCTGGGCTGATGCAGTTATGACAGCATGTTACCTTATTAATCGCATGCCATCTTCTGTCCTGAAAGGTGCTACTCCTCACTCTTTCCTCTTTCCTTCTGAGCCTTTGTTTCATTTACCTCCACGTATCTTTGGCTGTGTGTGTTATATCCGTGATCATCGTCCAGGTCTTTCTAAGCTTGATGCCCGGTCGCTTAAATGCATTTTTGTGGGGTATTCTCGTACACAAAAGGGGTACCGCTGTTATTGTCCCTCTTTGTGTAAATATTTTACCACTGCTGATGTCACCTTTTTTGAGTCCACTGTTTACTCCGAAGTACAAATGAATTCTCCTACTTTGGATGATGAGTTGCTTACTTATGTCATTGTGCATTCCCCCACAAAGTCTACTCCTACTCCACCAATCCATCAGGTATACAGTAGACGTCCACGACATGTACAGCCCTCTGCAGATGCTCCCGTGCCTACTGCTTCTTCGTCCTCCAAGTCTGAGGTAAGTCCTTCATCTACAGATCTTGATGTCCCTATTGCACATCGTAAAGGAACCCGGAGTTGTACCCAGCATCCCATTACCAATTTTGTCTCATATTCTGGTCTTTCTGCTTCCCTTCGAGCTAGTTTACTTACCATTGATACACATTCTACTCCTAAGTCTGTTGCTGAAGCATTATTGAGTCCGGGTTGGAAGACAGCTATGGAGGATGAGTTGTGGGCACTTGAAAAAAATCAGACCTGGGATCTTGTTCCGTTACCTGCAGGGAAGAATGCCATTGGTTGTAAGTGGGTCTTCTCTGTCAAAGTTAATCCCGATGGCTCTCTTGCTCGACTCAAAGCTAGATTGGTTGCTAAGGGCTACGCCCAAATTTATGGAGTGGATTATGGTGATACTTTCTCTCCTGTGGCTAAAATGACTTCGGTTCGCATTTTACTTTCCTTGGCTGCTTCGTCTCGATGGCCTCTCTTTCAACTTGATGTTAAAAATGCTTTTCTCCATGGTGATTTGCATGAAGAAGTCTATATGGAGCAACCACCTGGGTTTGTTGCTCAGGGGGAGTCTGGCCATGTATGTCGTTTAAAGAAATCATTGTATGGCTTAAAGCAATCCCCTCGGGCTTGGTTTGGGAGATTCACTGAGGTGGTGCTTCAATTCGGACTAACTCGATGCCATGGCGACCATTCTATGTTTTACCGGGTTTCTAATGCTGGTCGGATATTCCTTGTTGTTTATGTGGATGACATTGTCATAACTGGTGATGACTCTGCAGGGATCGATGAATTGAAGTTATATTTGAAACAGCAGTTTGAAACGAAGGATCTTGGACGGTTAAGATACTTTTTGGGCATCGAGGTGGCAACAGCAAAGAGAGGTATTCATATTTCGCAACGCAAGTATGTATTGGACTTACTTGCAGAGACAGGTATGCTAGGAGCTAAACCTCTGGATACACCTATGGAAGCTGGCATTAAGCTAATGGCGGAAGAAGGTGAGCTACTAAGTGATCCAGAGCGGTATCGAAGGCTTGTTGGCAAATTAAATTATCTCACTATTACTCGACCAGATATTTCCTTTCCGGTGAGTGTAGTGAGTCAGTTTATGTCTTCTCCTTGTACCCCCCATTGGGATGCCGTGGTGAGAATCTTGCGATACTTAAAGAAAGCTCCTGGTCGTGGACTTCTTTATAGAGATCATGGTCATAAAAGGGTGGAAGCGTTCTCTGATGCAGATTGGGCCGGGTCTCCTATTGATCGGAAATCTACATCAGGTTTTTGCACATTTATGGGAGGAAACTTGGTTTCTTGGAAGAGTAAGAAACAGAATGTGATAGCCAGATCCAGTGCAGAGTCCGAATATAGAGCTATGGCTCAAACTACATGTGAGCTAGTTTGGATGCGGCAACTGTTAGTTGAACTCGGTTTCAAGGACCCAGCGCCAATGGAGTTGTGGTGTGATAACCAAGCGGCCCTACATATTGCTTCAAATCCAGTCTTCCATGAGCGTACTAAACACGTTGAAGTTGACTGTCACTTTGTTCGGGAAAAGCTAGAAGCTGGGGTCATTTTGACTAATCATATTAAGACTGGTGAACAGTTGGCAGATATTTTCACTAAGTCTTTAGGAAGTGGTAGAGTTGAATATATTTGTAACAAGCTGGGCATGTTTGATATTCATGCTCCAGCTTGAGGGGGAGTGTTAGAGTATAAGGGTAAAATAGTCTTTCATATGGTTTGAGAGACTAGGGTTATAAGGGACGTATAAATACTCTTGTAACTTTTACTTTTTAGCATGAATTAGTTTCTCATAACTTTACAATATTCAACAAGATAATGGAAACAATCAACAGCGAAAGAACTTTATTCGGCTCTCTAATTATTTTATCCACTTGTGACCTGCCAAACCCAAGATGCCAAACTTAACATCATGTTATGTAGAGTGACTACAGTTCCAAAGTAGTTAGTAGCCTAGTACACATGACCAAGAAGACATCAGCAATCTAAAAGATTTGAGAATGCCAGGGAGAAACAAGCACATAGGCATGCCAGTGGAGACATTCATCACCAACAATGGATATGCGATTTTTAGAAGGCGCTGATTAACATCAGTTTGCTTTGCACAGTGATGTTTAGATTGACAACAATTCATCAATAGTGTAAGAAGAAACGGTTCCAAACAATCTATAACCTATAAGAATCTTGAGTAACTCATTAGCTTGAAGTACCTTTTCGACCAAGTCCAGAAGAACACTGACAGATGGTTCTTGCAAATACCTCTTCTTGGCTGAAAGGGAAATAAGAAGACCAGTGAATTCTCTGATGTGTCGAGTACGTTTGTCAGAAAGCCACTCCTTGACTAGTCTCCCGGAGCGAGCTAGGGCACCATAAGCAAATAAACGGCCCAAAAGGCAATCCCTCACTTCCTGCAGCGTGAATGAAGGATATGACATTTTAATGAAAGGAACATTAAATCCATCAAAAAGAAAGAACAGTTAATAAAAAGGACAAAGTGCTACCTGACCCTTCATCGACGAAGAAACTTCTAATAAGTCGACAGAAAGTTTCAATAAGGATTCCACCCGAATGGTAGGAACAGTACTGGCTAACAGAGTCAAACCCAAGGAGAAACCTTGTCTTGCACACTGCATTAACAAACCAAAATCAGGTAAGGGATAATAATCAGTATTATAGTCATCAAAACATTGAACTGACGAAGAATAAGTGTGGAAAAAGATATTTGTTTATTGTGCCCCAAAAGAAGTATGTCCTCAGATTAATTTCATCAATTGACTGCCAGGCTTGTATGGATTCAAGAGAAACGGCTATAAGCAATATGGAGCCTAAATAAGAGAGTGCAAATTCCTATCTTACTGTAGGATATGCGATAGAAAAAAAAAAGTATAAAGCGAACACATCAAATCATTCACCGTCTGAAAGGAATGACAGTAAGAAATGGAGCTACACAGCTAAACGTATGTCTTTAAAGTTCTACTATTGAAAAAAGAGTCACCAAAAGTAACAGGGCATCCACCTAGAATCAAGTTTTGAACATGCCCTGCGTCGCTTTGGAAACATAAGATGACTGAGAACTTCATTCATAGATTTCGAGGAGTCACTCAAGAATTCTAATTTCTTACAAAGCATACCTACTCAACCAGACAGAAAAGTTAAGATGCAAAGAAAAGGCATTTTGCGGATTGATATGACGAGCCACTACACGATAAAAGTTCGGAAAAGTCATCAGCTCCAACCTCTCTCGACGAAGAAACTCCGCGAATGAGCCTCCGCACGGCATACTTCACGGAAGGCGCGCAATCCTTCAACCCATCATCCTTCTCAGCTTCCAACTTCGCTCCAATATCAACCAGCTCCTTCTCCTCGAGCCCATCGTACGCCTTCTGAACCGCCCGCAGCTCCGTCACCAGCGTCTCCACCGCCGCCTCCCTAACCGAAGCGTCCGCCGACGCCAAATCCCCAAACACGCTAATGTGAAACTCCGGCAGCTGACTGCCGCTCGTGGAAACCGCGGCGGCACCGCCGCCTTCTCCATCCTCTCTCTCCTCCGCGGCCGCTTCCTTCGGCTTCGGCCCTCGGTCATCCAGAGAAGCGCGGTGCCGCTCCTTGTCGAGCGCCTTCCTCTTCTTCCTCCTCTCCATCGGCTTCACCGAACTCGGCAATGCGGCCGCGGAGGCGGAGGCGGAGGCAGAGGCGGGCGAACCGCCGCTCTCCTTGAGCAGCTTCTTCTTCTTCTTCGACGGTTCGGCGGCGGCGGCGGCGGCGGCGGCGTCGCCATTGGCTTCCTCCGCCGTATCGATCGCTGCTACTTCCTCCGCACCGCTCGAGCTCCGCTTGGTCCCCATCGGAGATTGATGATGACCTGCGCGAGGAGAAGCGAAGCTCCCTTTTAGCTTGGTGTTTGAGCGTGGAGTTTTCTTGAGGGTTCTTGGGAGTTCGATTTAGGGTTTTAGGTGTGGGGTGCCATTGAAATTTGAGGAGGCTGCGAATTCTTGGGGTGGGGCGGGGCATGCGGGTGGCTCGTTTCGGTCCGAAACGAATTCCGGGTCCGATACCGGCCCATGAATTCTGGATCGGGCCGCTGGTGGGCCAGACTTAGTTTCTGAAGAGCCGTCTCGGTCCGTCCTAGAGTTCTAGGCCAGACCAGGATGTGACACGTTTGTATGGACATTAAAGAGATGATGATGTCTTCTGGACTGCTTAATGAGACCTATATGGAATGGACTGCACGCTTCCACGTACGTGTATACAAGAGTATTCATATTTTTCAATGTGTAAATTAAAGTGGAGCTGGACACTTTGGGATGGCATCACATGAGAAACTTTCAAATTAGATTATATTCAAGCTTAACGAAGCTTAACTTGAAAGAAGCTCGTGATAAATTAAAAGAAGTTCACGAGAGAATTCAATTAAGTATGAATTGATATTATGCGATACTAACCTAAATTTATACGGGTCCTCTGCATAGGATAATCTACACGGAGTAATCTGCACAAAGTTACAATGACCAATGTTAACCCTTTTGAGCCCCGTTTTGCCAAGAGTCGTGATTAATCGGATTAATCGTGGAGAATGCCAACCCAATCACGCAAGAAAAGGCCAAACCACCCCATTCCATTTTAAAAAGCAAATGGGATTGAGGCTCTCGATTTAGGCAAATTTGGACACCCGCAGCCGATGTGCCGCTGACCAAATAGTCAGCCCGATTCAATTGTCCTCATCTCGTTCTCTCTACTCTCTCTTCTCTTCCCATTGCCCCTTCCCCCGTCCTGTCGAAGATGGAACACCACCGGACTCGCGACTTCTGCCACGCACGACCTGAACCGCAACCTCTGTTGGACAACGCATCCATGCCGAGCCACCAAACCCCACGTCCACAGGCACAATCCGCCACGTGCACAGTCAGCTATAGTCGCAAGCCCCCGGCTCGCGTTCCTCTCTCAATCTTCGCTTGGGCTCTCCATCGGCTGGGAGCGGGAGAGAGAGGGAGGAGCGGTCTATTACGTGACTTCCTCCAACGATTAGGCTACTTTTGATTTTAAGGGTAACTTCCTCAGGAAAATTTACCGCCCTAGATAAAAAGAACTCCAATCCTAGGCAATACAAACACAAGATGCAACCAACTTCAACAGAACCAGTTATCCTTACCGTACCGAAGGGCACTTGCCCAGATGGCCAAAACAAACTGCCGCAGAAATAGGTACTATTTAGCTATTTCAAGATCCCTCACGATCCATGCAAATGATAGAATTGTAACAGCCAGTGACAGACAGAAATTAATCATTCACCCCACTAGCCCCAGAACCAGATAGATCGACCACGAAACCGAGACATCGAAAGTTTGCTCAATAGCTTGAACTTGTAAAGGGCTCAACCCACCAAAACCCTCTCCTCTACACCCGCAAAAAAGAGTTAAACCGAGACAATATAGCACATAGGAAATACAACACGGAATAAGAATTGAATGACATTCACTTTCTGCAGAACAATGAAGTGCGGATGTGGTGGTGGTTATTTCTAATGTCACCAGTTCAAAATTTCCTAAGCTTTCCTCCAACATTTAGATACAATACCCTCGATAGAAAATCACTTCCTCAAAAAGAGAACGAAATAAAGTTTTAAAAGAGATTTCACTTCTTGACTTCCTCGTATTCGGCCTCGGGAGCCTGCTCACCACCCTGAGGACCTCCGGCTGCTGATCCACCATCTGAACCGCCACCGGTCATGTGCTGTCCAATCTTAGAGACGGCCTTGTTGGCAGCATCGAGCTTCGACTTGATTTCGTCAACGTTATCACCTTCCATGGCTTTCCTCAAATCTGCAACGGCATCCTCAATCTCCTTTGCAACTTCGGCAGGGATTTTCTCCCTATACTCACCCAAGCTCTTCTCTATGCTGTAGATGGTAGTATCCGCGCTGTTCCTGATGTCTATCAGAGCTTTTCTCTCCTGATCACGCTGAGCATGCAACTCTGCTTCCCTAACCATCTTCTCAATCTCATCCTCTGACAGGCCACCCGATGAACGGATGGTGATCTGTTGCTCTTTCCCAGTGGTTTTGTCTTTGGCAGAAACAGTCACGATACCGTTGGCATCAATATCAAATGTGACTTCAATCTGAGGCATGCCTCTAGGAGCAGGTGGAATGCCCATGAGCTCAAATTCCCCAAGAAGCTTGTTGTCTGTTGCCATTTCACGTTCACCTTGAAGAACCTTGATACCGACTTGCGTCTGATTGTCTGCTGCCGTGGAGAACACCTGCGAGAACAGAACGACAAAACTTCAATCCACATTTGTTACAAGAATAGAAAAAGCGAAACAGAGCCCTTAATAGGAAAAGCCAAACACCAAGCAATCTGTTTCTCAAACTGCCCAAAAGAGAGAATATTGCAACTCAAGGCACTCAGGACCATATGAATATAACCTTTGACTCTTTGAAATCTCACCTGACTCTTTTTGGTGGGAATGGTTGTATTCCGGTTTATGAGCCTCGTGAAAATACCACCCAATGTCTCAATACCAAGCGACAAAGGAGTAACATCTAGAAGAAGCAACTCCTTAACATCACCGCGAAGGATACCGCCTTGGATTGCTGCTCCTAATGCAACAGCTTCATCAGGATTGACTCCTTTGCTTGGGCTCTTTCCAAAAATTTCAGAAACAATCTCCTGTACTTTGGGAACACGAGTCATTCCACCAACCAGAAGAACTTCATCGACCTCTTTGGTGGATATGCCAGCATCCTTCAAACAATTCTTACATGGGTTCTTAGTTCTTTCAATCAGGTGGCTCACCAAACTCTCAAACTTTGATCTAGTGAGAGTAATATTCAAATGCTTAGCACCAGAAGCATCAGCTGTGATAAACGGCAAGTTGATTTCAGTCTGAGAAGTCGATGAAAGCTCAATTTTAGCTTTCTCGGCAGCCTCCCGGAGCCTCTGCAAGGCAAGTCTATCCTTGGCAAGATCTATTCCTTCAGTTCTCTTGAACTCACTAACCAAGAAGTCCAGCAATGCATTGTCAAAATCCTCTCCACCCAAGAATGTGTCACCATTTGTAGCTTTCACCTACAAAAAAGCATTATTAACGTTTCACCACAATCCCCTGGCTTATAGAGGCAAATGAAGTATAAACCATGTCAAAACCCTCACATACCTCAAAAACTCCGTTGGATATCTCCAAAATGGAAACATCAAAGGTTCCACCCCCAAGATCGAAAACAGCTATAAGCCCCTCCTTGTTGTTCATTCCATAAGAAAGTGCAGCTGCAGTTGGCTCATTAATGATTCTCTGCACGTCAAGACCTGCAATTCTGCCAGCATCTTTGGTTGCCTGTCTCTGGGCGTCATTGAAGTAAGCTGGAACTGTAATCACAGCTTTCGACACTGTCTTCCCCAAGTAAGCCTCAGCTGTTTCTTTCATCTTTGTTAGAACAAAAGCACCAATCTGACTTGGGGAATACTGTTGTCCATTTGCTTCAACCCATGCATCTCCATTTGGAGCCTTCACAATCTTGAAGGGAACCATCTTCATTTCTTTCTGGGTCTGGGTATCATCAAAACGCCTTCCAATCAACCTTTTGGTACCGAAAACAGTGTTCGCTGGATTGGTGACAGCTTGACGTTTGGCCGGAGTTCCTACGAGCAACTCTCCTTTCTGGTTGAAAGCAACTACCGATGGTGTGGTCCTCGCACCTTCAGCATTTTCAATCACCTTGGGATTCTGTAGGAGAGCGAAACAATTTTAATAATCTGAACATTGGAAAAATATCCAGCATCGAAGAAAGATCATAATTTTTAAACAGCAAACTACTTCTCATACTTAGTACTTCTGGCTCTTACCTTTCCCTCCATGACTGCAACACATGAGTTGGTTGTACCCAAGTCAATACCAATGACATCGCTCCCTGCCGGCTTTGAACTGTACAATGGGCGTAATACAGGATGAGTTGAATTCTTACTTGCTTCACAGCTCAAATGTGAAACAGCAATGTATCTGTACCTGAATGCTCTGCAGAAACTTGCCCAATTCTGACCCGTATGGCAGCCGGTCCATGATGATTTGGCATGGCCAGTCAGCTGGAAAAAGAGATGCCGTGAGTGATTATCAAAATAATTGTTGAAGAATCATCATGTCATGTGCATATAAGCTTTCACCGTGCCAGATTAGGACCACCCAAGACACTAGGTAGAAAGAGCTAGCTACAAGGAACAAGCGCATATTCCACTCATTTTCTGTTCATGACTTGCATATAAGATCACTGGACTACAAATCTTGGCATCACAATCCCATGCACAGTGGAAAGTTTTTAATAATGACAGAATTGTCCAGATTCTAGCCCAATAAGAATACTATAGCTAAATGCATCAAGGATTGTGATAATTGGAAACATGTACCATTCAAAGATTTCTAATTAATCTCAGATGAGGAAATTACAAACTAATCGTCCGCTCAGACCGACTCGAGACAAACCATTTGACCGACCGACAAAAAAACAAAAACAATAACTTCAAACAAAAAAAGGGGCTTGAGTTGCTCCAGTCCAAAAAAAACCGGAGAGGATATAAGGAATCACGAGAAATGAAATGCTTAATCCAACTCTCATGAATCACAAATATTCACCGAAAGCTCCCTCGATATCATCTGTGTGCTGGTATGCAGGCGCATAAGGATTTACGAATGCAATCATGAGCCTGATACAATCATCTTCTAGTCGAATTGTTACCAAATTCACAGATTCAAGCGCCGTTAGCAAAGATCGTCCCCCGAAAATCCCCATGCATCTCCATCAGGGAAACAGAAAGTAAAGAAACGAGCTGACACGGAGACATAAAACTACAGCAAGATCAAAGAACCATCCCCAGACCGCTCAAGCTAAAAGCCTCGAAATGATGAATCACGTCAACGCTCAAAGAAAACGAGCAGAAATGCAAAAGGCTTTTTCCATCTCGAACTCAACAAGCCGCCACACGAAATCAGGAAATCCAAGTCAAGAAAAGGGAAGAACGGCCGAGAAGAAGAGCAAGAGACGTACGGATCTGTAGGCTGAGAAAGAAGCGGAAGCGACGTCGCGACGGCGCAGGGCGGAGCGGAGAAGAGCCGCGGCGGCCATCCCGTGAGCCAGAAGACGGCGGAAATGGAGGGGGACGGGGGGGCGGGAGCTTCGTGGGCGGAGCTGGCGGTTCTCCTTTAGGGTTTAGGGTTTTAGTGGGAGGAAGAGGACGAGGAGGAATGAGTGGCCCTCTTTTTATTGGCGAGCCCGACAAGGCGGAGAAACGGGGATCGCGTGGAAGGTTCTAGACGACGCTTCTCGTGTTCGCGCGCGCTCGCTCGCGCATCGCCGTTCATCCGACCGATCGGGGGGGTACGCGCATCCGACGGCGCTGATCGATTCTCGGACCGATGCGGCCATTGCGATGGCGGGCACCCGATTAAATCCTCGATTGGACGACGACGGCGGCGACGGCCGGTCGTTTTTGGGCATTTGCGTGGTTGGTTTGGGCTCCACATCCGCTGTTATCAGCTGGTCACTGTCGAAATCGGCTTTTCTCTTTTTTTTCTGTCTTGGCCAACAAGTTATCAAACTCTTCCGTTTCCTTTTTTCATCTTCTCGGCGAGTTCGAGTAATTGTTTGATGAAAACGTCGCTTTTTGATGAGAAGATATTTTCATCTGTGTAAATTAATGATAGATCCCGACTTTATATGCACACGTGTGTAAATGGATATGATTTATCAAAAAAAGTAGATGACTTTTTGTTATCGACAGATCGGTTAACAAAGAGTTTTGTTAAAAATGATGAGTCAAGGGACACGGGAAAATCGACAACTACGTGGCATGGGTAATGGATAGAGGGCGATCGGCGACAAAGCTTGCGGGTGACCAATGGCCCCGATATTAGCTAAGGATTGCACGTGAGAAAGGAGATTGTGTGGACCAAAGACATTGAATGGAGACATAGGTGAATGGAGACATAGGTAAGAGATGACGGTGAAGTATTTCAATGGTTGTACAAGTTGTAACTGTTTATAGATAAGATTAACGTTCGAATTGGAAACGTAAAATCTCGAACAAATACCCATGCACATTAATCAAAAGAGCGCTCTCTCACTCTCTCTCTCTCAAAACTCCTATATATTTTTAATTAATGTATTTTCTATCTTTCGCACACATTTACCATTTCCAGTACTTTTTACTTTCAGAGCTTCACTTCAACACCAAGCAATTTCCTGTCCACAATCAACAAGGAACCCATTTCATAAACAAAACCAAAACCAACTCTTTTGGTGAAAGATTTTCACTCTCCAGGAAAAAAACCCTTCAGAGTGAAACAGGATCTTATATCCATGCTTACAGGGGTTGAACGTAAAGCTTTCACTCCTTCATACACTCAGCAGGGTCCCGATGATTGAAAAATTGGATAAGGAACAGGTCAGTTTAAATCTGTACAAGAAAGACAACTACATGCTATTACCACTGGTCTCAAATTGGGCTCCTGGAAAGTCGGCCAACTTAGCTGGAAACTATGCAAATGAGCAAGCAAAGTTCCTCTTGGAACCCGATACTCGTGTTCCTGTGTTCAGGGCAACTTGAATTTCGAATAATCGAAAGCAACAGCTTTGCCCAGTTGAAGAGTATCTAGCGTCAAACACGACAGCCGATACAACTCATTTTTCGTCTTCAATGGCCCGGCAATAAAACCCAATTTCCTTACTGAAAAATATTGAAGTATATTTGTGGGAAAGGAGATGCTATACATTCTGTCAACAAAGATACAACCAATAGGTCAAGTTTCCCTACAAGAAACGGGGGAAACTCAATTAAAGAAATGGTTCAATAGGCCTAAAACTTCACTAAAAGGGTGCAGAGAGCAACTCAGGAGGGACTAAAGCACAATCGTCCACGTTGGTTGTGCAATCGTCCGCGTTGTTTGTACAGACCCCATCCAAGGAAAACTGATGAGAGAAATGACAGAACGAAAAATGATGATAACTGGTAAACAGGAACAAAATGAAGGAAACTTTTTGCCAAGAATAGAGGATATGTACGGCCCCAAATATAGCAGCGCCACTCACTTCATTTCATATTCTCAAATAACCTCCTCTTTCATCATGCCTGGGGGTTCTCTTGAGAAACGACTTCCTGTTGAGAGACCAACTTCTCTGCATGACCCTCTTCCTCTGCCATTCAGCCAAGCGTTTATACAAAGCAGGGAAAACGAAGCAGAGAAGTGCGAGAAATAGCAATCCAACACAAAGCAACATCACATTGCGGAACCCATCCCTTAATGCCGGGTCCCTTTGCTCTGTCCATGGAACTCCTCCCACGTTCATGCCAAAAACTGTGATAAGAAAAAAAAGGGGAAAAAGAATATGTGAAAATCTCCTCCTTAAGGTTGGTGATCCAAGTACTTCAGATGATGAAAGCAAACTTCACACCAGAATCCTCATATAGAGCTTTTACCTCCGGTGATGATTGATAGAGGAAGGAATATCATGGAAAGGAATGATAGGTAATATAGCTTCCTGTTAATCTGCTCAGACTGCCAGCTATCTAGACCAGCTTGGATAGCTGTCACGCGGTTTGCTAAGAATCCCACGTTCTCCTTTAGTCTTCTCAGACGGCCAATTAATTCTTCAAGAGAGCCAATATCTTCGCTGGCAAACCACAGTTTCGAAGAACATTTTTCTTTCACACGGGGGAAAACCTGCTCACCATGGGCGATCACCTGGGCAAATTCATGTATTCAGATCAGAAAAAACAGAATCATATTCTCCTTACCAGCCAAAAGACCGTCAGGTTAAGTTTTATATGGTCCTATATGATGTATAATTTCATTTAAGTTTGTGCTTGGACTTTCAATGACCTTTCCTGATATTCATTTCCACAGAGGCCTTCCCTATCCTATTTTCATATCTATTTCTGAGAAATGATGACAGAGTATTGGCTTGCCTCCATGGAAAGACTAGATAATGGCCTTCCACTTCCAGCAACAATAGTTCACATAGAAATTCCTGTCTGGTTTCATGATGTTAAGACATACATCTGAAAGGAGATGGAAGTACCTGCAAGAGCCGCTGCAAATTAATATGCATTTTTGGAAATCTCCTATTATCCAGCATTTGTTTCTTCAAAGCAGAGCCACCTGTGAACAAGTAAATAGAATGCTGTCTCTTAAATTAAGTGGCAGATTCAAATTATGTACAGCACAAACCAGCTCCAAGAACTGGAAATACAGCAGCAAATCATCTACAGAGAGCTTCTTGAAAATAGGTGCCCAATTATTTCTTCTCTCAACATCAAAATGTCTATGACCAAATGGAAAACTTGTGGACGAGCTAGGAGTAGAGGCACGCGTCTGCCTTGATCTAGCTTTCTTGACAATTCCACCGCAGCAACTCGAGCTTTAACACTAGAAACAAGTTTAGATAATTCCATGCTGTTAAGGTGTTGCGTTCATTAATTACCAATTTCATAAGCTTTCCCATGATAGCAAAAATACACTTATACGCAGTTAAAGAAGTGAGATATTGCAGATACTAGAAGTTACTTTAAGGGTGTGTTCGTTTCGCGAAAGATGAGTGATTTGAAAAACATTTTCCGAAAAATAATAGCTTGTATCGCTTACAAAAATAAATAAACGAAAAAAAATTTCATTGCCCACGAAAAAAATTAGGCACAAATTGTTATCGATGATGAAAATATTTTCCATTGACTAATTTTTCTAAACGATATCAGCAATCATTTTTTGGAAAATGTTTTCCAAATCACTCATTTTCCGTGTAACGAACACACCCTAAATTTGAGAGTTTTTTTAAATAGAGCCTCGCATCTTACAACTTTGGAAAGAATGTGGTTTGTACGGACAGAACTATGCACATAAATCTTGATCACAGCCCCACAAAATTGAATCAACTAAGTTAAGAGACTTTAGTGATCAGCCAAGATGTGAGAAGATGATTCAAATAGATTAATCATCAAATCTGTCGACTAGATTTCAGTAAGATAAAAACGACTTCAGGCATTCAGCTAAAGAAAGCACCCATCAAACTGCAAACCTTAACTTCATGCATGCATCTACTAATTCACATTTTTGCAGCCTTTTTGAACTCCATGTTCAAATGTCTCAAATGTCCCTGATACTCACAGGGACTGAGATATGTTTTGCTGTAATATTGTATGGCTATCAAATCTACACTGCATACCGCTATGAGATATTTGTCAAAGCTATATGAATTAAGGATGCAAGACAATTAGAAACCTATGGTAGCGCATGATGCAACCACTGCCATCAAGCCTGCTATTTGATATAGGAAAAAAATGAACCCTAAATGCAACCAGGAAAGCAGCTTGTATTCAAGAGAGATGAATCATCACTGAAAACTTTATTCTCTAAGCGTAACTTACCTTTATCCAATTCAAGCTCCACTGAGTCCAGGTCAATCTCGAGTTTGGTTACAACATCTTGCAAGTGATCCACATGTGTATCCAGAATGTGAACAACAAGATTGGAGACGGATTTTGGCACTGGGTTATCAGCCTCCTCAGAGTGATTCATCGTTAACAAGAACTCGAGGACATGCTCCTTTATCACAATCCCACTCCCTTCCTTCTGCTCATCTCTAGCGTAAGCGGGATTTTCTATGCTTGGAATTTCCGAGAGAAGAGATTCACCCATACTCGAGAACCCCAAACGGGGCACACGACCAAGAGACACAGTAATAACCGAGTTCTCTGTAACTCTAGCAGCAATTCTGAACGTAAAGTTGCTAGATGGTGGACCAGGTGAGTTAATCCTAAAAACAAGTGCTCCATCAACATGTCCACAAAATGGTCCATTACTCACCAGCGAGAGAATGTCTTGCAGCTTCAAGGGCGGGCAAAGAACATCAATGAGATACTGCGCGGATTGCGACAGCATCTGGTTTCCTTTCGGGAGTTCCACATGGTACCAGCAAAATTCATTGCCAGTTCCTTCAGCTAGATCCCACTCCTTATTATAAAACCTACCCTGCCCATCAAATATATAGGCCCTTTGCCTCACGGCCCCCGGAAAGTGGGTTCTATGCAGGCTGGCGGTTTCTCTAAGAGGCGTATCTGCGGAGGTTTCTTGATCCATTTCTTCTGCATCCCTAAAATTCATTGCTTCCTCTCTTGCTACGTCCATTATCAATATGCCTAATCTCTAAATAGCCAATCAAAAGGTTCAGCGATGCAACGTACACACCAAATTCTGTCCAGAGGCTATTATCCTGCAAATTGCAAGAGGCGGATCAGACACTATTTCATCATCCCAATATCGCCGGAACGGAAATGGAAAGACAGAGAAACAGATCCCTAATTACAAAAAAGCATGCAAAATCGAAAATTTCAAATCAAACCCATCAGTCAACTTTCGAAAAGAACCAAGCCACATCCAGCAATCAGGCCAAAAGCAATTCAGGAAACGAGAAACGAACCCGGAAAGCATGGAAACCTTTCGAAACCCATTGAATTTGTACCCAAATGCGCATATGACTAAGCAGAACACAACGAGAAAAAGAAGGTAAAAACAGAGGCTGAAAGACAAGAATTTGCATTTACCTCGCAGAAAGTCGGGGCCTTTCCAAGTTGGGCAGCGTCGAATATCACCGGCAACCCCCCAACGAGCATCAGAAGCCGATTCCAAACCCAAGAAACAAGAACCCACCCGGAAAAGAAGAGCTCATTCGGTTTCTTGAAGGTCGAGTCTTCTCTGGCAATACGCTACAGCATAGCCCAAACCCAGATAAGATAAGATACAAATCACGAGGGTGGTGGGCGGTGCAAAATGGGGAAAGCCAAAAGGAACTGAGCACGTCGGAGAAACCAAAGGATAAAGCCGGAGCTAGCTAAACCCAGAAGGGAGACAATGTCGCAGGCATTGGGAAGCATCGAAGAAACATCCTCGTTCCCAGATGGGGGATCGTTGACCGAGTTAAAAATGCTTTGAAATGTCGCAAGTTGATTGTGAATTTCTTATCATAAAGATTCGGCAAGCACCGGCACCGTCGCCGCGCGTCTTTGTTTCAGGGGATTACCAAATATGGAACCGCCCGCTACCTGTCACGTCGTCACGTTGTCGCCCGTTTAAAATTATCGAACTCGTGTTTCTTCTCCCGTCTCTCTCTGCTTGGTGTAGGCGAAGACGGGAGGGGTTTCGATCTTCTTGTTGTCTTTTATAAATCTGTCCGAGGTGTGTTGATGGAGGGAATTTCGATTATTTTTGGGATAAAATGCATTATAAGCGGTAAAATTTATCATGAAGGTACAATTGAGCCGTAAAACTTGTAAAAAAGTGTAATCGAATCCTAAAACTTTCAAAAAGTGCAATCGAATCTTAAAACTTGTCAAATTGGTCCAATCAAATCAAACATTATATTGATTGCATTTTTTGAAAGTTTTAGGACTCGATTGTACTTTCGTGATAAGTTTTAAGACTTCTAGTGCATATATCCTACTATTTTTACGGTTTAGGCTATGATGCTTGCGGTTTGCGACAATTCGGTCTTCTTTGTTTTTTTTTTTGGTTGTTGCTATATTGAGGAATTCACCCGGGTTCAACATTAATCTTGATTTATTTAAAATAACATTTCTATATAGTAAACAAAAAAAGATTATAACATGTGGGCACGAATTGCCAATTACCTCCTCCATTAATCTCTCAATATCGCAAAAAGAAAATAAGTAACATAAAAGAGATCGATTACCTCTCCTTATATCTTGAATTATATATTTTGATCCAATTAGGCTGTCTCGAGAGAGATCTATTTTTTATCCATGTGCGTCGCAAGAGAAAATATCGGGTGGGCCGGCCCCCACCACATCGCCAGGGGCCCGGGGCCGTTCAATGGATGACATGTGGCGCCACGCGTCGTCCCCCACTCCCTCCGCCCTCTCTCTCACCAACTCAGTAGAGAGAGAAAGAAATTACAAGAGAGAGAGAAAGAAATTACAAGAGAGAGAGGAAGCCATTTTCACAAGGAAATTTGTCGGGACAAGCATGTTCTAATAACTTGATTTTCATTTAATTTCGTGTATACGAGAAAAAACAAAAAAATTGCCCCAGAAGATTCATTTTGCCACTTAATTAAACAAATCCTGACTTTCACTTTAAAAAGCATGTTTCCTAGAAATTGCAATATTAATACTAGATATTACTCTCCTCACAATAAAATCTTACTCTAATATTTTTTTTGTTTTTGTTGCAATGCTGTTGCAAGTGGGCATGTGAAGACAGATAAAGGAACTTCCTACAAAAGCATCAAATCATAGATCCTATTTTTATGCTTGCTATCATTTTACTAAATCGTACTTTCTTATTTCACACATTGGTGCTGGCCAGTTAGTTCGGTTGAACATGAATCATAAGACTCTAAGACTTGAAAAAAAGGATAATAATTAAGTTAAATAAGTGTAGATGTCAATGGAGTACAATTGCAATTGCTCCTAGACTGATGTGACGATGCAACTAAAAGTCACATGATTGAATGCTGAATTAAAGAAGGGATCATCCAAAGTTCTGGATGGGAAAATTGTCGAAAAAGCAATAAATTTATTGTGCTTTTGTCAATTTAGCCTTATATTTTTCAATTTTGTCAATTGAGTTATAAAAATTTGCACATTTTGCCAATTAAGTCCATCTAATATATTTTAACTAAAAATAAATGACGCGAACGCTAATAGTGCCACATAGGACGGCTGTGTTAGTGGTCTACCCTAAGAATCAATCAAGGTTGATACTCTAATATTAGTTGTGGATTAGGTTGTATCGAAAAATCGACATTCATTATACTTAGGTAGTCATAATATCTTGCTAGAGACTGCTTATGACTTGTGGGCCAAAAAGGGTTTTGAGCACACTGCTAATGTTTAGTAAACCTACAGGGTCGCATACTTAAGCGAACTGAGTTAATATTTTCTGTGTGCCGGGATCTACTTAAAATAAGAAATAGATTTTAATTTGTTCTCCTATTCAACTTATCTACGCGGTCGTGCGTGTTATGAGATAACAATTAATGTATGATTGAAGGTGGACGGTTTGGCGGGCCCAAATTGCCTGATCCGCTTCTTTTAATTCCGTTGTATAATGAGGCTGTATAAATAGATAGAGAATCGTTCTCTGTCTAGGGGTTTTTCGACAGAGTATCGAAAATCAAAAGGCGTTGAAAAAAAGGAACTTCAAGATCTTTAGCTAGCACTTGGATCGTTGGAGACTTCTGTTCAAGTGTGTGGATACCGGTAGAGGCGCAACATTTGGGGCGCTAATTCAGACACAATCAATTGTCAATTTACGTCCGATTTGCAAAAGGTACGTATCGAATTTCTGTCTCGATTTCAATATACACGTGAATCCTTTCTAGGGTTTTAGGGTTTTGGTTTACAAATATATTCCGCTACGTTTTAACAACTTTGGAACACTATGTCGAACCCTACAAGCTGACCCTATGGTGACATGGAGGGGCCTGCCCACCCAATATTTACTCTACATTGCTATCTTCGAAGAGATTGCATATTTTATCTCTTGATAAGGATTTCTAGATTGTAGATGCTATCGGCAATCGTATTAGATATAAAGCAAAGTTGGATGAGGATTTCAAATTTAAATCTTTACTCGAAAAGTTTCTAGAGAACCTACTCCTAGTTTGTTTGTTTTTATTCGTATAATAGATGGAATTTCGGTTCAAAATTGTCGAAATCATCGCCTTGTAATCCAATAAATCTCTCCCATCTCCACTTGTATATCTTATCTTACAATTGTGGAAAATCATTTTCTACGATTGTTCAAATACGCAAATAGTTTGTTTCTCTCAACTCAATCGAGGGCATGTTAGGAGTGGTTTTTAACTTTTTATAATTTGATTTTTTGTGTGGGAGAAAATAAAGTGGCTTCATCCTCATCATGAAGTGCCACTTGTAATCGTGACATTATACAATCCAATCAATCGAATAAAATAACAAATCTCAATTTTCATACCCTCTACCCGTTGACCCGTACCAAAAATCCATGTGTTCGGTATACCTAACGAGTATTTTGAAACACTTAGTAGCACGGATTTGGTATGTGTCTGTATATATATAAGCACATACGAGTATATATATGCGCGTATGTATGTACGTACATTTCATATTTTGTGTCATTTATGTGGATGCAAAGAGATTGTTTAATAGCTTTCAAAGGGGAAAGAATTTCAAAAAATCCCAAGAAAAAAGTCCATTCATCCGGCTTCGGCCAGGGATTTTCGTAAAGCTATCTCATGTGATGGCGCACCCTTTGTTTTTATTACGAGAGAGATGTAACTGAAATATTGCTAGAAAAGTACATGGGTGTTTCTTTCATGACTTAATAAAGGGGAAAATGACGTAAATGGTCATTAAATTTTGGTTCAATGTGTGATGTCATCCTTAAACTTTTAATTTGTTCAATATAATCTTTAACAATTAGTAATGTTAAATTCAGTCCCTCGATTATATGGAAAATATTCATTGTCCTCCTTCCATTAATGCAAGTGAATGGTGGATAACAAAAAAAAATCACATGCAGATTATCCAAGTAAGATATTTATATTAAATCATGATATAATAATCCACATCATTAATAATGTTAGATGTATTAACACCCAAAAATTTTTCCCCCTTTTAAAGTAGATGGATCAAAACATAAACATGTTGACCCATCATTTTTAAAAGTCCAACTCAGCTATGTTAATCTACATCATCAGATAATGCATGATTTGTCATTTGAGCAAACGAAGGATTACATTTAACATTTGGTAATAGCTCAGGCACAACATCAAACAAATTAGAAATTCATGGGCGACATTATACATTGGACCAAAGTTCAAAGTCTATTTGTGTCATCTTCCCCTTAATGAACTATACATAGGACATACATGTACACATTATGCTTTGTGAAAAAAGTCGATAATGTTGGATATTTCAATGATTTTGAAAATCTTAAAGCCATTGTTTTGCAAAGGTTTTGATAAGAGTCATGATAGCTATTAATTTGTATTAGTTTTTAAAAAATGATTATTGTGTAACGGTGTTGTAACTGTTTTGTAATGTTTGAATTGTTTCTTTAGTAACCCTTTCCTTCATTAGCCTAGTCAAAATATACGAAAAATAAGAAAATTCTTTCTTTTCTTTCCATTTATTTGATGTGTTTTACATATGAGATATAGTTCCTGTTCCCTCTATTATTCAATGTTGAGTAAAGAGGAAGATCTGATTTATCGTGGGAGGATAACTGCTAGAGCTTGTCACACATTATTTTGTACTCCAATGATTGGAATTATCCTTAAGGAGTGGTTCAAATATACTAGATTGCTACCTATACATGCTCAAAATATACTGGATTCATGGCCACGTATCCTGCCCATGCTTAGAACTTGCAGAGTTCCTCGTCACAATTGCTATTCATGCCTTGAACTTGTTCGATTCATGATTATATGAGGTGTTCATGGTTTGCATTTGTTTGGTAGGTGTTCGTGCTTGTTGTCTGTATACATTTTTGTTCAAATAATGAGGTTTGGTCTCATTTTATTATTATTTTGGTAATATCAACAAATATATTCACGTGGGACCGGAGGAAGTCGGATGGAATTATATTGCTCCTTTGCTGAATATTTTTTTTTTTTGGTAAGGGCTCCTTTGCTGAATATTTGTATTCCCATAACTTAAACAAATCAATTTTGATTTAGAAATACACTGGGTAAGAAATTCTTGAATTGGATTTTCATGTTATTCGATAAACCATAAACTATGACATCATACATAGTGAATTTTTCACTGTATTAAAAGTATACAGTGATGCTAACTAAAAAATCAAATTCAGATTAGACAAAATTTACTAGTGGATATATGTTCACCCATTGTGGAGAACTATAACTTGGAGATCAACCAAACAAAATTGTGGGGTAATGACAATCTTACTAGACCAAAAATCGACCTGGTTGAAGCTGATGATTCGTATGACATAATTGTTAAGATCATTTCTCAAGCCAATATTATAGCCAATGTGAAAAATTGGATGGTAGACTCACACTACCAGGTATATCTTTACAAACAAAATGTCTTATAATCTTACGCTCCAGGAAGGAAGGAGAGGAGATTATTTATCTTGGTGATTCGAGAACTACTCAAGTTCTTAGGAAAGGAAAAAATCTTCTCAAACTTACATCTAAAAATGAAGATGGATAGTTGAGAAACTTCTAAGTAGATATTTCTTTGGGAATGAAACTGACACAATCTGTGTCTAGGCATTATGATTCCAAGCGGCAATAGCTATTGCAAAGAATGAAATTTTAATGGTAAAAAGAGATACATTCAATTGAGATGTGATGTTGTAAAGCAACTGCTTAACAATGGAATTATATCTATTGATTATATGAAGTCAAAAATGAATTCGACTAATCCTCTAACTATACATCAAGGGTAATGGGACTTAAGCCAATTGAGAAAATCAATAATGATAATAACCCAAGTTATGTGACTGGTGATCCCATGAAATTGGTTCACATGGGTAATAATAAGTCACTTGGTGATGCACTATAATGCAAGAATGCAATAAAAGAGAGATTGAGTAAAGTTCTTAATGATTTCCATAGCTATTATTGGTGGTGTATTAAACAAGTGTGGAGTGGGGCCGCTCCTATGAGAATTTTGGCATGTCCTATTAACACAAAACCATGTTGAACAAAAAAGTTTGTCGGAGTGTAATGTGATGCGTGAAAATTATAATACACAAAATAAATTCTTGATTCAGTGAAGCTTCAAATTTCTCCAATGAGTTCTTGAATTATTTTTCATTCTTTCTAGATTTGGTTCATAGACAAAAAGGCACCACTTCTGATGCATTACATTCCCTTGAGTTTAACCCAGCATACATCTTTTCTTACTTTTCAAAATTTTTGAAATACGTGGGAAATTGTTGAAAATTTCAATAGTTTTGAAAATTTTAGAACTATTGTTTTGTAACAGTTTTGATAGAAGTTATGACCGCAATCAAATTGCAACGGTGTTTCCTTTTTTTAAAAGCCATTGCTCTGTTGTGGTCTCCAATCTGTTAGCTAGCAACAATTCTAGATCAAACTGTGTTATGTTATGGTCTCCAATCTGGGTTTTAGCTTATGGACCTGGGCCAAGCTCACTCTTGGACTGAAGCCCTCTCGATTAAGGTAGGGTGAGTTGGGCTGAACAAATAGGTTTGATCCAAATCGGTGGGGTTGTTATTGTTCATTCATATTTTCTTATCTATTTATGTAATTGTATTTATTCATTTTATGTATATTTTTACAAACAAAAATGCATATTTAATTTGTTGGCAAAAATTTAGGTGTCCATGGTACTCAAGTGAGCGATTTTTAACTAGTGCAACGCTCGAGTGATCGAAAGAAAAAAAGTTATTATACTCACGTAAGCATCGTACGAAAAAAAAAGTAACGTAAAAAGATTGGTGATCTCTCCTTATCTCTTTAAGGGTTAAACTTGTGATAAATTCAATTCAAACTAATTTTTTGACAAAGAAACACCCAAAACTGGGTGGATTCAATAGAATGCTTCCATTACTTTAATTTCGAATTGTTGACAAATTTACTCTATGTTAGTTCTCGTTAAATTGAATTAATACCACGAAAAGTCATAAACAGGTGCACCTGTGACAAATGGAGGGTAAAACTCCAAACTGATACACCTATCAACTGTCAACAATTTGACGGTAAAATTTAACAAAAACTAGCAGAGGGTAAAATTATCACAAATGTACCCGTTTGGAATAAATTTATGTGGATGAAAGTAAAGCGGTCCCATCTTGGTCATAATCATGGCCAATCTAAAAAGTCAACAGATGTAATATAACCAAGGGTCGATACCTCGATTTGAAATCACGGCAGACCGGCCCAATAGCAACATATCCTCAGTGGGCTTGGCTTGTGGAGATATTACAAAACAGGCCCAAGAAGTCCTTTTGGGCTACGGGCCTATGGTGACATGATCAAATTTTAATTGACGTCCAAAGGCGATGTGTTGGACACTTAGGAGGCGTTTGGCAAGTTGTCAAATAGTGAAAATTTCTATTTTTTTGTTTTCAAAATTAGTTTGGGAGCAAAAATCCGTTTGTTAAATTTTTTGTGCCCGAACATAAATTTGCAAAAAATTATTTTCAGAATCAGTTTTGGAATAGAATCAAGAAGCAAAAAAAAAAGTAGATTATTGATTCTGGAACAATTTTTCCATTTTTTATTCTTTTTGGTTTTCTTCTTTCTTTTTGGTTTGTTCTTCGTCTTCTTCCCAGTCTACTACTGGTGACTGGCCAGGGTTGGTGAGGGCGGCCCTAGCTGCCCCCGGCGATGGCGAGGTCGGCCTCGCTAGATCTGGGCGAGGTTGAGCCTCACTCGGCCAAGGCGAAGCCGACCTCGCCGTCGCGACCAGCGAAGGCGGTGGCGAGGGCCGCGATGCCCTCGCTGGCCGTGGCCTGTGGCCGGTCGCCGGCGCCGGCGACCGGCCATGGCCAAGGAAAGGAAGAAAAAAAAGGAAAAAAAGGAAAAAAAAAGAAAGAAATATTAAAAAATTCAAAATATTATTCATAAAAAGAAATTTTGTGTAGTTACCAAACGTATTTATGTTCTTTTCCTATTCCAAGAATAGAAATTTTGGACAGTTACCAAACGCTTTCAAGTGATTAGAAATTATTCCCGGGTACAGAATAAAAAAGAATTATTTCTGAGCAGAATCAGTTCCCAGGTATAGAATCGTTGCCATACGCACTCTTAGCGAGTATCTTGAAACACTTATTGGCATGATTTGATGCGTATACCTAGGTCGTATGCGTGTATGCATGCACGTACTTACATACCACGTTATGTATGCATTTCCGCAGATGCTAGAGATCGTTTGAAAACTGTTAAAGGGAAAAAGATTTCCAAATAATACTTTAGTTAGGGATTTTAGTAAAACCATTCCGTGCGTTGTCACGCCCCTTGATTTATTGGAAATCATAAGAGAGATGGATGGACAGAGCGCACCCTAAACCCTAACCCTTTCTACCTGTTCGAATAGCTAATCGTACAAGGGGTTGTTTCTTTCACAACTTAAAGAACTATACCCAGTCCGACCCAAAAAAAAGGAAAAAGAACTATACTCTGGACATACGCATGCACATTACGCTTTGCCAAAGAGTCAATAATCCATCGGGTGCATTCATATGGAGTCGCTTTCGATTGCTATGACTTCTGCCGTTTCTGATGCTCGATGTGTTAAGATCTGACGAAACATATGTCGGTTTGGCGAAAAAGGAAAGAAAAGAAATAAAGTAAGGTCTCTTTTCTGAGGTGGGGAGCTCTCATCAATGCGTCATCAACATCACATATTGGTAAAGATAAAGAGCAACTTTAACCTTAGAGAAGTCGGGCCACGTTGAATCAAAAGATGGGCAATCCAACCACAAGTGACTTGACAAGTTGACAGCGAGGGCCAAAGAGGGCTTTCTATTCCGAGTCCCTACGGAGTGATCGTCAGCTACCGACAAAGGCATGGCCCCTCCATTATTACAGTAACAAACGATTCCAATCTGTCCTTTCGATGAGGAAAAATCAACACAGCTTTGAGTTTTGAGTTTCTTCATTTGTCTTTTCAGGCCTAATATCTTAAAAAAAACCCTCCCACTTTTGCTTCGATTCCAATTCAACGTTAAACTTTTTTTTAATCTCATTAAACACCTCCGACTTTAGGTCCGATTTCAATTTTATTTCCATACATGCCCCATTAACCCTCCGTCTAAAATCCCCTTAGTAATGTTACGTGGCATTTTCATGTCATTGCTCTAGTATTTCTCGAGATTTCAAATCCAAGAAGGCGTATTTTGGAAATGAATTTCCATGTCAGCCCAAATGACGAATTCTTGGATATGAAATTTGGGAAAAATCTAGAGTAATTAGGGTTGGTTTACTTCAATTGCTCTTAATCTTATGAGTGTTTTCCTTCTATCTCGCTTGGGGATCTTCGATTTTGCGCTTAGTCTTCAATCTCTCATGCTCAAGAGTCTTCCATCTCTCGCGGTTGGAGAGGTCGCACTTGGGATACTTGGCTTGGGACTCTCAAGTAGCTCGCATTCGGAAGTTTTCCTTCTGTTGATTGTCAATGAGAATTTGGAACGGGTGGTTAACATGGACAGATTTGGGACACAAGTAAATGTTAAGAGATAAAAAAAAAATTAGGGTAGTTGGACCGAACCTTAAATTTAGGGTTTTTTATGTGATAACATTGAGACTGGTCTTAAAATTGGAGGATTTTTAGGGCATCAAGAGCATGTCTTTTCATGGTTTTCACCCAATTTATTCTTTTCAAAGTTATGGATTCGGCTAGTTGACTCATTATGTTTGTTATTTACTCTAGCTGAGATAGAGAGGTAAATCACGAACGGCTCAGATTTAACCATACATAGGAATTGCATTTGCATATGTATTGGACTATTGTATAATAAATGTAAAATAGATAAGTTAATATCATAAAAAACCACATCGATCTTGCTGCTCAAGTCCAGCTAGAAGAGCCACGATGAGCAGCTCCCCATGTCCAGGAAGTCAACGGTCGACAACCTACGAGCGCGACAAAACAAGTGCATATAGTAGAAATAATTCAAGGTGAGACATTCATATTGAAATTGTACTAATCTGTTGCCCAAAAAAAATGGTTAACTCCAAAAAAAACCTCAAATTGATATAAATATACTTCAAACTAATTTTTTGACCACCAAAGACTCCAAACTGGTATATCCGCGATAAATTTACCATTCGTTAGATTGGATTGATATCACGAAAAATCACATACTGGTGTACCTGTGACAAATGGAGAAATAAAATTCCAAATCGGTACACCCATAAATTATCACGTGTCATTTAATTCAAACTGACTGATGATAAATTTATCACATGTGTATTAATTCGAGATTTTTGATTATTATAGGTAAATTAATTTGGGATTTTTCGTGGTACCTAGCCAAAAAGAAAAAGAAATTATACTAGTTTTTGTGCAAGTAAAATATTCCTTTGGATTTATTCTTCAGCATAGCCACATTCAATCATTCAATCTTTACGCTTACAAAAATTACATATAATTTATCTATACAGTGTCTAGATACAGTGAATCTCGGAATCTTTGTTTTTAACCTTTGCCAACCAAAAAGTCAAAGTTGCATTAAATTATAAAACCAGACCTACTCGACACCTTTAGCAGCACCACCCCCCACCACCCTTCTCTCCCACTCAACAAGCGCGCTCGTTGCCACCCACAATGGAGCTCCAACCGCCACCCACCACCGCCACCAAACTGTCCGAACTCGACGGGGCCGCCGCCGACGAGGACAACCTCTCGCCCATCGAGGAGGTCCGCCTCACCGTGACCAACGCCGACGACCCGAGCTTGCCCGTGTGGACCTTCCGCATGTGGTTCTTGGGCCTCCTCTCTTGTGGCCTCCTCTCCTTCCTCAACCAGTTCTTCGCCTACCGGACCGAGCCCCTCGTCATCACCCAGATCACCGTCCAGGTCGCCACGCTCCCCATCGGCCAATTCATGGCCGCGGCGCTGCCCGAGGCCAAGTTCCGGATCCCTGGTCTCGGGCCCCGGCTCTTCTCGCTCAACCCGGGCCCTTTCAACATGAAGGAGCACGTGCTCATCTCCATATTCGCCAATGCCGGGAGCGCGTTCGGATCCGGGTCGGCTTACGGGGTCGGGATAGTGAACATCATCAAGGCGTTTTATCACCGGGGCATTTCCTTCTTTGCCGGATGGCTTCTCATCATCACGACGCAGGTAAGTCTATTCATTGATCCATTTTTCAGTGAAAATGAGCAGTTGAACTCTTCGCTTTCTCTTTCTGGCCTATACATGAATATCATACTCTAACTGGCAGTAGTAATCTCTATGCGGTTCAATGAATGCCACAAGCAAATATGGATCGAGACATCTTTCTTATCTGTATTTTCTTTGGTGAAGCATAGCTGTTCTAACTACCGCTCCGTGAAAAGCAAGAAATGGACTTGTGAATCAAGCGAATCAAGTGTAATTTTAAGCCTTAGATGTGGAGAAACAAGATGCTGCAATCGAGTGCTCATCGTCATGGGGTAACGTGGGTTTGGATATGCAGGTGTTGGGATACGGATGGGCAGGGCTGCTGAGGAAGTATGTGGTGGAACCAGCTCACATGTGGTGGCCTGCCACCCTCGTCCAAGTCTCCTTGTTCCGGTAATCACAAACGCCCTTTGCCTCCCCTCGCTTTGCTCATTTATCAGAGTTCACGTGAAAAGAGGAGGGGTTTTAATTGGTGGGAGGTTCATCTTCCAATTGAATTGGTAGACAGAGACAGCTCGGTGCAGCACCGATACACAGCCCAACATAAGTTTCTATACCGACCAGGCATTAAATCGAATCGACCCACAATTCGAACCATGGAAACGCACATGCTGTTCCTGTCAGATGCTGCCCGCGATCTGTAGATTCAGATAAGGACTTCCTAAGATGTCTACCTGCTCAAAAGTCTTTAAGCAATTAAAGTTGAGGATGACTTGGGCACCATGTAGGCTCACTGTCTTGTTTTCTACTTAAATTTCTTTGGTCTGTCGCTCTCTCTCTCTCGCCGTCTGCCCAGCTCTCAGTCTGTCTCTCTCTCACTCGTGGGTCGGGCCGAGAATAGTGGGTTGTGCCGTGCCATCAACATGGACCATAAACTTACGGAGGTCAGAAGAAATCCGTGATGTGTACTCCATGACTTAGAAGTTAGAGTCAGCTGGATTGAGTAAACCCCAACCCACCCCCCCCCCCTCTCTCTCTCTCTCGCAGCTGGATTGAGTAAACCCCAACCCGCCCCCCTCTCTCTCTAGTGATAGTTTTGAATAGGCACTAGGAACCCACGAAACCATGTCATTTAGGATTCGTTTAGTAATCATTTTGTTCTCGAAAATAATTTCTGTTTAGAAATGAATTTTTTTATTCTGTTCCCGGAAATAATTTCTAAACATTTGAAGGCGTTTGATAACAGCCCAAAATTTCTATTATTGAAATAGAAAAAAATAAAAATGCATTTGATAACCGCACAAAATTTCCTTTTATTAATAATATTTTAAATATTTTAATATTTTTTTCTTTTCTTTTTTCTTCTTCTCCTTCTTGGTTATGGCCGGCGAGGGCTAGACCCTCGTGGCCTGGGCAAGGGCGACCCTAACCGACCTTTTCCAACCCTTGTCTGAGCCAGCGAGGGCCGCCCTCGAGGCTAGCGGCCTAGGCGAGGGCGGGAAAAGGTCGGCGACGGCCGCCTTCGCTTAGGCCATGAGGGTCTAGCCCTCGCCCTTGCTCTCGCCCTTGCTCTCGCCCTCGCCGGCCTTGGCCTGTCGCTGGCCACCGGCTGGGAAAGAAGAAGAATCAGCCACAGCCAGGAAGAAAAGAAGAAAAAGAAAACTTTTTTTCTCTTCTATTTCTGATTCTTGTTCCTAGAATCAAAAATCAACTTTTTTTTTAATTCTTGATTCTGTTCCAAAACTGATTCTAGAAATAAATTTGTGCTCGGAAACAAAAAATTTATCAAATGGATTTCTGTTCTTTTTTTATTTCCGAGAACAAAAAAATAGAATCAGTCATTATTTGGCAAGTTACCAAATGCTCCCTTAACATGGAAATTGAGGCAGACCTCAATAATATCTCACAGTGTATTCACACCCCGCATAAAAAGACTCATGAAAAACTAGGATAAAGCCAAGAGCATTTCGATCAAACCGCAAACACCATCAAGCCCACCTCAGCTTCAAGTTCCATAAGAGCCCTTTCGATATCTTCTACTTCTTGCTGCTTCTGGTCGCTTGAGATTGGGAGGAACAACATGCACCAGTTTGCCCCCACCATGTAAACTATAATGATGCTTGCAAGTACCCTGTGTTCCAAGGACAAACCCGAACTGTCTTAGCCACGAAACTAATGGTAATACAGATTGTAACATCCGCTCTCTTTCATACCCTGCTTTTGGATCAGATTAAAGCGCTAATCCTTCCTAATTGAGAGCTGAGTTGCGCGGTGCAGCACGCAGGGGGTCGCAACTCGCTGCAGAAACAACCAAAGCCTTTTTGCTATTGCACTGGACATCTTTATAAACAGCAAACTATCATTTATCTTCAGGATTTGAATAGTTTCAGAGGATTCACTGGACAGATATGAAAGTTGATCGCCTTGTCCTTTGTTATTATCAATCGACGGACGCATTCACTAAATAATATGATATTTCACCACTGTCCCAAAACATCCACAGTTTGCACTTCATGTAGATAATCAGTGCTTGACATGAAGTAGATCATTCTATTCACATTGATGCAGGGTTTTACACGAGAGGGAAGAACAGCGCATGTCGCGGGCAAAATTCTTCCTCATTGCACTGATCTGCAGCTTCTCATGGTATGCTGTCCCTGGATACCTCTTTTCCACGCTCACGAACATATCATGGGTCTGCTGGGCATTCTCCAACTCAGTCACCGCCCAGCAGATCGGCTCAGGTATGCATGGCCTTGGACTTGGAGCCTTGACGCTCGACTGGACAGCGGTGGCATCCTTCCTGTTCAGCCCTTTAATCTGCCCCTTTTTTGCCATAGTCAATGTTTTCGCGGGATACGCATTGATAATCTATATTGTAATCCCTATAGCCTATTGGGGGTTTAACCTATATAGTGCAAATAGATTTCCCATTTTCTCCTCGCACTTGTTCACGGCGCAAGGTGAAAAGTACAATATAACGGCAATCGTAAACGACAAGTTCGAGTTGGACATCCCAAAGTACGAGGAGCAAGGTCAAATTCATTTAAGCATGTTCTTTGCTCTCACCTATGGCTTTGGTTTTGCCACCATTGCATCAACACTAACTCACGTGGCCTTCTTCTACGGCAGGTACTATCTTCTCCCCTCAATACGTTCATTTAGACAAATTTATCTTGAGTAGTTTATAAGGACATCAAGCAGCATGTGGACAGAAAAACCAGGGCAAGATTGTAAAGGCCTGAAAATGGAACCTTGAAAATTTTGATCTTACAGTTTCAAATAACTTTTCTGCGAACCGAGGGTATTCCTATAACACAGATGCAACAACTACCTACTGAAGAATGTCTTGATTTTTCCTTTTAAGTATTTGATTTTATTGAATTCATGAGACATACGGACACTGATGTAAAATTACTTTATAACAGAGAAATCTACGAGCGCTATCGTGCTTCTCACAAAGGGAAGGCAGATATCCATACAAAATTGATGAGGAGATACAAAGACATACCCTCATGGTGGTTTCACTTGTTGCTCGTTGTAACTCTGGTTGTATCTCTTGCCCTATGCATCTTCCTGAATGATGAGGTCCAAATGCCATGGTGGGGGCTTGTCTTTGCTAGTGCCCTTGCATTTATATTCACTCTTCCCATTAGTATCATCACTGCCACGACAAACCAGGTACGAATCGAGAGTTATAGCACATTTATGCTTGACTTAATTTCCATGTAAGAAGACATATTATACTCAACAATGATCTCTTTCTATCTACAGACACCGGGACTAAATATAATCACAGAATACATAATGGGCGTCATATTGCCAGGAAGACCCATAGCAAATGTTTGCTTCAAAACATATGGATACATCAGCATGGCTCAGGCTGTTTCCTTTCTCAGTGATTTTAAGCTGGGACACTATATGAAGATACCACCAAGATCGATGTTCTTGGTTCAGGTACTTTTTACAGTTCCTAACCATTTGGTATTGTTTATCAACTATTGCCAAAAGTAAGCCAACCAAACTCAATACAGATCTACCGAATTATCTAGTGCTACTGATGGGGACAACCTATAAGTAATTACTGACCACCAATACCATATTTTTGTTCATAAATTTCAGGTTTCATATTTATAAAAATAAATTGGAGGAAGATAACCAGAGAAGCAAATCGGTCAAATTCCTTGCTGCTTCAAAACTATTAATATGGTCATCAAACCTGATCAAAAAGTGTGACTGAACCGTGATAGGAGAGTATTAACTAGAGAACTCATTCATGATATTTACAGTATACATCATTATAGTTAGAGATTCCCCATCTTTGGGATAACTCTTTTCACTGTTCCAGGAAGACGATTTTGAGTGAAGAACTGTCGGATACAAAACACAAAACTTTCTATGTTCAAAGATTTAAGCTAGCCTTTCCCTTTACCAACAGAACTAAGATGAAGCAGTCGGCATTTTCGAACAAGCATGTCGCTTATGGCAGCATCGTATATCATCCAAGGCAAGATCAACATCCTAGGCACTTGCAAAAAAGAAAAACTCACAAAAATCGTAGATATGAGTAACACTTAGGGCATAGTTTGGATCTCCCGAAATGGAATTTTACTAAAGCTACCAATCAATTCTTACTAGACTTTCAAGGGTGTGACAAGATTGTCAAGTATCCTCTCTCTTGTTGCTACTTATTAGATAAGTATGCGCGGCATCTAGCAATTCCGAAACGACCTTAGCACTCTATCCTTGCGTCCTCACAGTTCATAGGTACAATTCTTGCTGGAACCATCAACATTGCAGTGGCATGGTGGCTGCTGAACTCTGTTACCAACATATGCCAAGATGATCTCCTTCCACCGGATAGTCCGTGGACATGTCCAGGTGACCGGGTTTTCTTTGATGCATCCGTTATATGGGGGTTGGTTGGACCTAGACGGATCTTTGGAAAACTCGGAAACTATCGAGACATGAACTGGTTTTTCCTTGGAGGTGCAATAGGACCTATCATAGTATGGCTACTACACAAGGCATTCCCCAAGCAATCTTGGATTCCTCTCATTAATCTTCCAGTCTTACTTGGGGCGACAGGAATGATGCCACCAGCTACACCATTAAACTACAATGCCTGGGTTCTAGTAGGAACAATATTCAATTTCTTCATCTTCCGATACCGAAAGCAGTGGTGGCAGAGATACAACTATGTTCTCTCAGCGGCCCTGGATGCGGGAACGGCATTCATGGCCGTGCTGTTATACTTCTCGTTGGGCATGGAGAACAAAAGTATGACTTGGTGGGGAACAAATGGAGAACACTGTGAACTAGCAGCATGTCCAACAGCTGAAGGCGTAAAGGTTGATGGTTGCCCAGTTCACTGATGCATGAAGCTCTTTCTAGATGTAGAACTTACAGCGAAAAAACATTAGCCTCGATCAGTGTGGTTCTATTCTACGTGAGTTGTACAAAATATTCCAATCACAGGACAGTTTTAGGACTGGTGTCGATTTAATGATTTTGATGTATTAAGGTAATATTTCTGTTACTTGTAAGAAATACGATAGATATTACGTGGTAATGAATCGTCACATACCCCTGTCAGTCTCTTGATATCGAATTACTTCTTCTTAAATCTCGAATTCAATAATTCGATCCGATTAATATTGTCTTATGAAAGATTTGGTTTTGATCCACATTACCTTGCAATCTTCAAACTAAATGCATATTTTCTCTCTCAACGAGGTTATCTCAATTATTGAAATTATGTGCAATCTTATTAAATACAAGGCAGATTCGGATGAGGATTTCGACTCCAAATCGTTGCTTTTGACACTTATTAGCATGATTTGATACGTATATATAGGTTATATGCACGTATGTATGTACGTATATTCCCCATTATGTACCCGTTTCTGTGGGTGCGAAAGATTGTTTATTAACTTTTGAAGGAGGAAAATATTTTTGAATAATACTGAGAAAAACAATCAATTCATCCTATTATAATTGAGGATTTTATTGAAGCCATCTCACGCGATGTCACGCACCTTGAATTCATTAGTAATCACAAGAGAGATATGTCACTGAAAAATTGCTAGGAAAGCACACGGGGTTGTTTCTTTCACGAATTAATGAACTATACACAGGACATACATGACCACATTACACTTTGCCAAAAAGTTAGATAATTCGTGGGTACATTTGAAAACTTGAAAAGGTGCACTATAGAGTCTCTTTCGATCGTTATGAATTCTTTCATTTTGCGCTATCAAGGTGTTTTAACGGAGTGAAACATATGTCAATTTAACAAAAAGGGTCAAATAAAGATCTCTTTTCTAGGTTGGGAACGGTAGAGAGAGGAGGACCTTTACAGCCTGTCTCCATTCCTGTGGATGCGGGCTCCACGGAGGCGATTTGCATTTTAATGTGCATGTGCTTGTCAATCTGGCACCTCTGATTTTCTCCATATCTTTGACTTCTCAACGAGAGAAATACTTTCTAAAAATTTTACGTCGTGATGATTTCGAAATTTAAATGAAATCAAGATAAAAGTTTTTTAAAGATCTGTTCAGATCCAACAACTTTTGCGGAAAGGCAAAGAGAGGCATATTTCCAAGTGAAGTTAAGCCTCTTTTCATCGAGATGGCTGACATAAGAAGCGACTTTGACAAGTTAGCAGTGAGACAGAGACTTAAAAGGGGAATCTTTTAGCTCTTTTGGATGGTGATTTTTCCGTGAAAATGATATTAAGGACTGACTTTGTATTTTAGAGATATGAGGAATTATAATTATCGACCGTCGATGAAAATGAAGTAAATCTTTTTTATACCATCCCTAGCTAGGCTCTGTCGACTCATCTCCCAAAATGTCCATCTTCCGATAAAGAAATACAACCGTTAGAAAGTCCCATCCCAAAAGACTAAATTAACAGGCGGAGATCACATGAATATAACAAACATATTTGAACTCCTTAAACAAACGTTACGAGATATTTTAACACCCCCTCTCACTGTATAGATTGGACTAGAAACGGCACGCGGAACTTGAAGAAACGGGAAGCCGCGCATGTGAAATAAACCGGGGCATAACCCGACTCTAATATCACGTTTGCAAATTCAACTCGAAAGCCTAAGCTAATACACTTCACTGAGTTCAACAATAATCGGAGAGCCAAAAAAAGAAAAAAGGAGAGAAACGCATGCTTTTCTACTATTCAAACACACACAGAGACATATATATATATATATATATATATATATATATATATGTGACCATAATATATAACAACTTATTAATTTTAATAAACGATTGTAAAGATTACAAGTGCACCCTTTTGAGAGTTGGAAAGAATACTTACAAGTTCTTGAATCGCCAAATAGGACTTACTGTTCCTAGTCCACACGATTAGGACGGCGGTGACGGTGAATTTTTTGGAGCTGCTTATTATCGTCAACTATCGACAAAAGCATGGCCCCGCCAATACTGCAGCGACAAAACGATTTCAATCTGTCCTTTCGATGAGAAAAAACAAAAAACAAAAAGAAAAAATCATCGCGCTTTGAATTTGATTTTTCTTCGTTATGTCTTTTAGCGGATTTCACACAAATTATTCCTTTCCATAGAAATATGGGTTCGGGCCGTTGACTCAGTATGTTCGTTTGACTTTGGCTAAGCTAGAGAGATAAATCACGAACGGCCTGGAGTTAACCACGTAGAGGAATTTTTGCATTTGTATTTTTGGATTCACACTAAATCTCGGCATTTATGTTGGATTATTGTATAAATGGAAAAAGATAAATTTATAAATTAAAAATGGGAAAATGACGTAAGTTGTCCATGAACTTTGACCCAATATGTAATATGATCAATGAACTTTAAATTTGTTCAATGTGGTCAATAAACTTTTGATACATGCTTAATGTAGTCTTTGAATCATATGAAAATATTCAATATTGTTCTTGATCTTGAATTAGTGGAAAGACAATATTGAATATTTTTATATAATTCAAGGATTATATTGAATATGAACCAAAAGTCCAGTAACATATCGAATAAATGAAAAGTTCAAGAACCACACTGTCAATTGAGTTAAAGTTCAGAGACCATATTAAATAAATTAAAAGTTCAGAATTCACAATACACATTATATTAAAACTTAGGGACTATTTTTATCATTACCCCTGAAGAAAAAACTGTATCGACCTTGCTGCTCGAGTCCTGCTGGCGGAGCCACACTGAACAGCTCCCAAATTTCAGGGAAGTCAACTTTCGACGGCCTTTGACATCATGGGACCTGATTGGAAGCTAATTAATCGGTTCTTCTTGATAAAATAATAGGACAAGAAGGGTTCTTTGAATATTGTCGATATTGTTTGCGATTTGCACTCCAAACCAGCACCTGCTATAGTAAGTAAAAAAAAATCAAGAACTTCATAGACAGGACACACGAGATGAGCGCAACGTAACTCTAGAAGAGGATATCCCGACGTGGAGATAGATCGATATATAACCGCGGAAGGATAATCTAGATGTGAACCGACCTACAATTTAGTTTTTGTGATGGAGAAATTAAGCCTGCGGATCTAAGTGTAATCTCTCTCTCTCCTGGCCACAGGCCAAAGGAAATTTAAGTTTTTTTAAAAGATAATAAAAAATTAAAAACAAATACTTAAAAATTTTAAAAATTGTCAATGTCAGATTCAGTCTTGGCACGTGGGACGACCGACGCCCATGTAAGCGATTTCCGACGTAAATTGACTGGATAGACTGAATTGGTATAAATATAAAATTGTTCATGATTGAATTTGTCCAATTGAAAAATTTAGCATTGAATGGATACTAATATAATATGTTTATGACTTTTTAGCACCCTCCGTCTCATTTCAAAGACAAGAGACTTGTGACTTCCTCAATCATTGGTGAGAATTAATACCAAATCGAATCTTGCGGAATTTCTCTTCTTTGATTCCCCCGGATCTGCCGCGAAGAACGTGCGTTTCGGGGGGGTCAACGAGTTTGATTTTACACCATTCTTCTTTCATTGCATGCATTGGATGGGACTTTTCTCAAAACTTGTTGGCTCCATCCTATTTTTTCCACAAGAGTATCTTTTTGAGATTCACTTCTCTGGCGGCAGCATTCGGACTCCAATCATTCGACATTTGCACCGGCCAAGACTGATGAATGTTTTATATAGTGAACCTAGGAATCTCTATGTTCATGCGTTAAAAGTATAAAATCAGACCTACTCGAAACCTCAGCACCACCACCACCACCACCACCACCACCACCACCACCACCAACAACCCTCCTCTCTCGCTCGAGCGCACTCTTTGCCACCCACAATCATGGGCTCACTGGAGCTCCAACCGCCACCCACCGCCACCACCGGACTATCTGAACTCGACCATGCCGTCAATGAGGACGACCTCTCGCCCATCGAGGAGGTCCGCCTCACCGTGACCAACGTCGACGACCCGACCTTGCCCGTGTGGACCTTCCGCATGTGGTTCTTGGGCCTCCTCTCCTGTGGCCTCCTCTCGTTCCTCAACCAGTTCTTCGCCTACCGGACCGAGCCCCTCATGATCACCCCGATCACGGCGCTGGTCGCCACGCTCCCCATCGGCCGCTTCATGGCCGCGGTGCTGCCCGAGGCCAAGTTCCGGATCCCGGGGCTCGGGTCCCGGCTCTTCTCGCTCAACCCGGGCCCGTTCAACATAAAGGAGCACGTGCTCATCTCCATATTCGCCAATGCTGGGAGTGCGTTCGGATCCGGATCGGCTTACGGCATTGGGATTGTGACCATCATCAAGGCGCTTTATCGCCGGCGCATTTCGTTCTTTGCCGGGTGGCTTCTCATCATCACGACACAGGTCGGTTTATTCATTTTTTTCTATTTTCTTTCGAAATTCAATAGATAAAACCTATCATCGACTGCTCGACTCGTAATTGTTCAATTTTCGGGTTTCTCTTTCTCGCCTTTTGCAAGGAAGTAGCTGTGAAAAGAGAGACGTACGATGACTGAGCTTATGAATATCATAAATGTTGCAACTCGATGCATAATTTCGTTGGCAGTAATAATTTCTTGCGGTTCCATGAACGCCACCAGCAATTATAAATGAAATGGGTTGGTCCAGTCATCTTTTCTACCGTGAACAGTGCTCCACTCATTTCCATTTTCTCTCCTTTTTCTTTTTGATTTGTATTTCAATGCCCCTTTTATGTACAAGCCTGATTAGAAGCAACACGTGAAATTTGACCGATGGGGGTAGATGGACACTTGCACCGATAAGTGAAGGGAAATCATACGAATATAAAGAACATATAAGACTTATTATCCACCGATATTGGACGATATATTAACATGCTGAACTGCACAATAATTGAAAACGAGATAATAACTTGTGCGCTCGTTATAAAAGGGAGCTTAAGATAGATGGTGAATTATAGCAGTGTGGATTTGGATATGCAGGTGTTGGGATACGGTTGGGCAGGGCTGCTGAGGAAATATGTGGTGGAACCAGCTCACATGTGGTGGCCTGCTGCCCTCGTCCAAGTCTCCTTGTTCCGGTAATTACACCCTTTGCCTCCCCTTGCTTGCTTACCGTTATCAGAATTCACACGAAAGCAGAAGGAGATACAACTGGTGGGAGCTTCGTCTTTCAATTTCGCTCTTTGCCTCACCTTGCTTGCTTGCTGTGGACACCTTAGGATCACTGCTCTGTCTTTTGCTCGATTCCTTTGTCTTGTCACTGCAACTTGAATATGTGGGTCACATGCGGTATAACGAGCTCATCTCTCTCTCTCTCTCTCTCTCTCTCTCTCGCTCTCTCGCGCGCGCGCCCAAAATAGTGGGATGTGCCATGCCATCAACATTGGACCATAAGCCCAATATAGTGATAGCTCTGGATAAGTACCAGGGATCCACAAAACCATGTCACTTAGCGTGGAAAATAGTGATAGTTCAGCACTCAATAATATCTACTTTGGAGAGAACGATAAAGCCGAGAGCTTCTCAGTCGAACTACAGACGCCAGCAACCCCACCTCAGCCTCCAAATCCTCAAAAGTCTTATAAGAACCCACTTGCCATTCCCACTTCTTGCTGCTTCTGGTCCCTTCAAATTGGGAAGAACATGCATCACTTGGGAAAATTACTAAAACAGTTCTATACCTATTGCATTATGTCAATTTAGTCCTAAATCTTTTTTTTTGCGCCAATTTAGTCCTAAACCTTTTGTACTTGTGTCAGTTTCATCCATCCGGCGAATTTTGGTCGATCGACACTGATGTGACAAATTTTTTAATATTTTTATTTTTTCAAATTTATTTATTTATTTTTCTTTTCTTTTTCCTTTCCTTTTTCCTTTTTTTTTCATCTTCAATCTCTGGTCGGCGAGGATGGCCCTGCTGGCTGCTCGGGAGGCCGACCTCGCCAACGACGGCGAGGCTCGTCCTTGCCGGCAACTGGCGAGGCTCGACCTCGCCCAACCCCTGGCGAGGCTCGACCTCGCCCAACCCCTGGCGAGGCTCAACCTCGTCGGCAATTAGTGAGGTTGGCCCCATGAGTCACTGGTGAGGTTCGACCTCGCCAGTTGACGGCGAGTTCGAGCCTTGCTAGATCTAGCGAGGGCTCTTCCTTGCCGTCATTGGTGAGGTTGGCCTCGCCTGCCCTTAGCGAGACCAGTTGCCGACGAGTTTGAACTCGCCAGATCTGGCGAGGGCTTGTCCTTGCTAGGGGCGGGCAAGGCCGACCTTGCCATTTGCCGGCAAGGACGAGTCTTGCTAGCAACGGCGAGGACGAGCCCTCGCCAAATCGGGCGAGGCTTGAACTCGCCAGCAATTGGCGAGGTTGACCTCGCCTAGCAACAGTGAGGTCGAGCCTCGACAGGGGTTGGGTGAGGCCGACCTCACCAGTTGCCGGCGAGGCTCAGCCTCACATAGCAACGGCAAGGTCAAGGCAATCGGCCAGAGGTTAAAGATGAAGATGAAAAAAAAAAGAAAAAAAGAAAAGAAAATAATTAATAAAATATTTGAAAAAATAAAAAATAATATTAAAAAATCGCCATGTCAACGTTGGCAGGTTGGCCGGCGTCCACATTAATGTCGGCCGGCCAAAAATGGTCAGATGGACTGAATTGATACAAATATAAAAGGTTTATGATTGAATTGACACAATTAAAATAGGTTTATAACTGTTTTAGTAATTTTCCCTGCACCAGTTTGCCCCCACCATCTAAACTATAGTGATGCTCGCAAGTACCCTGTGTTCCACGGACAAACCCGAACTGTCTTAGCCACAAAACTAATGGTAATACAGATTGCAACATCCGCTCTCTTTCATACCCTGCTTTACGGTCAGATTAAAGCGCTAATCCTTCCTAATTGAGAGCTGAGTTGCGTGGTGTAGCACGCAGGGGGTCGCAACTCGCTGCAGAAACAACCAAAGCCGTTTTGCTGTTGCATTGGACATCTTTATAAACAACAAATTATCATTTATCTTCAGGATTTGAATAGTTTCAGAGGATTCACTGGACAAATATGAAAGTTGATCGCCTTGTCCTCTGTTATTATCAATCGACGGACGCATTCACTAAATAATATGATATTTCACCACTGTCCCAAAATATCCACAGTTTGCACTTCATGTAGATAATCAGTGCTTGACATGAAGTAGATCATTCTATTCACATTGATGCAGGGCTTTACACGAGAGGGAAGAACAGCGCATGTCGCGGGCAAAATTCTTCCTCATTGCACTGATCTGCAGCTTCTCATGGTATGTTGTCCCCGGATACCTCTTTTCCACGCTCACAAATATATCATGGGTCTGCTGGGTATTCCCCAACTCAGTCACCGCCCAGCAGATTGGCTCGGGTATGCGAGGCCTTGGACTTGGAGCCTTGACGCTCGACTGGGCAGCAGTGGCATCCTTCCTGCTCAGCCCTCTAATCTGCCCCTTTTTTGCCATAGTCAATGTTTTCGTGGGATACACATTAATAATCTATGTTGTAATCCCCATAGCCTATTGGGGGTTTAACGTGTATAGTGCAAATAGATTTGCTATTTTTTCATCGCACTTGTTCACGGCGCAAGGTAAAAGGTACAATATAACAGCAATCGTAAATGAAAAGTTCGAGTTGGACATCCCAAAGTACGAGGAGCAAGGCCAAATTCATTTAAGCACGTTCTTTGCTCTCACCTATGGCTTTGGTTTTGCCACCATTGCATCAACACTAACTCATGTGGCCTTCTTCTATGGCAGGTACTATCTTCTCACCTTGATACGTTCATTTAGATTTTATCTCTTGAGTACTTGATTAGGACATCGAGCAGCATGCAGAAAGAAAATACCAGGGCAAGGCTGTAAAGATCTGAAAATGGAACCTTGAAAGAATCTGAATTTACAGTTTCAAATAACTTTTCTGCAAACTAAGGTGATCCTTATAGTTATAACACAGACGTAACACCTAGATAATGAAAAAACTCTAAAGAATCAGAATAGTATTTTTTTTTCCTGTAAAGTACATGATTTTCAAGAATTCATGTGACACATAGACAATGATATACAATAACATTCAACAGAGAGATCTACGAGCGCTATCGTGCTTCTCACAAAGGGAAGGCAGATATCCACACAAAATTGATGAGGCGATACAAAGACATACCCTCGTGGTGGTTTCCCTTGTTGCTCGTTGTAAGTCTGGTGGTATCTCTTGCTCTATGCATCTTCCTGAATGATCAGGTCCAAATCCCATGGTGGGGGCTTCTCTTTGCTAGTGCTCTTGCATTTGTGTTCACCCTTCCCATTAGTATCATCACTGCCACGACAAATCAGGTATGAATCAAGAGTCATGGTGCATTTATTCTTGACTTAATTTCTATGTAAAAAGACGTATTATACTTAATACATATCTTTCTCTATCTACAGACACCGGGACTAAATATAATCACAGAATACATAATGGGCATGATATTGCCAGGAAGACCTATAGCAAATGTTTGCTTTAAAACATACGGATACATTAGCATGGCTCAGGCTGTTTCCTTTCTCAATGATTTTAAGCTGGGACACTACATGAAGATACCTCCAAGATCGATGTTCTTAGTTCAGGTACTTTTTACTGCTCCTAACCATTTGATACTGTTAATCAACTATGCCAAAAGTAAGCCAACCAAACATAATATAGATCCACCAACTTATCTAGTGCCACTGATGCGGACAACTTATAAATAATTACTGATTACCAGTAACAAATTTTTGTTCATGAATTTCAGGTAGGGATGAAAATAAACAGAGAAGCAAATCAATCGAATTTCTAGCTTCTTCAAAACTAATATTTTTTCCATCAAACCTGATAAAAAGGTGTGACTGAATCGTGATAGGAGAGTATTGATTTGAGAACTCATTCATGGTATTGACAAATTTACACTACTACAGTTAGAGCTTCCCCATCTTCGGGATAACTCTTTTTACTGTTCCCGGAAGACGATCTCAAGTGAAGTTCTACAAATACAAAACACAACTTTCTATGTTCAAGGATTTAAGCCAGCCTTTCCCGTTTTGAACATAATTAAGATGAAGCAGTTGGCATTTTAGAACAAGCACGTTGCTTGTGGCAGCACCATATATAATCCAAAGCAAGATCAACTTCATGTGCACTTGCAAAAAAGAATTACTCACAAAGCTCATAGACGTGAGTAACACTTAGGGCATAGTTTGGATCTCCTGAAATGACATTTACTAAAGCTAGCAATCAAATATTACTAGACTTTCTAGGGTGTGACAAGATTGTTAAGTATCCTCCCTCTTGTTGCTATTTATCAAATAAGTATGTGTGGCATCTAGTTATTCTGAAACTACCTTAGTACTCTATTATTGTGTCCTCACAGTTCATAGGTACAATTCTTTCTGGAACCATCAACATTGCAGTGGCATGGTGGCTACTGAACTCTGTAGCCAACATATGCCAAGATGATCTCCTTCCACCAGATAGTCCGTGGACGTGTCCAGGTGATCGGGTTTTCTTTGATGCATCTGTCATATGGGGATTGGTTGGACCTAGACGGATCTTCGGAACACTTGGAAACTATCAAGCCATGAACTGGTTTTTCCTTGGAGGTGCAATAGGACCTATTATGGTATGGCTCATACACAAGGCATTCCCCAAGCAATCTTGGATTCCTCTTATAAATCTTCCAGTCTTATTAGGGGCGACAGCAATGATGCCAGCAGCTACACCATTAAACTACAATGCCTGGATTCTAGTAGGAACAATATTCAATTTCTTCATCTTCCGGTACCGAAAGCAGTGGTGGCAGAGATACAACTATGTTCTCTCAGCAGCCCTGGATGCAGGAGTGGCATTCATGGCCGTGCTTTTATACTCTGTGGTTGGCATGGAGAATAAAAGTATAACTTGGTGGGGAACAAATGGAGAACATTGTGAATTAGCAGTATGTCCAACAGCCAAAGGCATAGAGGTTGATGGTTGCCCAGTCAACTAATGCATGAAGCTCTTTCTAGATGTATAACTTACAGAAAAAAATTAGCCACGAGTAGTGTGGTTATATACGAGTTGTACAAAATATTACAATTACCGGACATTTTTAGGCGTTTCACCTGATATAGCTGAACCTTGTGGGATTTATGACTCTTAATCAGCTGACTAGAGCACCAACCATCGTCCAAGTGACATTGACTACAAAAATACAAAACCACCCATCACACTTTATCTGTTACTATAGCATAGATTTCCGGATTTCACAAAAAACCCAAACGAGACATATTTATCATGCACATATTGTCTCCCATATAAGATCGCACTCATGGACAAGTAGTTATTAATGATAGGTATATAAAGTTATTGAAGTTAAATACCCTCAAAACAATTAATTGTGTAGAAAAAACTTGATCAGCAAGGATAAACAGAGAAAACCAGACGTGGCTTGATGACGACAATAGGCAAGTTCTTGTCCCAGAAGGTCTAAAATTTTGTTGATATAGATTGAAGCTAATCAATTTATGGAGAAATGAGATTTTCTGAGAGAGTATATAAAGATGAACTGTCTAGCTCTTCTGGCAGTGAGCAAACAGATACTTTATGACATGAAATGGCGAAAAAAGATACATAAGAAAGGAGATTTCTCTCTTATCGCAAATAAAGATACAAGGAAATTCAAGAGCAAGTAGATTCTTTACCAATATGTACTCAGGGTGAATTCACTGAAAGCCAGTGATTATACTCATCCATCCTTATGATAAAGGAACTAGAAGTGGGGGTACCGCCTCCACCATATGCCTGCATTTATTTTGTGTAAGCAACATGTGGTCGGTTCTTCCATATACAAGCTCAACAAAGTCAATGGCAAAGAAACTTTTCACTGCTAAAATGGACCTTTGCAACTTCTGAAGTATCAGTTGCATCATCAGTGCTCCTCAAACTCATCTTCAGGTTATTCCGCTGCATGTAAACCACAGCTCCAATAGGCCTATGCACTCATAATACAAGCCAAGGAAAACTATCAATTTAGTTTAGCAGTAACTTGACAATTTTAATCTTTAAAACCATTGACATTGGAAAAAACATATCAGGCAGAAGACTAAACTGGAGTGACAGGTCACTCAGCGCCCCCTTGGCCTCAGGTTTTCTTTTTTTAACAAAAGACCTTTTCATTTGGAGTCAATCGGGGCACTTAGGACCGAACAACCCAACAAACAAGAATAATCAAAATTGACAAGAATTTATATGTTTTGAACCCATGGTGCACTGCACGAACTAATTTTCATAATTTCAGACTTTATATGACAAGACACAAAATCGCCAAACACAAAATTGCCAGTTCACCTCAAGCCCGATGCTGCACTCTTTACACTTAATTGCTTGCCAATTTCATCGCTTAAATCAGAAATCCCATCAGCCCTGATTCCCTGTATTGTAAGATAGACAAAGCATCTCATATATATTGGAACGTTTGCATATAATCAATAAATAAGAGAAAAAACTATACAAGGACAGAGAGTTGCACACCACATAAAAGAGTACATTGACAGCAAAGACATCTACTTGAATGCAACAAAAGAGAAAAAAAAAACAGAATAACAAGGGTCTTATGAGCCATATATCTTGAAACCTAAAGGAGCAGAATAGTAAATTTGAAAAGATAATGGCTTCAAGGGGCATCAGTTAGGAGCAGCATGACTCTGAACACTTACGGTATGTGGGTTTTGCTTCATATGAGTGAAAAATTATCAAATAAACAGTGACAAACAATGACAAAACAAGTGCAATGATAAGAGGGAGAAAACTAAAGTTTTGAATCTTCATACCAGACATTCCCCATAAAGCCCCCTGCCTAATCGAACTTTAAAAACTTTCTCCAGAAACTTAGATGCAGAGTTCTGTCTAGCAGTGCTGTAAGCATTTCCTTTAGCAATCAAATCTCCAGCACTTATATCCAATAACTGCAAGGGCAATTCAAATGATCCAAAATTATAGATACATATTAGAGGATAAAACTAGAAAGCAACAGAATTCACTAAAATGCAACTAAAGTTGGAGGGTCAGTCTTGCAGTGGAGTCTTTTTACTCTATTCTTTCTCTTAGAAAAGTCAAAATAAAACACAATGAAGACATAGAACAGAATAAGTACCTGTTCGTACATGAAAGGATTAGTGATGCAATTTAACTTTGAGCGCCTCTCACTCAATCCGATATTAAAAGCCTTGATATCCGGTAAGGTCCAATGGCGAAGATCTCCATCTTCAATATACTTAAGTACCATCTCCATGCGCTCTTGATCCTGGGGGTCTAAAAGACCGGGCTCCGTCTTTTGCAGAGTAATATTTTGTTCAGAACAAGCAATTCTTTCTTTAGAGAGTGCATGGATTGAAGTATCAAGCATGCATGGAGTAGTTTCTCAGCTTACATTAGTAGATCTGTTTTCTGCAAGTTGAGCAGAAAAGTACTCATACACAGCAGTTGCGCTGCTCTTCTCAGTACTGAAATGGACAACAAGGTTCTCGGGGCAATCCTCTTTGGCAGAAGTATGTGAAAAAGCTGACTTTCTGTGCTCAAATGCAATTATCCTGAAAATACAGAAAAATGTTTACCAAACATTCGCAACCACAGAAGATTGAGAGAAGAAGAAGACAGAAAAGCTAAGAACGTGATACAGAAATGTCAACATAGGGTACACAAATTAATAGTAAACACGATGCCAAATTACTTGCAGAAAGATTGCTGTGCAAGCTTCGCTGCAAATCCTTTTGGGCCAAGAAAGTCAAGAAGATAACATTTTTCCAGTCCGGTGATATGCAAATCCTCAACTCTGTAGCAAAGATACAATTAGTCCACCCGGTTGCCATGAGTGAATGGAATGGCAGTCAATGCAAGAAAATTTCTTGCTATGTCCTAATCAGTAAAATATCCGATTCGTAACAACATAATCATCAACCCGTCAACTTGTTCAACTTTTGTTGCACGCAGGGGCACACTCTTTTGGCTTCGTCCGAGGAAAGATCACACACAAACCATTTCATCACAAGGCATAATAGAGCATCAATCAGAATCCAAACAACATTTGAATCCAACGATCTTCACTCCTTCGAAGCCCGCCATCCCCAAAATTCCCAGTAACATTTAAGCTCAAGAACATCACAAGAACCCAAATAAACAGAGAAACCAAACCGCCCATTTCAGAGACAAAAGAAGACCCAAAAGAAAGAAGAGGAAAATCACCTGAAGGGTTCAACAAAAGAGAAAGGCAAAACGAGGCAAGGCACGCGGAGGCGAGAGTGGAAGAGGCGAGCGAAGAGAGCGGAGAATGCACCCGAGAACGATGGGTAATTGTAGAGCGCGAGATTCGGGACTCGCTCGTCGCGGGCTCTGGCTATGGCTTCCAGAGCAGCGTCCGATCTGAAGCGCCGACACAAGCGAGGAAGAAGATGTACCGCAGATGACCCAGCTCGGCAACCATTCATTTGGAACTTTGTATACCTGAAAGTTCGAAACTTTCTCGATCGCTCCTGCTCTCTCGCGTGCCTGACCAGTGTAGCGGAAGTGCAGGAGGAGCAACGAACCAGGGGGACAAGAACAGGAAGACAAGACAGACAGCAGAGGTTTTGCGACCCGACCCGAACCGACAGGAACTGGGCCGAGAAGCGGGTCGGGGCCTTTGGAGAAGCCCGGTCTCGTGTTCGTGGGGTTGGATTTAGTTGAATCAGGTGAATTAGCTAAATGACGCGAGATATTGGATAAATGATTTACCAGAAAATATCCATATAATATACTGGCGAATCCAAGTCATATAATTGAAGTCACCGTGTAATTTTACTTATAGCACTATGTAAATAAAAAAAAATCTTTGATCAAACTACGTTACCCCCAAAGAAAAAGAAATTAGCTCCATCAAAATTTACAGTTGAAATGAAGGCAACTGAGACAACCCTGGTGATCATCTCCTCACAATCATAGCAGGCTCATCCGCTCACCTTTACTTGCGACTCCGTGTGCAATTTCATATCTTTTACCATGGGAGAAAAACTAGTTATGCATCAAGAACTCTCCAAATCTGTAGGGTTAGTCTATGTGTACCAAGACATAGATAGTTGGAAACTGGATCTTCGGATTCATTAACCTTGGAAATGAACTTATTAGCCCAGATTCTCATTCAGGGCAATCATTTGTTTACAAGCAATTAGGACACAATTAATAATGAGAATCTTAATATGAATCTCCAGCGAAAACTTTAGCTTTTGTCTGGCTGTTGAAAGTGACATTAAAGATCTGCTTGCTCACATCAAAACTTGCAGCAGTCGGCGATTTAAATTTGAGGGAGTGTGGCCTGCTAACTATAGTCATCTTGAGCTGTGAAGTTGCCTAGTCGAGGTAGTCGTAACCTGTCCAAGGATTTTTCCATTTAATGTATTCTTAGAGAATATTGACATATGTAACGTGTAAAAAGTATTCAAGGCTTGCCAAAAAAAAAAGTATTCAAGGCTTGCCGTTTTGGGAGGTGTAAAGGAGAAAATAACTCACGCCAATTCTGTGGTCACCGGAGGAGTCGCACTCCTATTTTGACGTGGGGGCCGGCTTGAAGGGGAAGGAATCGGTATATCTGTATCATCTCTGGTGTTAATGCCATACGATACATGATATCTGCTGACCTCACTACTAGAACTCCCTTCCCTGTAAATCTGATACTGAAAAATGTTAAGGTGATCACTAGAAAAAATATAGTAAAAACTTAATTCTAATATTTACTAATATTGACAGTATGATCCATCCTGTCAATATAGACTTAATTTATGGTTCACTCCACATCATGAAACATTTTGCTTAGGGCAAAGATCAGCAAAAGGTCGGTACGCACAGTCAACTTTGCGTAAGTATTCTCATCATTTGAAATAAATATCCTCATCTAGAAGAAGATTTGTGAGAACAGGTAATATAACAACATTCGAACAATATTAATGAAAGCCTGTCTGGGTGCCCGAGTTGTGTGTGTCTGCACATACATAATTAACACCTTCTCCAGGAATTCTGCATTCTCTTTTTCAATAAGATTTACCTTCTCTTGCAGCTCTATATTTTTTTGATGAATGAGGTTTCTCTGCAGTAGATCAATCCATTATTAGCTAACTTATGGTCGAACTAGGAGAAAGAATGATTGTGATCTATAGCCGAAGTAAAACCTTTCGATGGAGCTCGTTAATTTGATCCGTCATAATCTGTTCCTGAATAATAGTATAACATGAGATGATTCAGACGTACATATATAATTCATTGTTTTGACGTATATGGGATGATAATACCATGGCCAAATGTACCTTTTGAAGGCGGATAGTTGATAAACTTATTTCTAATTGGTTCTCCAGATTCTGTATATCCTTCACACTCAAGCCAGAGATGTCTTCACCCATCAGTTGTCTGCAAGGACTCAAATAGCCTCAATATGCGTAACTGTTTATACTATAACTCTTGATCAAAGAAGATAGTTTGCATTTAGACATCATCCACATCATAATATGAGCCATGCCATATATGTTTCTGTAATATGTCTTCTATCTGGTCTAAACGAAAAAAACCAAACTCTCGTAGAGGTTTCTTGTAATATAATAACCAAACCAAACAAATCAAAAACTGAAGTACTGTAGACTCATCTTGGCTCCGACAAATACGCCAAGGATATGCACAATCAAGGGAGACATATCCACAATCAAGAAAGCTATGAAGGATCTCATAATTATCTCTAACACCACTAAAGATAGCCCCACGACCTGAGTGAAGCGTCAAATATAGCCATATAAACTGGCAATCGACCTGAGTGAAGCTGAGAGACATATTTGATGCCTAACATTCCCATCCTAGCTCTAATACCCTTGAAGGCAGCCCCCACTCAAGTCTGTTGCTAGTGCGATATCGTCCTCTCTGGTCGAGACTCACCCACGCTTGCATGATTTTACACTCTGTTGTACTAATTTGAGATTTGTGAGACTTATCTACTAGCACAACAGCTCATACGCGAGTGATGTAGAGTCAGAGATGTATCTAATGCCTGATAATTGATAAGATAAAACCAACAGTATGTGCATGGCAACTGAGAAGTGATAGGCTGTGAAAAAAGAAAAAGACTTTTGAGGCTTTAAGTAAAAGTCTCCAATTAAAAGCATGCCGAATATGTTACTGAGTCATAAGTATGGATCAGGTAGTACTATTATCAGTCCATGGAGAGAAGGATAGCGAACATTTCAGAGAATTGAAGTTGGTGACAAAAGCACCAACAAACTAGAGTGGTGGAGATTAAGTTGATGAGGGTATGAACATAAATGTGAGCACTATAGTCTTAGAAGAGAATTTTACCTACGCTTGTATTAAAGAGAAATGTTCCAAGAAATAAAATAACGTGACTGCAAAAAACATCTTTCCCTAACCATGGTATGACTTAGAGCAAAACTTTGCTAACATTATGCTATCCTAGTTTCCTATCTGGATAGAAGCTATTAATTAAGGTAAACTAATTGGTTCTTGAAAATCAAAATACTAAAAATGTACCTTAATTAGGGAGACTAAGTAGTTCTTGACAAGAATTAAGACTTTGCACCTATCCAAATGCCTCTCGAGTTTGATTCATTCACTCCTATTTCACAGATACATAATGGTGTTTGACTATCGGGATAGTAGCATTCACACTATTGTAGGAAGCTCTTGGGTTGTGACCCTATGTACCTGTGGTACTCTTGCAGACTTTGGAGTTGACGATTCAAGTTTGCTATCTCTTCTTCCAAAACCTGCAAACGGTATTAAGAGGAAATTTCCAGACAATTAGTTTAATATTCGTGGGTGTTCTCCTATGATAATGTCGAAGGCTAGGTTGTTTATGCGACGTACCTTGGCATCAACAGGTGGCTGATCCAATTCCGGTTGGGCTTCCCGCTTCAGATTGTTGTAGCGTTCGATGACCGAGTCCATGCTGAACACAAACAAGAGTCACTCCCAGAGATCTATATCATAATGATTGATGTAATCAAGAATGAAGACGGTATTTGATGCTCTTCAGGCATATAAAAGATTTCTAGACTTCAGACCATCACTAATTGGTTGATTCATAGGAGAAAAAGGAAAAGGGAAATTTAGGAAAATGTTCAAATTCAACTCGCAAACAGTTGAAGGAATGAATCATCAGTTTAGTATGTTCGAACTGAACCGAACATATGAAGCTTTAAAAATATCAAAAATTTCAAAACTTCACAGAATAGCTTAAAACACATGTGGCCACCCACTTTGAGTGAAATTTAAATTTTTTGAGGTGTTCAAAAAAAATAAAAAATTTCAAAACTTCACAAAATGGCTTAAAATACCTGTTGCCACCTACTTTGAGTGAAATTTAAATTTTTTGAGGTGCAAAAAAAAAAGAAAAATAATAAAAAAATAAAAATTTTCAAAACTTCACAAAATGACTTAAAATACCTGTGGCCACCCACTTTGAGTGAAATTTAAATTTTTTGAGGTTCCCAAAAAAAATAAAAAAAAATAAAAAAATTCAAAAGTTCACAAAATGGCTTAGAATACTTGTAGCCACCGACTTTGAGTAAAATTTAAATTTTTTGAGGTGCCCAAAAAAATAAAAAAATAAAAAAATTTCAAAACTTCACAAAATGGCTTAGAATACCTGTGGCCACCCACTTTGAGTGAAATTTAAATTTTTTTAGGCTCCCAAAAAAAAATTAAAAAAATAAAAAATTTTAAAATTTTACAGAATGGCTTATAATGCCTGTGGCCACCCACTTTAAGTAAAATTTAAATTTTTTTAGGTGAAAAAAATCAACAAATCAAAATAGATTTCTGTTCCAGAAATCAATTTCCGAAGCAGAATTAGTTATGTTTTATCAAACAGATTTCTCCATCAGAAATCAATTTCTGGCAAGAATTTCAGAAATCAATTTCTGGCAAGGATTTCGGAAATTAATTTCTGGTAAGAATTTGATTTTTAGAGCAGAATGGTTACCATTCGCACCCTAGTGACACACAAGAGAAGAGATAACAAAGAAACTCAAAAAGTTGATTCGATAGTGATGCTCAACTCTAAAACTAGGTCTCAAAGCGGCGTTGTTATCTCAGAAACCAATCCCGACATGGAAGAAAAAGTTGCGCCCAAGTGGCTGCTAAAGCTGCAAGAAGAAGAAGCACACATGCACACGTATCATGGTTCGTGCGTGCACGTGCGGGCGCGCATGTGCGAGGAAGAGAGAGGGAGGGAGACATCGCGGGTCGAATCTATCATTGACGTACACTGACCTTGAGCTCGAGTACTCATGGAGCTGTCCAGTGCAGGAGAAGATGATGATTCCGACCTCGGCGTCGCAGAGACGCGATAGATCCTTGGCCTTCTTCATCAGCGAGTTCCTCCTCTTGGCGAACGTGATGTGCTCGCCGGCGCCGCTGCTCGAATGCGGATTCATCTCCGCACTGGGAATCTCCCTCCTCCTCCTCCTCCTCCTTCCTCGATAGACCTCGCCTCCTCCTCCTCCGACGTCACTCAATACCCTTCAGCGATTTATCTTCCTTAGCGGAAAACCCGGTTCAGGAACCGTGATTTTATAGTTGAAGAGTATATCAGGGGAAAAGAATGGAAACTCCAAGGAGTGCTGAATTCAGCAGCTCTTCTTCCATTTTTAAGGAGAAGAAATGATCAAAGAAATTCAAAAAAGAAGAAACAAAAGTACACAACAGTATTACCTCTGCAGGGAGCACGGTGTTGAACTGTTCATTAAAGGGGCGATTTGGAGATTGAAATTTTTGAGTGGTTTTCTCGGAGTCAAGACAAGAGAAAACCTATATCGAAGTAGGACTTAGTCAAATTAGTTAGTATAATATAATTATGCAACTTGCTTGGGCTCAACTTCAAGTTAATTAGTCGATCTTTTCTTTGAGATGTAAGAGCATATTAGGTTTTTTCACACATGTAAATATAATATAATGTAATGTCTAGCCATAAGATTTTTTTTCGGATTATTCAACATTTAGATGGAAAATTTTGAGTCAAGACAATACAAGTCAATCTAAAGAGTTTCAAACTCTAGCATCAATTATCTTAGAACTTAGTTTGAATTGAATAATTTGTTTGTTCATACCAACTGCGTATGTTGATTAAAGTTCCCAATTTTTTTTTTGGTTCAGAATTAAAGTTCCCAATTAGGCTTCGTGATATAACTCATCTTCTTTTCGCTAGTTTTCCGATAAACATTGTAGGGCCGTGTTTTTTCTCCATTCCTAATTGGAGTAAATTTCCTTCTTTAGCAATCTATAAATATGGACATCACGTACATATAAAATTTTACTAAAAATTAATTTAGGTGATGTCCGTGTTTGTAACTCATCAATTAGACGCCTAACTCGATGAACTATCCTCCAACCATGCATGCAGGAAAGTATACAAGCTTCCTCATTTTAAAGTTATGTTACAAAATTAAAATCAAGTTTTACTTGGCATAATTTACTTACGTGTTTGGTTGCTACACTAGCTTGAAATGTAAATCCTTCGTTCTTGAAAGTTTTGGTAATGTTGCTGCACTTTGCATGGTTTCGCTGGAGCTGGTAATGCTTTCGTAGCTTGGACATCTTCGTTGCCAACTCCTGATTCGCTCATCTTTTTGGTCAGCATTTCTATATCCAGTGTTTTTAGAATCAATTAACGTTGGGGCCTCAAATATTTGATGTGGAAGTGTTTACCTTTGATTAGAAACATACTCAAGAAATGTAATTCAATAACAAGGAGTACATGGAGGACACAAGTTTTGAGGCTATTTTGTAGAACTAAAATGGAAGGATAATGCATGTTGTTACTTTGTTTTCAGACATTATTTTTGAGATTATTGCGAGTAAAAGTTAAATATTTTCTTCATTTGTTAGATCGAAGATAACAAGTCATTTTTCTTATATTGGGGTTGTTTCGGAATCAAGCAAACTTTGAGATCGCAGATTTTTTGCCCGTGCAAAATTCCTACAAATCATGTCCGTCAAATAATTCGATATAATATAGTAGGTCTACTTACATTCTTGGTTGGGAAACAGTATTTGCGATAGTACTTTTCTTAATATTTTCATAAGTTTGTCAACATACATTAAGGTTAGTATTTTTGTTGGTGAGTTAGTAATCTTAACTTTTCAAGAGGATCAAGTAATAATCAAGGATTAAATAATCGCATCATCTTGTAGCGTTGACGTAACCCTAGTAAAAGAAACATTATGTACGTCGAGGACGCCATTTTGCTAACCTCTTGCGATATCCAACAACTATGCACGATGTGATTTTGTCAGAGAACAAGTTTGACTTTGGATCTCTAACTCTTTTAACAATTATAATCTCACTGAATTTCATTTAGTTTATGCAGCAGATGACCGAAGCTCATAATTCCAGTCTTGCGTCCCAACTCCCAAGTGGTGTATCACAATCATTAATATTACTATCATGAAATTGTCGACTTGACTTTGTTTTTGTTCATCAGAACGAGTACATGTAAACGCATTGGACAATTACGAATTTTTTATTCATGACGGGGTGATCCCGGCTTCGTTCAAACTAATTCCCTGATATCCATGAACTCTCTGCTAGCCTACGGTCCTATTCGGTCGCAGGTTTCGTCTAAACAGGTGACCCACAAGGAATTGGTAACACTCCGGACAGGCTGGTTCAATCAGGAGCTGATCAGACCTCCGGTCCCGATAACGCCCTAGTACCGATGGAGGTGAAACCGTCAAGAACCGGCCTAACCGGACGAACTGGCCAAACCTAATGAATTTATCCGGTCAGCTCTTGTTTTCCATTTGACTTAAACAACTTTACCAAGGAAGCAGTGCTCTGCATGTCTGGTGGCTGCACAATGCATTATAACATATATTACTTATTTCACTAACCGCCGATTTTTCCGGTTAAACCTTTTGAATCGATTAAACTGCATAGTAGTGGTCTATTTGGTATGCCTTCCAGTGCAGTTTTCGAAACACTAGTGTTAAGTGAGCAAAACATGTACGGATGATCAGAGCATGAAACAAAATTTATCCATGATATGTTTGCTTTTGAACATTTCTTTAACTATTGTGAGCTTAAATGGTAAGACAGTTTGTTCTGCTTTCTTTGATCTTGGGCTTAAGTTTTGTTGGGAGTACTTTATGAGTAAAATTCTGAATGTACCAGGCTATTTTGAGGAAGTGCGCCCTTAAAATCTTTCAGAAATGGGTCTTGTCTTCTAGCAAAAAAAAAGAAATGGGTCTTGTCAAGGTGCGCGAAAGTTGATCCGACATCTCCTAAGAAAAGGAAATTTCTTACATGCGAAGGTTGCGAGTGAGACAAAAAGGGTTAGAGTTCAAGCTATTGGAAACAGGACAGAGGAGAGAAAATTCAGCATACATAGAAATAGAATATGGAACATTTGGGTAGAAGAAAAAGAAAAATGACTGAAATCATTCGCGTTCACAGTATTAAAGAACATTATCACATGACCATGTTCACACCTCCTGTGTTTGGAAATTAAAATAAGGAGTAATCTGTGTGCGTTCACATTTGGATCGTCAACAATTCAAAGGATAAAATATGGGACTTCGAGCTGTGCTTCATGGTTGTGAGTGTTCTGATTAAAGTTGTGGGGCACCTCTGAGACCTGCATGCTTCATTTCTCATTAGTTATTCCTCTAAAGCTCACGAAGGACCTTTGCTCATCTTCATCTGTGTGGGTCAGGTACAAAATCATATTGTTGGTTTGATGGGAAAAGGCACGTGTAATCCATGCAATGTGGTAGTGTGAACACCAGATCTGCTGAAATATCTTGTTGGGTCAAAAGTAAGGTCATGGTGTGAACGCTGGATTTGTTGAAATGACTTATTGGGTCAAAAGTAACTTCTAAGCTCACGTGGAAGAATAGATGTTGACAAAAATTTTGAAGTTGGTGAATTAGCTTTTCTTAAGCTGTAATCATACAAGTAATCATGGCTATGAATGGAGCTGGGCACAGTGATCTCTCAAAAAATCATAATTCCAGCTCGATTAAGGGTTTCAAATGAACGGTAATATTATGAGCTTTTGATAGTCATGATTGACACATTGAGATTATCACATAAAAAATTGTGATTTCATGTGAAAACTGATGATGATATTTATTGTGTTTTAGTATTCTTCGGTGAGAATCAATGCATTAGAATAAACTCTATCAACTTGAGCCGTAATTCGTGGATAGTGATTACAATGATCATGAAAGTGTACACGCTTGCAAGTGAGAAGAGTTAATTTTTACAATAATTTTGTGTCAGCTCAATAATTCCTGCTCAAAGAAACATTGGATCAAACTAAATAATGTATATAAGTCAACTTTGTTTGGTAAATCTCATGAGGTGAGCTGACGCAATTTACAATAGAATAAGGTAGAAATGCATAAACCACATCTACATTTGCATTTAATGATATACATGGGCAATAACAACACCTTCAAGAACCCGCACGCTCTTCTAGTTTCCACGCATAATGTAAACTTACATGTACATACAAGTTATAGTCCTGACTACGTGGGTATATTTCATGAACAAAGTTAAGCAAGCTTCATGAGCAACTAAAACTTACAATCCTGACTACGTGATTGTTTTTCACATTTTATCCAAACAATTTAATGCAGTTTGCATTTGTTTTCAAATTCTTTGGAGAACGAAACCCGGCGGGGCGTTGCCTCAGCGGTTGGGTGCTGCTTCGGCCGCTCGTGTGAGTTTGAAATCCCCCTTGAGGCAATACCCCATTCTCTCCCGAGCGCGGGAGAGGGGGAGACCTCATGCTCCCATGAGGAGTTACCCGTCGCAACCGATGCAAGCAATGAATGCGCAGGTTCCCCTCACGATTAGAAGAAAATATTTCTTTGACAGCTTATATAAGTAGTTTTTGCTGATTAAGTCATAGTATCTCATCGTACCTAGTTGATTATCTAACTACGTTATATCGTGGTTGGATTCTTCCATTAGTTACAAAGCTCGTAGTCATTGCTTGAGAGAATCTACACAGTTGATTATCTTAAATTTTTTCAGTCTAAGATTTAATTGAAGATAGCAGATCTTTCGTTTCCTTTTGGGCTTTAACCTAACTTTTGTCGGATGAACTTCAAATTAGGGCGAACTTGGGTTTATGGTTTTCCTTGTGGGGGAGTGTAGCATATCCGCCCGGACCATATCCAAAGGATGCTTATCCACCGCCTGCTAAATATCCACCGCCGGGTTACTCTCAGCAATATCCGCCGCCGGCCTATGCCCCGCCGCCTCCAGTCGTCCAGCCTCCTCCTCCTCCCCCCCACCAAGACCAACAAAGAGTCGGTTTCTTGGAAGGCTTGTCAGCCCTCTCTCTCTCTCTCTCACTCTAGTCAATTCTTGGAATGAATTCCCAGTTTTTATATCTAGTTTGTTCAGGGTCAACAGTAATCAGAAGAAGATAAACAGCCCTTCAGTTGGAATGGGTGAACTATGATGCAACGATATGAACAGTTATTGACAAGCCAATTTCAAACACCCTTGTGCGCGCGCGCGCGCGCGCTACTCTTTCTTTTTTGCTGTGAATTTGCAGTTTGGCTGCTCTTTGTCCCTGCTCTCTTGGACGCTTGCTTCTGATCTCCGCTCCTACACCTTGTGAAATGGGCTCCTGCTAGCTATCTTTGCTCTGTCTAAGAGCATTGAACGATTCCTGCCCTCGGACGGATTGTTGAATAAATTCCGATCGTTTCTTTTCTGAAAAGGAAACTCGCATGATCTCGAATTGATAATTATATGTATGTCCTTGTTGTCATCATATAAAATCACTTGGGGTGTTCTATTCGATTCAGCAGCATGATATCGGTCTGCAAAAATAGTGCAAACACTTCAAATACCTTGGCAGCAATTTTTGCTCATCTACATGGGAGCTGATCAAGCATGACTCAACAAAGGTAAAGTACTCCATCAAAATAAAACCAGTTGTGGCATACAGTTAGTGCCTTAGCTGATTTTCAGCTTAACTTTGGAGGTAAATTTTTGTTAATATGTTCTACTTTTGAGCACATTACAGTGTATACCCTTACCAATCTGTGTGGGATCATGCATACATACATATACATATACGTACGTACGTACATACGCACGGTACAAGATCATATGAAAGAAAATGTAATTGCCATTTAATATGGTACATTAGCATTTCGTCAAATTCCATCTGGCGGTTTTTATTTATTTATTTATTTTGCCAAATCAATCTTTCCTGATAAAAATAATGAACTTTACCTCAAGAATATGGATTATTTTGTAGGGCGGGCCACCTAACGAAAAAAAAATCTTATTGACTTTGGATCTATCGAAGGAGCAAGACGACGAAATGTCAGCTTGTCTAAATAAGTTTTTATATATCATATATAGACTGGCAAGGGAATTTAAATACTTCATTTCGTAATGTCACTTCAAAAGAATATATTTTATTAAGATCAACTGCTCTTTGTCGCATGTTCATACAAGTCAATCATTGATTGCGAAAATTGGTAACCTCGTGATGTCACATTGAGTAAAGTAAGAATTTGAAAATATTGTTCCTTGAGATCAAAAGTTTAGTAATTTGGAATTTAGTGTGCGTTTGTTTCGAAGAAAATGAATGTTTTGAAAAATATTTTCATAAAAATGATTATTTATATCGCTCATAAAAGTGAATGCACAAAATATATTTTCATCATCCACGAAAATGTATAAATATAATTTGTTATCGATAATGAAAATATTTTTCATTGACTAATTATTTCAAGTAATACAAGCAATTATTTTTAAGAAAATATTTTTCAAAGCATTCATTTTTCGTGAAACAAACGGATCCTTAAGTTGATATACACTCCAAGATCGAGGCGATAGAGCTCATGAGTTGGACTAAAATCGTAACACAACTTTTTAAAGGAATGAAGATAGATGAAGTTTGGTCACATTCTCGAAAACTTAGTCATTTAAGCTTTGTTTGTTTCTCAAAAAATGTGACATTTCAAGTTTCAGGGAAGTCATTTTTCAGGAAAATGATAGTATTTTCTAGTATTTGGTTGAAACCTGAAAATGAATTGAAAAATATTATCTGTCGTTTGTAAGAAAAATCCGATGTGATTTTCCTAAATAAACATACATTATACATGTGCTAATGACTTGTGCAAGGGCAGCTGGAGACCAAGGTACAGGCACCAGGGTCTTGAATCCACCCTCTATGTATCTTGACCAGGGCATCGGGGATCCAAGCATATGAGCATGGGCATCAATCCCAAGTCCACAGAAGCTGGGCTCGAGAACCTGGTGCTTGTGCTCAGGCCAAGGTCCACAAAGTCGGGTCCGAGGCCTCGGTGCTTGTGCCCATATCCTGGGCACCTAAGCCCAAGTCCATTGAGGCTAGACTTGGGTTCACAAAGGGCGAGCGTGGGACCTCGGGAACCTGATGCCTATGGGACCTCAGGAACCCGACGCCCATGCTTGGATCTCTAGCGCTTGAGCTCAAGTCCCCGACGCTTGAGCTCAAGTCCCCGACACTTGAACCATGGTCCATTGAGGCTAGGCTTGAGACCTAGTGCTCATGCTCAAGTCCTCAACGAGCGCTCCAGGTCTTCGATAATCAGGCATGAGCCCTTGGAGCTTGCGCTCTCATTCATGGAGGTTAGGTCCTCGACGCTCGAGCTCGAGTCCTCAATGCTCGTGCCTGGATCCCCTGCGCTCGAGCCTGGGTTTATCAAGGCCAAGCCCAAGAACCCAGTGCCCATGCACGTGTCCATCAAGACCGGGTTTAGGACCCCAGTGCCTGTGCTCGGAATCCCGACATCCGTGCCCTAATCCTTGGCGCTTGGGCTAAGGTCCGAGGCTTGACCTCAATGGACCATAGCCTAGGCATTGTTGACCCAGCACTGGCATTGGTGTCCTGGGCCCTGCCTCAATGGACCCGGGCGCTAGGAATCGGAACACAAGCTTTGTGGTCCGAGCCCATCCTTAATGGGCCTAAAACCTAGCCTCGATAGACTCGAGTGTGAATGTCAAGGACTTGGGCACGAGCACTGGTGTTCTAGGCCCGACCTCGATGGACCCAAGTGCCGGGGATCGGGGCATTGAATTCGAGGTCCCAAGCTCGGCCACGATGGACCTAGGCGCAAGTGTTGAGACTCGGGATCGCGAGCTTGGCCTTGATGGATCTGGGCGCGGGCACTAGGGTGTGGTCGTTGGGGTTTTGGACGTGGCTCGATCGATCTGGGCTCAAGAGAAATGAGATTTTCTCCAACAACATATAAAGAGTGACAAAAAAGAACTTTGTCTAGCTCTTCTAGCAGTGACCAAACAGATACTTTATAGCATGAAATGGCAAATATAGATGTACAAGAAAGGAGTTTTCTCTCTTATGCAAATATAGATACAAGGAAATTCAAGAGCAAGTAGATACTTTACCAATATGTACTCAGGGTGAATTCACTAAAAGCTAATGATTATACTCATCCATCCTTATGATAAAGGAACTAGAAGAGGGGTATCGTCTGTTGACACCTAAATTTTAATTATCAAATTAAAAATTATTTCACAAAAATTAGGAGTCAAATTTTTAACCCCTAAAACAAAAATATTTTATTTAATTGTATGACATGTAGACATTATGTGCATTTGCATTAATAGGGTTTATTATAATTTATTTTCCTTTTTAAAAAAAATCAAGAAAAAAATCAACAAAAAGAAAAAGAAAAAAAACGAATCGAGCCAGGTTGACTTGGCCCTCTCTTTGCTTCCCTCCGGGCCCGGGCCCCTCTCTTTTCTTGTTGTTTTTTCTCTCCTCTCCCTCTCGCGCAAGCCAAGCCTAGCCCACTCGCCCTTCTCGTGAGCTAGGCCTGGCCCGGCCCCTATTTCCCTCTTTCCCTCTCTCCTCCGTCGTTGTGGCCACTCCATAGTCGAGCAGGGCAAAACGCCGTTCCACCAAGCAAATTCGTGCGGCCAGGAGGGAGAGAAGAGAGAGAATTAGGTTGGTTGAGTTTTGGAAGAAAAAAATAGAGAAACAGAGAGAGAGAGAAAGAGCGACATTGAGAGTTGAGTAAAGAGTGAGTAAGAGGGAACCCTAGCCAGTCTTGCCATTGCCCATGAGTTCACCGACGATCCCCCTGCCGAAGCCTTAATCGGTGAGTCTCACGGCCCTTGTTTTATTCTGTTTTTGTGCAGGTTGGTCGGAGAAATTAATAAAATATGACAACATCGAATTTCCGGAGGTCTAAATCGAAATTGGTACTTAAGTGATCAGAAAAAAAACTTTTTGTACCAAAGTGAATGTCGTATGAAAATTTTAGCACTTCTAATGTCCTTGCTCTAATGCTTAAGTGTTGTTACGATTGCTATGAATAAGAAGAACATAAAAGTTTGATGGAACAATTTATAACTTTTGATTGCATATACTATTCCTTAAATTTTTTTTGTTCTTGGAGTATGGATCGGATACATTTAATAACCACGTTCAATAAATTGGTCGTGATTCCTGAATAAAAAATTTCAATAATCTAATAGCTCAAAACTTCAATTTTCTCATGTAGTTAAGTAATCGCCGAGTATGTACGATTCTATATTTGTATATGAACGAGTCATAACAAACCTACCGATTATGCTATTTCTCAGTTCCAGAATGTATTATATAAAAAAAATAGGTAAGTGTATCCTTAACAATAATTAGAGTATTCATGCATAGTTATACAATTTTTGATCTTTTGTTATGCCTCACGTGCATTAGAACTCTCCGAAGACGAAGTTCCTCATTAAATTCTATAAGGGTTCTCATATAAAGTGAAATAGTGTGATGCCAATAGATCGATTTCTTAAGGTCCATCTTACGAAATTAAAGAGGCATTAAATGCTCCAGTTAAGCGAGATATCGGATCAATGATTTACCAGAAAATAACCATGTAGTATACTGGCGAATCCGAGTCATCTGATAAAAGCTACCATCAAAATTTAGCTGTAGGATTATGGAAATTAAAAAACTGTGACTAGTATGCGTTCCTAGATTCTCATTTGGGGCTATCATCTGTTTACAAGCAATTAGGACATAATCAATACAATGAATCTTAATATGATTCTCCTGAGAAAACCTTAGGTTTTGTCTGACTGTTGAAGTGGAATTAAAGATCTACTTGCTCACATCAAAACTTGTAGCAATCAGTGCTTTAAACTTTGGGGAGTACTGACGGCTAACCATCATCATCTAGACTTCTGAAGTTGCCTGGTCGAGGTAGTCGTAACCTGTCAAAAGAAATTTCGATTTTATGTCTTCTTGGAGAATAACGGCAAAAGTAAGGTGTAAAAAGTATTGAGGGCTTGTCAATGTTGGAGGTGTAAAGGAGTGAACAACTCACGCCAATTCCGTGGTCACCGGAGGAGTCGCACTCCTATTTCGACGCGGTGGCCGTCTCGAAGGGGAAGGAATCGGTATATCTGTATCATCTCTGGTGTTAATGTCATATAATACATGATATCCGCCGGCTTCACCACTAGAACTCCCTTCCCTGTAGATCTGACACTGAAAAATGTAAGGTGATCACTAAAAAAAATAGAGTGAAAACCTAATTCATAATATTCACTAATACTGCCAGTATGATTCATCCTGCCAAGATAGGCTTAATTTATAGTTCACTCCACATCACGAAACACGTTACTTAGGGCAAAGATCAGCAAAATGTCGGTACGTGCTGTCAACTTTGTGTAAGTATTCTCATCATTTGAAACAAATATCCTCATTTTAAGATGAGAACCCGGTACTGTAACAACATTCGAAACAACATCAGAGAACGTCCATAAGCGTGCCCAAGTTGTGTGCGTCTGCACATACATAATCAACACCTTCTCCAGGAATTCTGCATTTTCTTTGTCAATAAGATTTACCTTCTCTTGCAGCTCTATATTTTCTTGATGAATGAGGTTTCTCTGCAGTAAATTAATCCAGTATTAGCTAACTTATGGTCAAACTAGGAGAAAGAATAATGAATAGCTGAAGTAATACCTTGCGATGGAGCTCATTAATTTGATCCGTCATAATCTGATCCTGAATCATAGTGTAGCACGAGATGATTCATATGTACATATATATTTTTTTGTCTAACCATGAATGGGATGATAATACCATGTCCAAATGTACCTTTTGAAGGCGAATAGTTGACAGACTCATTTCTAATTGGTTCTCCAAATTCTGTATATCCTTCACACTCAAGCCAGAGAGGTCTTCACCCATCAGTTGCCTGCAAGTACTCAAATAGCCTCCATATGTATAACTGGTCATACTATAACTCTTGATCAAAGAAGATGGTTTGCATTTAAACATAATCCACATCAGAATATGAGCAATGCCATATATGTTTCCATAAAGGACTCTGTCTTCTATCTGGTTTACACTAAACAACCAAAGTTGAGTATGGGTTCTTGTAATATAATAACAAAACCAAACAAATAAGAAACTTAAGTACTGTAGACTCATCTTGGCTCCAACAGATACGTCAAGTATATGCACAACTAAGAGAGATATATGCACAATCAAGAAAGTTATGTAGAATCTCATGATTATCTCTAACACCACTGAAGATAGCCCTAATCAGGTCGATCGCCCTGAGTGAAGCTTCAAATAGAGCACATAAACTGGCGATCAACCTAAACGAAGCTGATTCTAGGGAAGAAGTTGAGGAAGGTTGACGGTTCAGATTTATGTCCGAAGGATCACAGCATCTAAGAAACACATTTTACTTTTCTATTGATGGTAGACAGGAAGGAGCACAACAAGAAGGGCATATATGAAAACAAAGACAGTCCAAGGAAAGGATTGAAGAATTTGTATCAAAGCTTAGTGTTGCAAAGGCTAAAGATTTGGTCAAATGTCAAAAATTCGCCAACCAATAAGCATATATGTAGTTAATTTCTCCAAAGAAAAGTAAATTGTTTGAAACTATATTTTAGTTTGATAAGGACAGTTGAAAAGTGATCAAGTCTATAAGGCAACCCAACTCAGTTCAGTCGCCTGCCCAACGTTGTTTGCTTTTGGTTTTGAAACACGTCAAACATAACAACCCAGACACGGGCGATGGGATATGAGAAACATATATGATGCCTAACATTCCCATCCTGGCTCTAATACCCCTGAAGGCAGCCCCACTCAAGTCTGTTGCTAGTCTCACCCACTTGCATGATTTTACAATGCGTTAGACTAATTTGAGGCTCATATGTGAGCGATGCGAAGTCAGAGATAAATCTAATGCCTAATAATTGACAAGTCAAAACAAAACATGTGTGCATGGCAACTGAGAATTGATAGAACGTGAAAAAAGAAAGAGTCTTTTAAGGCACTGAGTAAAATTTCCAATTAAAAGCATGCTGAAGTATGTTACTGAGTCATAAGTATGGATCAGGTATTACTATTATCAGTCCATGGAGAGAAGAATAGCGAACATTTCCGAGAATTGACGTGGGTGACAACAGCATCAACAAACTAGAGTGGTGGAGATTAAGTTGATGAGAGTATGAACATAAATGTAAGCACTATAAACTTAGAAGAGAATTTTATCTTGGCTCGTATTAAAGAGAAATGTTCCAAGAAATAAAATAACGCGACTGCACAAAACATTTTTCCCTAACCATGGTATAACTTAGAGCTAACTTTTTGCTAATTTTGTGCTATCAATTTAGCCTCCTATCTGGATAGAAGCTATTAGTTAAGGTAAACTAATTGGTTCTTGAAAATCAAAATACTAAAATGGGCCTTAACTAGGCAAACCAAGTAGTTCTTGACAAGAATGAAGACTTTGCACTTATCCAAATGCCTCTCGACTTTTATTCATTCAATCATTTCTATTTGACAGATGCATAATTGGTGTTTAACTATCAGCATACTGGCATTCACACTATTGCAGGTAGCTCTTGTGTTGTGACACTGATGCACCTGTGGTACTCTTGCAGACCTTGGAGTTGACGATTCAAGTTTGCTATCTCTTCTTCCAAAACCTGCAAACGGTATTAAGAGGAAATTTCCAGACAATTAGTTTAACATTCGTGGCTGTTCTCCTATGATAATGTCGAAGGCTAGGTTGTTTATCTGATTTACCTTGGCATCAGTGGGTGGCTGGTCCAATTCCGGTTCGACTTCCCGCTTCAGATTGTTGTAGCGTTCAATGACCGAGTCCATGCTGAACACAAACAAGAGTCACTTTGTGGACTTTAGACGATTGATGTAATCAAGAATGAGAGAGACGGTATTTGATGCTCTTGAGGCATATAAAAGATTAGTGAACTTTCGACGACTGCTTTTTTGTTGATTTTATAGGAGAAAAAAGAAAAGAAAAATTAAGGAAAATGTTCAAATTCAACTCGCCAGCAGTTGAAGGAATGAATAATCAGTTTAGCAAGTTTGATCTGAACTGAACATCTATAGCTTTAGTGACCCACAAGAGAAGAGATAACAAAGAACTCAAACAGTTGATTCGGTAGCGATGCTCAACTCTAAAACTAGGTCTAGGTCGAAGCAGCGTTGTTATCTCAGAAATCAATCCCGACATAGAAGAAAAAGTTGCGCCAAAGTAGCTGCTAAAGCTGCAAGAAGAAGAAGCACATGCACACGAATCATGGTTCGTGTGTGCACGTATGGGTGCGCGGCAAGCATGTGCGAGGAAGAGGGAGGGAGACACCGCGAGTCGAATCTATTATTGATGTACACTGACCTTGAGCTCGAGAACTGATAGAGCTGCCCAGTGCAGGAGAAGATGATGATTCCAACCTCGGCGTCGCAGAGATTCGATAGATCCCTGGCCTTCTTCATCAGCGAGTTCCTCCTCTTGGCGAACGTGATGTGCTCGCTGCTGCTCGAATGCAGATTCATCTGCTCACCGGCAATCTTTCCTCCTCCTCCTACCTCGATAGACCTCTCCTTCTCCTTAACGTCACTCAATACTGCGATTATCTTCCTTCAAGGATAACCCGATTCAGGAAGCGCGTTTTATAGTCGAAGAACATAGGGAAAGAAAAGTGAAAGCCCAAGGAGACATGTTTAAGGAGAAGCAATCATCAACGGAATCCAAAAAAGACAAAAAGGAAAAGAAAGAGAGGAGGAGAGAAAAAGTGCACGCAGTCTTACCTCTGGAGAGAGCACAGTGTTCTTCAGACAGGCGATTTTGAGATTGAAATCTGAGTGGTTTTCTCAGAAGAGTCAAGACAAGAGAAAACCCTGAATCGAAGTGCGACTTGTCAGATTTGCAAGGGTGAAACTGAAAACCGCCGAGCGGTTTTTCATATTTCTTCTGCTTTTGCGGGGGGTGCGGCTCTTGGTCGTGCCTTCTCGCGCGAGTGCGGTTCGCGGATGGCACCCGAACACCGCTTGGTAAAACAAGGTCGGCCCAACTAAATTACCAGAAAACGACATCAACCTAATTTCCCAGAACACGACATACGATGGATTTGGACACATTCCTTTTCCCCAAACGACAATTTATCGTCTGATTAAGACCGACTGGACTTGAAAAACGGCGTTTTAAAGTTATCATCACAATTGGGCGACATATGTAGGAAATTGGCACCTTCACCTTCTTTAGAGAACACTTACCATCTTTTCCAATTTCGTTTGTAGTAAAAACTTATGTAATTATTCCTGACATAGTATAATGTAGTCTAATCTAAATTAGCGAACATAATACAATTATGGCACTCACTTGAGTTCGACTTAAGAGTAATGAGTCAATTTTTCCATATTAGTAATAGCGATAGAAGTTTTTAGATTTCTCACCCGTGTAATATGATATTCTCTAGTGTCTATCCATGAGATATTTGTTTGGATTATTCAGCTCTTAGATGGAAATGTTTTGAGCCCTTAAGATCTCGCAACCTATTACTTGTTATTAAAGAAACATCTAAAAAGAAAAGAGGATGTTAAAGACACGCAAATCATGATATAAACCATCGGACAACTTAGTTTGAGTTGACTAATAAGTTTATTCAGACCAACTGCGTATGTTGATTAAAATCCCCAACTAGGGCTTCATGATATATAACTCTTCTTCTTTTGGCTAGTTTTCTAGTAAACATTGCAAGCCCCGTGTTTTTCTCCATCCTTAATTGGAGGAAACAGTTTTCTAATTAGCAAGTTATAAAAATATGGATATCACTTGTATCCATATTTAACTAAAAATAAATGTGGGAGATGTCCGTCTTTGTAACTCACCTAACTGAATGAATATATCCTCCGACCGTGGGCGCAGAAAAGTATAGAAGTTTCCTCATTTTAATATTATGTTCAATTTAAAATGGAGGTTTACAGGATTAATGTAAACTGATGTCGAGGGCATCCTTTTCTTTTCATAATTGACTTACGAGTTTGGTATATATAGTAGTTCAACATAAAATCTATCGTTCTTAAAAGTTTTGGTAATGTTGTTGCACTTTGCATGGTTTAATTAAAGCTAGTAATGCCTTCGTAAATTTTTGGACAATTTTCCCGAGCTTAGAACTACTAATTTGGGTGGAATTGCTTAACATGTTCATTGGTTAAGAGAGCATTTTTCTCCTGTGGTTCAAGATATTGATAGACTTTTTGAGCTTTTCCTACAATTTAAAGCAGTTGATGTTATTGTTGAGGTTGTCCCACATTGGTTGTGGAAGGGACTGGTGGTCAGTTTATAAGTGTGAGGGAAAATCTCACCCTTTGAGCTAGCTTTTGGAGTGAGAGAGACCTAAGACCACCCAACACTGGTATCAAAACCCAAGATTGCTAACAAGTTTGAACCCAATAGTCACCTGGGAGAGATACGAGTTGTCGCGGCTCCAACCCAGGGTCGATGTGTGAGGTAGAGATTATTGAGGTTGTCTCACATCGGTTGTGGAAGAGGTTGATGGTCAATTTATAAGTGTGAGGGAAGCGTCACCTTTTGAGCTAACTTTTGGAGTGAAAGAGGCCCAAGACCACTCAACAGTTATACATATAATTTGATAGTAAATTGATGTTCTTACTAAGAACCAATTGAATGGAATGTCTAGGTTTAGGGTCATCTTCTCTGCCAGCTCCGGACTCCGCTCATCTTTTTGGTGGGCACTACTATATTAAGTGTATAAGATGAATTGACATTCAAAATTCCTAACTTTCAAAACTAGAGATGAGAACTCAGCCCTTGTGCTGGTCTTTACAGACCAGAAGCTAGAGCTGTCCTTATAAATCTGGCGGCCGCTAACCAAAGAGAGATCTCAGTAAGTATACGACTGAACTTTAAGCCTTTTCAGGGACGTTTTTCAGTCGCTAGAAGCACCTTTTTGCCCGTCGCCTGAGGTTTTAATACTTCTTCATATTATAGAAACATGAGGAAGGAAGCAGATTCTACACCTTGCGCACCACAGCCTACTAGGCGGGCCAGTCACTTTGTCGAATATAATATACTAGGTCCTGACATTCTTGGTTGGTAAACAGAAACAGTACGTGCGATGGTAATTTTCTCGATATCTTCGTAATTTTTTCCGACATACGTTAGTGTTAGCAACTTTTGTTATTGAGTTAGTACTTAGCTTTTCAAGAGGATAAAAAATACTAATCAAGGACCATAGAAAAGTGACGTAGAACAACTAGCAAATGCTTACATGAAAACTTTGGAGCGTCATAAGAATGGGTAGTCCCATGCCTTAAATGACGGGTGATGATGTGTATATTTGACTTATATTTTAATTATATTTGGTGGTATTTTGGGCAAATATTCAAATAAATAGAGTGGAAATTTTTTTTATGCATTGTGGTTAGGTGATGGTGAATGATGCAATCGTGAAGATTTTAGACTCTTTTGATGTGTTTTTAAGCTGTTAGTTGGGATTCTGCATGTAAAAGATCCATTTTCCAGAGAGTCGTGCTCACAGCTTAAGGTCGCGCGGATGTAGAGCTGGTGCAAAATTTAGGGACGTGATTTGGTCATTAATTTTCATATTTTTTAGATCTGATTGTGGAGGATTTTTGTACTTAAATAGGACTCTTAATTAGGGATATTAGGGAGAAGCTTTTGCCTACCTTTTCTCTCTTTCCATGTTGGATAGAATTTCTTTTTCTAGACTTTCTGTTTTTATTTAAGAGGTTGAACGCAAGAGGGGAGGGGGGACTAGACTCTAGAAAATTTAGAAACATATTTTTTTTCTCTTTTGCGCATTTTGTAGCCATGTGTGGCTAACTCCTCTTTAATCTAGTAAAGGATTACCAAAGTTTAAGTTCATTCAAGTTGTGAGATCTAAACTTAATCATCCTTAATTTCTGCAGTATTTATATATTCTCTATTTTATTGTTTACCATTGCTTTGGTGGTTGTTATAATAAGAGCTCGTTGTGCAATTGACAGGGTGATAATTTGCCAATTGAAATACGCAAACCCATAATTGTTTAGGTGTTTTAATAATAATGGAAAATAATATGACTTGATTAAAACTAGATTTTCAGGTTGTATTATGAGAATATATGGTCTAGCTTGAATAAGTTACGCGTGTGATTTATAGGCTAGGGTTGGATTTTTCTAGTTTTTCATGCTATTAGTGAATTGAATCCTCGGCGTGTGTCGGGGTTATTCGTTAATAAGGGATTAATCACAGGCGCGTGTCCGATTAATCTAATATTAAGGAAACATTAGGTTGTTAGAAGCGTTTCAACAATCATAACCAGTCTATTGCAGTGTTTGAGATTATTCGTTTGACTCAATGATCAACTTTCGAACTTGAATGAGATTACCTTTGCTAGGTGTTGCATAATTTGATTTTCTTTAATTTATGTTTGCTTTTTTTATTTAAGTATATTATGCATAAACCTCCCTTTTTAATTTCGCTTTTATTGTTTACTTGGTTTTCAAAGGATTAACAATTTGTCAGTCTCTGTGGATTTAACTCTGCTCAACCTAAGTACAATTTATTTGTGATTTAGAAAGTAGGAATTATTTTTGGTTAATTCGACTACCATCAACAGGTCAATTTCAAACGATCATAATTTTTGATCCTGGTGAAATTATGATGCACACAACATATCAAATCAAAATTCTTGATTTTCGGGCCTTCAAAAATTTCGGACGTGGATGCAAATTTTCGGGACGCATTTTGAAGAATTTCCCCTTTATCAATATTATTTCCTTTATTATGTCATATGATTTTAAATATTTGATTGTTTCTTAAAAGGCGACCTCCCTATAAATAGACATTTAAGATAATATAAATGGTACTTCATTATTCAGAATAAACATTATCTTTTGAAATCTTTTTTTTAAGTATATCTTCCTCCGCGTCAAAAAGTTTGAATAGTCATATCATCTTAACCCTAGTAAAAGAACCCAGTATGTACATCGAGCACAGCATTTTGCTAACCTCCTACGACATCTAATAAGTATGCAAGATGGGATATTGTCAGACGGCAAGTTTAACTTTGGATCTCTAACCCGTTTAACAATAATAATAATATTGTCATTTAGTTTATAAAGCAGATGACTGAAGCTCATAATGATATCCTTGCTTCCCAGGTAATACATCGTAATCACTGATATTATTATCATGGACATGTTGGCTTGACTTATTCTTTGTTCATCAGAATGACTACATGTAGTCCCATTGGACAATTTTACAATTTGTTTTATCAATAGCACTTCGCCTGATAATTGTGAGACTTTTCTACATAACTAACACATGCATTTCAACACACCCCAAGAACAGAGGGATTTGAGTTTGCAATATGGAGTCCCACGCTCAAGGCTGTCCCTAGTCCAGTGGAGCCCATGTCTTGGGGTTAGTGCTTTTTAGTTTCCTTCCTTTTCTTTTGTTTTTTTTATGAGGTCCGAAGCAATGTTTTTACAAGCAGATTGGACTGGCCGGTTCAGCCAGTTGACCTCCGGTCCGTTCATGCCCTTATACCTACGGGGTCAAAACCGGTCAAGAACCGGTGTTTCAGATTTAATCAGTCTCGATCTTGTTTTCCATTTGTTTTAAAAGAGAGATTTTGGTTGCAAAAATGGCAATTCAATCCACTGACTTTTTGGAGGATAGATGTACTCCTCCAACCAAATGTTTAGAAACAGTTCCCGGGCACAGAATAAAAAAGAATCATTTTCGATCAGAATCTGTTCTCGGGCACAGAATGGTTGCCATACGCAGCCTTAGCAAACTTGTTTACACCATTTCTCACCTATTATCTTAAAATAATGTGTAAAAAAGCCAAACGCTTAACCATACTATGCGAGACTAGTGGCTACATAATGCACTATAACATATATTACATATTTCACTAATCGCTCAATTTCTCCGATTAAACCAGTTGAACCAATTGAACAACATATTGATGGCCAACCAAGTCCTGCGAGGTTGGTGACTAAATAATGCACTATATTATATATTACTCACTCCACCAGTTGTCCGGTTTTCAGGTTAAACCACCTGAACCAGTTAAACCGTGTAATGGGGGCCTATCTAGTATGGCCCTCATTCCGGTTTTCAAACATTCGTGTGAAGTAAGCAAAGGTGGTATGGATGATACAGCCATAAAGCTAACTTATCCATGATATGTCTACTTTTGTTAAAATGATGAGTGAGTTTGTTACTCTCCTTTTGGTTTTAGGTTCAAGTTTTGTTGGGAGCATTTTGGGAGCGAAATCTTCAATGTATTTGGTCAAGTGGAGGAGTATGAAATCTGAGTGATTGAGTCGAGGTTTGCCAAATCTGGTCCCAACATCATCTGAATGTAAGAAAACAAATGAATAAAAATGAAGGGACATCTCCTGACTGCAAAGGTTGTGAGTGAGACAAAAAAGATAAAGAGTCCGAGCTGCTGGAAACAGGAAACAGGAAACAGGAGAGAAAAACTCAGCATAAATAGGAATAGAATATGGAACATTTGGGTCGAAGAAAAGAAAAAATTGACTGACACCATTTGCGTTCACACTATTAAAGAACATTATCACATGACCTTGTCCCCACTTCGCATGTTACGAAATTAAACTAAGGAGTAAATTGTGTGCGTTCACATTTGGATTGCCATCAAGTCCAAGGACAAACTGTGGGAGTTCGAGCTGTGCATGTCCATAAAATATAGCACGATAGGATTCTTTAGACAACTTTTCGTCTAATAAAATCTTTCTTTGTCTAATAATGACGTACTTGGGAATATAACTAGCTGTCTTAGATTTGTTATTCGATTTCAAAGTGATTGCGAGGGTCCTGATTAAGTCGTGGGGTACCTTTGTAGACCTGCATGCTTAATGATTCATTATTATTCATTCCTCTAAGCTCATGTAGGCCCTTTCACCATGGACTCATCTTCTTTTGTGTGGGTCAGATACAAATGCATGTCGTTGGATCGATAGGAAAAGAGGCATGTTTAATGCATGCCGCTGAGTTAGTAGTGTGAACTCTAGATTTGTTGATATAACTTTTGGGGACAAAAGTAAGTCCTAAGCTCACATGGATGAAAGCATATTGACAAAGTTTTTGAAATTGGTGAAATTAGCTTTTCTTTTAACCTATATAAGTATAGGATTAGTCATGACTATTGACAGCGTTGGGCACAGTAATCCCTTAAAAAATTGTAATTCCAGCTTGATTATGGGTTTTGAATGGATGGTAATATTTATACACTTTCGAACGTCATGATTGATGCATCGAGATTATCACCTAATACAATCGCGATTCCAGGCGGGAAGTGATGATGATTTTCATTTTGTCCTTTAGTATTCGCCAATGGGAATCAATGGACTAGAATTTACTCTACTGGCTTGGGCCGCAATTCGTGGATATTGACAAAGATGATCATGAAAGACTACAAACTTGTAAGCGAGAAAGAGCTCATTTTCAAATAATTGTGTTAGCTTAGTGATTCTTGTTGAAAGAAACTTTGAACCCAGACTAAGTAATGTATATAAGTCAATTTTCTTTGGCGAATCTCTTGAGATGAGCTGATGTAATTTATAATATAATAAGGTAGAAATGCATAAACCACATCAACATTCTCATATGATGATATAGATGTGCAATGACATACATACAAGAACCAGCACGCTCTTATAGTTTCAACGCATAATGTAAACTTACACGCACATAGAGCTTGTAGTCCTAATTAAGTGGTTGCATTTCATGAAGAAAATCAAGCAAGCTACATCAACAGCTGAAACTTAATGTCCTTACTACGTGATTCTTTTTCACATTTTATCCAAACAATTTACTGCAGTTTGCATTTGTTTTGAAATTCTTTTGAGAACAAAACCCGGCAGGACATTGCCTCAGTGGTTGGGTGCTGCTTCGGCTGCCGGCGTGAGTTTGAATTCCCCAAGAGGCAATGCCTCAATCTCGCCTGAATGTGGAAGAGGGGTCGACCTCACGCGCCAAATGACTTAAGTTTTCTGAGTTAACTACCTACATAGGTTGCTCTAGTTCACCTTGATCTTGTTGAGTTGAACTAGTTCAAGTTGGAGCTCGCCAATACTTCAAACGCTTAACTTCAGTAGTCCAAAAAAACTATCTCGTTATGGACGCAAATTAGGGTTGGCTGGGACTGTCATATCTGGTCAGTACTCAAATCTTATCCGAGTTACAAAGTATGTGTACCATGTATAATTACTTGAATCGAGTTAGAACAATGTCTCTGATATTCTCAAATTGAGTCAAATATAATGCTGTGATCGACTCCAACTGAATTAACCATGTGTAATTTTTGTGAAGAAAGCACCTTTCAGAATACCTGCTATAGAGAGCATATCATCATGGGATAGAAACTGCATATAAAAGTATTTATAAAGATAGCATAAAAGATCTTATATGTATCAGATAATCACTTATTGCGGTAAAAAGTGCGGCTACCAATCACTCTTTTAGCCTAATTATCACAAGCAAGTTTTTTCGTGCAATTCAACTTAGCCATGTACTGACCCGCCAAGAAAAAAAACTTAACCAGGCATTATTATTATTATTAGCAGCACATATTACCAGTGAGTATTTGCCCTTTTTATTTCAGTGCGGTTTCGTCTCTCCTTCCTTTCTTTCCCCTCGTTTCTCTTCTATTTAACTAGTAGACTTGAAAACGTATTTCAAAAAGGCCAAAAAAGTATAGGGAGAAAAAGCTTATTTCTCTCTCCATTCCGTTCTACCCAGATCTCCGTCAAGATTTTGCAGGCTTGATATGTCACGCCCCGAACCCATTGAAAGCACGACACCCTCCACTAAGCCGATTTATGTGACATCCCAGGATTATCGCCGACCTCAATTATAATCATCAGAGATTTAAATCCACAGCGAAAACCACAATTAACCCGGACAATGAAAAACTGGAAAAAGTCAGGGAGAAAATACACATATACGATTTCACAAATAAACTTACAGAATATTCACAATTTACAACCGTCACAATTTTCTACCATCGCATACACCTGCACACCGTATTACAAACCACCGATATACAAAAAGATCGATGACCTGGCATTCTGAACCAAAAAATGGTACTTTCCAAAAACCTACTATTCTGAACCCCTAAGGCTAACCCCTACACCCCTTTACTCGGCGTTCACTCTGAGTCTGATTCATCGTCCTCTGAATCCGAACTCTCTGAACTTCCCTGAACGACCTGCTCCTCAGAGGACTCTGATTCTGCTTCAATTTCAATCGGATGATTGATATCACCCGACTCAGCTGGAACATCATTCTGATTCTCCTCCCATAATCCATCAAAGAAATTGTATTCCGGCACGTAGTTAGGATCCATATACTGCTCATGCGGGAGTACATACTCTGGTTCCTTCTCTGGCTCCTCAGGCTGGTCAGGTTCGTCCTCTGGTTCTACCTCGGGCTCCACTTCCTCTGATTCTTCCTCGGGGATTGGTTCTAAGTCTATATCCATCGGATCATCTTCAGCTTGTGATGCTTCGGGCTCGGGTTCATGCTTAGCCTCCGAAGATCCTTGTGCTGCGGGTGCTGGATGTAATCCAGACTGAGCTAAACTAGTCTTCGCACTGGTCAACTCTCCATCTATCGGGGGTATGGCAGACGGGTCCCAATCCCCTACTAAGTCAAACGGAACATCAAAATCCCTTAACGGGCCCGAACTCATCTCTATCTGCATCCCGGAAGAACCAGGCAGTATAAACATGGGGTTCCCAAAGAGGTAGTCCTACTTCTACAAAAACGGTCGTGGTATACTTAATCCAGGTCACGTTATCGGGCGTAGGGAATTCTGCAACCTCATTCTCGGTGTGCACTGGTACTGCAAAACGTTCTGGTGGCGGTGGCGATAGGTTCATGGCTTAGGTCGGGGTTCTGAAAAATTAATGATTGAAACAACCATGAGACTACATCTCAGTAAGTACACCTCTAAACCCCACCTAGGCTATCACGTACCTCTAGACAATTATACAAATACAAACACAATCACATACACGCAATCACTTACAGGCATAATTCTCGTCATAAACATTCATTTCATTCTCATCATATCTTTTCCACATTCCTCGCCAGTGATCCGCGTTGAAGTACACGCCTCAGGCACACACCGCGACTAACTTTTCACAACACTTCTGGGCCCGCATAAACGTACACGCCTCAGGCCATATTTCTTACCCGCGTTGAAGTACACGCCTCAGGCTCAACACCTACCACCTACTGCGCAACCCACATTGAAGTACACGCCTCAGGCTGGTAATCTTCCGGTAATACCGGGCATCGTCCCGCGTAAACGTACACGCCTCAGGACGGCACAATTTCCACGAACTCATGTCATACCACATCCACTTTTATTTTTTTGCACATGCTTAACAAGCATTTATCACACTCAACTGGTCAATCACACGTGGCCCGTGCACGCATCAATTCACACACAAAACATGCTCACTAAGCATTTGACATGGCCAATTTTAATAATTAAAACAGTCTGGCCCAAGCGTGCACCCAACAGGCATATATCAATCAATCAATTATACACCCATGCACCCAATTTCATCACCCAATTCAATTTACAATACAAACACGCAAACAACACACAAATCAGCATTTTTCTATGCTCAAACCACGCCAAATCAGTTCCGGCTCTTCACGACATTTTCTCCCCACTACTTGCCGGTTCCGAATATCCAATTTACACCCTGATCGGCACATCACAGCCCACTAAACAGCCCATCACAGCCCACTTCAGTCTTAAATTTTTCCACCAAAATTCCCAAAAATTCAATCCCAAGGCCCGCCTAACATTTCCACACCTAAAATCGTATAAACCAACGCCTATATAAACCCGATTTCGCCCAAACAATCATCCGTCGATACCCAACGTCCTAAATGGATTTTAGAGCGCGACTTACCAAGTTCTAGACTCACGCGGCTAGAACGGAAAGCGGCGGCGCTCAATCGGGAACGGCGGCGACGGCGTACGGTTCCTGGCGAGCGGCGATCGGCTTGGGGCGGACGGCGGCTGTTCACGGTGGGGCGGCTGGGTCCACGGTCGAGAGAGCGGAGAGGGAAACCGAGAGAGAGATGGTGTGGGTGGTGGTGTACGGCGGCGTGGGGTGACGGCACGGCGGGCGGCGGTGCGGCGGTGGCCGGCGATCGGCTGTCCGGGCGGAAAGGAGCGGCTGATCCGGTCGGTGAGGGAGAGAGAAATGGCGGAGAGTCTTGGGAAGAGAGAGAGTGAGGAGAGAGAGATGAAACTTGGACCTAAATAGTCCCATTTGACCAATTGGCAAAAGACAATCTTGCCTCTCTCTCACAAACGAAATCAATGGCTCAGATTCGATCTTATCTTGAAATCAACGGTCGAGATCGAATCTTACCAAAAATATCCAAGGGCAAACTTGTAATTTCTCAAAAAGTCCAAGGGCAAAAATGTCTTTTCCAAATTTTGGGGCAAAATTACCAAAATGTCCTTTGCCCATAAAACTAACCCTTTAATAATTTCCAAGGGTAAAATGGTCACTTTCTCCGTTTCTCGCCTAAATCGAATTTTTCTGAAGGATTTGAGTACACCCGATATGACATTCCGAATTTCGGCCCATTTTTGGGATTTATAAAACGTGTAATTCGTCAGTGTGCTTATAGTAAAATCTCGCCCGGGAATTGATCACTCCCGGTTATTGTTTTAAATTTGAGATTTCGTTAGAATCGCATTCGATCGAATTTTACCGTTATTTAGACCCCAAACTTGGCAATCGATTTTCGGGAGTTTCGGGACGAAATAAATTGGACGGTGTCAATATTATTGTGGCCAGCCTCGATATTGCCCGGGACATGTGAAAAGTGGATTTTTAACCGGATGCGGATTTGGACTAGTAGACCTCCCTCGGGGTAGTTTGATTTAATTGATTTGGCCTTTGTCCTTTATTATATTTGAGGTTTAATTTGGACCGATAGATCGTTTTCGATTTTGAATATGGGCCGTTAGATCGCAATAATTATTTAATTGAATATTTTTTTCTTTCTCCCCCTCTCTCTCTCTCTCTCTCTCTCTCTCCTCTTCCGCACGCCACCCTCTGACGCGCGTGCTTTTCCCCATTGTCAGACCTATCCACTTCTCTCTCTCATCCTTTTCTTTCTTTTCTTTTCCTTTTTCTTTTCTTTTCTTCTTCTCTTCTCTTCTCCTTCGCTGGTCTTCTTCTTCCGCCTGGCTTCTTCTTTTCTGCTGCTCACCGCCGGCTTGTCCTCGCCGGAACCAACCAACCGCCGCCGCGCACCACCTTCTCGCCGCCACCACCTCAGCTCATTCCCGGCTGAGCAGCACCGCCACCGTCGCCCCCCCACGATCACCGTCGCTGGACTGTCCAGCCAGCACGTGGGTCGCGCCTCCCGTCGACCCAGCCGCCGTCCTTCCCGCCGTGAGCCACCGTCGCCGCCAGCTCACCCCAGCCGCGCTGTGCCACTTCGCTGCCGCCGCCTCATCCCCTCAGCCCCAGCTCTCCCTCTCTCGCCCCGGCCGCCCGAAACCTCCCGTCGCGGGTTCGCCCAAGCCGCGCGCGAGAAGCGCCTTTCGCCGGTTCAGCCACCGTTCACTTCTGCCGCTTCCCACCGCTGTCCGGCACCCCAAACCACCACCACCAGCTGCTGTTCACGCCTAGAACGTCCCCCGAACAACCCCACCGTAGCCGCTCCCTTCGCCGCGCTCATTCGTCGCCCATCCGCCGGTCGCCGAGCCCGTTGCTCGAGCGTCTCGGGCCGTGGTTGAGCTCGCCTACCCCGTTGCCCAGCCAGCCCGAGCGTGCCCGGGCCGTGGCCGGGTTGCCCCGGGCCGTGGCCGAGTCATTGCCCACGCGCACCAGCCGCGCGCCCGCTCGTCCGGTCGTGGCCCATTGCCGCGCCCGTCACCCAGGCGCGTCGCCCATCCAGCTCGCCCGTGCGCCCCTGGGCACGCCGATCGGCCATTGTGCCCGCGTTGGCCGGGCACCGCGCCCGTGTGGCCCGCGCCCGCGCCTAGTCCGACACTGTTCACCCGGGCCATTTTGGGCTCGAGCCGATTTTCTCCGGGCCAAAACTTGATAAGTGACTTCCTAAACCCTACCTAGTATATTGGGTATTATTAGACTTGTCTAGGGATTAATTAGTACTGGTTTAGGGGCTAAACGTGAAGTAGGGTCAATATTTGCATGTGCGTAATTGTTATATTAAATTGTGATATTAGTGGGGGCTTACTTAGTGGCTATTTATGGTGGGCTAAATGACCGTATTGTCGTGGCGTGTGTGGGGGGGGGGGAAATTGACGATTGATTGTGGTCGACTTGAATGGTTTTGGGTGCATATTAGAAGCTAATGTAGGTGGGTCAATGATTGGCTTGTTGTGGCATTCGTGGATGGATTGGATGCTCGTATGTGGCCGATTAAACGTTGGGTTTGTGGATTGGTGTGGCGTGTCGTGAATTGGATTGAATTGTGATTATGGATCGCTTGGTGTGGCGTGTCGTGATTTGGATTGAATTGTGATTATGGATCGCTTGATGTGGCGTGTCGTGAATTGGATTGAATTGTGATTATGGATCGCTTGGTGTAATTGGCGTGAAATTGATTGAATTGAATGGCATGTGTATGCCTGTTGATTGCAAGCCCGGATTGATCGAAGGGCTACGGACTTGGGACGTGTTGACGGCGGTCTGTGGAAAGGCTTGACTGGCCGGTGTGCCAAATGGAAAGACGGACTTGGGACGTGTTGACGGCGGTCCGTGTGAAGGCATGAATGACCGATGTGCCAAATGGATACGAGCTTGAGACGTGTTGACGGTGGCCCGTTAAAGGTGTATTGGACCGGGACATGTTTACGTCGGTCGTTGGAAATTGAGCCCGGATTGATTGGAGGGCTACGAACTTGGGACGTGTTGACGGCGGTCCGTGTGAAAGCATAAGTGGCCGGTGTGCCAAATGAGCCTGAGGCGTGTTTACGCGGGCTGTGAGATTGGGCCTGAGGCGCAGTAGCGCGGGCAGTGAGAATGGACTTGAGGTGCAGTGGCGCGGGTTGTGAGAAAGATGTTCCGCCATGCATGCGATTTGAGCGTGTGATTGAGTTGGCTAGTTGAGCGTGTGATTGAGTTGGCTGGTTAAGCGTGATTGAATTGGCTGGTTGAACATGTGATTGGATTGGCTGATTGAATTACTTGAATTGATTGAGTGCAAGCGTGGTTGGTATTTGAGTAATTGTAATGTGTTATTTAATTACTATAATTACATTATCACATGACAACTAACGTGCAGAGTTTACATGGGCTTGATGACAAGGTAAGTACAACGATGCGAATTTAATATCTTATGGGATAGATTGCATGTAGGACTTGTCTGGGTACGCATTGGCCTACGTGGGGTATAGGGGGTTGCTTATTGAGACTCGTTCTCACGGTTATTATATAACCATTTCAGATCCGCGACCATGAGTGATTGGAGACGCTGCAAGGGTATCTCGGAGATCGAGGATGGGTCAAGTACCCAGTATTTTGAGCCCCCCTTTTTGTAGAGGAGTTAAATTTGCGAACCATTGCCTCTTTTTAAGGAATGTGGCTATGTTGTTGTGGCCTAGCTTTGGGATTGCCTTTTTGTGGACATCGTATGTATTTGCCAAGTGTAGGAATTACAGTTATTATTTTAAGCTATTGTTACCCCTTGTCATTATTAATTGTCCGGGTTGCTTCTATTTGTTTCCGTGCGTGCCTAATCTCTGATGTTTGGGTTGGGTCGGCGACGTGTCTGGGACGTCGCATTCAATGATTAACCGTCGAGGGATGATCGCGCGCTCGTAGGGTGCGGGGCGTGACACCCGAAGTTGCACGTTACAACCGTAACGTCGTCCTAATGTCCCGTTGTGACTTCCAAATTTTCCGATGTCCGATTTGGGCTAAATTAAATAATCAAATTTTATTAAACGCAACTCGAGCGTTTCTCAGACTAACGGGTGGCTCGTTGGGAAAATTCGCATATTTGACCCGTGACTGATACTAAATTGAGTCACGTGTAATTTATTCAGACCGTAACGACTTTGGTTGTCAATAAAATCGTGAGGATCAATTACTAGATCCGAGGGGCACGATCGTTTGGTATACGTTCAGGATCATTCGTCAATTCATTTCATGGTCCGGCGGAATCACCCGCGATCCACTACTACGACAATAGCGAACTGATCCCTGACTATCCTCGGATCGGCCAACAGTGGCTCAAAATATCACCTCGACGATTTCATGATCGAAAGTCAGTCTACAATCGAATTTTTTTTTAGTCGTACGAATTTAAATTCCTAATTAGCGTTTCCTTAATGGTTAGTATCCCAGGAATGATCAGTTCCGGGTGAGAACTAACTACGAGTACAATCATAAAACTCAATATTTTATAAATCCCAAATGGACTATTTTTCAGGATGTTACAACTCTTTCCCCTTACAAAAATTTTGTCCTCGAAATTTACAAATCTAACCTCTAACCAAAATTACAAATCCCACTATTACTCAAACAACTGGGGGTACTGACGTTGCATCATCTTTTCGCTTTCCCAAGTTGCGCCTTCAGTCCCGTGGTGTTCCCAAATGACTTTGACCATCGAGATTGTCTTGTTCCTCAAAACTCGCTCCTTACGATCTTCGATTCTCACTGGTCTTTCGACATATGACACTTTGTCATCTATTTCTATCTTTTCATAATTCAGTACATGCGTCGAGTCCGGTTCATATTTCCTTAACATTGATACAAGGAATACATTATGCACTTGCGATAAATTCGGCGGAAGTGCAAGACGATATGCTAAATCCCCGATCCTTTCTAAAATCTCAAAAGGTCCCACGTACCTTGGACTCAACTTGCCCTTCTTACCAAACCTGGATAGTCCTCTCATGGGCGATACCTTAAAAAACACGTGATCCCCTACTTGAAACTCCAACTGCCTTCGCCTTCTGTCTGCATAATTCTTTTGACGGCTCTGCATTGTCTTCAACCTTTCGCGAATAATCTTAACCGCCTCAATCGACTGCTCAACTAACTCTGGCCCAGTTATAGTCCTTTCTCCCACTTCATCCCAACACACAGGCGTTCTACAAGCCCTACCGTATAGTGCTTCAAAAGGTGCCATTCCAATGCTCTGCCGGAAGCTATTATTATAAGCGAACTCCACTAAGGGCACTTGCTCTTCCCATTTTCCCTGAAAATCCAGCACACATGCCCTAAGCATATCCTCTAGAGTCTGAATCGTCCTCTCAGATTGGCCATCTGTTTGAGAATGGTAAGCCGTACTAAACTGTAATTTGGATCCTAATGCCGTCTGCAGACTTTTCCAAAAACTGGCGGTAAATTTAGGATCACGATCTGAGGTTATCGACACTGGTACTCGGTGAAGACGAACTATCTGCTGTACGTACAACTCAGCATACCGTTCTAATGTGAAATCCTTTTGCACTGTCAAAAAGTGTGCCGACTTGGTCAACCTGTCGACAATTATCCAAATAGCATCATGGCCTCTTTGGCTCCTTGGCAATCCCGTCACAAAGTCCATAGTTATACCGTTCCACCAATAATATTACCTCAAATTTCGATACATTTTAGTACTACCTGGGTAGATACTATAACGGCTACGATGCGCTTCTGATAAAATCTCTTCCTTGAGTTCTGCATCGTCATGCATACATAATCATCCACGAAACTTTAATACCCCATCTTCAGACGCCTGGAAGTCTGGCTTTCTCTTGGCCTCCTCCATCTCTAGAATCTTTTGAACTTCCTGATCTGAAGATTACAATATCTTAATTTTGGCTTGGATTTCCGGTTCAATCCTAAGTGTAGCCAGCAAACTCAAGACTTGACTCACCTCAAATTTAAACTCCGAGTCTCGTATTTTTTCTAACAATGTCCATTCCTTGACCATCAAATGGGCTATACTGGACTTTCGACTCAATGCATCGGCTACCCGATTAGCCTTTCCTGGATGATATAGAATTTCACAGTCGTAATCTGTAATAGCCTGAATTTCGATGTAATTCCGAGATCAATAAAACTGACATTAGTTCGCATTTCATTTTAGTAAGTCTCACCCAGAGCTGATCACTCTAGGGATACTAACCAAAAGGGGTATGGCTAACTAGAAAGATGGTACGTGGACCAGGGACCCGATCGCGAATCGGACACCGATCTTGAGAAATGATGAGAGAATATTTTGGGCCAACGTGGGCCGATCTTAGGAAAAGTGACGGATTTGATTTGGTCAAGGCCAACGATGTACAATCAAATCGCGGGTGATTCCACAAGTTCGAGAGTACACGTGACCAACCAGTCCCGAACTTGAACCGAACGATCGCGACCTCTGGAATTAGCGATAATTCCTCTCATTCTCTGAGTGATCGGGACCGTCATGACTCGGATAACCCTAGGTCGATACGCGTAAACCCTAAATAGCCGCCCATTAGTAAGAGACCTTAAAATTTGAAATCTAGCTAATTTTGGTAACGAAATTGGACCCGAACTTCGGTGTCGACTTTCGAGGGCTTAAGAGATTATTTTCGCGATTCTGACGTCATATTATGCTGGCCACACACGTTTGGGGTGAGTACGGTCAAAAAATAGAATTTCAACCCGGAAGTCAAAAATTACGATTTCGCTCCTATAGGAGCCGACGTTGGTTTTTGGGGTCATTTGAGGTTATTTTTTGAGGCCGATGACATTTTGGGGTGGCCACGCACATTTAGAGTTGTTACGGTCAAAAATTGGAATTTTGGCTTGGAAGTGAAAAATAATATTATTTTAATCCCTAGGACTTTGCAGTCGATTTTCGAGGGCTTAAGAGGCTATTTTCACGAATCTGACGCCATATTATGTTGGCCACACATATTTAGAGTTGATTTGGACAAAAATTGAAATTTCGCCCCGGGACCGGAAAAATGACCATTTTGCCCCTGGGCTATTTTTGGTCAGAATTTTTAGAAAATTATTTAGGATAATTATTAAGGGTTTTCAGCTGCATTATTGGACTTTGGACATTATTGCCCTTCAATTATTGGATAGGATTGAACGAAGGCCGTCGGATTAGGGGTATTTTGGTCAAATCGCCCGGATCGGCAACACGTGGCGCCCACCAGCCCCATTATTTGACCAAATCAGACCAGTTTCTCTCTCCTCTCCCCCCCATTCGGCCAAGACACCCCAGAACAGCCCCCCCATGTTTCCTCCTCCTCTGCCGGTTGTCCTCGCCATCCGTCGGAGCTCGTCGCCGCCGCTGCCCATCCAGCTGCGCCGCCGTGCCGTCGCCTCGCCAGCACCATCCTCTCGTCCTTTTTCTCTCTTTCCCTCATCCCCGTTTTCTCTCTCGCTCTTTGGCATCCGTACGGTGTCCGTACGCCGTCCGTACGGCCACCGCCGCCTCGCCGGCCACCGTCCCCCCCAGTCCGTACGGTGTCCGTACGGTCCGTACAGTCGCCGTCTGTACGCCGCCGGCCGCCCCGTCCGTACCCCCGTCGCCGTCGCCTCCTCCGAAACGCCACCGCTGATTTCGCCGTTCATCGGCAATCGGCCGCTCGTTTCTCGTCGTCGTGGACTAGAAATTAGGTGAGTATATTTCCTAAACCCGGATTAGGATTGATAGTGCATTTTCTAGACTGGGTTGAGTATTATCGGTGTACATTGGGAGGAATTAGCACACTGTATGGTGGGGAAAAAAACTGGAATATTATTAGTGATTTTTTGGGCTAGCACGGACTGATTGAGGATTAGATGGCTAGACTGTCGGGTATGCCCGGGCTGATTGACTTGTTGATGGCTGTGCCCGATTCTTGGAAAATTGAATAATTCCATGTCGTGTGCTCGTGTGGTCGACTCGTGCGGGGTGTGATTGGCCAATTGATGGTATGAATTTGACTGGATGCTTGAAGTTATTGTTGCTCATGGTGTTTGTACTGCATTGCATGGCCATGCATTATGAATGCCGAGATTAAGGCGTGTGATGAAATTGTGCGAGAATGCGTGCCTACCATGAGCATGTGATCATCTAATTATGCCCTGATGCGTTTTACGCGGGGTTCAGATAATAAATGAATGTGTGTTTGTGTGTTCACAATTCGCCCTGATGTGTGTTATGCGGGGTATGCCATCCTGATGCGTTTACGCGGGACGATGCCCGATTCGTCCGGAAGATAACCAACCTGATGTGTTTTACGCGGGCTCTGGTTCGTGAGGAGATCGGTGTTGCGCCTGATGCGTTTTACGCGGGCTAGAGACACCGGGCCATGAGCGCTTTGGCGGGGGCCATGGAGTGTTGTGGGCCTTTGGGTCGATTGATACATATATAAAAATGAGCATTGTGCCAGCGTACATTGTTCGAGCTGAATCATAACCATGGCAAATGTGTGCCCGCGTATGTGGCTGATGTGCGTGCCGGTGACTTATGTGTGAGACAGGCACTGATGAGTATGAGCATACGTATGGCGTACGTGTGATCGAGTATGATCGTGCCTGTACCCTGATTTCTGTGATTGTATATAATGCCTAACCTACAGGGTCAATGTGATGAACAGTCTGGGCCCGAGGGCCTAGATCATTAGTTGTGTGTAGTGTTGTTTGTTGGTCAGGATATTACATGTTAGCCCAGCCTAGGTTTAGGGGGTTATACTCGCTGAGATTCGTCTCACTGTTGTAATATCCCAACTTTTCAGACCCCCAGCAGTAGGATACCGATGTCACCACCTCTTTTTGGAATACTGCATTTTATCCAGCGGTTGTCGAGCGTGCACCCCTGTGGAGACGGAGCATCTTATATATCGGTGTTGTTTGTAAATGTGGGAGAGTCGTACTACCACACCCAGGAGTATGTGGCTTGGTGTTACAGAGGAACCGATGGAGTAACCGGACCCCCGCTTAGAACCTTTGATGTCCCGGTGGACATGAACGATGTCATGATCCCGCAGATGGCAAGTGGTGAGATTTCAAATCCTTCAACCCCGCCTGATTGGAGCAGCCAGCGCGAGACCGTGGATGGATCTGCTGCCATGGTCGAGGAGGTTGGAGAGCCTGAAGTGCTGTATGCTGATCCAGAACCCTTAGACCATCAAGATGAAATTGAGCCGGAGCCGATGGAATTAGACCCAAAGCAGAACGGAGAAGTGGCGGAGATAGGATCAGATGAGGAGATAGGAGCCGAGGACGAGAGAGTAGCAGCAGCAGATATGGAGTCAGAGGAGCAGTCGGATGAATCCTCAGAATCCTCAAATCCTGACTGGAATCCCTAGGAGCACCCTGAGCCATAACTAGCAGTAGAGGGCAAGTGACTTTTTGACTGTAGTCCTCCTTGAGTAGTTGACCTCCCGAGCCACTTCCCTTTTTGACTTAGTGGCTGCTTGGTTATTCCCAGTTGTTGGTGTTTCCTCTTCGGCTGTAGTGAACACTGTAAAAAGAGTTTGCAATAGTAATATAAGTATGTACATATTTTTTGCGTTGATCGTTGTTTATTGCTTGGCTATCCTTGACTCGTACTTTATAATAGTCAGGATTTGTTATGTATTGCTTCCGCATTTGTTTGATCTTTGCTTGATCACGTTGGGTAGGCGACGCTTCCTGGGACATCGCACACGAATTGACCGAAGGTGGGATGTCGCGCTTTGTTAGGGTACGGGACGTGACATAATCCTTCAGCAATTCCATTCACCGACGCTACCTCATGTTTAACTCCTTTTGAGAAAACAAGTATTTGAGGCTCTGATGGTCTGTATAAATATGAAATTTCTCTCCACATAAATAATGTTGCCAAATCTTCAGGGCGAATACAATGGCGGCTAATTCCAAGTCATGCGTCGGATAATTCAACTCATGCGACTTTAACTGTCTTGACGCATAGGCTACTACTCTCCCATGTTGCATGAGTACACACCCCAATCCTTTCAACGACGTATCACTATATATCTCATATCCTCCGAGTTCTGATGGAATCATCAACACCGGTGCCGTTGTCAATCTATGCTTCAATTCTTGAAAACTCCTCTCACATTTATTTGTCCATTCAAACCTCGTTTCCTTTTTCAGCAAATGTGTTAACGGCGTTGCTATTGCTGAAAATCCTTTCACAAAACGACGATAGTATCCGGCCAAACCCAGAAAACTCCGAACTTCAGTTACCGTCGTAGGTCTAGGCCACTTCATCACAGTCTCAATCTTCGATGGGTCCACTGAGATTCCTTCCCCCGAGATTATATGATCGAGAAATGCTACTTGACTGAGTCAGAATTCGCACTTGCTAAACTTAGCATACAGCACATTCCCCCTTAAAGTCTGCAACACTTGATTCAAATGAAATTCATGCTCCTCTAGGCTCTTTGAGTAAATCAATATATCGTCTATAAACACGATTACGAACTGGTATAAAAATTTCTTAAACACTCGATTCATCAGGTCCATAAAGGAAGCAGGGGTGTTCGTCAATCCAAACGGCATTACAGTAAATTCATAATGTCCATATCTCGTCCTAAATGCCGTCTTCGATATATCCTCCTTCCTAATCCTCAACTGATGATATCTCGTCCTCAAATCAATTTTAGAAAACACCAAAGCCTCTTGCAACTGATCAAACAAATCATCAATCCTCGATAAGGGATATTTATTTTTAATCGTCACCTGATTCAGCTGCCTGTAATCTATACACAACCTCAACGATCCATCCTTCTTCCTTACAAACAAAACCGACGCTCCCCACAGGGACGCACCGGGGCTAATAAATCCCTTATCTAATAACTTTTGCATCTGCACCTTTAATTCTTTTAATTCTGACAGCGACATTCTATAAGGTGCCTTCGAGATTGGTTCAGTTTCAGGTGCCAACTCGATTACAAACTTTACTTCTCTTTCCGGCGGTAATCCCGGCAATTCTTGGGGAAACACATCGGGATACTCACACACCACAGCTATATCCTCAAGCCTCGGCTCCTCAGCCGTTGAATCAACTACTGTCGCTAGGAATCCTTGACAATCTTCATTAAGCAATTTCGTCATTTCTAGCGACGAAATCCATGGAATCAAGGGTCCTCCTCGACTTCCTACAAATTTAAATTCCGGATGTTCAACGGGATTAAATTGGATCACCCTACTATTGCAATCCATTACCGCCTCTTCTTCGACAGGCAATCCATGCCCACTATCACATCAAAATCGTACATGCCTAGGACTGCTAAATCAATCATTTCCTCCCTATCCCCAATTACAATCTTACAGTTTAGACAACCCAACGAAACCAGCAGTTTATCATTCAAGGGAGTTGTCACACATAATACCACATCAAGCAATTGCGGTTCCAAACCAATTAAATCAACAAATTGTTTTGATATGAAGGAATGTGACGCTCCAGGGTCAAATAAAGCATACGCAGTATGGTTGTACAGAGAAATCGTACCTGTGACAACCCCTGGTGTGTTCTCAGCCTCTCGTCTGGCCATAGCATACACTCGTCCTTGCGCTTGAGATCTATTCTGGTTTGTTGTCTGGGCCGTTCCAGCTTGATTCCGTTTCGAGGTGGCGGCAATGCAGGCGGCCTATTTTGTCAGGATTGGGGCAATTCCTTATGTGGTGACCAAATCCTCCACATCCAAAACACGCTCTACCCCTGGTTGGACAAGGTCCATTTCCGTGTCTACCTCCACAAATTCTACACGGACCATTAAAATTCCAGATTGGTTTGCCAATATTCCTTTTAACTGAAGGAGTAAAACGTCTATTATCTATCATCGGCCTTTTCCTAGGATTACGATTGTCCCTACCCTGGACAAATCTCGACCCAGATGTGGCTGCCCTATTCACCTGATTTCGCTCTAGAATTTGGGCCCTACCAAATATTTCTTCATACGTCCTCAGATTTACCAGTAACAACTGGCTACGAATATTGGCCTTCAATCCGTCCCGAAATCTTCGCACTTTATCATCGGGATGTTCAACCATTCTTGGTGCAAACTTAGATAATCTCGCAAATTCCGCCTCATATTGATCTACTGTCATCTGGCCCTAGCGGAGTCTCATAAATTTGGCTAACTTCCTTTCCTTGGCACTAGCCGAAAAGTACTTCTCATAAAAACTCTTAGTAAAAGCAACCCAAGTCCGGGCTGTATCTTCTGGAAAAACTCTATCTTTGGTGGCTTTCCACCAATCGTTTGCATTGCCCTGCAATTGATATACCGCTAAAGTTACTTTCTCATGATCATTGCACTCTAACACTTCAAAAGCCTTATCAAGTTCCTCTACCCATCGAGGTACAGCCTCAGGGTCACCTTTTCCAGCAAACTTAGGCGATTTGAGCTTTATAAATTGCTCTACCAGTTGATGTATCGGTCTATTTACTACCACTTGCCCCTGCTCTTGGTTCTCATTATTATTAACAGTAGCAACGGCTACAGCGGCCTCGGTAGCTTGGGCATTCATAGTAGCTCTTTCCTGAGTCTGCTGTCCTAACATATTTCCAATCTGTTCTAACGGTCTCATAACTGCCTCCATTCTATGATCTTCAGCATGTCTAACTTCCACTCTAGGGTCCGCTGCAGCTCTAGCATCAACCCCAAGATTTTCTATCGCTCCTGCACCCATACCAAGGTCCTTTACGGCTCTAGCTCGAGCACGACCTCTATCTCTGGTTGCTCTACTTGCGCCCCTTCTGGGGACTCTGCCTACACCTCTTCCTTCGCTGCTCATCGTCACAATTCTACTACTCTCCTACCTGCTATAATTCCACTCAAGAATTAGCAATCTAGGCCAACTAGATTAATCTGACTCTAGGCAGTGAATTAACACAAGAGCTCACTCAGCAAGCAATCCCTCACTACCAATCACAAAGACACAATCACAAGAGTCTGAACACTTACCTCAGGTCCAGACGCACCTGCATTTCAATTACTACACAATAATTAACTCACTCAAACAATCATAGCAAACAGACTGGAGGCATGTGTAGCTCGTTCCGCCCTATAACTCACTAAGGTCTCCCTGGATTTACTACCCCAGGGTCTTTACTTCTTATTACTCCAAACTTTGACTAGTATAGATCGAGCGAACCTCGCTCTGATACCAATTCAAACTCGGATGTCACGCCTCGAACCCATTGAGAGCACGACACCCTCCACTAAGCCGATTTATGTGACATCCCAGGATTATCGCCGACCTCAATTATAATCGTTAGATATTTAAATCCACAGCGGAAACTACAATTAACCCGGACAATGAAAAACTGGGGAAAGTCAGGGAGAAAATACACATATACAATTTCACTAATAAACTTACAGAATATTCACAATTTACAACCGCCACAATTTTCTACCATCACATACACCTGCACACCGTATTACAAACCAACGATATACAAAAAGATCGATGACCTGACATTCTAAACCCAAAAATGGTACTTTCCAAAAACCTACTATTCTGAACCCCTAAGGCTAGCCCCTACGCCCCTTTACTCGGCATCCACTCTGAGTCTGACTCATCGTCCTCTGAATCCGAGCTCTCTGAACTTCCCTGAATGACCTGCTCCTTAGAGGACTTTGGTTCTGCTTCAATTTCAATTGGATGATTGATATCACTCGACTCAGCTGGAATATCATTCTGATTCTCCTCCCATAATCCATCAAAGAAATTGTATTCCAGCACGTAGTTAGGATCTATATACTGCTCATACGGGAGTACATACTCCAGCTCCTCCTCTGGCTCCTCAGGCTGGTCAGGTTCGTCCTCTTGTTCTACATCGGGCTCCACTTCCTCTGATTCTTCCTCGGGGATTGGTTTTAAGTCTATATCCATCGGATTATCTTCAGCTTGTGATGCTTCGGGCTCGGGTTCATGGTCAGCCTCCGAAGATCCTTGTGCTACGGGTGCTGGATGTAATCCAGACTGAGCTAAACTAGTCTCCGCACTGGTCAACTCTCCATCTATCGGGGGCATGGCAGACGAGTCCCAATCCCCTACTAAGTCAAACGGAATATCAAAACCCATAACGGGCCCGAACTCATCTCCATCTGTATTCCGGAAGAACCAGGCAATATAAACATGGGGTTCCCAAAGAGGTAGTCCTACTTCTATAAAAACGGTCGCGGTATACTTAATCCAGGTCACGTTATCGGGTGTAGGGAATTCTGCAACCTCATTCTCGGTGTGCACTGGTACTCCAAAACGTTCTGGTGGTGGCGATGGGTTCATGGCTCAGGTCGGGGTTCTGAAAAATTAATGGTTGAAACAACCATGAGACTATATCTCAGTAAGTACACCTCTAAACCCCACCTAGACTATCATGTACCTCCAGACAATTATACAAATACAAACACAATCACATACACGCAATCACTTACGGGCACAATTCTCGTCATAAACATTCATTTCATTCTCATTATATCTTTTTCATATTCCTCGCCAGTGACCCGCGTTAAAGTACACGCCTCAGGCACACACTGCGACTAACTTTTCACAACACTTCCAGGCCCGCATAAACATACACGCCTCAGGCCATGTTTCTTGCCCGCGTTGAAGTACACGCCTCAGGCTCAACACCTACCACCTACTGCGCAACCTACATTGAAGTACACGCCTCAGGCTGGCAGTCTTCCGGTAATACCGGGCATCGTCCCGCGTAAACGTACACGCTTCAGGACGGCACAATTTCCACGAACTCATGTCATACCACATCCACTTTTATTTTTTTTGCACATGCTTAACAAGCATTTATCACACTCAACTGGCCAATCACACGTGGCCCGTGCACGCATCAATTCACACACAAAACATGCTCACTAAGCATTTGACATGGCCAATTTTAATAATTAAAACAGTCTGGCCCAAGCGTGCACCCAACAGGCATATATCAATCAATCAATTATACACCCATGCACCCAATTTCATCACCCAATTCAATTTACAATACAAACACACAAACAACACACAAATCAGCATTTTTCTATGCTCAAACCACGTCAAATCAGTTCCGACTCTTCACGACATTTTCTCCCCACTACTTGTCGGTTCCGAATATCCAATTTACACCTCGATCGGCACATCACAGCCCACTAAACAGCCCATCACAGCCCACTTCAGTCTTAAGTTTTTCCACCAAAATTCCCAAAAATTCAATCCCAAGGCCCGCCTAACATTTCCACACCTAAAATCGTATAAACCAATGCCTATATAAACCCGATTTCGCCCAAACAATCATCCGTCGATACCCAACGTCCTAAATGGATTTTAGAGCGCGACTTACCAAGTTCTAGACTCACGCGGCTAGAACGGAAAGCGGTGGCGCTCAATCGGGAACGGCGGCGACGGCGTACGGTTCCCGGCGAGCGGCGATCGGCTTGGGGCGGATGGCGGCTGTTCACGGTGGGGCGGCTGGGTCCACGGTCGAGAGAGCGGAGAGGGAAACCGAGAGAGAGATGGTGTGGGTGGTGGTGTACGGTGGCGTGGGGCGATGGCACGGCGGGCGGCGGTGCGGCGGTGGCCGGCGATCGGCTGTCCGGGCGAAAAGGAGCGGCTGATCTGGTCGGTGAGGGAGAGAGAAATGGCCGAGAGTCTTGGGAAGAGAGAGAGTGAGGAGAGAGAGATGAAACTTGGACCTAAATAGTCCCATTTGACCAATTGGCAAAAGACAATCTTGCCCCTCTCTCACAAATGAAATCAACGGCCCAGATTCGATCTTATCTTGAAACCGATGGCCAAGATCGAATCTTACCAAAAATATCCAAGGGCAAACTTGTAATTTCTCAAAAAGTCCAAGGGCAAAAATGTCTTTTCCAAATTTTGGGGCAAAATTACCAAAATGCCCTTTGCCCATAAAACTAACCCTTTAATAATTCCCAAGGGTAAAATGGTCACTTTCTCCGTTTCTCGCCTAAATCGAATTTTTCTGAAGGATTCGAGTACACCCGAAGTTGCACATTACAACCGTAACGTCGTCCTAACGTCCCGTTGTGACTTCCAAATTTTCCGATGTCCGATTTGGGCTAAATTAAATAATCAAATTTTATTAAAAGCAACTCGAGCGTTTCTCAGACTAACGGGTGGCTCGTTGGGAAAATTCGCATATTTGACCCGTGACTGATACTAAATTGAGTCACGTGTAATTTATTCGGACCGTAACGACTTCGGTTGTCAATAAAATCGTGAGGATCAATTACTAGATCCGAGGTGCACGATCGTTTGGTATAGGTTCAGGATCATTCGTCAATTCATTTTGTGGTCCGGCGGAATCACCCGCGATCCACTACTACGACAATGGCGAACTGATCCCTGGCTATCCTCGGATCGGCCAACAACGGCTCAAAATATCACCTCGACGATTTCATGATCGAAAGTCAGTCCACGATCGAATTTTCTTTTAGTCGTACGAATTTAAATTCCTAATTAGCGTTTCCTTAATGGTTAGTATCCCAGAAATGATCAGTTCCGGATGGGAACTAACTACGAGTACATTCATAAAACTCAGTATTTTATAAATTTCAAATGGACTATTTTTCAGGATGTCACATGCTACGAGAAGAAGAGAAGGCAAGGTCTTGATCATATCAAACTCTTACAATGAATTGTCACGATGGACCGCCGCCTCCATCGGGTTCTCATCTTCATCCATCTCTTGATCTTTCGTTTTTTCTGTATCTCTTGATTTTGAGTACTCCGCAGAATGATTGCACACATCCCCTGATTTAAAGTGTAGGGGTGTTCTTGATGCTGACAGCAGTCAAAACTTTGATTGAAGACGGAAGATCTTTCGTTTTTTAGTGCTTCGGTAAGATGAACTTCAAATTAGGGCTCCTTACCAAAAAAAAAAACTGCAAATTAGGGCTATGTTGGGTTTATGGTTCCATATGTTATTGAGTTTTCCTGGTGGTAGCGTAGCATATCTGCCCGAACCATATCCAAAGGATGCTTATGCACTGCCGGGTTACTCTCAGCAATATCCGCTGCCGGCCTATGCCCTGCTGCCTCCAGTCGTCCAGCCTCCTCCTCCCCCTCACTAAGACCAACAAAGAGTCGGTTTCTTGGAAGGCTGATTAGCCCCCTCTCTCCCTTCCTCCAGTCAATTCTTGAAATGAATTCCAGTGTTCAAATCTAGTTTGTTCAGGGTCAACAGTAAACTGGAAAGAAAAACATCTTATTAGTTAGAATTAGTGAACTCTGATGCAACGATATGATCAGATATTTTTACAAGCCAATTTAAGATGCTACTTATGTGATGTGTCCGACTTGTCTCTTCTGTGGCAAGTTTTCAGTTTGTCCACTCTTTGTTGCTGCTGTCTCTTCGACGCTTGCTTCTAATCTCTACTCCAACACCGTTGACGAATGGGCTCCTGCTAGCTATCTTTATTCAGTCTATGTTTGAGATTGTTGAGTGAATTTGGGTCATTTCTTTTCTAAAATGGTAACTCACCATGATGTCCATTGATATTCTCCTGTATGCCCCTTTTATTTTCAAATTAAATCATTGGAGGTGTTCTATTCAATTCAGCTGCATGATAATGCAGTTTCCTGCAATATCTGTAATGAATGAAGCTCAAAGATTTCCGGTCTTGTTTCAACTTTGTTTGTTATCTTTTCTGTTTGCTCATCTAGATCGCATCATCTTTCTTTAATTGAAGACGAAAATGCAAATTCTTAAGAAAGACTTCAACTGTAAGGGCTGTCTGTTTTTCAAAAAGACTGCATTTGCCACTAGAAACACTTGAGAGATACCCTTTGAAGTTTTCTTATGGAAGATGGTCGCGAGCATCATCCTAAGAGAAAGTTCCTCATGGCAAGAACAAAATGGTAATTAAAGGATGAATAATCCTAGGGCTACAAAAATCGGTTTATAAAATCAGTGTAAACACTTCATTTGTCATGACAGCAGTTTTTGCTCATCTATGTGGAAGCTGATCAAGCATGACACAACAAAGGTAAAGTACTCCATCAAAATAATACCATTAGTGTCCAAACAGTTAGTGCTAGCTGATTTTCATCAATTATGTTAAATCTTGCATACATACATAAATATATAGATACGTACATACAGTACAAGAGTAAATGAAAGAAAATGTAATTGCCATTCAATATTGTACACTGGCATTTTGTTAAACTCCACTTGGTAATTTCTCTTAAATTTTTCACCAAATCAGTTTTCCTGATAAAAATAATGAACTTTGACCTCGAGAACATCGATTCTTCTATATAGTAGGCCACCTAATAAAGACAATATCTTATTGACTTTGAATCTATCAAGAGAGCAAAACGATAAAATGTCCGTTCATCTACATAAGTTTTTATATATCATACAAACTGGCAAGAGATTTTAAATACTTTACTTCAGTTGTCACTCCTAAATAATAAATTTTATCAAGAATGACCGTTCTTTGTCACGTTCACACAATTCACTCGTTCACCACAAAAATTAATAACCTCATGATGTTACATTGAGCAAAGCAAAAACTTGAATCAGCTCTTCCTCGAGATCAATACTAGTGTAATTTGAAATTTGAGTTAATATATACTTCTAAGATTTAGGTGATATAGATCCATAATTAGACTCGCAGAACTCGAAAAATGGAAGGAGATCGATGATGTCTCCTCACATTCTCGAACTTGACAGTCCCAAAAACTTAGTCATTATAAATGTACTTTCCTAGTCCATCGTATGGTACAAATCAATTTGGCAAGTTCTTGGTCGCACATTTTGACTTGGTATCGTGGAATGTGCCGTCCAGAAGGGTAAAGTGGTCTGGAGGGTGCTTATATCATCATAATTAGGACACTGTATAATTGCTTCCACGGAGACATTTCTGAAGATCGTTAGAGATGACGTTGAACTTTAGAGTTTGAGACTGCTTTCTGGTTCGCCAACCAAGATCAACCAGCGTCTCACTCCTCTTAATTTCTCTTCTCCTCAATAGTAATAATGAGAAGTCTAAGACACGAACAAGAAGATTAACGAGGCTGGGAAATGAAGAGAAATAGAAGACATTTATGTCCATGTGAACCCATTTTGCCAATTCCTTTGCTCCATGTGGCTGCTTTACTCAAGAGTTTACTATACATGTAGCCTCAAAAGATAGTTTCAAACAGAATTATGCTCAAAACCGTGTAACGCTCGGGGCTAAAGCTTGTATCTCGACATCTAAAAGATTACCAGATTAAAGGGCTGTCAACACAAAATGCCCCAATTAGTACAAAGAGACTGTAATAATAAGCATAAGTTGCTCAAATGACATGTGGATATAAAATATGAAAATAATTAGCCAAAACTGTAATGACAGAAATCAAGATGTTGCCATCGATCGAGAATAGGGTTATGATGGTCAACCTTAACAATGTTTTGGCTAAAGATCAAAAAGATTGGAGACGACCATTTATGGCATATTTGAGGATTCTTAGCCAGTCAAAGGATAAAAAACTCAAAAGGCAAGCATTAAAGTTTGTCTTGCTTGATGGTGATTTATAGAAATAGACAGTTGAGGGACTACTATTTTAATGTCTGTAAATGGACCGCTCCAGCATGGCCCAGCGTTAATTTTGAGCCCAATTATGAAACCATGGCTTGAAGGATGAACAATATATGTTATCGGCAAAATATATCCACAGTCAACTAAGAAGCACAACTTTAACTTGGTGTCAACAGATTATTTCACAAAATGGATTGAAGCATCTTCTTTGAAGAATTTTACAGAAAAAGACATTGAAAGAGAACATAGAAGAAAAATTATTCATCGGTTTGGTATTCCTAAGACGATTACCGCCGATCAAGGGACTGTTTTCACTGTTAAGGAGTTGATGGATTTTATAAAGTCGAGGAATGAAAATGAGACACTAAACACCTTATTATGCCCAAACTAATGGTCAAGCTGAGGCCTTAATAAAATTATTGATTATCTTATAATACCAGTGACCTATCCAATCATGCTACATAATGCAGTACAACATAAATTACTTATTTCAACAACCCCCGTTTTTTCGGTTAAACCACCTGAACTGGATGAACCACGTATCGGTGGCCTATCTAGTATGGCGTCCAGTACTATTTTCAAAACTCTGGTGTGAAGTGAGCAAAAGTTGCATCAATAATCAAATTGTAAAACAAAGTTATCCAGGATATGTTTGCTTTTGAATATTTCTTTAGCTACCATTGGCTTTAATGACGAGAGAGTTTATTATGTTTCTCTTTCTGGTTTTCGATGTCAGTTTTGATGGGAGCACTTTCAGAATAAAGTCCTGAATGCACCAGGTCCATACGAGGAATTGAACTTTTAAAATTGCCCGAAAATGGTCCTGTCAAGGTGTGCAAAAGCTTATCCCGACATCACTCGAGTGTTTAACATTTCTTACCTGTGAAGGTTGTGAGTGATTGAGACAAAAATATTGAGTCCTAGCTGCTGGAAACAGTAAAGAGGACAGAAAATTCAGCATAAATAGAAATAGAATAGGGAACATTGGGGTTGAAGAAAAGAAGAATGATTGAAATTATTTGCGTTCACACTATTAAAGAACGTTATCACATGACCATGTTCACACCATCTTTGTTTCGAAATTAAATATGGCGTAGATTATGTGCGTTCACATTGGTTTCCAACAAGTCAAAGGATAAAACGTGGGAATTGGAGCTGTGCATGTTCATAGCAACATGGTACCAGGGTTGTTTAAAAACTTCTCGTCTAATAAAATATTTTTGTCTAATATAGTTTACAAGTCATAAGGACGTACTTTCAACTAGCTGTCTTGGATTTATATTCGATTTCAACTTGATTGCGAGTGTTCTGATTGAATTGTGGGGTACCTTCTGCACATGGATGCTTAATGATCCATTTATTCCCTTCTCTAATCTCATGAAGCCCCTGTACTCATCTTCTTCCATGTTGGATCGATAAAAAAGCAAAAGGCATGTGCGATGCATGCACTGAGGGAGTAGTGTGAACACTAGATTTGTTGAAATAACTTACTGAGACAAAAGTAAGGTAGTTGTGTTAGTGGTGTGAACTCTAGATTTCTTGAAATAACTTATTGGGACAAAAGTAACTTCTAAGCTCTCATGGAAGAATGCATATTGACAAGAATTTGAAGTTGGTGAATTATCTTTTCTTAATCTAGAATATAAAAGTAGTCGTGACTATGACTAGAGCTGGGCCCAATGATCTCTTAAAAAATCGTAATTTCACCTTGATCGAGGGTTTTAAATGGACGATAATGTTTACACGCTTCATGCGTCATGACTGATGCATTGAGATTATCACCTAAAGTAAGTGCGATATTATGTGGGAAGTGATGATTATTTTCATTTTGTTCTTTATTATACGCCAATGAGAAACAATGCACTAGAGTAAACTCTATCGGCCAAAGCTATGATTCGTGGATAGTGACTATGATGATCGTGAAAGTTGCCATGCTTGTAAGTGAGAAATAGCTAATTTTCAATGAATTGGGTGTTAGCTCAATGATTTATGCTCAAAGAAACTTCGAATTAGATTAAGGCTCCGTTCGTTTGGCGGAAAACATTCTCCCGGAAAATAACAAGGTAGAAATGCATATAAGTCAACTTTGTATATAAGTCAACTTTGTTCGGTGAATCTTACGAGGCGAGCTGACACGGTATATAATATAACAAGGTAGAAATGCATAAACCACCTCTACTTATGCATATAAAGATATACATGTCAACACATACAAGAACTTGCAGGCCCTTATAGTATCAATGCATAATGTAAACGTACATGTACATAGAACTTATAGTCCTGACTACCTGATCGTTTTTCACATCTTGTCCAAACAATTTCCTTCAGTTTGCATTTGCCTTCAAATTCTTCTGAGAACGAGACCCAACGGGGTGTTGCCTCCGTGCTTGCATGCTGCTTCAGCAATTTTGTAAAAAGAATTCTTTGACAACTTTTTAAAATAGACTTCGCTGATTAGCTAGTTATCGTACCTCATCGTATCCAGTTGATTCTGTAACTACGTTTTCGTTCGTGGCTGGATTCTTCTACTCATTGCAAGGCCTGTAGTGATTACTTGAGAGAACCTTCACAGTTCATTATCTCAAATTTTTGCTGGGGAGATGAAATTCATTGCTTCAACACAAAAGATTTCTCAAAAGGATCGCTATTTTTTTGTACATTAATTAAATAAAATATGACCGTTGACAATTATTTATTGGGGTGATGGAAAAATTATTGTCACTACACTTAACGATACCTCCTATATCTGGAGCAACTCCTCAGTTTTACGATTATACACTTGTTTCAAAAAGGCCAAAAAAGTAAGGAGGAAACAAAGGCTGATCTCTCTCTGCGATTCGTTGTACCTAGATGTCCATCAAGATTTTGCAGGTTTTGTAAGAGCAGAAGAGAAGCCAAGGTCTTGATCTTATCAGACTCTCACGATGAGTTATTACAATCAACCGCCGCCTCCGTCTGGTTCTCATCTTCATCCATCTCTCCTTCTTTCGTTTATCTGCCTTCACATTTCTTGATTATGAATACTCCGCAAAATGAGTGCTTGCGTCTCCTGATTTTAAGTGTCGAGGCATTCTTGATGCTCACAGCAATCACAGATTTGATTGAAAATGGCAGATCTTAAGTTTTTTTTTAGAGCTTTAACTGACTCTTGTAAGATGAACTTCAAATTAGGGTTAACTTGGGTTTATGGTTTTCCTTGTGGGAGTGTAGCATATCCGCCGGGACCATATCCAAAAGATACTTATCCACCGCCTTCTGCATATCCACCACCGGGTTACGCTCCGCAACATCCCCCACCGGCCTATGCCCCGCCACCTCCAGTCGTCCAGCCTCCTCCTCCCCCCCACCAAGACCAACAAAAAGTCGGTTTTTTGGAAGGCTGGTTAGAGCCCCCTTTCTCTCTCTCTCGCGTGCGCCCTCTCTATCTTCAATTCTTGAAATGAATTCCCAGTTTTTATATCTAGTTTGTTCAGGGTCAGTAATAATCAGAAGAAGAAAAACAGTCCTTCGGTTAGAACTAGTGAACAATGATGCAACGATATATTAAGATATTGACAGGCCAATTTAAAACACGCTTATGTGATGTGTCTTTCTCTTTCTTTATTTCTATGAATTTGCAGTTTGGCTGCTCTTTGTTGCTGCTGTCTCTTGGACGCTTGCTTCTGATCTCAGCTCCAACACCTCGTGTAATGGGCTCCTGTTAGATATCTTTGTTCTGTCTATATTTGAGATTGTTGAATAAATTCGGGTCTTTTCTTTTCTGAAAAGGAAACTCGCCATGATGTTGAATTAATAATTTCATGAATGTCCTTGTTAAATATGTCTTGAATTTTATGTATTTGGTCCGGTTCATGACCTGACCTGACATATTTTTTATGTAACCCGAAAGTAGAAAGAAAATTGAGATTTGGTTCGCGACGCGAAGGATTGGGCCGCTAGGCCCAACCCGCAGCAAGCGAACAAATCTCTATAGCGGACCACCCAAGCTGGAGGAAGCGAACCAATGTTTCGGGGGCTACGCCCCCGAGGAAAATTTTTGGGAGCTCTATTTATACTGCAGCTAGGTTTTCTCATTGATGTACAGAAAGAATTTTGTTTATAGAGAGTTTTATGAGCCGTGAGCTTTAGTCGTTGTTTTCGACTTCTGAAAACTATACTCTCTTTGATTATAGTGGAATTTTGTCTTGCCTCGCCCGTGGACGTTGTAGACACCTATTTTTGAATTGCCCAAAATTAATTACACAAAAATTTAGGAATTAATTTTCTTTAATTCCTAAAACAAAAAAATATTTCAATTTAAATGCATTGCATATAGAAATTAGGTACATTTCATATTAATAGGGTTTATTAGAAGAAATATTAATTAAAAAAAATCATCAAAAAAAAATCAAATCAAAATCAAATCAAAAAAATCAAATCGGACGGGGCCGGGCCAACCCGGCCCGTTTCTTTCCGCGCGCGGGCCCCCCGGCCCGGTCCCTTTTCTTCTTTCCTTTTCTTTTCCTCCGCGCAGCCCAGCCCGTTCCTCTTTTCTTTTCTTCTCCCCGCGCGGGCCCAAGCCCAGCCTTCTTCTCCTTCCTCTCCCCGCGCGCGGCTGGGCCCAGCCCGGCCCAGTTTTCCTTCCTTCTTCCCCCTGCGCCGAGCCGTCGCTCTCCTCGCCCCTGTTCTCCCCTGCTCCCGACGGCAGCATGACGCACGGCGGCGCCGCTTCTCGCCGTCGCTATCCGGCCAGGCTGGGCCGGATGAGCACGCCGACGGGACTGGCATTAATGGCCAGTCCCGTCTCCCTCGTTTCCCGGCTCCCCTTATCCTTTCCTCCCTCTCGCCTTCCTGTTCGCCTGCCTCTGCTCTGCACCGGTCTAAGTGGCCACGAAGTCACGGGCCACAGTAGGCCGGTGCAGGCCGTCGTCACGCCGACGCAGGGGAGGTCCGTCATCGTCATCGTCATCGTCTCCGCCGGCTATATAAGGCCAGAGAGAGAGAGAGAGGCCGGTCGGCCAATTTTGGGGAGGAGGCCGGCCGGCGAAACAGTAACAGAGAGGGAACAATGAGAGAAAATAGAGAGACCGAGAGCTCTTCCGGCGACCGTGGTGCTCGTACTGTGACCATAAAAAACCAGAGAGGAAGCGAGACCCCCGGGTCGGCCAAATAGAGAGAGAAACAGAGAGAGTGAGAGAAACAGAGAGAGTGAGAGAAAATAGAGAGAAAGAGAGGGAGCCTGGTTTCTGCAGGTCCCCCAGCAGCGTCGCCGTCGCCCTTCCCCGAAGCCGGTAGCCTCCAGACGCGTCGTCGACGGTGAGTCGCACCCCCCGGTCCGAGCTGCTCTGTTTTCCCCTGTTTTTGCTCCGGGTTTGGCCGGGACTCGCGCCGGCCGTTTTGCGCGAATCCCGGCCCATACCGTCGTCCCCCACCGTTCATACGCCGCCTTCGAAAGCAAGGTAGGTCGTCGGAGTGCGCCGGATCCCCAAGGTAGGTCGAAAACCGTTTATTTTTGTTACGCCCACCACCTGTTCGATGATATGCCTCAGTGAGGCCGGGTTTGTTTTGGTCGCCGGCCGGCGAGGAGATGGTCGGACGGCGAGCCCAGGTCGTGGCGTGGCTCGGTGTTCAGCCGGGGGAGCAGGTCTGCAAGCGGCGCTAGTCTGGGTCGGCCGGCGGACGGCCAATTTTGGCCCCGCCGGCATCCCCCCGTCGGTCTGTGTGTTCGGGTCGGATTCGACCCGAATCAACAGATCCGACCCGGGTCAACGCCCGGGTCGGATCCGTTGACTCGGGTCGGTTCCGACCGACCCGGATCACAGATCCGACCCGGGTCAACGCCCGGGCCGGATCTGTTGACCCGGGTCGGTTCCGACCCGATCCGGATGAACCGATCCGACCCGGGTCAACTCCCGGGTCGGGTCCGTTGACCCGGGTCGAATCCGACCCGACCCGGTTGAATATTATATTGTTTTTCTATTTTATTATTATTATTTTTTTAAATAAAAAAATTTTTAAAAAAATTTTAAAAAAAATTTAAAAAAAAAATTTAAAAATTTTTTTTTAAAATAAAAAGGTTTTATTTTTATTTTATTTTTTTTCGGTATTATTTTTATTTTTATTTTTTCCGAAAAAAAAAAAAAAAATTTCAAAAAAATTTTTTTTTTAAGAAAAGTTTTTTTATATATGTGGGTTATCTAAATGTTTTAATCCATCGTTATATTATTATGCATGTTATTGTCTTATTTAAATTAGACAAACCTGAGGTTGTGTTAGTACTTTGCATGTGTTTGTCACTACTGTTGTTACGCATGTTTTTAATACAATTGCATGAGCTGTTGTATTTTGAATGTCATCTGACTTAGTTAAAGTTAGAACCTTAGGCTGCATGAATTGTTGTGTTCCTGACTGCTGATCGCTTCTGATTATGCACTCGCTTGATCACCTCACATGTTAGGAGAAAGGTCCTAAAATCAATCCAGATTGCCTGACAAATGTTTTCAGAAATGAACAGGGTAGAAAGGTACCGAAAGGGCATTAGTTATTTAACTAATGTAATCAAGTCCCCGAACCCAGTTAATCTCTGATTCGTAGGAATAGGGTGATTCTCCCGTCACCCTATTTAGGTTTCTAATCGGCCTACCCCAAATCGATTAGTGGCGACTCCTTGGTATAAACCACTTGCATGTTAAAACTTTTAAACCCTAAGTCGCGATATGGTACGGGCTTGGGAGAGCCCGAGTTAAGTCCTGAACCTAGACTTAGCACGTACCAGGCGAGCCCTCCTTCCTTTCGCATGCGCGGGGAGGTTCGGTCGCGACAGACTGGCGACTCCGCTGGGGAATCTTGCATTTTTTTTAAAAAAAAAAAAGTGGACTTAGGCCAAAATTTTTATCCTGTTCAAAATTTTTGTTTGGCAGCAAGGACTCCAGGTATGATCCTGACATTAAGGTGTTATTTGTTTTTGCAGGTTTAAATTGGTTGTTTATAAATTGTTGTGCATGCTTTAATGAATTAGCACTACACTGTTGCACACACAACCACGCTGCCGGACCTGGGCCGCAATAGGATTTTTTAGGATGGTGTTAAGAAAGATACGACCTCGAACGCGAGCCCGCGATGTAGAGGTTGCCTTTCTTTTCCCCGAAATTTATTTCTAAAAAATCACAAAGAAGTATCTTTAGCCGCTATTGGCGTGACTATAAGATATTCCTTTCGATTTGGCCGAGGTTAAAAGGACTTGACACCAACGCGAGGCTGCGACGGTCAGGCACCCTTTTAATTTCATTTTGCTGAGCCAGTCTAGATAGAAATCGAACCTCACTTCTCATGTGCATGTCGTTGTGATTGCCATGGTTTAAGGAAAGGTATATATTCTATCCCTTCTCATTTTTATACGGCCTACTTGTTTAATTATTTTGTCACTGATGGGCCACTCATTGATTGCAGTTTATATACGAGGGATACGCTTATTGCGGAGATTGTCCATAAAAATAAGCGACTCCGACAGACCGTGATTTTCCCATCGTTTATAAAATGAGTATTCGGGAGGAGCGCTTTTTTGTTAAAAACCCCTATATTTTATATTTCCTAGTAATTATGTTCAGGGGTTTTGGTTTTCTTCCTTAAAAGTGTTTTTGGGTTATACTAATGTTAATATAACTCGGGCCGCTTTTTATACTTTAAATAAAATTTTCTGCCCCTTTGAGACACCACCGCGGCCTTCGGCCCAGTGGTATCCGGGTGTGAGGCGTAACGGTCCGAGGCGACCGGGGTTCGAATCCCGGGGACGCCGTCTGTAATGAATATATAAATAAAAACCTTTTTTGCTTCTGATTTTTTTTGTAAATAAAGAAAATACATAATAGACAGATGCAATATTAGACTAAGTCATGGATTGATCATTTATGAGATTTTATACTCATTCGTTGCCATTTTTTTTACAGGTAATTACAAATCATACTAACCCGTCAAGTAAAAATGGCTGAAAAAGATATAACAACTCGTGTGGCCGACATGGAGGCCGAAATGAAGCAAGTCATTGCCTTTCTTCAACAACTCTCGAAACAAGTGGAACATTTGTCAATCCGCTTAGACCAACTCACCATGACCCAGTTTTGCTATCCAAGACCAGGGGTGATGATCCAAATGGAGCCCTCCAGTGTCAACCAAAAGGGTAAAGATGTCATAATTGACAATGTCCACAGGTCCCCTAATTCTAAGGAATTGAGCGCCCTATGCCCAAAGTTCATGTAACGTGAACAATGCAAACCCAGAATCCCTCCATTACAAAAGCAAAACAACCGGAGACAGTTCACTCCCCTCCCAGGATCTCCGTCTCAGATACTGACAATACTCCGGAAAAAGGGACTGCTTTCCACTGAACCAAAGCGACCTAATCCTGAGAGTTTTTCAAACTACAATCCGTCTGAAAAATGTGATTATCACATGGGCGAGGTAGGGCATTCAACTGATGGGTGTTATACTCTTAAACACCGAATTCAAAACCTACTGGACACCAAGACTTTCTCATTTGAGACCGGTGAAGGGAATGAGCGCAAACCTGCTTGAGTAGAACTCCTCTCATCCTTTTGCATGAATCCCTGGAAAAGGGGTTGTCGTTGTATTTTGTTTTTTGTCGTCATTTCTGTTGGATGAAATGTCTTTTTAAACTCTCCATCTTTTGAGGTTGTAAATCCATGTATTGTAAATAAATAATGTTTTGAGGGCATGAGGGAGTATCCCAAACCGGCCCGTTGATGATATCCAGCCATGTAAAGGAAAGTGTTCTGAGGCCCGGGCTTCCTCATGTTTCCTCGTTTCTAAGCTTTTGAAAATAAAACAAATGTTTTATCATTTTTCAAAAGATCAAAAAATGGTGGTGGAAAAGCACGCATGCTCATAGCCCTGTTTGTTTTTCTAACTTGCTCAATTCATGTCTCAGAGCATACTCATTTTTTATTACAAAGGGGGACATTTGAAAATGACACAAACTGAAGTGCACATCAGACCCTGATGAGGTTAGCGGACCAACTCATCTAATAGGGGCAATCCGAGCGAAGATCGTCCAATCTTTAGATGAAACATGGGGCAAATCTCATACACCAGTGGGTGACATCAGCCCCAGAAAGTCAATGAGAATACTGAACATCCCCTGATTCCATGATGAGCGAAACATCATCTCGTACAAAAATCAGGGGCAGATCAAGAAAAGATTACCCCTTTTAAAGAAAAGGTATGTCTCATTCCTCAACAAATTTTGGAAATGACATTCTATCCCTTTGCTTTTGCAGATAATGAACTGGGAAACATGCTAGATTCCGACGTGCTAGCCAGCCGGATGGAACACCAATGTTAGGGCTTCTCGAATGAAACACGACGAAGAAGTACTCAATTGGAGGAGTAGACTAGGGGGCATGCAATCCCCCCAGTCCATCAAAAAGGGTGTATTTCGTTCCTAAAGTTTATTCACTTTAGCATAGAAATGACATATCTTTCCCTTTTATATAGGACAAAATTGAGTAAACAACACTCATGATGCAAGCAGCTGAAAAGGACTTTGCATATGACAAAATGGCGTCAAAGCCAATCTTGACAACCACAGAAGTCTCGATGGTAGTCACGCCCATGCCCGTCAAAGACCTTTAAAGTAGAGATTAGCTTTGCCGCGAAGCTCCCCATGCAAGCAATTGCGCATGCCCTGTGCCTGTCAGGAATTATATGATTCCCGAGAAACTCCTCAGCATACCGGAGCCGCATTGACATAACATGCGCTGACAATAGAGCTCTCTGTTTGGAAGCATCCCTAATAATAGAGGATTTCATTCGAGCTTCGAGACCAAGAGTGTGGAGGAGCAGATTGAGGCAGAGAAGGCTGAACAAAGTAAAGAGTAGAAAAGACTCTGCTAGCTTTGAAGGCAAAATGGAAGAAGAGTAATTTGTATCGTTCTCAATTTACCCTCAATCGCCTCATTTCTAACATAAACTCATGTTTTTGTCAGAAGGGAATTATCAACATCCGAGAAAACTCAAGGAGTTACCGGTTTAACCTCAAATGAAGGGATTCACGAAGGGTAATGTTGTATCGTTTCCAATTCCTATCCCTCAAAGAACTGTTCATTAACACTGTTTTCCTTATTACCTTGCAGGTTTGCTCTACTATAGCAGCATAGGTAAGTATCTCTTTCCCTAAAAAAACTCTTCTCATAAGAGTAGAAAGAAACAAGAAGGAAGAAATAATCAAAGAAAATCGATACTATTTTCTTCCTCAAATGCATTACGTGGAAAATAATTTTGCATGGTAATTTTACCTGTTTAATTTATCAATTCCCTGAGAAAACTTTGACAATTCGACGAATGGTGTCGAACTGCTCCGAGGTGTTGAACGAGGTGTGTCGGGATGATGAGAGGCAATCCTTGATTTATACACATTCTCAAGTACCAAACCCTTGCAAGATGAGCGAAAAGGTTTCATTTCTACAAGGTAAAGGGATTTCTCGCATAAGGTACGGTAGTCAAAATGACGAGAGGCAGTTCATTTCTCTGCCCCATACACTACCATTAATCCTTTGCTTAACCATTTGAGCCCATACACTCAGCGGTTTCTTTTAAATCAACCCTGTCAAGAACCACCCCACATTGGGGCAGCTTGAGGTCCGGCGATCCTCGACAGAGTCCTCCAAGACAAGCACACCATTGACAGCCGGATGGTCGAGGCTAAGAGGGCTTTGTCAAGAGAGGAGCAGCAAACTAAAGCCTGTCCAAAATGACAATATCTTATTGATAACAGCGATGTTTTCACTAAGATGGATAAGGAGTTTGTAATATCTAAAATTTTCTATCATCATCAGCTGCAACAGCTCGCACAAGGTGAAAAGATGAATAGAAGTTTTCTTGCTCTCACTTGCATTAATCTTTGAGTGTTTTTATTGCAGATGAACTCTCACGATAATTTAAGTGCCCTAGGATGACGAAGAGTAATTCTTTTTCTATCCCATACACTTATATCCCTTGCTAGCCCAATTGAGCCGGCGATTTCATTTCATACAAACCCAGTTGGTGATCATCCCCTACACTGGGGCAAGGCAAAAGTCACCACAATTTGAGCATCAGGGGCCAAAGCATCGAGTCAAGATGAAGACTTCAAACTCGTTTAGGCTAGTCCTAACACAAAAAATGCTGAAAATTGGGGGCATAAAAAAGCAGTGTGCCTGGTAAAAGCAAGGCCAATGCCCATGAATGGAGATTTCTGAGCGTGATGAAAACGCTCTCAAATATCTCAAAGATATTAAGTGGTGTAGAATAGACGACCCAAAGGGTTTAAACTTGAGTTCTTCTTCGATGTAAATTCCTACTTTAGGAACTTTGTCTTGGCAAAGATCTGCCACATGACAAACGAAGATGAACCTATTCTTGAGAAAGCAATTGGGACAGAGATAGAATGGTATCCAGGAAAATGCTTGACGCAGAAGCTCCTCAAGAAAAAGTTGTCAAAGATGCTAAAACACAAGATTACCCAGGGAGTTTGCCAGAAGAATCCTAACGGTGACGAAAAGACAGGTGACATGCCAAGATGATCACCAATTCTCACCCTTACACACATTTTTGAGCCTAACGATCATTTCGTTTCTCAACCTGTGAACCAAACCCACGTTACATCCCTCATAAAGTCTCTTCTGACTAGGGCAATTGAATTAACGTGGAATTTCAAATGTTTATAAACATTGCTCGAAGAAGTGCGAGCAAGACTACTTCTATCTCTTTTGCAGGGTTCTTGACTTGTAAACCTGGAGATAATTGCAAAATATTTTCTTTCATGGCCTTGATTTGGACAGTCACCTTTGTTAAGCCATTGACCAAGCCTACATTACGACCCTGAAGAAGACCTCTCAGATTGGCAGTGTCGTACCGCTTGCGAGAAAACTCAGACCCTTGTTGATGTGATAGAGGTCAGATTGAGTGTTTTCGATATTCCCGCATTAATGGACGGGACAAACAACCCTTTTCAATGAGAGCGAGTGGAAAGTCCTTTCTGACTGAGGGTCCCTCGTTCAAAATCTCGAGAAGTCCACCTCGCGAGCGAAAATTGTCTTGATTGACCCTCGGTGGATTTTTCGTGATGCAAACATGGTAAAATCATCATGCATGAATTTTCAAATACACATTCTAGAATAGCCTAGCTTGTCTATTCTTGATCAATGCATGCATGTTTGCGCTAATCCTTTTTGACAGCTCAGAGTTCTAATCCCCAGAGATAGAACACAAAATTCGGGCGCTGGAGAAACCCTCATTGTCATCCCAAAAGAGATGCCCCGAAAAAGGTCGGGTATTCAGCAGATGATACATCAAATCCTAGGGCGAGGACCCCCAGGTGCTCATCATTTGAGTCTTTTCAAGACCTGCTGGCGAGGACCCACCAGGCAAACCATCAAATCCTAGGGCGAGGACCCCCAGGTGCTCATCGTTTGAGCCTTTTCAAGACCTGCTGGCGAGGACCCACCAGGCAAACCATCAAATCCTAGGGCGAGGACCCCCAGGTGCTCATCGTTTGAGCCTTTTCAAGACCTGCTGGCGAGGACCCACAAGGCAAATCGTCAAATCCTTGGGCAAGAATCTCCAAGTACTTTGACAAACAGTACAATCTCCGTCAAGGCGACCGAAGAAAGGTTCGGGTCCTAGACGTACAAAATCCAGTCAGTCAAGGCGACCGAAGAAAGGTTCGGGTCCTAGACAGACACAACCCAGTCACGGCAACCGAAGGTAGATTCGGGTCCGAGACAATCGAAATCCAGTCAAGGCGACCGAAGAAAGGTTCGGGTCCTAAGCAAGCGATTTCCCCCGTCCAGGCGACCGAAGAAAGGTTCGGGTCCGGGACAAGTACAATCTCCGTCAAGGCGACCGAAGAAAGGTTCGGGTCCTAGACGGACAAAATCCAGTCAGTCAAGGCGACCGAAGAAAGGTTCAGGCCCTAGACAGACACAACCCAGTCACGGCAACCGAAGGTAGATTCGGGTCCGAGACAATCGAAATCCAGTCAAGGCGACCGAAGAAAGGTTCGGGTCCTAGGCAAGCGATTTCCCCCGTCAAGGCGACCGAAGAAAGGTTCGGGTCCGAGACAAGTACAATCTCCGTCAAGGCGACCGAAGAAAGGTTCGGGTCCTAAACGGACAAAATCCAGTCAGTCAAGGCGACCGAAGAAAGGTTCGGGTCCTAGACAGACAATCGAAATCCAGTCAAGGCGACCGAAGAAAGGTTCGGGTCCTAGGCAAGCGATTTCCCCAGTCAAGGCGACCGAAGAAAGGTTCGGGTCCTAGACGTACAAATCCAGTCAGTCAAGGCGACCGAAGAAAGGTTCGGGTCCTAGACGGACAAAATCCAGTCAGTCAAGGCGACCGAAGAAAGGTTCAGGCCCTAGACAGACACAACCCAGTCACGGCAACCGAAGGTAGATTCGGGTCCGAGACAATCGAAATCCAGTCAAGGCGACCGAAGAAAGGTTCGGGTCCTAGGCAAGCGATTTCCCCCGTCAAGGCGACCGAAGAAAGGTTCGGGTCCGAGACAAGTACAATCTCCGTCAAGGCGACCGAAGAAAGGTTCGGGTCCTAAACGGACAAAATCCAGTCAGTCAAGGCGACCGAAGAAAGGTTCGGGTCCTAGACAGACAATCGAAATCCAGTCAAGGCGACCGAAGAAAGGTTCGGGTCCTAGGCAAGCGATTTCCCCAGTCAAGGCGACCGAAGAAAGGTTCGGGTCCTAGACGTACAAATCCAGTCAGTCAAGGCGACCGAAGAAAGGTTCGGGTCCTAGACGGACAAAATCCATTCAGTCAAGGCGACCGAAGAAAGGTTCGGGTCCTCGACAAACAAAATCCAATCAGTCAAGGCGACCGAAGAAAGGTTCGGGTCCTAGACAAACCATTTTTTTCGTCAAGGCGACCGAAGAAAGGTTCGGGTCCTAGACAAACCATTTTTTCGTCGAGGCGACCGAAGACAGGTTCGGGTCCTCGACACACAATATCAACTTTCTGGAATTACTCTACCCTTCGGCAAGGTAAGTATCCTCAGGTACGTTTTTATTTGCTTTAGCATGCATCATCTTATATTGCATCATAAAAATGGGACTCACAGTCTCACCAAAAATAGCATTCATCAAGCATGCATGGGTCAAATTTAGGTGTCATTTTATCTTTGAATGTAACCTCTGCGAGCTTAATCTCTGCGAGCTCACCTTCAAAGAGGGGCAGCTGTAGACACCTATTTTTGAATTGCCCAAAATTAATTACACAAAAATTTAGGAATTAATTTTCTTTAATTCCTAAAACAAAAAAATATTTCAATTTAAATGCATTGCATATAGAAATTAGGTACATTTCATATTAATAGGGTTTATTAGAAGAAATATTAATTAAAAAAAATCATCAAAAAAAAATCAAATCAAAATCAAATCAAAAAAATCAAATCGGACGGGGCCGGGCCAACCCGGCCCGTTTCTTTCCGCGCGCGGGCCCCCCGGCCCGGTCCCTTTTCTTCTTTCCTTTTCTTTTCCTCCGCGCAGCCCAGCCCGTTCCTCTTTTCTTTTCTTCTCCCCGCGCGGGCCCAAGCCCAGCCTTCTTCTCCTTCCTCTCCCCGCGCGCGGCTGGGCCCAGCCCGGCCCAGTTTTCCTTCCTTCTTCCCCCTGCGCCGAGCCGTCGCTCTCCTCGCCCCTGTTCTCCCCTGCTCCCGACGGCAGCATGACGCACGGCGGCGCCGCTTCTCGCCGTCGCTATCCGGCCAGGCTGGGCCGGATGAGCACGCCGACGGGACTGGCATTAATGGCCAGTCCCGTCTCCCTCGTTTCCCGGCTCCCCTTATCCTTTCCTCCCTCTCGCCTTCCTGTTCGCCTGCCTCTGCTCTGCACCGGCCTAAGTGGCCACGAAGTCACGGGCCACGGTAGGCCGGTGCAGGCCGTCGTCACGCCGACGCAGGGGAGGTCCGTCATCGTCATCGTCATCGTCTCCGCCGGCTATATAAGGCCAGAGAGAGAGAGAGAGGCCGGTCGGCCAATTTTGGGGAGGAGGCCGGCCGGCGAAACAGTAACAGAGAGGGAACAATGAGAGAAAATAGAGAGAAAATAGAGAGACCGAGAGCTCTTCCGGCGACCGTGGTGCTCGTACTGTGACCATAAAAAACCAGAGAGGAAGCGAGACCCCCGGGTCGGCCAAATAGAGAGAGAAACAGAGAGAGTGAGAGAAACAGAGAAAGTGAGAGAAACAGAGAGAGAGAGAGAAAATAGAGAGAAAGAGAGGGAGCCTGGTTTCTGCAGGTCCCCCAGCAGCGTCGCCGTCGCCCTTCCCCGAAGCCGGTAGCCTCCAGACGCGTCGTCGACGGTGAGTCGCACCCCCCGGTCCGAGCTGCTCTGTTTTCCCCTGTTTTTGCTCCGGGTTTGGCCGGGACTCGCGCCGGCCGTTTTGCGCGAATCCCGGCCCATACCGTCGTCCCCCACCGTTCATACGCCGCCTTCGAAAGCAAGGTAGGTCGTCGGAGTGCGCCGGATCCCCAAGGTAGGTCGAAAACCGTTTATTTTTGTTACGCCCACCACCTGTTCGATGATATGCCTCAGTGAGGCCGGGTTTGTTTTGGTCGCCGGCCGGCGAGGAGATGGTCGGACGGCGAGCCCAGGTCGTGGCGTGGCTCGGTGTTCAGCCGGGGAGCAGGTCTGCAAGCGGCGCTAGTCTGGGTCGGCCGGCGGACGGCCAATTTTGGCCCCGCCGGCATCCCCCCGTCGGTCTGTGTGTTCGGGTCGGATTCGACCCGAATCAACAGATCCGACCCGGGTCAACGCCCGGGTCGGATCCGTTGACTCGGGTCGGTTCCGACCGACCCGGATCACAGATCCGACCCGGGTCAACGCCCGGGCCGGATCTGTTGACCCGGGTCGGTTCCGACCCGATCCGGATGAACCGATCCGACCCGGGTCAACTCCCGGGTCGGGTCCGTTGACCCGGGTCGGATCCGACCCGACCCGGTTGAATATTATATTGTTTTTCTATTTTATTATTATTATTTTTTTAAATAAAAAAATTTTTAAAAAAATTTTAAAAAAAATTTTAAAAAAAAATTTAAAATTTTTTTTTTAAAATAAAAAGGTTTTATTTTTATTTTATTTTTTTTCGGTATTATTTTTATTTTTATTTTTTCCGAAAAAAAAAAAAAAAATTCAAAAAAAAAAATTTTTTTTTAAGAAAAGTTTTTTTATATATGTGGGTTATCTAAATGTTTTAATCCATCGTTATATTATTATGCATGTTATTGTCTTATTTAAATTAGACAAACCTGAGGTTGTGTTAGTACTTTGCATGTGTTTGTCACTACTGTTGTTACGCATGTTTTTAATACAATTGCATGAGCTGTTGTATTTTGAATGTCATCTGACTTAGTTAAAGTTAGAACCTTAGGCTGCATGAATTGTTGTGTTCCTGACTGCTGATCGCTTCTGATTATGCACTCGCTTGATCACCTCACATGTTAGGAGAAAGGTCCTAAAATCAATCCAGATTGCCTGACAAATGTTTTCAGAAATGAACAGGGTAGAAAGGTACCGAAAGGGCATTAGTTATTTAACTAATGTAATCAAGTCCCCGAACCCAGTTAATCTCTGATTCGTAGGAATAGGGTGATTCTCCCGTCACCCTATTTAGGTTTCTAATCGGCCTACCCCAAATCGATTAGTGGCGACTCCTTGGTATAAACCACTTGCATGTTAAAAATTTTAAACCCTAAGTCGCGATATGGTACGGGCTTGGGAGAGCCCGAGTTAAGTCCTGAACCTAGACTTAGCACGTACCAGGCGAGCCCTCCTTCCTTTCGCATGCGCGGGGAGGTTCGGTCGCGACAGACGTAGATCACCTTGTGATCGAACCACGTAAAATTTTTATGTTCTGTCTATTGTTTTTCGCATCAGTTTTCAACAAGTGGTATCAAAGCCCAGTTCGATTCTAGGGTTCTTTGAGATGGCATCTTTGAAGTTTCAGATCTCATCTTTTGACGGATAGAACAACTTCGGATTATGGAGAATAAAGATGAAGGCTTTATTGAGGCGAGAGGGTACGGTTAGGGCGCTGGATGGAAATTATCCAGACGATATGACCTCGGCTGAGATTGAAGAGATGGACGAGAAGGCGCATAGCGCAATCCAATTGTCTCTAGATGACAAGGTTTTGCGAGAAGTCGCAGATGAGGAAACAGTGGCCGGTCTCTGGAAGAAACTGGAAAGTCTCTACACGAAGAAATCTTTAACATCGAGACTTTATTTGAAGCAACGTCTTTATACCCTAAAGATCGTGAAGGTACGTCTGTTCAGGAATACTTGGATGAGTTTAATAAAATTGTTCCGGATATGAAAAATCTAGATATTAAACTCGAGGATGAAGATCAAGCTTTGATTATGTTATGTTCACTGCCTGCCTCATACGAGAATTTTGTGAACTCGATGCTTTATGGACGTGAATCCATAACTTTGGAGGATGTTAAAGCATCTTTGAATTCTACGAAACTAAGAACAAAATTGAATGGGAATACCAGTGAAAACAAAGCAGATGGTTTGTTTGTGAGAGGCAGGACCACGAGCAGGGATAAAGCTTTCCGAGGGAAATCTGTTGGTCGTTCAAAATCTAAGCCACCTGGAGATAAGATGAACGTTGAGTGCTACTATTGTCACAAAAAGGGACATTACAAGTGAGATTATCCTTCGCTCAAGAAAAAAGATAAGCAGCATGGTCAAAGACAAGATTCGGCGAATGTTGCAAATGAAACTGAGTCTAATGCGTCAGATAGTGTGTCTTACGGCATGCTCTGCTGTTAATTTGTCTAATGATGTTTGGATAATGGATTCGGGAGCATCATATCACATGTGCCCAAATAGGGAATGGTTCACCACATACGAGCCATTGAATGGTGGATCAGTCTTGATGGGGAATGATGCTGTATGCAAAGTCGTGGGTATTGGTACTGTCCGGATTAAGTGCCACGACAAAGCAGTGAGAACCTTGACTGAAGTAAGACATATACCAAACTTAAAGAGAAATCTTATCTCGTTGAGCAGTTTGGATTCCATTGGGTGTGTGTACTTAGGTGGAGGTGGGGTTCTCAAAGTTTCAAAAGGCAATCTGGTTGTGATGAAAGGAAGCAAGGTGAATCACTTGTATCATTTGCAGGGTAGCACAGTTATGGGTCCTTCAATTGGCACAAGCAATTCCGTTTCTGACAATGATAGAACGAAATTGTGGCACATGCGTTTGGGCCACATGAGTGAGCATGGCATGTCAGTTTTGAGTAAACGTGGTTTACTTTGTGGGGAGCAGACGACCTCACTAGATTTCTGTGAGCATTGTGTTCTTGGCAAGCAATGCAGAGTCAGATTCAGTACGAGGACGCATTCGACAAAGAGCCCACTCGACTATATCCATTCCGATTTATGGGGACCAGCATAGGTTCCATCTAAGGGTGGTGCTCTTTACTTTGTGACGTTCATTGACGATTATTCCAGAAAGGTTTGGGTTTATTTTCTGAAAAGAAAAAGTGATGTGTTTGAAACCTTCAAGAAGTGGAAAGCCCTTGTTGAGAATCAGACATGGAAGAAGATCAAACGTCTTAGGACCAATAATGGTCTTGAGTTCTGTGGTGGCGATTTTAATGAATTCTATGCAGATGCAGGTATTGTTCGACACCGTACAGTTAGGCACACTCCACAGCAGAATGGAATGGCAGAACGTATGAACAAAACTCTATTGGAGAGAGCAAGATGCATGCTCTCTAATGTTGGCATGGAAAATGATTTTTGGGCTGAAGCTGTTAACACGGCTTGTTATCTGGTTAATCGCTCTCCTTCAACAGCAATAGAATGCAAGACTCCTCTTGAGATGTGGTCAGGTAAGCCTTATGATTATTCTAATCTAAAGGTTTTTGGATGCCCTACTTATTATCATGTTAAAGATGGTAAGTTAGAACCTAAAGCAAAGAAATGCATTTTTGTTGGGTATGCTGATGGGGTGAAAGGTTATCGTTTATGGTGCCAGGAACCTAACTCACCTAAGTTCATTATTAGTAGGGATGTTACATTTAATGAAATGCATATGCTTGATCAAAGGAAAGTTGCTGATGAGTCTGCAGGAAAACATGAGAGTGATACGAATGAGGTGGAGGTTCAGGTGGAGCTTCCAGAAAAGACCTCTCAGAATGATTTGAATGAGCAAATTGCTCCTGTTGATTCAAGTTCAGATGAGGAAGCTGTAGATGAGGTGGAGCAGCCATACTCTATTGCTACTGGCAGAGAAAGGAGACAGACTCGGCCTCCTTAGAAATATGGGTTCTCTGATCTGGTGGCTTATGCTCTTACGACAGCAGAAGATATGGGTATTTAGGAACTTTCTACCTATACGGAAGCTGTTACTTGCACAGAATCAGAGAAATGGGTTATTGCTATGGTTGAAGAACTTGAATCACTTCATAAGAATCAGACTTGGGATTTGGTGCAGTTGCCTAAGGGAAAAAGAGCCATTGGGTGTAAATAGGTCTTCAAGAAAAAGGAAGGAATTCCAGATGTTGAAAATGCTAGATGCAAGGCTCGGCTCGTAGCTAAAGGCTACAATCAGAAGGAGGGAATTGATTATGATGAAGTGTTCTCCCCTATGGTAAAACACACTTCTATTCGTGTGTTGTTGGCTATAGTTGCTAAATTTGACTTAGAGCTTGAGCAACTTGATGTGAAGACTGCTTTTTTGCATGGCGAGCTTGAGGAAACTATTTATATGGCCCAGCCCGAGGGCTTTTCTGTAGAAGGCAAGGAAGATCATATTTGTAGATTGAAGAAATCCTTGTATGGTCTGAAGCAGTCACCAAAACAGTGGTATAAGAGATTCGACAGCTTTATGATAGGGAGCGGTTATCACAGGAGCAACTATGATAGTTGTGTCTACTTCAAGAAGGGTTGAGATGGATCCTTTGTCTATCTTCTCTTATACGTGGATAACATGCTCATTGCTGCATAGAACATGTCAGAAGTGTTGATCTTGAAGGAACGGCTCAATGAGGAGTTCGAGATGAAAGATCTAGGTCCTGCCAAGAAGATCTTAGGAATGGAGATTCAGAGGGACAGAAAAGGAGGGAAGTTATATCTCTCACAGAGGAGTTATATTGAGAAGGTACTTGAGAGGTTTGGCATGCAAAACGCTAAGCCCGTGAGTACACCATTGGCATCCCATTTTAGACTCTTAGCTCTACATTCACCTCAATCAAAGGTCGAGGAGGCTGCAATGTCTCGTATCCCATACTCCAGTGCAGTCGGTAGCATTATGTATGCTATGGTATGCACTCGTCCAGACATTGTGCAGGCAGTTAGTGTGGTTAGTAGATATATGGCGCATCCTTGGAAGGTTCATTGGCAGGCAGTGAAATGGATACTTAGATATCTTAGAGGCTCCGCAGAGTTGGACCTAGTGTTTGAAAGAAACAGTTCCAACGGTACCTCAGTTATGGGGTTTGTGGATTCTGATTTTGTAGGTGATCTCGATAAGAGGAGATCATTGACTGGCTATCTTTTCACATTATCTAGTTCGGCTATTAGCTGGAGGTCAACCTTACAGTCAACAGTTGCTTTGTCTACTACAGAGGCAGAGTATATGGCAACAGCAGAAGCAGTGAAAGAAGGTATTTGGTTAACGAATCTTGTTCAGGAACTTAGGCTACAGCAGGAAGACAATTCGGTTGTCTTTTGTGACAATCAGAGTGCTATATACTTGATTAGAAATCAAGCTTATCATGAGAGGACTAAGCACATCGATGTCAGGTATCACTTTATTCGAGAAGCAGTTGCAGAGAGAAACATGATTGTTGACACCTAAATTTTGGCGCATCACTTAGTGTAATTTGCATAGAAAATTAGGGATTAAATTTTTAACCCCTAAACAAAAAAATTTAAATTGCATAACATATAGTTTAAATTCATTAATTGCATTTTTGCATCGGACTGGTGGTGACGAACGAGCTTAAATTTCATCGAATGGGACTCGGCTCGCTTGAAATGCAAAGGCCGGGAATTATAAGTCAAACGGGCTCGGTTGTTTTAATTTGAACTTAATTCAACCCATTGTCATTAATTAATTCAGCCCATTGTCATTAATTAATTCAGCCCATTTAAATTAAAGCCCAAGCCTAAGCCCATTAGGACTAGAAAGCCCATCTAATTGACCTAGATTAATACTATATATACATTATTAGGTCAGAATTTTAGGGGGGACACACAATTTTCAGATCAGAATTTTCAGAAAGAGAGAGTGAGAAGGAGAGAGAGAGAGAGGGAGACCGGCCGGAGTAACCCCCCACACGGCTAGCTCCCGCGCCCGCTGCCGCGCCCGCTGCCGCGCCCGCTGCCGCGCCCGCTGCCGCGCCCGCTCCCGCGCCCGCTGCCGCGCCCGCTGCCGCGCCCGCTGCCGCGCCCGCTGCCGCGCCCGGTGCTGAGCGCTGCCGCCTCCCGCGCCCAACGTTGCTGCCTCACGCCGACGCTGCTGCCGCCGCCGCGCCTGTCGCTGCCGCCTCCCGCCGACGCCGCTGCTGCCGTGCGACGTCGCTGCTGCTGCTTCCTGCTGCCGCGTGCTGCCGCCCGTCGCCGCGCCCCGCCGCGCCTGCTGCCCGTCGCCGCGCCCCGCCGCGCCTCCTGCCCGTCGCCGCGCCCCGCCGCGCCTGCTGCCCGTCGCCGCGCCCTGCCGACGTCCCCGCAGCTGTCCCCGCTGAGCCCGACGCTGCTGCTGCCGTCCTCGCCGGAGCCGTCGCACGCCGGCGCTGCCTTGCTGTTCCGTCGCCGGTCCCTGCTGCCGTCCCTGCCGCCGCCGGAGCTGACGCACGCCGCCAACGCTGCTGCCGCTCCTCCCGCCGTGCGCCACCGCCGCAGTCCGAACGATCACGCCGTTGCCCCGCCGTCATCCTGACACCGCGCCGCCGAATCCACCGTTCGTCGCTCATCCCGATCCGCAAGTTCGAATTTGGAAATTATCCGCAAATTAGGTAATTGAACATTATCCAATATTTTTAGAATATTTCGTTTCTTAATTTTTGGATGTTTGAATATTCTGTGAATATTGCGTGGATTGCTAGATATCTTAGGATAATGTTTGCCTTGTTCGCAATATTTGAAAATATTCAAAATTAGGAATCTTTCCTAATTCAGCAACGTATCTGGACAACTATCCGACCTTATCCCTAAGGTATGATACGTGGCGATACGGAAAATCATTATCCTATCCATAATCACTTGGGTACGATAATGATTTTTATCTGCTTTCCAAATTTGAATGATCGACTTTCCATTAATATCTATAACCCTATAGATATGACCGATAGTTCGATTCTTGTACCTAATCTGAATTTGAAACGAATCTTGTGGATTGCGTGGCTATTTTAAATGTGGATACTATCTCTGTTTAGATTATTTTTCCTTCTCAAATAAAAAAGAAAATTCAAAAAAAAAAAATAAATAAATATCAGTTAGGATTTGAATTTGAATTTTGCATGTTTAGGAATCCTAAATGTATCTAGACGATAGAGTAATTATTTAATTTAAATTAGGACTTGAGATAATCTATTCCCTAGTTTAAATTAAATAATTTTCTAATCTTAACAGATTATTTAGGTTATTTTTTAATTCCGAATTTTCATGAAAACCCCAAAAAAAGAAGGAATTGCTTTATGGTAAATTAGGATAGATTGCATTCTTAATTTAAGTAATTTATTATTTCAAATTTTAACAAAAAATCCCAAAAAATAAGTCATGTTAGGATATGTTAAGTCATCATAGGTTACATGTTAATTTAGGCATATTTTTATTCCGAATTTCATCAAAAAATACAAAAAATAAATCATTTGCCCGTCATCAGAATTAGGTCACGTCGTCGCATGACATTTAGTTTGCATGTTAGGTTGCATTATTCGCGTGTCAATTTTTGCACGTCATTGCATGTAGGTTAGCTCTCATTTAAATAAGCGAAAATCCAAAAATATTGAGTGAACTGCTTGTTAATTAGAAATCATATTAGGATGGTCGATGTGATTTTCTAGCTAACCATGCAGATGCTTACGTTGCTTCGAGGTAAGTAATTCTCCCAATCTTGCAATTTATTTAATGTTTTGATTGTTGGATGTTAAATTGGTGGTGTGCGCACCCGCATGAACACCTCACATGTTAGTGACTAAGTTAAAATGGATCCAGATTGCTTGCCAAAATATTTTTGAAAAGAAAAGGTACCGAAAGGGCGTTAGACTAGATCTAGCGTAATCAAGTCCCCGGGCTTAGAATCTCTGGTTCGTAGGAATAAAACATATCTCCCTATGTTTTATTTAGGTTTCTAATCGACCTACCACAAATTGATTAGTGGCGACTCCGAGCATGAAAGCTTTTGCATGTTAAAAACTTAAACCTAAGTTGCGAATTGGTAGGGCTTGGGAGGGCCCGAGTTAGGTTTAGTCCTAATAATCCATTAGCCTGAGAGAAAATTTTAGGTCGCGACAATGATGGTAAAGAAAATTGATACAGCTGACAATCCTGCTGATATGTTGACCAAGGCAGTCCCCACCAACAAGTTTAAGCATTGCTTGAACTTGATTGGCATGCTTGGTTGAGTTTGCCCTTTTTGGGGGCTTTGGTGGAGAGGTAAATGACAGTTCTACATTTGTATTTTTTGGAAGCGGATATGTTCTTTTGGTTGCAGCCCTTGTTTCCTACACCGAGTTAGCTCACGTAGGCTTAGGGATGCCAAGAGAATGTGTTTGGCTTCTTGATTGTTTTATTTTAGGAAATTCAAGCCAAGGTGGAGATTTGTTAAATATGTCTTGAATTTTATGTACTTGGTCCGGTTCATGACCTGACCCAATATATTTTTTGTGCAACCCGAAAGTGGAAAGAAAATTGAGATTTGGTTCGCGCGGCCCAACTCGCAACAAGAGAACAAATCTCTATAGCGGACCGCCCAAGCTGGAGGAAGCGAACCAATGTTTCAGGGGCTACGCCCCCGAGGAAAATTTTTGAGAGCCCTATTTATACTGCGGCTATGTTTTCTCATTGATGTACAGAAAGAATTTTGTTTACAGAGAGTTTTGTGAGCCGTGAGCTTTAGTCGTTGTTTTCGACTTTTGAAAACTATACTCTCTTTGATTATAGTGGAATTTTGTCTTGCTTCGCCCTTGGACGTAGATCACATTGTGATCGAACCACGTAAAATTTTTGTGTTCTGTCTATTGTTTTTCGCATCAGTTTTCAACAGTCCTTTTTATTACCATAATATTTCATTGGGGGTGTGCTATTCAATTCAGCAGCATGATAATGTATTTTCCAGCATTATCTGTAATGAATGAAGCTCAGAGATGTCCTGTCTTCTTGCAACGTTGTTCATTTTCTATTCTGTTCAACCATCTTGATTGCATGAGCTATCTGTAATTGAAGAAAATGCAAAATGATAAGGAAAAACTTCAACTGTAAGAGCTATATCTTTTTCAAAAAGGCTGCATTTGCCATTAGATACACTTGAGAGATACCCTTCATAGTTTTCTTACGGACAACCATCTCGAGCAACATTCCAAGAGAAAGTTCTTCATCGCAAGAACAAGATGGCAAATTAAGGATGAGTAAAGCTAGAGCTACAAAAATCGGTTTACAAAAATAGTGTAAACACTTCCAATATCTTGGCAGAAGTTTTTGCTTATCTACATAGGAGTTGATCAAGCACGACACAACAAAGGTAAAGTACTCCATCAAAATAAAACCAGTTGCATCCATACAGTGCCTCAGCTGATTTTCAGCTCAACTTTGGAAGTAAATTGTTGTTTATATGTTCTACTTTAAGCAAATTACAGTCTATACCCTTACCAATCTGTGTGGGACATGCATACATACTTGCATACATACATATGTACCTAATTAGATACGGTAGAAGATCAAGTGAAAGAAAATGTTATTGCCATTCAATATGGTACATTGGGTTTTCATCAAATTCCATTTGGCAATTCTTTTCTATTTTTTCGCCAAATCAGTCTTTCGTGACAAAAAATATTGAACTTTAGCTCGAGAACGAGGATCATTCCGTAGGGCGGGCCACCTAATAAAGACAATTTCTTATTGACTTTGGATCTATCGAAAAAGCAAGACGACGAAATGTCAGGTTGTCTAGATAAGTTTTTATATATCATATAGACTAGCAAGAGAATTTAAATACTTCATTTCATATTGTCACTCCAAAAGAATAGATTTTACCATGATCGATCGCTCTTTGTCGCGTGTTCACACAAGTCACTCGTTCACCTAAAAAATTAATAACCCCATGATGTCGCATTGAGCAAAGTAAAAACTTCAATAAATTGTTCCTTGAGATCAATAGTTTAGTAATTCGGAATTTAAGTTAATGTACACTTCCAAGATCTAGGTGATATAGCTCCGGAGGTAGACTATAATCGTAACACAACTACTAAAAGGAAAGAAGATGGATGAAGTCTGGTCACATTCTGGAACTCAATAGACCCAAAAACTTAGTCAATACTGTATTCTAGAGATTTGACTTTGTATTCTAGAGATTTCATGGAATGTGCCGTCCAGTAGAGGAAAATGCATTGGTGGGTGTTTATACAACGTTATAATAAGGAAATTGTTTAGTTACTTCCACATAGACACTTCTGAAGATCGTTGGAGACGATTTTGAATTATAGGGTCTGAGACAGCTTTCTGGTTCGCCAACCAAGATCCACCGGCGTCTCACTCCTCTTAAGTGCAGCTCTTTCATTTTTTTTTTATCGAGAGATCACCATGCATGTGACGCCACTAGATAGTTTCAGACAAAATTATGCTCAATACCGTGAATCGCTTGAAACTACAACTTGTATCTAGACATCTAAAAGATTCTCCTTTACCGCTAATCTCTACCTTGATGTAGGTTCATCATATGTCATTCTTATCTAGGGAAGCTTTATCCCACAAATAAGCCCATTGTAAAAGAGTGTTGGGATTTGTGTTATGGTGAAGGACACAAAACGTGCTTTGTGAACCAATAATGAAGATCTCTGAAAACTTTAAAGTAAGTTAAAAAAGATCTCTTTGGCAAATTTATAAAAGATTGGAAATCTTATTTTATTGAATAGAGGACGTTCCCATCAAGCATGGTTTCATATTATTCAATAGATATATAGTTTTTCAGTAAGTGAGTATTTATTGCATCAGGAAAAACACTCAGCAGGTGTACGAGTCCTGTACACAAGCCCTCGTGAGGTTACAAAACTGTTACACAAAACCCCCCAACCATCACAAAAAGACCTGTGAACAGTGTTGCTCAAATCAAATTTCCCTGACTAATGAAGCCTATATCCAATATCACATTGTATGGCATGTTTTGGCTTGTAAAACAGTAGGAATTGTTGAGCGTCAGAGGCGCGGCAACAATATTGATTTGATAAAAGAAATTTTTGAAGGTAAAATAATCACAATTCGCGCCTTTCTATTGCATGTCTCAATTACAAGAGAAATAGACTATATATAAGCCATAGTTTGATTCGAAATAGGAAACCTCTTTCTAGGAAACCTATTCTAATTAGGAAATCTACTCCGATTAGGAAACCTATTCAAAATAGGAAATCTAATTGACTTAGGAAACTTTCCTCTTTCGGGCTCAAACTATAATTAGCACGAAAAATCAAAATATGAAAATACGAACGGACTCAAAAAAATAAGTATCAACAAATTTAGTTTAATTTCTAACACTCCCCCCTAAACCAAATTCTCTTCCATCGATCATTCCAAGCAGGATCTTGAACTTTCGAAAAACATCGATCTTGAGAGGTTTAGTAAAAATATCTGCTACTTGATCTCCGGTCTTCACATGTAGTACTTCAACTTCATTCTCTTTAACCTGTTCTCAGATGAAGTGGTATCGAACATCGATATGTTTACTTCGTTTATGAAAAACTGGATTTTTCGTCAAAGTAATAGCAGAAACATTATCAACAAAAATCTCCATTACTTTTTTCTGCTCCATAAGAATATCTTTGAGTAGTCTTCTCAACCATATTGCATGACAAATACATGAAGATGCAGCTACATATTCAGCTTCACATGTCGACAGAGTAACACTTGATTGCTTCTTTGATGACCATGTGAAAGCAGTGTCGCACAAGAAAAATACAAATCCCGTGGTGCTTTTTCGATCGTTGATATCTCCACTATAATCACTATCCGAATAAGCTCTAAGTTTGAAAGATTCAGAGCAATAATAGTGTAAGTCATGAGAAATAGTACCTTTGATGTACCGAAGTATTCTTTTTGCAGCTTTAAGATGAGATGATTTCGGCTTCTCCATGTATCGACTAACAATTCCAACACTATACATAATATCCGGTCTCGTGCATGTCAAGTATCTTAAACTCCCAATCAAGCTTCTATAATATGTCGAATCAACATCGGCACCATCATCAAACTTCGAAAGCTTGGTTCCGCACTCCATTGGTGTATTAACCGGCATACAGTTTTTCATGTTGAATTTTTCAAGGATATTTTCTGCATATCCTTTTTGAGAAATAAAAATCTCATCGGCACTTTGCTTCATTTCGATACCAAGAAAATAATTCATGAGACCATTATTGGTCATCTCAAATTCTTTCACCATCGATGCCTTAAAAGCATCAATCATCGCCGAATTATTTCCTGTAAAAACAAGATCATCAACATATAAACATGCGAGCAGAATATCACCTTTTTCTAGCTTCAAATAGAGTGCATGCTCGTATAGACATTGAGAGAATCCATTCGCCTTGAAATATGCATCAATTCTGGAATTCCATGCTCTCGGTGCTTGTTTAAGCCCATATAGAGCTTTCTTCAACCTCAGTACTTTGTCTTCATAACCTTTCACAATAAACCCCTCGGGTTGTTCAACATAAATTTCTTCTTCAAGGATGCCATTCAAGAATGCTGATTTGACATCCATTTGATAAATCCGCCAATTATTTTGAGCAGCAATGGAAATAATCAATCTAATCGTTTTCATGCGGATGACAGGGGAAAAAACTTCATCATAGTCGATTCCGGCTTTTTGCTTGTACCCCTTCGCGACTAATCTAGCTTTGTACCTTGTTACTTCACCTTTCTCATTCTTCTTGGCCTTGTATACCCATTTAACACTAATTGATTTCTTGTCCTTCGGAAGATTAGCAAGCTCCCATGTTTGATTTTTCTCGATGGCTTCAATTTCTTCATTCATGGCTTTCCTTCACTTTTCTTCTTTGGCCACATCATCATAAGCAAGTGGTTCATAATCTGCAAGAAGACATATAAGATGAAGCTCTTCGGTAGCTTCATAATTTCAGACAATCTTCTCAATCTTGGCACTAGCGGTTCATCAACACTATTTGAAAAGGATGGTGTTGACGAACTTGAAAAAGATATTGGAGAAGAAGGTGAAGGTTGATGCTTCAACTCCGTTTGATTGGAATCACCACGAACATTTGCTTCTTCTTTTAGATTTTCTTCCCACATTCCATCTTCACCGAACTTGACATCTCTACTTACATACGCTTTCAAAGTGTTAGGGTCAAATAATCGATAGGCTTTGGATGATGAGTCATACCTGATAAAGATGAGCTTTTTGCTTTTGTCTTCAAGTTTTGATCTTTTTTGGTCTGGGACATGAGCATAGGCAATGCTCCCGAAAATTCTCAAGTGCGAAACACTTGGAATTCTCCCGGTCCATGCCTCTTGTGGAGTTACGCCTTCAAGTTCATACGTGGGACATCTATTTTGAAGATAGACGGCACACGAAACAGCTTCGGCCCAAAGTTCCTTGGACAAATTTTTGCTCTTCAACATGCTTCGAACCATATCAAGAATGGTTCTATTTTTCCGTTCAACTACACCGTTTTGTTGAGGAGAATACGGGGCCATCAAGAAACGCCGAATACCATGATTTTTACAAAATTTGTTGAATATGGCTGAGGTGAATTCTCCACCATGATCAGTCCTCAAAGCCTTGATAAAATAGCCACTTTCCTTTTCAGCCAGGTTCTTGAATTGTTTAAAAATATCAAACACTTCTGTCTTTTCTTTCAAAAAATACACCTAAGTTTTCCGAGTAAAATCATCAATAAAAGTAACAAAATATCGATGATTACCATATGAATGAGGATTAATCGGGTCACACAAATCAGAATAAATCAACTCAAGCGGCTTCTCGCTCAATAAGTCGCTTCCTTCGGAAAGCTAGTCCTGGAATGCTTGCCGATAACACACCCTTCACATAGTTGATCGGGATGATCAATATGTGGTAAGCCATAAACCATCTTCTTGCGAGAAAGTAAATTGAGTCTACCAAAATTGAGATGGCCGAACCTCAAATGCCACAACCATGAAGGATCATCTATGCACGCCTTTAGACATCAAGACATCTCACTCTTTATATTAAAAATAAACATCATGTTCTTCGACATCTTCACATTTATAATCAATTTATTATTTCGATCTCTCAACATAAGATTAAAATTTCTCATATGAATAGTATAACCTTTCTCCAGAAGTTGTCCCAAACTCAAGATATTGCTTGACATTTTTGGAACATAATAAACATTGGTAATAAACTGACGTGCACCATTCTTTAAGCAAATCAAAATTGTACCTTTCCCTTCAACAAGAATTTTAGAGTTATCACCGAATAAGACACTCCCTTTAATTGTCTCATCTAACTTGGCAAACATCTCCTTTCTCCCACACATGTGATTACTTGCGCCGGTATCCAAATACCACGTATCGCTTTGACCTTCTTCATATTCTTTGAATGCCAATAAGAGAACTTGATCAGCATCATTCACCAAGTTCGCCTTTTCGTCTGCTCTGCTACTTTCTTTGTTCCAGCAGTTAAAAGCATAACGGTCAAGTTAATTGCAATGATAACATCGGATTTTAGATTTATCATATTATTGGCTTGTCGAGTTCTTTGCTCTTCCACGAACACCTCTTTGGTACTGGTATCCTCCATCACTTCGAGCAGGATCTGTCACGCCCCGAACTCCCTTCGAGCCTGCATCATCCCACTTTTGGTCGATTAGTGCGATATCCCAGAGTATCGCCGACCTCACTTACGATCATCAGAGATTTAATCCAACAGCGGAAATCACAATATCACCCGGACAATTTAAAACTGGGGAATTATCAAGGAGATTGTACAAATACATTTCCATTAACAACTTATAAAATATTTACAATTTACAAACCGCCATTCTTACAGCACACCGTACTTTAATCCATTCACAAAAAAAAGATCGATGACCTGGATGTCCTAACCTCAAAAATGGTATTCTTCCAAAAACCTGTTATCAACCCCTAAACTAGCCCCTACGATTCTTGCTCGGTGTCTATTCCGAATCTGATTCTTTATTTTCTGAAGCTGAATCTCCCCGATCAGACTGTTCCTCCGAGGACTCCGACTCCGCCTCGATCTCGATCGGGTGATTGATGTCACCCGACTCAGCTGGAACTTCGTCCTAATCCTCCTCAGCTAGTCCATCAAAGAAATTGTACTCAGGCACGAAATTGGGATCCATATACTGTTCGTATGGAATTAGATACTCCGGTTCCTCCTCAAGCTCGTTAGACTCGTCAGGCTCATCCTCGGGTTCTACCTCGGGCTCTACCTCCTCTGGTTTTTCCTCGGGAATAGGCTCTAAATCTATGTCCATCTGGTCGTCTTCAGCTTGCGATGCCTCGGGCTCGGGTTCATGCTCAGCCCCTGAAGATCCCTGTGCTAGGGGTGCTGGATGCATTCCAGATTGAGCTAAACTAGTCTCTACATTGGTTAACTCTCCATCTATCGGAGGTATAGCAGACGGGTCTCAATCTCCAACTTAGTCGAACCGAACATCAAAACCCCTAACAGGCCCGAACTCATCCCTTACTTAATCCCGAAAGAACTAGGCAGCATAAACATGGGTCTCCCACAAAGGCAGTCCTACCTCTACAAAAACAGTCGTAGTATGCTTAATCCAGGTCATTCCATCACCCATAGGAAATTCTGCAACATCCAACTTGGTGTGCACTGATACCCTAAAACGCTCAGGTGGCGGTAGTGGAGGATTCATGGGTTCTGTCGGGATTCTGAAAAATATTGGTTGAAATAATCATGAGACTACATCTCAGTAAGTACACCCCTAAACCCCACCTAGTTTATCACGTACCTCTAGAAAATCACAAAACACAATCACACATACACCAAATCATCACATAGCAGGCACATCACATACGATCACAAGCATGCACAAATCTTATATCATGCACTCATTCTGTTCTCATTATCTCTTTTCCACATTCCTCGCTAGTGACTCGCGTTACAGTACACGCCTCAGGTTCACTGCGACCACTTATTACAACACTTCAGGGCCCGCATTAACGTACACGCCTCAGGCCATGTTTCTTGCCCGCGTTAAGGTACACGCCTCAGGCTCAACATCTACCACCTACTGCGCAACCCGCGTTGAAGTACACGCCTCAGGCTGGCAGTCTTCCGGCAGTACCGGGCATCGTCCCGCATTGAAGTACATGCCTTAGGACGGAAAAATTTCCACGAACACATGTCATACCACATTTCTTTCTTACTCAAGCACATGCTCAATAAGCATTTACCACACTTAACTGGCCAATCACACGTGGCCTGTGCACGCATCAATTCACATGCAAAACATGCTCATTAAGCATTTGACATGGCCAATTTTAATAATTAAATCAGTCTGGCCCAAGCATGCACCCAATAGGCATATTTCAATTATGTAATTACACAACCATGCACTCAATTCCATCATCCCAACCCAGTCGAAACTCCAACACACATCTAACACACAATTTGCCATTTTTCTCCGACCAAATGGCGTCAGATTCCTTACCAAAAAAAAAATGCCGTCAGATAAATTCCGGTCCTTCACAACACTTTCTCACCATTAATTGCCGGTTCTAAAAATCCAATTTGTGTCCCGATCGGCCCATCATAACCCACTGAACAGTCACTTACAGCCAATTGTTGTCCTCAAAATTTCCATTAAAAATTTTTCGAATTCAATCCTAGGCCCGCCAATTGATTCTACTCCTAATCCGTACAATTCCGTACCCGAATAAACTCGATTTCAACCAAAATTTCCTGTTGATACCCAATATCCTAAGCCGGGTTTAGGGCGTGACTTACCCGACTCTAGACTCTCGCGGCTAGAGTGAAAAGCGGCGGCGATTGGCGGGGACGGCGGCGCGGCTTGATGGCTTGGGCGGACTGCGAGTGGCGGTGGCCTTCCTTGGCCGACCAGCTCATGGTCAAGAGAGAGAATCGGAAGGGAGAGGAGACGGCGTGAGGGTCGGGGGCAGCTCGGTGGCGTGGTATGGCGGCCGGCGTACGGACGACGGTGACCGGAGGGCGTACGGACGGCGGTGATGGTGCGGTGGCGATCGGCGAGGGGAGAGAGAGAGAGAGAGTGATCGGAGGGGGGGTTCACGGTGGTGAGGGGGGGTCGAATGAGGGGGAGAGAGGAGAGAGAGAGAGATAAGCTTGGACCATTTTGACCAAAATGACAAATGACGATCTTGCCCCTCTCTCACAAACGAAATCGACGGCCCAGATTCGATCTTATCTTAAAACCGACGGCCGAGATCGAATTTTACCAAAAATATCAAAGGGTAATATTGTAATTTCTCAAAAAGTCCAAGGTCAAAATTGTCTTTTTCAAATTTTGAGGCAAAATTACCAAAATGCCCTTTGCCCATAAAACTAACCTTTTACAAACTCTTAGGGGTAAAATGGTCACTTCCTCATTTCTCATCGAAATCGAATTTTTCTGAAGGAATCGGGACAATCCAAAATTGCACGTTCCATCCGCAACGTCATCCTAACGTCCCGTTGCGACTTTCAAATTTTTCCGATGTCCGAATTGGGCTCAATTAAATAATCAAATTTTATTAAATGTAAATCGAGCGTTTCTCAGACTAACGGGTGGCTTGTTGGGAAAATTTGCATATTCGACCCGTGACTGATACTAAATTGAGTCATGTGTAATTTATTCAGACCGTAACGACTTCGGTTGTCAATAAAATCGCTAGGATCAATTACTAGATCCGAGGGGCACGATCATTTGGTATAGATTCAGGATCATTCGTCAATTCATTTCGTGATCTAGCGGAATCATCCGCGATCCACTACTATGACAATGGCGAACTAACCCCTGACTATCCTTGGATCGGTCAACAGTGGCTCAAAATATCACCTCGACGATTTCATGGTCGAAAGTCAATCCACGATCGAATTTTCTTTAGTCGTACGAATTTAAATCCCCAATTAGCCATTCCCTAATGGTTAGTATCCCAGAAATGATCAGTTCCAGGCGAGAACTAACTACGAGTATATTCATAAAACTCAGTATTTTATAAATCCTAAATGGACCGATTTTCAGGATGTCATAGGATCTCCTCTGCTTCGTCCACGACCTCTTTGTCAAAAGTGACCTCGGCCACGACCTCGATCACGATCTTGATTTGTCCCGTGATTTTGTACGGGATCTCTTCTTTGCTCTTTCTCATCTCGTATGGTCAACTGCGTTTGGAGAACTTCCTCCACCGGTTCAATCTTTTTCTTTCTAAACCTTTCTTCATGAGCTCGTAATGAACCCATAAGTTCATCAACCGTCATGGCATCCAAGTCTTTGGATTCTTCAATTGCAACCGCAATATGATCATACTTCTTGTCTAAGGACCGAAGTATTTTCTCAACAATGCGAACATCGAAAACGTCTTCTCCATTTCTTTTCATCTGATTAACAATTGTCAAAATTCTTGTGAAATAGTCAGCAATCGATTCAGATTCTTTCATGTGAATTATCTCGAATTTGCCTCTCAAGGTTTGAAGGCGAATCTTATGAACTTTCTGAACTCCTTGATGTGTGTTTTGAAGAATTTCCCATGCCTCTTTAGCAGTATTGGCGTTCGAAACTTTTTCGAATATGGAATCATCTAACGCTTGATAGATGATCGACAGGGCATATTGATCTTTCGTTCGAACCTTCTCCAATGCATTCCTCTGGTTCTGGTTCAACGTGACTTCATCCTCTGGCTCATCATAGCCAGTGTTAACAAGTTCCTACACACCGTAGGCGTCGAGTAGAGCTTTCATTCTAACAGCCCAGTTACCATAATTTTCTTTGGTAAGACGAGGATATTAAAGAGGAAGCTGATTGTTCGTTGATGCCATGATCACGAACCATATGCTCTGATACCAATTTGTTGAGCGTCAGAGGCGCGGCAACAATATTGATTTGATGGAAGAAATTTTTGAAGGTGAAATAATCACAATTCGCGCCTTTCTATTGCATGTCTCAATTACAAGAGAAATAGACTATATATAGGCCATAGTTTGATTCGAAATAGGAAACCTCTTTCTAGGAAACCTATTCTAATTAGGAAACCTACTCCGATTAGGAAACCATTCAATTAGGAAACCTATTCAAAATAGGAAATCTAATTGACTTAGGAAACTTTCCTCTTTTGGGCTCAAACTATAATTAGCATAAAAAATCAAAATATGAAAATATGAACAGACTCAAAAAAAACAAGTATCAACAAATTTGGTTTAATTTTTAACAAGAACAACGGAGTTAATGATTCCTAGCTCTCCAATCAAGGAAATGAAATGCATTTCAAGCCAGTTTGTATAAGCGACAAGAGAAAGATTTGCCTTAAAACTAGGAGAAGACCATTCAAGCTCTGCTTCCCACGATCCTGGATTCCTTTACATGTTGCACAGTTGCCGAATGGAGTGCTATATACCTCTTGGAATAAGAACACTCAACGAGGATGAAGAGCCATAAAAGAATGCCTGGGAATATGAGAGGGAAACCAAAGCAATGGTGCCAAATTACTCGAGGCTGCTTAAACCTTATCCCACTCCAAGCGCTACTCACCGAAATGCTTTATTTCGAGCAGTAGTCCATATGATATTTTCCTCACTGGAGTGAGGAAATGTAATTCCACAAACCACTTGTATATGAACCAGATTATTAAACCTTGCACTAGGCCAAATCCAGTTAAAACTATCTAAAATAGCAACTGCTTTGGCTTGATAAGGCAAACCAGTGTCTTGAACCACTCTCCATCCATATTTGTCGAAGAGAGGACCATGCGTCCGGATGCCGTCGATCATGCCATAAGAATGTGTTATTGCCATTACCAATGATGTGCTCCTACTAAAGGTCTAGCATAAGTCCTTAGCCTTACGGTAGCTCCCCAAGAGTAAGAAGAAGAAACTAAAATAGGCAGTGTCTAAATGCTCCTGCCCCTTAGCATACAAGTATCAATTATCCAAGCCGCCCATCTAGAACCTACCTTGGTCATAAGCAGCCAACTATCACGCAAGATGCAAGCAATATTTCAATGACTAAGATCTTTTAGCCCAGTCCACCCTCTTTTTATGGAAGGCGTACCATTTTCCGTGCAACTCTTGTAACTTTAGTACTGGTGGTATTTCCCTTCGAGAGGAAAGGTATACCCTTGCTTTCAATCGCCTTGATGAGTTTCTTCGGGAGAATGAAAACATTGCACCAATACTCTGCCCAACAGCGGTTACAAGCTGCATTCTACCTGCAAAAGACAAATCCTTAGAAATCCAGCTACATACCGCCTGCAGTGTTTTATCCATCAAAGGCTTGCGATCATTTCTTGTCACCTTGCTTGGAGTTTGAAGAATTTCCCAGTATTTAACAGGGAGTTGGCTGTGCTTAAATCCAGAAATATCCAAGATAGCCGTTGAAAATATATCTCAGGTTTGAGCATGAAGAGGAAACTTTCCTAATTCAAGTAGGTTTTCTATTTTGAACTCGATTATAGTGTGTGTGTCTATATATATAAGAACAGTGACTTCTTGTGAAGAGTATCAAAGAGGCTTCTTTGTGAATTACACCTGAGAACTTTTAGTGTTGAAGCCAATTAAATATTGTAAGTAAAATTTTGAATTTCTTCTTGAGATTAAGAGATTTTTTGTGAAGAATTATGAGGCTAAATATTGTGTAAGTTATTAGGTGTAATTGAGGGCTGTGAAACATTGAGAGTGTTCAAGTGACTCAAGTGCAGTCGTAATATCTATTGTATTACTTGATTTATAGTGGAATTTTTTGTTGCTCTCCCCGTAGACGTAGATTATATCAACCGAACCATGTAAATCCCGATTTATTTTATTGTTATGTTTACTTTATTGTTTGATCGCCTGCTCTCATAACAATAGCTTGAAGATGGTCACCAAATATTCCTGCTCTATAAATCTCAGTCTTCACGGGATTGAGCTTAAGGCTAGACATGTGATAAAACTACTAAAAAAGAAACGAGATATCTCTAACTCCTTCAGGTTTTCCAATCCAAGAAGATAACACGATCATTGACAAAACAAAAATACATAAGTGGTCCAAAGAAGCGTGGCCAACTTTATGGGTAGTTAAAATTGTCATATCATAGGCATTGTCCTGAAATCTGGAAGTCAAGTGTATGAAGTGGTCTTTGACATTAAGTACATAATAAATAGCGAGCAGAAAAGGTTTAGGTCTTGTAGGATCTCCATCTGTCATTGGTAGAGTCTAATTAGGCTCAAACAAAACTTGATCTCAGCAAAGCACCAGTCACCAGTCCATAGGATTTTCCTTGAAGATGAATAATCTGTTAGCTAAAACATTAAAAAAAAATTCTTCGCTATGCATTAGAATGGAAATAGTACTTTCCTTCTTATTTAAGTTTTGTGATAGTCACCGTCGCAGTTGAATTGGCATTTGCTTAACGATCTTTTTGAATTATCATACTGAAAATTGAGAAAGTTGTATTAAAAGAATGATTAATTTTGTCTTCGTTTACCAAACTTCGAAGGTTCCATCTCGTGCAAATCGCCAACAGCTTACAAGGAAGAGGCACCAAAGTCTGAGGCGTCGGGGGGCAGATTTAGTGCTAGGGTTTTATGCTCGACCGAGCATTAGAAAAATCAGTGGCAGTTTTGTCATTCCACCAAATGGTGATCCAAAGTTTCAAGAACGAACCTAAATAATTTCCATTCCTCACCCCTAGATAGAGCCTGCTCAAAGACAATCACACACTACTACTTCTTTCTTTCTTTCTTTCTTTCTTTCTTTCTTTCTTTCTTTCTTCTTCTTCTTCTTACTCTACTCATTTGAATATTTTCTTTCTGTTCTTTTGTGTGTGTGTGTGTAAGACAATGGCTGGATATGGCTACGGGGGGCCATATGGAGCTGGTGGGAGGTACCCACCTCCAGCTCAGCCGTATGGGAACCCATACGCAGTGCTGGCACCGTCCTCCTTTCCGCCGGGCACCGATCCGAACGTGGTCGCCTGCTTCCAAATGGCGGACCGAGATGGAAGTTGATGCACCTAGGGGACCGGCGGACCCGTTATGCGACTGGATGAATCGGCGGGCTTGAAGTCAACGATGTCAGATTGAGGTCAAATTTGGTCAGCTGAAGCGAAACGGTGTGCTTATCAATACTCATAGCTTTTGACTATGATTAACGATGGATTTTCGCGATTCGGGATCGTTTAGATGGTTTTTTTAATTATTTTAGTAATTTTCGAATTAAGGGTATTTTTGTATTTTTGTGTTTTTTTGTCATTAGGGTTAACACCCTTTATAAATTCGTTTTTAGGGTTTTGAGAGGCAGTAGTTTTTGGATGTTTTGAAAACTTATCGATTGTTAATCGATTGAGAGAATAATTTGTTCCTCGTATTGTTTCGATTCTTCTGTTTAGCCTAATTTCTATTGCGCTTCGGGATCAGAAGTAGCCTGGTTGACGATAGAGAGTTGCAGAGAGTTCTTTCTTCTTACAACCAAAGCTTCAGCCTCCGCACAGTTCGCCTTCTCATGGGCCTCTTCACTTTCACAAACACCAGAAAGATTGGTTGACCTCCCTCCCTCCCTCCCTCCCTCCCTCTCTCTCCAACTTGGGAAAACCCTATTTTTGTATCTAATTTCCCACAATGATCGAAGAGCAATTAGCTCCGTGCAAAATTCTTATGTTATTTTTCATTCTCTAGAGGGCAACAAGTATGACTCAAATTTACTTTAAAATGCTTGATATTTTGCAGGGCCAAGGGAATTCACAGGATTATTTCACTGTCTTCAAATATGGAGGGTAAGAGCCCTAATTTTTTCTCATAGTCTTTGATCAGATCCACTCATCCGTAATTTCTAATCAAGGGAAAATTATTCAGGGCACATTTGAAAGATTTGACAGAGACAGGAGTGGGAAAATTGATGGGCCAGAGCTGAGAGATGCGCTCTTGAGCATGGGGTTTGTGGTGCCACCAGTGGTGGTTGACATGCTAGTCACTAAGTATGACAAATATGGAGATGGAAGCCGGGCAATCGAATATGATAACTTCATCGAGTATGCTCCCTCTTACATATCTTTTTTAAATGTATATGTGCCATTTCCACATAGTACTTTCAGAATTATTAAACATTTTCTTTCTCTTCCATGGTTTTATCTCGTGCAGGTGCTGCCTCATTGTCAAGGTAATTTCCTAGCTTATTAACATTATTTATTATTGGCAAACTAGTCTTCATTCACTGATTACTTCCTGTTGACACCTAAATTTTGACGATCTAATTAGTCGTTCATTGCATAGAAAATTAGGGATTAAATTTTAACCCCTAAATAAAAATATTAAAATTGCATAGCATATAGTTTAAGTTCATATAGGTTAGTTGCATTCCGTATCGGACCGGCGGTGGCGAGAAAACTGAAAATTCATCGCGTAAATTGAGCTCGAGCACTCGGCTCACTCAAGGATTGGGGGGCCGAATTGAAATTCACAAGTCTAAAAGGCTTTGGTTGTTTTAATTTGAGCTTAAATCAGCCCGAATTAATTTAGCCCATTTGGAATTAAGTAAAAATTAAATGATAAAGCCTGAGTCAAAGCCCATTAGGACTAGGAAGCCCGGCCAATTAACCTAGGATTGTCATATAAATATGTCGTTATGCGTCATAATCAAGGGGGGACTCTCATAATTTCCAGAAGACAATTCTTAAGAGCAAGAGTGAGACACGTGAGCAAGAACAAAAGTAAGAGAGAGAGTTGCTCGTGCACGTGCTCGCCCCACTGTCGCGCCGCCTCGCGACCGCACCGTCTTCACCACTCCTCATCGTCGCCAATCCCGCGAGCCACCACTGCGACGATCACCGCAAAAAATAGAGAGGGGGGCTAGTGTTGCTTCCTCGGCAACACCCACGGTACACGAGGAAGAAGACGTTCGTGACGGAGTGCACTGGTCATCCATACTTCACTTAGCTTCTTCACGGGGCCAAAATAAGTTGTTGAGGAGAAAAAGACAAAAAAAGGGGAGGTTGATTCTTCATCAATATCCAATATTTGCATTCCATTATTCTTCTTTTCCTCTTTCTTCTTGCACCCCCTCTGATTTGAGCTTTGAAGATCCGAGACTTCTCTTCGAGAGCTGTGAGCATCGCTACGAGTCCCCTCACGACGAGCAGCTGCACACCGAGAGTACTAGTCCAGTCTCCTAGAGCTCGTTTGAGGTCGCTTCGCGAGCTCTCCAATCAGTCATGAGTCCTGTGGCCTCACTTGCCGTCAGCCACCCCCCTGCCGTCTGCTCCACCCGGTCTCGATCCGCAATCTCGGCGATTCAAATTTGGAAATATCCGCCAAATCAGGTACGATTGATATCTAACGTTGTTTTAGAATATTTTAAATTCCTAGTTTAGGTGTTTTAAATATTCAGTGAATATTTGGTGGATTGCTAGATCTTAGGGATATTGTTTGTTCTATCCGCAATATTCTAAAACACTCAAAATTAGGAATTATTCCTAATTTGGCAACGTATCTGGACGACTATCCGACCTTATCCCTAAGGTATGATACGCGACGATACGGAAAATCATTATCTTACCCATAATCACTTGAGTACGATAACAAATTTTATTTGCTTTCCAAATTTAGAAAATCAACTTTCTGTCGATATCTATAACCCTATAGATATGACTGTTAGTTTGATTTCTTTGCCTAATTTAAATATAATAAGAAGAATTTTACGGATTGCGTGGATTGTTTGATCATGGTTGTTATTTTTGTTTAATTGTTTTCCTTTTAAATAAAGAAAATAAAAAAATATGTTAGTTAGGATTTAAATTAGAAATTTTGCATACTTAGGGAATCTTAAATATATCCAAAAGAATAAGATAATTATTTGATTTAAATTGGGATTTAGGGTAGCATATTTCCTAGTTTAAATTAGAGATTGTTTTAATCTTAGTGGATTATTTAGGATATTTAATAATTTCGAATTTTAATAAAAATCCCAAAAAAAGAATCACTTTAGGATGGATCAAATCATTTTCTCTAGGATAGATTGCATGTTAATTTGAGTAATTTTTAATTCCGAATTTCATTTGAAAATACCAAAAATAAATCATTTGTCCGTCATTAGAATTAGGTCATGTCGTCGCATGACATATAGTTTGCATGTTAGGCTGCATTAATCGCATGTTAATTTTTGCACGTCATTACATATAGGTTAGTTTTCATTTAAATAAGTGAAAATCCTAAAACAATATTGAGTGAACTGCTTGTTAATTAGAAATCATATTAGGATTGTTGATGTGATTTTCTAGCTAACAATGCAGATGCTTACGTTACTTCGAGGTAAGTAATTCTCCCAATCTTGCAATTTATTTAATGTTTTGATTATTAGGTGTTACTTTGGTGGTTTGCGCACCCGCATGATCACCTCACATGCTAGTGACTAAGTTAAAATGAATCCAAACTGTCTGCCAAAACATTTTTTTGAAAAGAAAAGGTACCGAAAGGGCGTTAGACTAGGTCTAGCGTAATCAAGTCCCCGAGCTTAGAATCTCTGGTTCGTAGAAATAAAACATATCTCCCTATGTTTTATTTAGGTTTCTAATCGACCTACCACAAATAGATTAGTGGCGACTCCGAGTATGAAAACTTTTGCATGCTAAAAACTTAAACCCTAAGTTGCGAATTGGTAGGGCTTGGGAGGGCCCGAGTTAGGCTTAACTTTAACAATCCATTAGCCTGAGAAAATTTTAGGTCGCGACACTTCCGAGGGTCAAACCTCTCTATTTTAGTTTGGAAACTATTCTAACTAGCTATCTAATATGATGCCTCAGAGTTGAGGAAACCTTTACAATTTGCATAGCTAAAATTGTTATCGACGAACTAGTTATTGATTATCCCATTTATACCATAAAAATGCATGATTGATTGTAAAGAGTAATCATGGGCACTGCGCAGCATCATCATATTCCCAACATATGGCGTCGCTTTGGCAGCGGCCTTAGGTCATAGAAAATTTAAAAATTCGTAAAGTTTGGTACATAATTAGTTTCTTTAATTTTTTTGGCTATATTCAACACGTGAACTGTTGGGAGCGCCAATAGAAGTCTAATATCGTCACTTGGGGTGATCACAAAGACGGAGCTCTAGTTTGTGCTCGTCAACATATCCGGTTGGACCCACATTCACTCAAAGGCTTAAGTCAATGAGCAATGGGCCAATTATGATATATCAACAATCTCTCCCTCACTTTTGAGCTCAATGTTAAGTATGCTCCCCCTTAATTAAGGTATCCTACTGCACAAGATGTCTCAACTTGAATAATCAACGCCTATCTTCATCCCAAGTCACTTTCTCCATACCAAACCATGAAGGCTGCAATTGCACCGTGTTGCTGCACCACAACGCCCACCTTCACCTCAAGTCTCTTTTGCCAGACCGAACTATGAAGACTATCCTAACCACGTTGGTCACGTAATTCCTTTCTTGAGATATTCACCAAATAACAATACACATTGAGAGTGGCCATCAATCAACCATTGACTTTGGTACCATTTATTGGGAACACCACAAAATTTTGGTACTTTAACATAGGGAGATTGCTAAGATAAAGCTAAAATTTGAGCCTGTTAACATATCCAGTTGGATTCGCCTTCGCTCAAAAGCTTAAGTTAATGAGTTATAGGCTAACTATGATATATTAACCTCCTAAACCAGGGAAAATTACCAAAAAATTCATAAACATTTTGCAATTGTGCCAATTTAGTTCTAAACCTTTTTTTTTTGCCAATTCAGTTCCAAACCTTTTGCAATTGTGCCAATTTAGTCCATCTGGCCACTTTTAGTTGGCCGGTGCTGACGTGGTCACCCGCCTACCGGTGCCGGTCGACGTGGCAATATTTTAATAATTTTTTATTTTTTTTCGAATTTTTTTTGAATTTTTTTCCCTATCTTCTTCTCCGGTCGTCGGTACGGCGACCGGTGAGAGGCTGAGGCTAGCGAGGGCTAGCCTCGCCGTTGTTAGGCGAGGCCTCGCCAGATCTGGGCGGCCTCACTGTTGTCGGGCGAGCTTGACCTCGCCTGGTCATGGCGAGGTCGACCTCGCCCAGCGACGACGAGGCCGCCCAGATCTGGCAAGACCTCGCCGTCGCTGGGCGAGGTCGAGCCTTGCCATGACCAGGCGAGGTCGAGCTCGCCCGGCGATGGCGAGGCCGACCTCGCCATGACAGGGCGAGGTCAAGCTTGCTCGGCGATGGTGAGGCCACCCAAATCTAGCGAGACCTCGCCGTTGCGGGGCGAGCTTAACCTCGCCTGGCCATGGCGAGGATTGACCTCACTCGGCGAAGGCGAGGTCTCGCCAGATTTGGGCGGCCTTGTCATCACCGAGCGAGGTTGACCTCACCATGGCCGGGTGAGGTCGAGCTCGCTGGTGCCAGGGAGGGCCAGCCTTGCCCATGGCCGACAAGATAGGAACTCGCCGGCCTCAGCCTCTCACCGGTTGCCGGTCGCCGCACCGGTGACAGGGGCACAAGATAGGGAAAAAAAAAGAAAGAAAAAAATATAAAAAATTCGAAAAAAAATATTAAAATATTGTCACGCCGGCCGGCCAAAAGTGACCGGATGGACTGAATTGACACAATTGCAAAAGGTTTATGACTTTTTTGGTAATTTTCCCTCCTAAACCACATCAATTCACCGATGTGAGGCTTTTTTTTATTTTGAAATAACTCAAATTTGAATTTCAGCTGTCTCCCCCTTATGTATGAGCTCAATGTTCGGTCTGCTTGTAACATTCTGAATTATCGATCCTTTTCCTGGGATTTAAGAAATGAATTTGACCAATGCACTATAGTGAGATCTCATCCGGAACAGCACATTCACGGGATGCTAACATTAGGGGTAGGGCTATTACGGGATTGAGTTCGCACGACCAAAGAACTTGATCTGGGTTCGATCTTCGATCATATGGATTGACGAGGGAATGTTTTGGGCCAACAGAGACCGATTTAATTGATTGATCGTGTTCGAAGGGAACTAGTGACAGACCCTCGCAATTACATGACAATCAAGATCACCTTGGGTCAAGCAAACGTAAATGTGATTTGACTTAGTGTCTGTCACGGGTCGAGAGCGCGTAATCCCAATGAGCCACCCGTTAGTCAGAGATAAGCTAAAGTCCCGATTGTTCAATTTTAGTCATTTCTTGGAATTCGGGCCCGAGAATCGAGAATTTTGAAAGTGACAATTTTGAGCAGCCGATGAAGTTTTTGGCTTGGCCAACCTTGGGGCCACCCATTTCTGCAAAAAAATGGATTTCGGTTCGAGATCGAAAAAATTACGATTTTGCCCCTTTGGACACCAACGTTGATTCTGAGGCCGTATCAGATTATTTTTCGAGGCCGATGTCATTTTGGGGTGGCCACGCACATTTAGAGTTGTTACGGTCAAAAATTGGAATTTTGGCTCGGAAGTGAAAATAATATTATTTTATTCCCTAGGATTTTGCAATCGATTTTTGAGGGCTTAAGAAGTTATTTTAACGATTCCGACGCCATGTTATGTTGGCCACAAACATTTGGGGTTGGTAAGGGCGAAAAATGAAATTTCAACCCGGGACCGGAAAAATGACCATTTTGCCCCTGGGCCATTTTCAGTTCCGAATTTTGGGAAAATACTTGGGATAATTAAAGTAAGTTTATCAGCTGAATTATTGGATCCAATTACCTTTTTGCCCATCAATTATTTGGCTGGAATCAATATGGACCGTCGGATTTGGGGTATTTTGGTCAAAACTCCCGGATCGACGACACATGGCACAATTGGGCTGCTATTTTTGATCAACTTAGACCAGTCTCTCTCTCCTCTCCCCCTCATTCGGCTAGAACTCCCCACCGATCAGCCCCTCCTTCTCCGTCGTTCCCTCTCTCCCTCACCGGCTTTCTCTCGGCCAAGGACGCCGGAGCTCGCCGAACCGCCACCATGCCGCCACTATCCGCCGGCCGCTGTCGCTGCTGCTACCTTGTCCAGCCACCACCCACCAGCAGCACTGCCCCTTCTCGCCTTTCTCTCTCTCTCTCTCTCTTTTTCCCCGTTCGGCGCAAGGAACCACCATGTACCGCCGCTTCGAGGCCGACCGCCGCTACGCCAGAGCTCAAACGACTGAGCCGCTGCCGCCACGACCCTCCAGCCGCCCGCACGTCGCGCGTCCGTACGATGTCCCCGTACGATGTCCGTACGGCGTCCGTACGTTCGTCCGTACGTCGAAGTTCGTACGTCGCCGGCGATGCCGCCGCCGCCGCTGCTTCTGTTCCGACCCCTTGTCCATCCGGTCGCCCTGTTTTTATTAGGTAAGTGTCTCCCCCAAAAACTACCTAGGACTTCGGGTATTGCTAGGCCCGTTTAGAACTCGATTTGGGTAGTTTAGGGGCTGTTTTGGGACTGAAACAAGTGGCTGATTGTGTGATTGTTGTGGGCTGAATTGGGGATTGAAAAATTGGTGGTTAGGTAGGCTTGGATAGGGCTGTGTTGACACCTAAATTTTGGCGCATCATTTAGTGTAATTTACATGTTGACACCTAAATTTTGGCGCATCATTTAGTGTAATTTACATAGAAAATTAGGGATTAAATTTTTAACCCCTAAACAAAAAATATTTTAAATTGCATAACATGTAGTTTAAATTCATTTTAGATTAATTGCATTTTTGCATCGAACCGGCGGTGACAAATGAGCTTAAATTTCATCAAACGGGACTCGGCTCGCTTGAAATGCACGGGCCGGGAATTACAAGTCAAACGGGCTTGGTCGTTTTAATTTGAACTTAATTCAGCTCATTGTCATTAATTAATTCAGCCCATTATCATTAATTAATTCAGCCCATTTAAATTAAAGCCCAAGCTTAAGCCCATTAGGACTAGAGAGCCCATCTAATTGACCTAGATTAAGGTTATATATACTTCATTAGGTCAGAATTTTTGGGGGGGCCAGAATTTTCAGATCAGAATTTTGAGAGTGTGAGAGTGAGAAGGAGAGAGAGAGAAGGAGACCGGCCGGAGCACCCCCGACACGGCCAGAACCGCGCCCTTCGCGCCGCCGCACGCCGTGCCCCGCTGTTGCACCGCCGCCGCCGCGCCTGCCCCCGCTGTTGCACCGCCGCCGCCGCGCCTGCCGCCGCCGAGCCTGCCGCTGCCGCCTCACGCCGACGCTGCTGCTGCCGTGCACGTCGCCGTTGCTGCTTCCTCCTCACGCCGTCGCTGCTGCTTGCTGCTGCCGCCTTACGCCGACGCCGCTGCTGCCGCTGCTTCCCACGACGCTGCCACTGCTCCTCCCGCCGGCACTGCTGCTGCCGTGCGACGTCGCGCGTTGCTGCTTCTCCCTCACGCCGACGCCGCTGCTGCTGCTTGTCGTTGCCGCCTCACGCCGACGCCGACGCCGCCGCTGCTGCTTGTCGTTGCCGCCTCACGCCGACGCCGACGCCGTGCCTGCTGCTGCTTCCCGCGCTGACGCCGTGTCTGCCGCTGCTTCCCGCCGACACTGCCGCTGCCGTGTGCTGCTGCTGCTGCTGCCGCCGCTCCACGCCGCTGCCGCCGTGCATCACGTCGTGCGCCACCGCTGCCGCTGCTGCCCTCTTTGCCGAGTACTGCCGTCGCCGAAGCCGTTGCACGCCGACGCCGCTGCTGAAGTTTCCCCTGACGTGCGCTGCCGTTCCCGACATCGTGCCGCCGGTCCGCCGTTCGTCGTTCATCCTGATCCGCAAGTTCGAATTTGGAAATTATCTGCAAATTAGGTAATTGAACATTATCTGATATTTTCAGAATATCTAAGTTACTAATTTGGGTGTTTGAATATTGCGTGAATATCGTGTAGAATATTAGATATGTTGGGATAATTATCTGATATCTGCAATATTTTTAAAATATTCAAAATTAGGAAACTTTCCTAATTTAGCAACGTATCTGGACGTCTATCCGACCTTATCCCTAAGGTATGATACGCGGCGATACGGAAAATCATTATCCTATCCGCAATCACTTGGGTACGATAATGATTTTTATTTGTTTTCCAAATTTGAATGATTGACTTTCTGTCAATATCTATAACCCTGTAGATATGACCGATAGTTCGATTTCTGTGCCTAATCCGAGTTTGAAACGAATCTTGTGGATTGCGTGGCTATCTTAAATGTAGATGCTATCTCCGTTTAGATTGTTTTTCCTTTTCAAATAAAAAAAGAAAATTCAAAAAATATCAGTTAGGATTTGAATTTGAGTTTTGCATGTTTAGGAATCCTAAATATATCTAGACGATAGAGTAATTATTTAATTTAAATTAGGACTGGAGATAATCTATTTCCTAGTTTAAATTAAGTAATATTCTAATCTTAATAGATTATTTAGGTTATTTTTTTAATTCCGAATTTTCATGAAAATCCCAAAAAAAGAATAAATTGTTTTATGGTAGATTAGGATAGATTGCATTCTTAATTTAAGTAGTTTATTATTTCGAATTTTAACAAAAATCCAAAAAATAAGTCATGTTAGGATACGTTAAGTCATCATAGGTTGCATGTTAATTTAGGCATATTTTTATTCCGAATTTCATCAAAAAATACCAAAAATAAATCATTTGCCCGTCATCAGAATTAGGTCACGTCGTCGCATGACATATAGTTTGTATGCTAGGTCTTGCATGTCATTTTTTACACGTCATTGCATATAGGTTAGCTTTCATTTAAATAAGTGAAAATCCCAAAAAATATGGAGTGAACTGCTTGTTAATTAGAAATCATATTAGGTTGTTGATGTGATTTTCTAGCTAACAATGCAGATGCTTACGTTGCTTCGAGGTAAGTAATTCTCCCAATCTTGCAATTTATTTAATGTTTTGATTATTAGGTGTTACTTTGGTGGTTTGCGCATCCACATGAACACCTCACATGTTAGTGACTAAGTTGAAATAGATCCAGATTGCTTGCCAAAAAATATTTTTGAAAAGAAAAGGTACCGAAAGGGCGTTAGACTAGATCTAGCGTAATCAAGTCCCCGAGCTTAGAATCTCTGGTTCGTAGGAATAAAACATATCTCCCTATGTTTTATTTAGGTTTCTAATCGACCTACCACAAATAGATTAGTGGCGACTCCGAGCATGAAAACATTGACATGTTAAAAACTTAAACCTTAAGTTGCGAATTGGTAGGGCTTGGGAGGGCTCGAGTTAGGTTTAGTCTTAACAATCCATTAGCCTGAGAGGGAAAAATTTTAGGTCGCGACAGCTTGGCGATTCCGCTGGGGACTTGATTTAAAACTCTTAGTGGACTTAGGCCAGTTTTGCTTTTCAAAAAATATTTTTTTGCTTGGCAGCAAGGATCCCAGGTACGTCCCTAACATTTTAGGTGTTAAATGTTTTTGCAGTATGGGAGGTATAAGGGGAGGCGTGATTGTTAACCCTTGTTTTGCAGGGAGGTGTTCGGATGTATGGTTTAATTTATGCACGAAGCGCTGTATGATATAACCTGCTGTGCATGCCTTGCATTTACACTATACCGCACACACTACCCGCTGCCGGACCTGGGCGGTACAGGTTTAGGATGGTACTGAGACAGCGGACACCCCGACCACACCTGCGTGGTATGGGTCGCCTTTCTTAGTCCCGAAAGTTCTTTCATGGTGTCATTGAATACCTGCCACGGTTGCACCCTTTGCAACCCGGGTCGGCTCTTTGACTAAGCCGGAGTCAGGGGAATCCCAGCCTAACCACCACCATGACTGGTTTAGCTCGGTAATCCTCATGTCTCCATTTTGCAAGCCAGAGTCTAGGTAGAAATCGAACCTCACGTTTCATGCGCATGTCTATGTGATTGCCATCATTCTACCCGGTGAAGTAAGATTTCTGAACCTTTATCTCGCAATTTATTTATGTTTCGTCTTTTTCTTTGGTCGGTCCATGACATTAGGTCGGTCGTGAGTCTTGGTCTATACACTATGGGAGGGGCAGACATCCGGATTCTTGATGCTCCTAAGGACGAGCTCCGTGCCTGGTGGAATCTACTCAGTCCGACCAACCGCAAGCTAGTTGAGGGCCACATCGGGAGGCTGCTCCCCCTACTGGAGGTCAAAGTTCGTACCGGCCTCGTTCGAGCATTAGCGCACTTCTGGTGTCCCGAAACCTCTACCTTTATATTCGGTAAGCACGAGCTCACCCCGACGTTGGAAGAATATAGCGTGCTCATTGGAAAACCATTGGAGTCGGAGTTAGTCACACCACCTTTGGGAATTGATTCCACTTTAATGTTGGCTGAGTTTTTGAATGTCAGAAAAGATGAATTGGGAAAAGTTTTAAAAGCAAATCGCGGCACATGTCCTTTTTCATTCCTGAGTCAGTGTTTTGAAAAAGCCACATCTTTTCAAAAAGGCAGAATCTTTTTGCTAGCATTTTTCGGGTTCGTGATTTTTCCTTACTGTAAGAATGCATGTAGTCCATCGATCGCCTAGTTGGTCCAACAGGTCTGTCTTGAAAAGAATTTTATCAACACAGTTTTAGCCGAGACTTTCATTTCCCTCACTAAATTTAAGCAACATGTTGACAAAACGTTTCATGCCCCCTCGAACTTTTGCAAATTTGGTTTTTGTCTCACATAAAAGGGTGTGGCGATTTACTCACAATATCCGAGCTTAGTGATTCTAGCCATCCCATCTTGAGGTATAAAGAAAAACAAGGGGGTGCACCCGATTATCATTACTCTGAATGGATCATCTTCATGAAAAACGCTAGACCCCAAGGTTTCCAATGGCATGCTAACTGGTTCAAAGTCGAGGAAGCTCGGCTTACATGTAATGGTATTGGACCGGTTCCACTATTGGGTTTCACCGGTGCAATTGAATACTACCCCGCCAGAGTGTCTCGTCAGTATCAGATTCTCCAAGGGCTCCCTCCAGCATTACAACCAGAACTCCTCCAAGTCGACTTCGCCGATGATGATAAAGACCACGAAGCGACCGTAGCTCAGCTCAATAAGATGTGGAGGAAGTGCCGTGTGTTAAAGATAGCTCGGCCCGAAGGAGAACTAAAGGGAGAGCAGAAGTCCTATTTCGCGACGACCCAGTACATTCGAAGGCACAGAATCCCGCAGGATTTGCTCCCGAAGATACCCAAGGTGCCTCTCAAGTCCGCCAATCGCTCAGAGAACAATCGCCTCAAAAGGAAGGCCGAAGAAGCTGAAGAAAAGGCATCCAAGATAGCTCGAGCTTATGAGCAACTGAAGAAGGAAGTCGCCTCCCATATGTCTATAGATCAAGCTAAATAAAAAGCTCGAAGTTCTTTTCCCATTTCAGTTTCAGTTTTTAAAATTTGTTTAGGAATTGAGTCATTTGTCTTTATATTCAGTTCAATTTCGAGTCATTAATTGGTGTAAAAATTTTCGCCATTTCAATAAAGAGATCCTTTCAATTCAAAGCGATTAGACCAATGTCATGGATTGGCGTATGATTTTGCTTGACGCTTATGTATGCCTGTTCCGTTCCAAAATTAGGTAGCTACGGACCGATCACGATCGCCCATTCGTACACGGTCGAGAGCCAGAATGGCCGATCAAACCGACTTGCAAGAGCGTGTTGTTGGTGTGGAAGACCAGATCAAGCAACTTGTCATCGCAATGCAACAAATGTCCGCTGAGATCAAAGCTCTCCGGTCGGTTCCTGTTTCGGCACCCCTCGAAGCGTCAGTCCCGAAGCAGAAAGTCAGAAAAAGTGTCGATGTTGACGGAGATGACGATATTCCTGATTTAGAAGATGACCCCGTCCAGATCATCGTCAACAAGGACAAACCTGATGAACGGGTCAATAAACTTGAAGAAAGAGTGAAGCAGCTGGAAGGTTCGCAGGATTCACCTTCAATCGATCTGTCCCTGTACTCACAGATCAAAATCCCAAAGAAGTTCAAAATGCCGGATTTCGACAAGTACAATGGCACCACATGTCCAAAAGCCCACCTACAGCTTTATCACGTACAAATGACTTCGTACGTTGATAACGAACTCCTGATGATCCATGCCTTTCAAGCAAGTTTGACGGGTCCTGCTTTGAGCTGGTATCTCATGAAGAAGATAAATGGCCTCAAAACTTGGAAAGAAGCCAGTGAAGCATTCTTGAAGCAGTACAGATTCATAACGGACATCATTCCTACCCGTGATGATCTCGAACGCGCTCAGATGAAAAAGACTGAGTCCTTCAAAGACTATGCTATCAGATGGAGGAATTTAGCTGCTCAGGTTGTTCCAGAACCCATAGACAGTGAGTTAAAGAGGATGTTCGTGAAAACTCTTCCGTTCGAATACCGTAATCGGATGGTTGCCATTCCGACTGACAACTTCAACCAACTCATCCCCATGGGCGAACAAATTGAGATAGGGCTGAAAGATGGATGGTTTGTCGAGCCGTCCTCCTCGACCAGAAGATTTGGTGCGAGAAAAGAGAAAGAACCGGCAGCTGAAGTGAATGTGGCTTATAACCAACCGAGCCGACGGAATGCTAACTCTGCCCCAGCAATCCAAGTAGCAGAAGCTCAGCAACAAAACTCGGGTCGTCAACCTTTTCAGAGGAGGAACAACAGGAGGCAATTCACTCCCCTCCCCGGATCGTTGTCTCAAGTATTGACAGTGCTCCAGAAGAAAGGCTTGCTTACTACTGAGCCAAAGCGGCCCAATCCTGAGCGGTTCTATAACTTCGACCCATCAAAGAAATGTGATTATCACATGGGTGAGCTGGGACACTCAACTGATGATTGCTATGCCCTCAAGCACCGAATCCAGAACCTCCTAGATACGAAGGCTTTCTCATTTCAACCTGCTAAGCCGAATGTTCAGAACAACCCACTCCCTGATCACGCAGGCAATGTGAATGCCATATTTAGCTTCGATGCTGGTCGAATCAAGAATGTTAAGGTGTATACCACCGACGTCTACGGTGAGTTAGTGAAAGCCGGTTGTTACCCGAGTAATGAGGACCTTCCCCTCGCCATCATGAGAGAAAGAATCTCAAAAATGGTAGAAGCTGGGATGATTGTTTATGCTGACCACACTGGCATCGTTTTCACTATCTCCGAAGTGGTTATTAATTGGGAGGAGGAGTTTGCTACATTAAACACCGGGCAGGACAAGGGCGACCCTCTGCCTGAAGACATGCCTCCGCTTGAAGACGCGTCTGATAACGAGGAGATCGTAGTAAGCACGCCTACAGCTGATGAAGGGATAGTGATCGAGATACCTCAACCGTATGAGTACAGTGATAATAAGACAGTCCCTTGGTCCTACAGTCTCGATGTCGACTTGGTTACCAGATCCGGGCGTTCCTATGGCCAAGCTAATGCTCAACCTGCAAAACCTGTTACTGATGAGGAAGCCAAAGAATTCCTAGCCGTGATTAAGGCTAGCGAGTACAACATAGTTGAACAATTGCGCAAGATGCCCGCACAAATCTCTCTGCTTGAACTACTCCAGACATCTGTCAAACATCAGAAAGCCTTAATGAAGGTGTTAAGTGAAGTCCACGTGCCAGAAACGATCGATCATGACAAATTAGAGGAATTTGTGGGTTCTATACTCCTCAAGGACCTCATAGCCTTTTCAGATGAAGAGTTCCCTCTAGAAGGGAGGGGGCATACCAAAGCACTCTATATTTCCGTCAAATACAAGGCCTCACATGTAGCCCGGGTACTTATTGACAACGGATCAGCCTTGAATATCTGTCCTTTGGCGACTTTACACCGCCTTAAGATAGATCCTTCTAGGATAAGTTCTGCAAAAACCTCCGTACGAGCCTTTGACGGAACGAAGAAAGAAGTGATCGACACTTTGGGGCAACCAAGCGGCAAGTTCGATTATTACATGAAATACTCAGCACCCCCGAGCTTTTATGTTGACCCCCGTGACATTGTCCCGGATGGATGGGGAGGTATGGATGATCCAACACTTCTAGTGACAGAAGATCCTGATGATGCAATGGAGGGAATCACTGCCCTGTTCGATGATTTCTTCATTGGAGCTATTGAGGAAGGACCGTTGGAGGGAATGGGCATTGGCCCGCAAGAGTAACACATTTACCTTTTTCGCACACTCCCCTACGCGGGAATTTTTACTGCTTTTTAGGACTTGCCCCGTCTCGGGAGCTGCTTTTTAGTACTTTTCATTTCTAGGATTTGATTGTTGCAATTTCCATTCCAATAAATGTAATTCATTTGGTGATAATCAATTAAATTACAAGTTATTTCCGTTTTGAAGGCATGTTGAGGTACATCAAACCAGCCCGGTGATGATATCCAACCGATAAAAGAAAATATAGTCTAAGGAGAATTCTGAGGCCTGGGCTTCTTCATGCTTTCTCGTGTTAAAACCTTTTTGAAAAGAATTTCAAAATAAAAAAATAGAAATACACTGTTTAGCCCTGTTTGTCCTATTGAACCCCCTACTTTATGTTTCAGGGGCAATTTTGTGACACGTAAGGGTATGGGAACGGTCCAATCCGATGAATTATGTGCCACCGAACCCGATCTCGATGACACCAATGAACTCGAAGATTCTTCGGACCTCCAGCGTGATCTAGAACGTCATGAAAGACCTAAAGTCCTAACAGTAGACCAAACCATTACCGTCAACTTAAGTGATTCTGGAGAACCCAAAGAGGTGAAGATAGGGGCAACCCTTCCCGAAGGTGAAGCTAAACGCCTGGTCCAACTGCTGAAGGATTACCAGGATATCTTTGCCTGGTCATATGTCGATATGCCGGGTTTAGACCCTTCTATCGTGGAGCATAGTCTACCTACTAATCCGGACATGCCGCCCAAGAAGCAGAAGCTGCGAAGAACCAAACCTGAGCTTTCGAAGAAGATAGAGGAGGAGGTCATGAAGCTCTTGAAAGTGGGATTCATCGAAGTCACCCAATACCCCAGCTGGGTGGCTAATATTGTGCCAGTCATGAAAAAGGATGGTCGAGTTCGGGTTTGCATCGACTATCGTGATCTAAACAAGGCCAGTCCTAAAGACGATTTCCCATTGCCACATATAGATGTTTTGGTGGACAGTACTGCTGGGTTCGAGCTGTTTTCCTTCATGGATGGTTTCTCGGGTTATAATCAGATAAAAATGAAGGACGATGATAAGGAGAAAACGGCGTTCATCACTCCTTGGGGGACATTCCACTATAAAGTCATGCCTTTCGGCCTTAAAAATGCCGGGGCAACATATCAACGGGCAATGGTGACGCTCTTCCATGATATGATGCATAAGGAGATTGAGGTTTATGTCGATGACATGATCGCCAAGTCTCGACCCGGGAAGAGTCACGTCGATACTTTGAAGAAATTATTCGAGAGGCTCCGTAAGTTTAAGCTCCGTCTCAATCCAGCAAAGTGCGTATTCGGAGCAATCTCAGATAAATTACTTGGGTTCTTAGTAAGCAGTAAAGGCATTGAAGTTGACCCCTCTAAAGTGAAGGCTATATGTGAGTTACAACCTCCGTCGACCGTGAAAGAAGTGCGAAGCCTCCTGGGTAGATTGAACTACATAGCCCGTTTTATTTCTCAGCTCTCCGAAACTGCTAAGCCATTCTTCAAACTTCTAAGGAAGAATGCTCAAGTGGAATGGGACGATGATTGTCGGGAAGCGTTTAACGAACTAAAGCAGTACCTGATGAAACCACCAGTGCTAGTCTCACCAATGCCGGGCCAGCCTTTGATCCTTTACCTCACGATTCATAGTGAGTCTTTAGGTGCGATGCTAGCTCAGAAAAGTCCTGAAGATGGAAAAGAGCGAGCCATTTATTACCTAAGCAAGAAGTTTACCGTCTCGGAGTTGAATTATTCTGAAGCCGAGAAGACTTGCGCTGCACTAGTATGGGTGCTCCATAGGCTACGACAATATACATTGCATCACCAGACTTTGCTTGTGACTGAGACCAATCCCATCAAGTATTTACTTGATCAGCCATCTTTGGTAGGGAAGTTAGCCAAGTGGCAGATTTTAATTTCAGAGTTTGATGTCCGGATGATGCCACAGAAGTCAGTTAAAGGCCGAGTGATTGCTGATGTGTTAGCCGAAAATCCTGGAATCCCCGATGATGATAGATATTCTCCAGAAGATCGCATTTTGGTAATAAAGGAAGATACATGGACCATGTTTTTCGACGGAGCTGTAAACTTGGCCGGTTCCGGTACTGGGGCAGTTTTAATATCCCCAGATGGGCAACATTATCCAGTAGCAGCAAAGTTGGTATTCCCCTGTACCAATAACATAGCCGAGTATGAAGCTTGCATCCTCGGACTCCAAGCCGCAGTGGAAATGGGGATAACCAAGTTGAAAGTGTTTGGTGATTCTGCTCTGATTATTCTTCAAACTGTGGGAGAATGGAAGACGAAAGACACCAAACTAGTACCGTACCATGAATACCTCGAAGAAATCATAAAGGAATTCGAAGATATCTCTTTTGAGTACTTATCGAGGTCTCATAATCAGTTTGCTGATGCGCTAGCTACGTTATCATCCATGTTGCAAGTGATTGATGGGTTAGAGGTGGAACCCTTGAAGATCGAAGTCCTGACAAAACCGGCCTACTGTATGGTTGTGACCGGAGAACCTGATGAAAAGCCATGGTATTATGATATCATGAGTTACATCCAGAAACAAGAATTTCCTGAGGGAAGTACCCCGGCCGACAGGAAATACATAATGAAAATGGCTTCAAAATTCTTTGTTAGTGGTGAGAAGCTGTACAAAAGATCATATGATTCGATCCTATTGAGGTGTGTGGATGCGGCTGAAGCTACCAGAATCATGCAAGAAGTACACGAGGGGATATGTGGTCCACACATGAATGGCCACATGTTAGCTAAGAAGATCATGAGGTTGGGTTATTATTGGCTCAGTCTTGAGAGTGACTGCATCCAACATGTTCGAAGATGTCATCGTTGTCAGGTTCATGGGGATAAAATAAATGTTCCCCCGACGGAATTACATCAGCAGTCTGAGCCATGGCCCTTTTCAATGTGGGGCATCGATGTGATTGGCCCGATTAATCCTAAGGCGTCAAATGGACACCGATTTATCCTGGTCGCGATTGATTATTTCTCTAAGTGGATTGAGGCGGCATCTTATGCAAACGTCACTGCAAGGAATGTTGTAAAATTCATCAGGCGAGACATAGTCGCTCGTTATGGTGTCCCTGAGGCTATCGTCACTGACAACGGGACAAATTTGAACAACAAGGTCATTGATCAGTTGTTCAACGAGTTCAAAATCCGGCACCTGAATTCATCTCCTTATCGTCCACAAATGAATGGAGCAGTTGAAGCCGCTAACAAGAACATCAAGAAGATCTTGGCCAAAACGGCTGAAAACTATCGTGACTGGCATGAAAGGTTGCCATTTGCACTAATGGCGTATCGAACTTCGATCCGAACCTCTGTCGGAGCAACTCCTTTTTCCTTGGTGTATGGCATGGAAGCAGTCCTACCCGTCGAAGTAGAGATCTCTTCCTTGCGAGTATTGTCTCAGGTGGAGTTGTCCGAGGCAGAATGGATGCGACAAAGGCATGAGCAATTAAACCTAATTGATGAGAAGCGATTGAAAGCCATTTGCCACGATCAAACCTATCAGCAGAGGATAGCTAGATCCTTCAATCAAAAGGTGCGTCCAAGACACTTCGAGGTAAATGATCTAGTCCTAAGGAAGGTACTGCCAGTCTTTCCTATTCCTGGAGGAAAATTTGCCCCAAACTACATCGGTCCGTATGTGGTCAAAAAGGTGCTTCCTGGAGGTGCCCTGATTCTCGCAGAAATGGATGGTCGTGAGTTTTCCACTCCTGTTAATTCTGATGCTGTGAAGATATATTATCCCTGATAAGATCTAACATTTCCACGGCGAAAGTTTTCAAATGTTTGGTTTTATATTCTGAATTGCAAACATTTCATTTATGAATAAATGGTTTCAATCAATTTAAAGATGGAATGTGTGCCTTGGCTTAAAATTGTGCTTGATCATTTTGTTAGTCTACATTATCGATTTCAAAAGGGGAATCTATTTAGACGACATGATAACTCACGTGGAATGAATTGAATGTGTTGAATGAGGTACATCGGGATGATGAAAGGCAAGCCTTATCCTATACACAGTCCCGTGCACTAATCCTCAGTGAGTTGAGTAGAAAAATTCCATGTCTGCAAGGCGAAGGGTTATCTCGCAAAAGGTACGGCAATTGAAATGACGAGAGGCGGTTCATTTCTCTATCCCAAACACTACAGGTTATCCATTGTTTTGCCACTTTGAGCCTAAACGTTTGGAGAAATTCATTCAAATTACCCCTGTCAAGAACCACCCCATATCGGGGCAAACTGGAGGTAAGCCAGCGTCATAAGGTGAAAAATGAGTAGAAATTTTCATGCTCTCACTTGCATCAATCTTCGAGTGTTGCTTTTTCAGATGAACTCACGTGAAGTTCAAGTGCCTTAGGATGACGAAGAGCATTTCTTTCTCTATCCTATACACATTTTATCCTTTGCTAAGCCCAATTGAGCCTGTAAATTCGTTTCTTAAACCCAGTTGGTGATCATCCCCCACACTGGGGCAAGGCAAAAATCATCATTGTTCAGGCAGCATATCCGGAGCGCCGATAAAAGACGAAGACCCTGAGAGTCCAAATGTTAGTCATTCGATCAAAACAAGCCAAAGTGTGACTGGCCAATGTATGCATTGCAGACAGTGTGTGTCAAAAAAAAAAAAAACTAGAGGGCATGAAAAAGCAGTGTGCCTGGTAAAAGCAAGGCCAATGCCCGTGAAAAAATGGAGAAAAAGTGACGACTTTAGATTAGAAAATGTTGAGATGTGTCAAAGTCACAAAAAAAAAATATCCAGAGTCTTAAGGAATCAAGTGATGAACTCTCGAAGTCAATGGAACATCTACCAAGGAGGCAATCCCTGACGGAAAAGAACGCCGGTGACAATGCCGAGATGATCACCAATTCTCACCCCAATTATACACATTTTGAGCCTTATGGTCCATTCATTTCTCAACCCCTGAGCCTAGCCTGCGTTACGTCCCTTGCAAAGTCTCTTCAGATTAGGGCACTTGAACTAACGTAGAGTTTCTGATGTTTATAAGCTTAGCTCGAAGAAGTGCGAGCAAGTCCATTTCTATCTCATTTTGCAGGTTCTTGACTTGTAAACCCGGAGACGATTGCGGAGTATTTTCTTTCGATAGTCTTGACTCGAAGAGTCCCCTTTTGCTAAGCCATTGACCAAGCCCACGTTACGGTCCTGACAAAGACCTCTCAGATTGGTAAGGTCGTACCGTTTGCGAGAATACTCGGACCCTTGTCGACATGATGATGGTGAGATAGAGTGATTTTCATAAATTAGCCACTTCTCGACGAGAGTGAGTGAAAGCCCTTTCGGACCAAAAGTCCCTCATTCGACATTTTCAAGATATTTACTTGTGAATCTGGATTGTCTTGTCATGATTTTTCCCCAGCAAAGTTTGTAATGCTGATTTGACAAAACGTCGTGCATGAAAATCAGTTGAAATCATAGTTCATGTGTATATGTGTTCTTGACAGTGTACGAATGCATATTACATGTTACTTAAAATCGTATCTAACAGGAGGCACACCTTCAGAGTTGGAGATATCACCAGGTAAGTATATCTCTATCCCTAGAATGTCTATGACTATCTAGGTATCCCTAACCTGTTCAAGCAATTGTCAGGTCCCACATTTGATCATTTTTTGCAATCTCTAGATGCCTTTGATTGTGTTCAGGTGTCTATTGATCAAACCTTTTCAGGTACTTCTGATGATATCCAGGTACTTTGTCAAGGAACTCTTGAACACTTGGGCTAGCCCCTTTGTTCATCAAATTACAGATTTTCATACAATCTCGAGAAGATTCCCCCGTTACATGACTATGAGCAGGTATAGGCATGGCGGCTAAATCTTTACATATGAGCAGGTATATGTAAAGGTCGGAATATTCTCCCCAAATTTCAGGTATTCCCCCGCTACTCACCTATGAGCAGGTATAGGTGAAGCGGCTAAATCTTTGCATATGAGCAGGTATATGTAAAGGTCGGAATACTCTCTTTATCTCAGATGTTCCCCCGCTACTCGCCTATGAGCAGATATAGGTGAAGCGGCCAAATCTTTGCATATGAGCAGGTATATGTAAAGGTCGGAATATTCTCTCAACCCCAGGTGTTCTCCCGCAGTTCACTTATGAGCAGGTATAAGTAAGGCGGCCAAATCTTTGCATGTGAGCAGGTATATGTAAAGGTCAGAATATCCTCTTGATTTCAAAAGTTTCCCTCGCGATTCACTTATGAGCAGGTATAAGTGAAGCGACCAAATCTTTGTAAACACCTATGGAGATGTATAGGTAGTTCGTAAAGATCGGAACTGTTCTCACGAATCCAGATGATGATTGGATACGTCGAGCTTTCTTCGTGTGTTTTGACTTAACTGCAAATCACCGAAGTTCATCAACGTATATCAGGCAATACCTATGGGACTGAGCCCATACATTTGCCAAAACAACATACAAGTCAAAGTTGTGCCTCGAATTGCATTATCTCACTCCTGTCAGGTAAGTAATTCCAGGTATGTTCTCTATTCAAGTCAGCATGCATCATTTCTTAATGCATCGTAAAATGGGACTCATAATCCCGACAAAAACAACATCCATTACATTTGCATGGTTGAAATTTAGGTATCATTTAGTCTTTGAATGCAACCTCTACGAGCTCACTTTCAAAGAGGGGCAGCTGTTGACACCTAAATTTTGGCGCATCGTTTAGTGTAATTTACATGTTGACACCTAAATTTTGGCGCATCATTTAGTGTAATTTATATAGAAAATTAGGGATTAAATTTTTAACCCCTAAACAAAAAATATTTTAAATTGCATAACATGTAGTTTAAATTCATTTTAGATTAATTGCATTTTTGCATCGAACCGGCGGTGACAAATGAGCTTAAATTTCATCAAACGGGACTCGGCTCGCTTGAAATGCACGGGCCAGGAATTACAAGTCAAACGGGCTTGGTCGTTTTAATTTGAACTTAATTCAGCTCATTGTCATTAATTAATTCAGCCCATTATCATTAATTAATTCAGCCCATTTAAATTAAAGCCCAAGCTTAAGCCCATTAGGACTAGAGAGCCCATCTAATTGACCTAGATTAAGGTTATATATACTTCATTAGGTCAGAATTTTTGGGGGGGCCAGAATTTTCAGATCAGAATTTTGAGAGTGTGAGAGTGAGAAGGAGAGAGAGAGAAGGAGACCGGCCGGAGCACCCCCGACACGGCCAGAACCGCGCCCTTCGCGCCGCCGCACGCCGTGCCCCGCTGTTGCACCGCCGCCGCCGCGCCTGCCCCCGCTGTTGCACCGCCGCCGCCGCGCCTGCCGCCGCCGAGCCTGCCGCCGCCGCCTCACGCCGACGCTGCTGCTGCCGTGCACGTCGCCGTTGCTGCTTCCTCCTCACGCCGTCGCTGCTGCTTGCTGCTGCCGCCTTACGCCGACGCCGCTGCTGCCGCTGCTTCCCACGACGCTGCCACTGCTCCTCCCGCCGGCACTGCTGCTGCCGTGCGACGTCGCGCGTTGCTGCTTCTCCCTCACGCCGACGCCGCTGCTGCTGCTTGTCGTTGCCGCCTCACGCCGACGCCGACGCCGCTGCTGCTGCTTGTCGTTGCCGCCTCACGCCGACGCCGACGCCGTGCCTGCTGCTGCTTCCCGCGCTGACGCCGTGTCTGCCGCTGCTTCCCGCCGACACTGCCGCTGCCGTGTGCTGCTGCTGCTGCTGCCGCTCCACGCCGCTGCCGCCGTGCATCACGCCGTGCGCCACCGCCGCCGCTGCTGCCCTCTTTGCTGTGTGCTGCCGTCGCCGAAGCCGTTGCACGCCGACGCCGCTGCTGAAGTTTCCCCTGACGTGCGCCACCGTCGCCGCCGTTCCCGACATCGTGCCGCCGGTCCGCCGTTCGTCGTTCATCCTGATCCGCAAGTTCGAATTTGGAAATTATCTGCAAATTAGGTAATTGAACATTATCTGATATTTTCAGAATATCTAAGTTACTAATTTGGGTGTTTGAATATTGCGTGAATATCGTGTAGAATATTAGATATGTTGGGATAATTATCTGATATCTGCAATATTTTTAAAATATTCAAAATTAGGAAACTTTCCTAATTTAGCAACGTATCTGGACGTCTATCCGACCTTATCCCTAAGGTATGATACGCGGCGATACGGAAAATCATTATCCTATCCGCAATCACTTGGGTACGATAATGATTTTTATTTGTTTTCCAAATTTGAATGATTGACTTTCTGTCAATATCTATAACCCTGTAGATATGACCGATAGTTCGATTTCTGTGCCTAATCCGAGTTTGAAACGAATCTTGTGGATTGCGTGGCTATCTTAAATGTAGATGCTATCTCCGTTTAGATTGTTTTTCCTTTTCAAATAAAAAAAGAAAATTCAAAAAATATCAGTTAGGATTTGAATTTGAGTTTTGCATGTTTAGGAATCCTAAATATATCTAGACGATAGAGTAATTATTTAATTTAAATTAGGACTGGAGATAATCTATTTCCTAGTTTAAATTAAGTAATATTCTAATCTTAATAGATTATTTAGGTTATTTTTTTAATTCCGAATTTTCATGAAAATCCCAAAAAAAGAATAAATTGTTTTATGGTAGATTAGGATAGATTGCATTCTTAATTTAAGTAGTTTATTATTTCGAATTTTAACAAAAATCCAAAAAATAAGTCATGTTAGGATACGTTAAGTCATCATAGGTTGCATGTTAATTTAGGCATATTTTTATTCCGAATTTCATCAAAAAATACCAAAAATAAATCATTTGCCCGTCATCAGAATTAGGTCACGTCGTCGCATGACATATAGTTTGTATGCTAGGTCTTGCATGTCATTTTTTACACGTCATTGCATATAGGTTAGCTTTCATTTAAATAAGTGAAAATCCCAAAAAATATGGAGTGAACTGCTTGTTAATTAGAAATCATATTAGGTTGTTGATGTGATTTTCTAGCTAACAATGCAGATGCTTACGTTGCTTCGAGGTAAGTAATTCTCCCAATCTTGCAATTTATTTAATGTTTTGATTATTGGGTGTTACTTTGGTGGTTTGCGCACCCGCATGAACACCTCACATGTTAGTGACTAAGTTGAAATAGATCCAGATTGCTTGCCAAAAAATATTTTTGAAAAGAAAAGGTACCGAAAGGGCGTTAGACTAGATCTAGCGTAATCAAGTCCCCGAGCTTAGAATCTCTGGTTCGTAGGAATAAAACATATCTCCCTATGTTTTATTTAGGTTTCTAATCGACCTACCACAAATAGATTAGTGGCGACTCCGAGCATGAAAACATTGACATGTTAAAAACTTAAACCTTAAGTTGCGAATTGGTAGGGCTTGGGAGGGCTCGAGTTAGGTTTAGTCTTAACAATCCATTAGCCTGAGAGGGAAAAATTTTAGGTCGCGACAGGCTGAGGTATTATGGAATAGATGCGGTTGAATTGTGCAATCGATCGGTGGGATTATGCTATGAATTGAATTGTGTGCGTGGTTGTGCGATTTGTGATTGTGGGCTGATTGGGCGATGAAATTCGAGGTTTAGGAATGCTGAGTTAGGGCTATGATGTTGAGGATTGATCGGGGATTAATTGTGTTGGCTTGATTGGGTTTATTGGATTAATTGCATTGTTTGCTATGGTTGTCTGGTTTTGGTTTATGCTTGGGCTGATTGTGAATTGATATTGTGCTGCGTGCGTGTGGCCGTGAAGTGGGGTGATGTGTCGGGGTGAATGTGCATTGAGTTCGCGTGCCAAAAATGTGTGATTGGTAGCGTGTTTGTGTGACAAGGACGTACAATTGTGAAATGTGTGTGAGGTGTGTGTGTTTGGCCGTGCGTATGTGTGGCCGTGTGTAAGTGAGGCCGTGTGTGACCGTATGATAGATGTGGTATGAGTGGAACGAAGGTACGGAAATGTAGAACTGGTTGGAAAGGATCCGTCCTGAGGCGTGTTCGTTTACGCGGGACGATGTCGTCCCTGACGAGGTAACGATGCTCGGCCCGACGGGGTGTCGATGCCTGACGTGGTCAGAAGACCGTTGGCCTGATGCGTTTTACGCGGGCGCGGTAGAAGGAAAGTGTGTAGGATTCCGTCTTGAAGCGTGTTCGTTTACGCGGGACGATGCCGTCCTTGACGAGGTGACGATGCTCGGCCCGACGGGGTGACGATGCCTGACGAGGTCAGAAGACCGTTGGCCTGATGCATTTTACGCGGGCGCGGCGGTGGTGGAAGAGTTGACAATGAGCGGGAATTGGCTTGAGGTGCGAGATTTGGGAAAGTGACGTGTGGTGTGAGTAGTGTGCGAGTGTGTTTGTATCGCTTGAGGTGATGCTTAATTATGGGGTAGAAACTGCTAGGCACAGTATGAGACGTGCCTAAGTGGTTTCTGGCTTATAATTGAGGTACGCGGGCATCTGTGATGTATTGCTGTGATGTGCTGGCTGTATTATAGTCTAACGTGCAGGAACGTGAATGATGGGTTCCAGGTAGGTTCGTGTGTGATTATTAGATTGATTGATCGTCGTGTGAGATGCGTGTTCTGTCTGGCGGTACGTGAGTGCCTACGTGGAGTTTGGAGTTGTACACTTATCGAGATTCGTCTCATAGTTGTATAATCCACAATTTCAGATCCCCAGCCGTAAACCCAGGGAACCGCCTCCTCTTTTTGAAGTGCGAAGAGTCGCTCTTGGTGCCCAGTGAAACTGCAGGTGAGTTTTCGGACACTCAAGCCCGAAGAATCAGGAGCAGAATGGAAAGGAGGACGACCAGTAGGCTTTCCTTAGACAATTTTAGGGGTTGTTTAACTTGGGTTATCCGATAGTGAAGTTAAGATAACCAGACCCCTGAATTTTTGTTAAAACGGTGGCGAAGGATGTTCGTCTATATTTATGTCTGTAATACGATGTTTGTATATTTGGTGTTGTATGGATATGTTATTGTTTGATTGTTGTGGTGTTCTATCCCGTTGTCGTCATGTATTCTGTCCGGGGTTTTTATATTCGCTTCCGCATGTGGCTCTGATGTTTGGATTGGGTCGGCGACGTTCCTAGGACGTCGTATCATTTCGACCGGAGCGGGATGTCGCGAGCTCGATGGGGTTCGGGGCGTGACATCCCTAGTTTGAATTGGTATCAGAGTAAGGTTAGCTCGATACCGGTAAGGTCGAGACCTGGAGTGATAATGAGCGACGATTTTGGGGTAGTTAGTTAGGAAGCTTTTCATTAAATGCATGTTTATGTTGGTTATGCATGTCCTGTGAGTACGCGCATGTGATTGCTGAGTGGTCTATTGTGATTGTGATGTTTGAACCGAAGGTGCGGCAGGACTTGAGGTGAGTACGAGAACCCTATTGAGTGCTTAGTGGCGTTGGTTTGATGTTGTATATGATTGGTTGGATAGTTGGTTGTCGATTGATGAGCATTGGTTGTTGAGTTTTGTGCCTAGGGTTTGTACTAGTGTAGTTGGCCTAGACCTCTGATACCCGTGTGGACTTATAGCAGGAAGGAGAGTGATAGTAAGCAGATACAATGAGCAGCGAAGGAAGAGGAGTAGGAAGAGTCCCAAGAAGGGGCACTAGAAGAGGAACAAGAGGTAGAGGTCGTGCTCGGGCTAGAGCCGTAGAGGACATTGATATTGGTGCTAGAGTGGTAGAAAACCCCGGAGTTGGTGTTGGAGCTGCAGTGGACCCCAGAGCTGATGTTAGACCTGCGAAAGATCCGTGTATAGAAAGAGTCCTCAGAGTATTAGAGAGGATTGATGAATAAGATGTGCATGTTGTTGGAATGTTCAGACTGTGAAATGGTGTTTGGTGGTGTAGAAAACAGGATAGGCTGTGTTGATCATGTGTGATTTTGAGATAATCGTGGGCTTGGATTGGTTAGTTAAACAGAATGCTGTAATGGATTGCAGCAGTAGGGTGATTCAATTTAGTCTGGCCGAACACTTTAGATTTGAGGTTGTAAGGAGTCGAGAAGGAATCTCGATAGTTGCGCTATTGACAGGATTTAAGTAAGAGATTTTATTGGATGGCCAGTTTGGAAGGACTATACGGACTGTAAAGGATATGTTGGAAGCATGTATATTGGATGTTAGGGGCAGATGGGAAGGAACAAGTTTTAAGGATTAAGACGGTCCCATTGGTCAAAGATGTTTGGGATTATTACAGGACAGAATGTACCATTTGGGAGAAAGGAATAATGAGACGTCATCACCCCCATCTGTTTGGATAGCTGAGTATAGTTGCAAATTTCGAGGACGAAATTTTTATTAGGGTGGAAGAATTGTAACATTCTGAATTCTCGATCCTTTTCCCGGGATTTAAGAAATGAATTTGACAAATGCACTATAGTGAGATCTTACTCGGAACAGTGCATTCACGGGATGCTAACCTTAGGGGTAGGGTTATTACGGGATTGAGTTCGCACGACCAAAGAACTCGACCTGGGTTTGATCCTCGACCATATGGATTGACGAGGGAATGTTTTGGGCCAACAGAGACCGATCTAATTGATTGATCGTGTCACAAGGGAACTAGTGACAGACCCTCGCAATTACATGACAATCGATGTCACCTTGACTCGAGCAAACTTAAACGTGATTTGACTTAGTGTCTGTCACGGGTCGAGAGCGCGTAAACCCAATGAGCCATCCGTTAGCCAGAGATAAGCTAAAGTCGCGATTGTTCAATTTTAGTTATTTCTCGGAATTCGGGCCCGGGAATCGAGAATTTTGAAAGTGACAATTTTGAGCGGCCGATGACGTTTTTGGCTTGGCCAACCTTGGGCCATCCATTTCTGCAAAAAAATGGATTTCGGTTCGAGATCGAAAAAATTACGATTTTGCCCCTTTGGACACCAACGTTGATTCTAAGGCCGTATCAGATTATTTTTCGAGGCTGATGTCATTTTGGGGTGGCCACGCACATTTAGAGTTGTTACGGTCAAAAATTGAAATTTTGGCTCGGAAGTAAAAATAATATTATTTTATTCCCCAGGATTTTGTAATCGATTTTCGATGACTTAAGAAGCTATTTTCACGAATTCGTCGCCATATTATGTTGGCCACAAACATTTGGAGTTGGTACGGGCGAAAAATTGAATTTTGACCCGAGACCGGAAAAATAACCATTTTACCCCTGGGCCATTTTCAATTCCGAATTTTGGAAAAATATTTGGGATAATTAAAGTAAGTCTATCAGCTGAATTATTGGATCCAATTACCTTTTTGCCCATCAATTATTTGGCTGGAATGAATATGGACCGTCGGATTAGGGGTATTTTGGTCAAAACTCCCGGATCGGCGACACATGGCGCAATTGGGCTGCTATTTTTGACCAACTTAGACCAGACTCTCTCTCCTCTCCCCCTCATTCGGCTAGAACTCCCCACCAATCAGCCCCTCCTCCTCCGCCGTTCCCTCTCTCCCTCACCGGCTCTCTCTCGGCCAAGGACGCCGGAGCTCGCCGGATCGCTGCCGTGCCGCCGCTATCCGCCGGCCGCCGTTGCTGTTGCTACCTCGTCCAGCCACCACCCACCAGTAGCACCGCCCCATCTCGCCTTTCTCTCTTTCTCTTTTTCCCCGTTCGGCGCAAGGAACGGCCGTGTACCGTCGCTTAGAGGCCGACCGCCGCCGCGTCGAAGCTCAAACGACCGAGCCGCTGTTGCCACGACCCCCAGCCGCCCGCACGTCGCCGTCCGTACGGTGTCCGTACGGCGTCCGTACGTCGGCGTCCGTACGTCGCCGGCGACGCCGCCGCCGCCGCTTCTGTTCCGACCCCTTGCCCAGCCGGTCGCCCTGTTTTTATTAGGTAAGTGTCTCCCCCAAAAACTACCTAGGACTTTGGATATTACTAGGCCCGTTTAGAACTCAATTTGGGTAGTTTAGGGGCTGTTTTGGGACTGAAATGAGTGGCTGATTGTGTGGTTGTTGTGGGCTGAATTGGGAATTGAAAAATTGGTGGTTGGGTAGGCTTGGATAGGGCTGAGGTGTTATGGAATAGATGAGGTTGAATTGTGCAATCGATCGGTGGGATTATGCTATGAATTGAATTGTGTGCGTGGTTGTGCGATTTGTGATTGTGGGCTGATTGGGCGATGAAATTCGAGGTTTATGAATGCTGAGTTAGGGCTGTGATGTTGAGGATTGATCGGGGATTAATTGTGTTGGCTTGATTGGGTTTATTGGATTAATTGCATTGTTTGCTATGGTTGGCTGGTTTTGGTTTATGCTTGGGCTGATTGTGGATTGGTATTGTGCTGCGTGCGTGTGGCCGTGAAGTGGGGTGATGTGTCGGGGTGAATGTGTATTGAGTTCGCGTGCCAAAAATGTGTGATTGGTTGGCGTGTTTGTGTGACAAGGACGTACAATTGTGAAATGTGTGTGAGGTGTATGTGTTTGGCCGTGCGTATGTGTGGCCGTGTGTAAGTGAGGCCGTGTGTGACCGTGTGATAGATATGGTATGAGTGGAACGAAGGTACGGAAATGTAGAATTGGTTGGAAAGGATCCGTCCTGAGGCGTGTTCGTTTACGCGGAACGATACCGTCCCTGACGAGGTGACGATGTCCGACCCGACGGGGTGTCGATGTCTGATGTGGTCAGAAGACCGTTGGCTTGATGCGTTTTACGTGGGCGCGGTAGAAGGAAAGTGTGTGTAGGATTCCGTCTTGAAGCGTATTCGTTTACGAGGGACGATGCCGTCCTTGACAAGGTGACGATGCCCGGCCCGATGGGGTGACGATGCTTGACAAGGTTAGAAGACTGTTGGTCTGATGCGTTTTATGCGGGCGCGGTAGTGGTGGAAGAGTTGAGAATGAGCGGGAATTGGCTTGAGGTGCGAGATTTGGGAAAGTGACGTGTGGTGTGAGTAGTGTGCGAGTGTGTTTGTATCGCGTGAGGTGATGCTTAATTATGGGGTAGAAACTGCTAGGCACAGTATGAGACGTGCCTAAGTGGTTTCTGGCTTATAATTGAGGTACGCGGGCATCTGTGATGTATTGCTGTGATGTGCTGGCTGTATTATGGTCTAACGTACAGGAATGTGCATGATGGGTTCCAGGTAGGTTCGTGTGTGATTATTAGATTGATTGATCGTCGTGTGAGATGCGTGTTCTGTCTGGCGGTACGTGAGTGCCTACGTGGGGTTTGGGGTTGTACACTTATTGAGATTCGTCTCATAGTTGTATAATCCACAATTTCAGACCCCCAGCCGTAAACCCAGGGAACCGCCTCCTCTTTTTGAAGTGCGAAGAGTCGCTCTTAGTGCCCAGTGAAACTGCGGGTGAGTTTCCGGAGACTCAAGCCCGAAGAATCAGGAGCAGAATGGAAAGGAGGACGACCAGTAGGCTTTCCTTAGGCAATTTTAGGGGTTGTTTAACTTGAGTTATCCAATAGTGAGGTTAAGATAACCAGACCCCTGAATTTTTGTTAAAATGGTGGCGGAGGATGTTCGTCTATATTTATGTCTGTAATACGATATTTGTATATTTGGTGTTGTATGGATATGTTGTTGTTTGATTGTTATGGTGTTCTACCCCGTTGTCGTCATGTATTCTGTCCGAGATTTTTATATTCGCTTCCGCATGTGGCTCTGATGTTTGGGTTGGGTCGGCGACGTTCCTGGGACGTCGCATTATTTTGACCGAAGCGGGATGTCGCGAGCTCGATGGGGTTTGGGGCGTGACACTGCTTTTGCATTAACAGGTCTCAACCCGATTCTCCAATCATTCACCAACTAGTAAAAACACGCCTTTCACCTCCTCCTGGACCGAACCGTAGTGGCAAACTGCACCCGGCAACCGTGAACATCCATGGGATTCCTTGTTGAGTCAAAACAACCGGTTAACAATCAGCTTTGTTACTATTTGTTGGGATGGCGCAGGAGAAGCTTGATACCTTCAGGTGGGGAGATCACCAAGAGGGAGATAAGTCCAAGCCTATTAACATATTTAGTTAGACATATTTTCGTTCAAAAGTTTAAGTTAATGAGTTATAAACAAACTATAATTTATTAACTGCTCAATACCACGGCATATCACCAATGTGTAACTTTTTTTAACCCGACTCACATGTGCATCTCAACATAGATGATCCATAAATAGTTTGATTGTTTTTTCCCAATTGACTTCGGTGGATGGGGTATACAGCAGTACCGAAATGATATTACTAAGTTATATACAACTAGTATATTGACGTCTTCCTTTGATCTATATGTCTTAGGGATTAACCGAGAAATTCAAGGAGAGAGACACCACGCTTTCTGGTTCAGCAACATTCACTTACGAGTCCTTCATGCTCACCGTCTTGCCCTTCCTCATTGCATAGAGACCAGAGTGTCTGGAATTTGGATCGTATATTTGAGTGCACTCGTTTCATTTAAATGTTCTCGAGAGTATGGTGTATAATGAGAGTTGATGTTTTTGTGTGCTGTTTAATTTTTAAATTTTTTTGTTACTTTCATCGCCATTTCCGGCAATACAATGCATTGCAAGTACTCCAATGGAGTTAGCTAAGATTTGAATGTAGCACGGCTGCAAAATAGATTGCCAAATACCACTGGAACAGTAACACTCAGTCAGGAGATGATCTCTTGTTTCATTAGCAGCTCCACATAAAAAGTTGGGGCGAACCACAACTATATTACCAATTGCATCAATCTTTTCGTCCCGAAGATCATCAGAGCACTTACTAATATCAAGATTGTACTTCGAGATATAAGCTTGAGCAATCCTCCTCAAGATCCGATGAAACCGGAATGCCCCCATCGCCAAAGGAATCCGTTAATCCAGTTTGAGGATCGAGGAAACAAGAAGCAAGCTTATGATCACCATTCGTCTGCAAAATTCGAGCTAGACAATGGAGGAGATCTCCTTGGTGCACATCAGCAATTTTGCGCCTTAGAAAATCAGGTTTCCCGCTGTGAGATTTTGGTGGGATCACAGCTAAATATTCTAAAAACTCAAGCTGTTAGATAAAGACATAATTTAATATTTTATTCTAACACTTTTTTTTTTTTTGGTAAGAATATTTTATTCTAACACTTTCCTTCACACTTAATTTGGTCTTTTTGCCTAGTAATGAGTGTAAAAATATTTAATTAAGGAGGCAAATGGGGCCTGCAAAGGTTCGAACTTATGACCTTCGGCTCTGATATCATGTGAGATTTTGGTGGGACCGCAACCAACTATTTTAAAAACTTAAACTATTAGATGAACGCGTAATTTAATATTTAATTATTCTATCACCCACCATCGACGGTTTTGAGAGAATTTTCTCTCTTTAGGTGGTTAGAGAGAGGGTCCATTTTTTCTTTTTGGGTAATAAAGTTTGCTTGGAAAGGGAAAAATTGAACCTGAATTTTATTTGCGAAAGTAATCGCAAAACATGCATTTTTGGAAAGTTGCAAAAAAAATATATATATCTAATTCTCTCTTTATTACGCAAAAAATTTAGATATTTCTGAAAAATATTTTTCAAGAAGTCATTTTCCAAAGAATATGCAATGTTTTTTGGTGTTCGGTGGAAATATGAAATTAGCTACAAATTATTTTTCGTTGATTAGAAATGAAAAGTTGTTTTATTTTCCTAAATAGACATGCATTGTGCATGTGATACAAGAGCTATGCATATTTGTGTATTAGATTATTCATGCACTTTTCCTAATGACAGTCCTTGAAATTTTTAATTTGTCTCACAAAGGCCTTGAACGTGTTATGATCAAATTCGTCCGGCTCGATATCTGGTTAAGTGAGCTGATGTGATTGTTAGAACTAGCAAGAGTTTTAATGTGAAAAAATTAAGTGCATTATATGTGTTGAGAAATTTCATTGCTCAAATGTTGGTCTTTGATTTTAAGTCCAATGAATTAAGAAATAAGTCACGGCATCAGACTTTTGCCGGCTTTGATGCATACATCAATTACAAGTAGCCAAATTTGGAGCTTGCGGGAATTTATTAGAAAAGTCATACTATGCAAGTTCAGTGACTTGATTAGAAAACTTAAAAATCCAATGACTTCATATTGAAATTCTTGTTGGGTTTGCTTTTTACATATTAGAGATTAAGTCAATTCATCATCTAAATGGGGAAAATCCATAAGCTTACCAACCGAGTGGAGGTATATTTGGGTCAGATCATATTTAACATTGGGAGGACATTCTTCTGATAGTAGAATTTTTTTATGTAATGAGATGATTTTATTACTAGCAAGTGTCAAATACGAAACCACTACTAATTACAAGTTCATAGACAGTTGCTCTATTTAAATCCGAGACATAATATGATCTTACAATGTCAGGAAGAGAGTAAAAAACAAGAGTCCGATGCAGCTCTTTCATCTCCAACTTAGCCAATTGTCACGCCCCGAACTCTCACGGACTCGCGACATCCCTTGCTGGTCGATCATTGAATGCGACGTCCCAGGCAATGTCGCCGACCCAACTCAAATATCAGAGATTTAGCACATGCGGAAACAAAATGAAATAACCCAGACAATTACTAAGAACAAAGGGGTAGCATTAGTACACTTCAATACTTGCAATTCATGCACTTGATAGATATATACAATATTCACAAAAGTCAACTGCCAACTGGGCCAAAAACGACAGAACCATATTCAACAAAAGAGACCGTGGTTCGCCAACTTATCTACCCTACAAAATGGGTCACTCAAAATACAGGGTCCTTGACCCGTCTTCGATCCCCAAGATTATCCTTGTAGGGTCTCCAATCAACTACGGTCGCGGACCTGAAATGGTTTGGTTAAACAACCATGAGAACACTTCTCAATAAGCAGACAACCTAAACCCCACATAGGCCAATGCGTACCCAGACGAGTCAAAAAATGCAATCTAGCTATTCACATAACAAATTTCACATACTTATCACAATTACTCAAGCGTCATTCACAGGTACATTCACCCATTTCAATTAAGTACAATACACATGCGCATACGTTCCACTTTCTCATTACCCGGGTCAACACCCCACAGGTCCTTTTTCGCCACCCGCGTCAACACGCTCTAGGCTAGCAGCCCTCCGATCAATCCGGGCTTTGTCCCGCGTCATCACGCTCCAAAACTTTTCTCTCGACCCGGGTCAACACCCTACAGGTCCTTTCTCACAACCCGGGTCATCACCCTACAGGTTGGCAGCCCTCCGATCAATCCGGGCTTGGTCAAGCAAATACATTCGCCACATAATTCAATCAATTAGTATGTCAATCACATATTCAAATATCGTTATATTATGCTCAATCGCCACTCATTCTAATCACATCAAGCCACAGTTCACATAATAGGCGTCAATCCAATCACGAGCAAACAACACGAACCGTTGCCAAGCGGACGTTAAATCATACAAGAACACCCAATGAACTTAACATAATTTCCAGCACTAATGACCACCAATCCAGCCATGATTTCAACAATAAACCACCTCATTTCGGCTCACAATCCGACCCATTCACTCACCTCGAAACCCGCCATTCCGATACAACATAGCTAACATTTCATTACATAGATTACCCAACATCGGCTCATCGAACTGGCCATTCCCCGAGCCAAAAATCAATCATAAATCTCGCACTAACCAACCATTAAACATCCAAAATTCCACCCGTACATCGCTCCACTCGACTCATAAAACAACCTATCACGATCGCCATTCAACAATCGCCGCACCAGCCACCGAATCCTCCCCCTCAATTCAGCCACAAATAAACAACCCGAGCAATCGACAATCGAGCATTGAATCACACACAACCAACTAATAAACTCGACATAATTTTTCAGCATTATGCGACCTTCAAACCAGCCATAAAATCAGCGTTGAACCACCTCGATTCAGCCCATACTCCGGTCCACTCGTTAACCTCGAGCCAGCCCACAATTCAGCCACCAAGTCGCACTAAATGGCCATTAAATCAGCCCCGAACAGCCCCTAATCAGCCGCCAATCTCACCCTAAACGACCCCTAAACAAGCCTGATAATACGCAAAGTCCTAGACAAGGTTTAGGGTGTCGCTTACCCCGACTTGAGCGGGAGAACAAGGCTGGGCAGCGAGGAAAATCGCCGGGACAGCGGCGAAGGCGGCGATCAGCGAGGCTCTCGGCCACAGCCGGGCGACAAGGAGCTCCGGCTGAGGCAACAGCAGCTCGACGGCAGCAAGGGAGGACCGGGACCTCGCCGGGACGGCAGCAGCTCCGACGTCGGGCGGCGGCCCACGGCGGCGACGAGAACAGGGGCGGTGAGGGCAGAACAGGGGAGGGGAACGGTGGCCAGAACAGGGGAGGGGGTGGTGTCGGGTGGCCGGCTAGGCGGTGGGGTGGCGGTCGGTGGCTGGGAGGGAGGCTGGGTGGCGGGGGTGAGGCGGTGGCGGCCAGCACGGCGGCACGCGGCGACGACGAACCTGGAAGCCCGAAACAGGGGAAGACGCCGGGGAAAAGAGAAACAGGGGAGAGGAGGTCGTGGCGCGGCCAGAGGCGGCACGGCGACGTCGCGGGCGGCCGGGCGACGGAGGGCAGGTCGGCGAACGACTGGGCAACGCCGGACTGCGGCGGACGCAGCAGTGAGCTGCTGCTCGCGAGCAGCGGTCGCGGGCGACGAGCGGCGGCGCGGCGCGGCTCGATCGGGCGACGGCGGCACGAGGCGGTAGGCGGCGGTGGCTGGGCTGGTCGCTGGCAAGATGTGATCGAGCGAGCAGCAAGCAGGAGTAGAAGCCAGAAACAATGGCGTCGGGAGCAAGCCAGCGAAGGAGAAGAAGAAGAGAGGAAGAAAAGAAAAGAAAAAGAAGAAAAGAAAGAGAGAGAGGAGAGTGGATAGGTCTGACAGAAGGGGGACACGTGCGAAGGGGGGGGGAAAGTGACCGGAGAGAGAGAGAGAGAGAGAGAGAGAGAGAGAGAGAGATACGAAAATTAAAAAAAAACATTCAAATAATAATTGCAATCCGATGGCCCATATTTAAAACCGAAAATGATCTAAAGGTCCAAATTAATCCTAGAATATAATAAGGGACAAAGGCCAAATTAATTAGATCAAACTACCCCGAGGGAGGTCTACTAGTCCAAATTCGCACCCGGACAATAATCCATTTTTCACATAATCTGAGCAATCTCGAGGCCAACTGCAATAATATCGACACCGTCCAATTAAATTCGTCCCGAAACTCCGAGAAATTCGACACCAAAGTTTGGGCTCTAAATAACGGCAAAATTCGATCGAATGCTATTCTAGCGAAATCTCAAATTTAAAACAATAATCGGGAGTGATCAGTTCCCGAGCGAGATTTTACTATAAGCACACTGACGAATTACACGTTTTATAAATCCAAAAAATGGGCCGAAATTCGGAATGTCACAACTCTTCCCCCCTTACAAAAATTTCGTCCTCGAAATTTACAATTCCACCCAACTATTCAAACAAATGGGGGTATTGGTGTCGCATCAACTCTTCGCTTTCCCACGTCGCACCTTCAGTTCCATGGTGCTCTCAAATCACCTTGACCATCGGAATTATCTTGTTCCGTAACACTCGTTCCATTTTGTCGTCAATCCTGACCGGCCTTTCCACGTATGACACTCTATCGTCCACGTCTATTTCCTCGTAGTTTAGCACGTGGGTCGGATCCGGTTCGTATTTCCTTAGCATAGACACGTGGAATACGTTGTGAACTTGGGACAAATTTGGCGATAGTGCGAGGCGGTAGGCCAGAGTACCGATCCTCTCTAAAACCTCGAATGGACCCACGTACCTCGGGCTCAATTTTCCTTTCTTGCCAAACCGTGATAGTCCTCTCATCGGCGACACTTTGAGAAAAACGTGGTCCCCCACTTGAAACTCCAAAGGCATACGTCTCCGGTCCGCATAATTCTTTTGGCGACCCTGAGCGGTCTTAAGCCTGTCCCGAATAACTTTGACAGTCTCAACTGACTGCTGAACTAACTCTGGACCCGTGATGCTCCTCTCACCCACTTCATCCCAGCACACTGGTGTTCTACAAGCTCTGCCATATAACGCTTCAAACGGTGCCATTCCGATACTTTGTTGATAACTATTGTTATAGGCAAACTCAACCAATGGCAACTGTTCCTCCCAACTACCCCTAAAATCCAATACACATGCCCGTAGCATATCTTCCAAGGTCTGAATCGTCCTCTCCGACTGGCCATCTGTTTGGGGGTGATAAGCTGTGCTAAACTGTAACTTTGTCCCTAATGCCGTATGAAGACTTTTCCAAAAAGCGGCAGTGAATTTGGGATCACGGTCCGAGGTAATCGTCACTGGTACTCCGTGCAAACGGACTATTTGTCGCACGTAAATCTCGACATGCCTTTCCAAGGCGAAGTCCTTTCGCACCGGCAGAAAATGTACTGACTTTGTCAATCGATCGACTACCACCCAAATTGAATCATGACCCCTCTGACTCCTTGGTAATCCCATGATAAAGTCCATCGTGACGTGTTCCCATTTCCACTCGGGGATTTCTAATGGCTGCAACATTCCACCCGGCTTGCAATGTTGTGCCTTCACTTGTTGGCATGTTAGGCATTTGGCCACATGTTTGGCTACATCTATTTTCATGCCGTTCCACCAATAATGTTGTCACAAGTTCTGATACATTTTCGTACTACCCGGGTGAATACTATAATTACTACGGTGTGCTTCAGCCAAAATCTCCTCCTTGAGTTCTGCATCACCGGGTACACACAACCGTCCGCGGAATTTCAGAATCCCATCCTCGGATACCTGAAAGTCCGATTTCCTCTTTGTGACATCCATACTCAGAATCTTTTGAATCTCTAGGTCTGTTGATTGTAAGGCCTTGATCTTAGTCTGAATTTCCGGCTCAATCCTTAATGCGGCAAGCAGACTTGAGACCCGACTCACCTCAAACTTAAATTTCGAATCCCGAACTTCCTCCAACAAAGTCCATTCTTTGACCATCATATGCGCGACGCTTGATTTCCGGCTCAGTGCATCCGCTACTCTGTTAGCCTTTCCGGGATGATACATAATCTCGCAGTCATAATCTTTAAGGAGTTCCATCCAACGGCGCTGTCTCATATTTAATTCCTTTTGGGAGAATAAGTACCTTAAACTTTGATGGTCAGTATAAATCTGAAATTTCTCCCCACACAGATAGTGTCTCCAAATTTTAAGGGCAAAAATAATCGCGGCCAATTCCAAATCGTGAGTCGGATAATTTAGCTCGTGCGGTCTCAATTGTCGTGATGCATACGCCACTACTCTTCCATGTTGCATCAGCACGCATCCCAATCCTCTTAGCGATGCATCACTATAAATCTCATATCCTCCCAAACCTGACGGGATTGTCAACACTGGCGCGGTTGTCAACCTCTGTTTTAACTCCTGAAAACTCCTTTCGCACTTATCTGTCCATTCAAATCTCATCTCTTTCTTTAGTAACCGCGTCATTGGCATCGCTAATGCCGAAAACCCTTCCACGAAGCGTCTGTAATAACCTGCTAGACCCAAGAAGCTCCGAACCTCGGTAACTGTTGTCGGCCTTGGCCAATTCACAACGGCTTCAATCTTCACCGGGTCCACTGCAATTCCTTCTCCGGATACCACATGTCCTAAGAATGCCACTCGATGAAGCCAGAATTCACACTTGCTGAACTTAGCGTAGAGCGCGTGTTCCCTTAGAGTCTGCAAAACTTTTTCCAAATGTAACTCATGCTCGGCGGAACTCTTCGAATATACTAGAATATCGTCTATGAACACGATTACAAATTGATCCAGAAATTCCTTAAACACCCTATTCATCAAATCCATAAAAGCTGCCGGGGCATTCGTCAATCCAAACGGCATTACCGTAAACTCGTAGTGCCCATATCTTGTCCTGAATGCCGTTTTTGGTATATCATCCTTCTTAATCCTCAATTGATGATACCCCGTTCTCAAGTCGATCTTTGAAAATATAGATGCTCCTTGTAACTGATCAAACAGGTCATCAATCCTTGGCAGTGGATACTTATTCTTAATGGTCACTTGATTTAACTGTCTGTAATCTATGCACAACCTCAAGGACCCATCTTTCTTTCTCACGAATAACACCGGTGCTCCCCATGGAGATGCATTCGGGCGGATAAAGCCTTTATCTAGCAACTCCTGCATTTGGACCTTCAATTCCTTTAATTCAGACAGTGACATCCTATAGGGCGCTTTTGAAATCGGTTCTGTTCCTGGGGCCAACTCAATCACGAACTCCACTTCTCTATCAGGTGGCAGTCCCGGCAATTCCTGAGGAAAAACATCGGGAAAGTTGCACACCACGGCTATGTCTTCTAGCCTCGGCTCTCTAGCCGTCGAATCAACTACAGTCGCCAGAAATCCTTGGCACCCTTCATCTAACAGCTTCGTCACCTCAAGTGATGAAATCCAGGGGATCAAGGTTCCTCCTCGGTTTCCCACAAACTCGAATCTAGGATGTCCAATCGGATTAAATTGGATTACCCTGCTACCACAGTCCATAACAGCTCTCTGTTGGACTAACCAGTCCATCCCGACAATCACATCAAAGTCATGCATAATTAAAACTGCCAAATCTATTCTCCCTTCTCTATCGCCAATCACTATCTTACAATCAGGGCATCCCAACGTAATCAACACTTTATCATTCAGCAGAGTAGTCACACACAGCATAACGTCAAGTGGCTTTGGCTCAATCCCAGTTAATTTAACAAACTGATCAGATATAAACGAATGCGACGCCCCCGGATCAAATAAGGCATATGCAGCATGATCACATAGAGAGACCGTACCTGTGACCACGCCAGGCGCATCCTCAGCTTCCCTTCTTGCCATTGCATACACCCGTCCTTGGGCTGGCAGCCTATTCAGATTGGCCGGCTGAGTAGCTCCACCTTGATTCCCATTCCGGACCGGCAGTGGTAGCAGCGCAGGCGACCCAGCCTGTCTATTATTGGGGCATTTTCTGAACTGATGGCCCACTCCGCCACATATAAAACATGCTCCGCCCCTATTCGGGCAAGGTCCATTCCCGTGCCTTCCACCACATAATCTACACGGGACATTCTGATAACGATTTGGCTTCCCGATATTCCTCCTAGCGGGAGGGACGAAACGACTATTTCCCGCCATGGGTCTTTTCCCAAATTGACGGCTATCCCTAGCTGGGACGTACCGCGATCCAGAAGCGGCAGCCCGGTCTGTTTGATCTCGCTCGATTGCCTGAGCCCGTTCATAAATCTCATTATAGCCCCTCAAGTTCAGTGAGATCATTTGGCTGCGAAGATCCGGCTTCAGCCCGTCCCGAAACCTCCTAGCTTTGTCGATTGGGTCCTCCACCATTCTGGGGGCAAATTTGGACAACCTAGCAAACTCAGCTTTATACTGATCCACCGACATTTGACCCTGGCGAAGCCTCATAAATTCCGCCAGTTTCTGCTCTCGAGCACTTTCCGAGAAGTACTTGCCATTGAAGGTCTCAGCGAAAATGGCCCAGTTCAAAGCAGTACCAGTGGGGAATACTTGACCTCTGATGGCCCTCCACTAATCGCTTGCATTGCTCTGAAGCTGGTAGACTGCTAATGTTACTTTCTCTTCCTCAGTGCATCCCAGCACTTTGAAGGCCTTCTCTAGCTCTTCCACCCAACTTGGGGCGGCCTCAGGATCGCCTTTCCCATCAAACTTTGGGGGTTTCAACCTTAGAAACTGTTCTACTAGCTTGGACATTGGCCTGATCACATTTACTCGTACTGGACCGGGATTTTCACCAACGACATTATTCCCCTGGCCTCCATTATCCCCAACAACCTCATTAGCAACTGCAGCAGCGGTAGTAGCACTTCTTTCCCTCGTCTGTCTACCTGATAATATTCCTGCATCCTCTAGCACCCTCCACATTTCATCCACCCTGGGGTCCCCCATTAGTCCAGCTAGCGGGACTACGCGACCTCGACCTCGACCTCTACCTCGACCTCGACCTCGATCACTCATCTTACTAAATCTCACAAAAGCTCACCTGCTATAATTCCACGCAGGAATTAGAAACCTAGGTCAACTAACCCAGTTTAAAGCCCTAGGAAACAAATCACAACAATTCATTAAGCAGGCAGCCAATTACGAACACCTAATCACAACCAACAAAATTCGTGCACTTACCTCAAGTCCTGACGCACCTGCATTTCACGTATTAGTGCATAATATCACTCAGCAATCACAACCAAGCAATCTGGGTAACGCATGGCCAACAAGTCTCCCTAACTGGTTACCCCAAAGTCATCGCTCCTTATCACTCCAAGTTTCGACCATCTTGGTTCGAGCTGACCTTGCTCTGATACCAATTCAACGGGGATGTCACGCCCCAAACTCTCACGGACTCGCGACATCCCTTGCTGGTCGATCATTGAATGCGACGTCCCAGGCAATGTCGCCGACCCAACTCAAACATCAGAGATTTAGCACATGCGGAAACAAAATGAAATAACCCAGACAATTACTAAGAACAAAGGGGTAGCATTAGTACACTTCAATACTTGCAATTCATGCACTTGGTAGATATATACAATATTCACAAAAGTCAACTGCCAACTGGGCCAAAAACGACAGAACCATATTCAACAAAAGAGACCGTGGTTCGCCAACTTATCTACCCTACAAAATGGGTCACTCAAAATACAGGGTCCTTGACCCGTCTTCGATCCCCGAGATTATCCTTGTAGGGTCTCCAATCAACTACGGTCGCGGACCTGAAATGGTTTGGTTAAACAACCATGAGAACACTTCTCAATAAGCAGACAACCTAAACCCCACATAGGCCAATGCGTACCCAGACGAGTCAAAAAATGCAATCTAGCTATTCACATAACAAATTTCACATACTTATCACAATTACTCAAGCGTCATTCACAGGTACATTCACCCATTTCAATTAAGTACAATACACATGCGCATACGTTCCACTTTCTCATGACCCGGGTCAACACCCCACAGGTCCTTTTTCGCCACCCGCGTCAACACGCTCCAGGCTGGCAGCCCTCCGATCAATCCGGGCTTTGTCCCGCGTCATCACGCTCCAAAACTTTTCTCTCGACCCGGGTCAACACTCTACAGGTCCTTTCTCACAACCCGGGTCATCACCCTACAGGTTGGCAGCCCTCCGATCAATCCGGGCTTGGTCAAGCAAATACATTCGCCACATAATTCAATCAATTAGTATGTCAATCACATATTCAAATATCGTTATATTATGCTCAATCGCCACTCATTCTAATCACATCAAGCCACAGTTCACATAATAGGCGTCAATCCAATCACGAGCAAACAACACGAACCGTTGCCAAGCGGACGTTAAATCATACAAGAACACCCAATGAACTTAACATAATTTCCAGCACTAATGACCACCAATCCAGCCATGATTTCAACAATAAACCACCTCATTTCGGCTCACAATCCGACCCATTCACTCACCTCGAAACCCGCCATTCCGATACAACATAGCTAACATTTCATTACATAGATTACCCAACATCGGCTCTTCGAACTGGCCATTCCCCGAGCCAAAAATCAATCATAAATCTCGCACTAACCAACCATTAAACATCCAAAATTCCACCCGTACATCGCTCCACTCGACTCATAAAACAACCTATCACGATCGCCATTCAACAATCGCCGCACCAGCCACCGAATCCTCCCCCTCAATTCAGCCACAAATAAACAACCCGAGCAATCGACAATCGAGCATTGAATCACACACAACCAACTAATAAACTCGACATAATTTTTCAGCATTATGCGACCTTCAAACCAGCCATAAAATCAGCGTTGAACCACCTCGATTCAGCCCATACTCCGGTCCACTCGTTAACCTCGAGCCAGCCCACAATTCAGCCACCAAGTCGCACTAAATGGCCATTAAATCAGCCCCGAACAGCCCCTAATCAGCCGCCAATCTCACCCTAAACGACCCCTAAACAAGCCTGATAATACGCAAAGTCCTAGACAAGGTTTAGGGTGTCGCTTACCCCGACTTGAGCGGGAGAACAAGGCTGGGCAGCGAGGAAAATCGCCGGGACAGCGGCGACGGCGGCGATCAGCGAGGCTCTCGGCCACAGCCGGGCGACAAGGAGCTCCGGCTGAGGCAACAGCAGCTCGACGGCAGCAAGGGAGGACCGGGACCTCGCCGGGACGGCAGCAGCTCCGGCGTCGGGCGGCGGCCCACGGCGGCGACGAGAACAGGGGCGGTGAGGGCAGAACAGGGGAGGGGAACGGTGGCCAGAACAGGGGAGGGGGTGGTGTCGGGTGGCCGGCTAGGCGGTGGGGTGGCGATCGGTGGCTGGGAGGGAGGCTGGGTGGCAGGGGTGAGGCGGTGGCGGCCAGCACGGCGGCACGCGGCGACAACGAAGCTGGAAGCCCGAAACAGGGGAAGACGCCGGGGAAAAGAGAAACAGGGGAGAGGAGGTCGTGCGGCGGCCGGAGGCGGCACGGCGACGTCGCGGGCGGCCGGGCGACGGAGGGCAGGTCGGCGAACGACTGGGCAACGCCGGACTGCGGCGGACGCAGCAGTGAGCTGCTGCTCGCGAGCAGCGCGGCAAGGCCGGCGAGCAGCGGTCGCGGGCGACGAGCGGCGGCGCGGCGCGGCTCGGTCGGGCGACGGCGGCGCGAGGCGGTAGGCGGCGGTGGCTGGGCTGGTCGCTGGCAAGATGTGATCGAGCGAGCAGCAAGCAGGAGTAGAAGCCAGAAACAATGGCGTCGGGAGCAAGCTAGCGAAGGAGAAGAAGAAGAGAGGAAGAAAAGAAAAGAAAAAGAAGAAAAGAAAGAGAGAGAGGAGAGTGGATAGGTCTGACAGAAGGGGGACACGTGCGAAGGGGGGCGAAAGTGACCGGAGAGAGAGAGAGAGAGAGAGAGAGAGAGAGATACGAAAATTAAAAAAAAACATTCAAATAATAATTGCAATCCGATGGCCCATATTTAAAACCGAAAATGATCTAAAGGTCCAAATTAATCCTAGAATATAATAAGGGACAAAGGCCAAATTAATTAGATCAAACTACCCCGAGGGAGGTCTACTAGTCCAAATTCGCACCCGGACAATAATCCATTTTTCGCATAATCTGAGCAATCTCGAGGCCAACTGCAATAATATCGACACCGTCCAATTAAATTCGTCCCGAAACTCCGAGAAATTCGACACCAAAGTTTGGGCTCTAAATAACGGCAAAATTCGATCGAATGCGATTCTAGCGAAATCTCAAATTTAAAACAATAATCGGGAGTGATCAGTTCCCGAGCGAGATTTTACTATAAGCACACTGACGAATTACACGTTTTATAAATCCCAAAAATGGGCCGAAATTCGGAATGTCACACCAATCGATAAGCACATTCATTCACTTCTTTGAACACATGGGAGATCCTTCATTAGGACCTTGAATTCATCAACTAGTAGGTAAAAGTTTCTATCAATTCTCGCGCATGGTTGCCAAAAACACAGGCATGGGCACAAAAGTCTTGGGCCAGGGCTTGAGGGACTCAGGCCCAGCCACCGACGTCTCGAGCCTAGGTGCCAAGGTGGGGTCCTCAGGCCTAAGCGCGAGGTTCCACTTGCGGGAGCTAGGGTTTCTCAGGCCCAGTCATTAAGAACTCGGGCATCGGTATCGAGAACCCGGACTTGGCCTCAATGGACCCGAACTCAAGCCTCGATGACTTGGGTACTGGAGTCGAGTATCGAGGCACAGTCGATGGGGACCTTGGTTACTTGGACATAGGCACCAAGGTCCTAAGCTTAGCCTCGAGGGACTTGAGTCCAGCCTTTGTGGACCCAGGCTCGATTGCCGGGGGCTCGGATACTGGTGTCTAGGTGCCCATGCCCATGTGTTGATATCTCAAGTCCAAGCGTCAAGTCTAGTCATATTTTCAGGAAATGATTTTAATTTTTTAAAAGAGGATATTATTTTTTTGAATTTAAGCATAAAAATTCCGTTGACTTTACAAGATTTTTCATTGACTTATTTTCTAAGTGTATCAAACGTTGGAAAATAAAGAAAATATTTTTCAATAATAAATTGTTTGCGAAAGAATCGGATAGGTTAAGTTATAGATTAATTTCTCTTTAACAGCTAAAACGCATCTACTTCTTTTGAAGCCATTGATTGAATACATATCTTAAAGGTGAAGATATGGATATGGTCATGAGAGAATTATATCTTTCCCTGACCAATACCATTAATAAAGTGTGATTAGGCTTAAAGCCATTGTTGTTCTTTTTTCCCCTCTCTCAGGTAAATATCTATGGGGATATAATTCGTTAAAAATTGTCTTGTTAAAGAAAGAACATTTTAGTGAGGTCCAGAGCAGCATCGCCAGCTTTATGGGTAGTTGATATTGCCATATATCGCATAGGCATTGTCCTAAAATTTGGAAATCAAGTGCATGAAGTGGTCTTTGACATTAGGTACATAATAAATAGCAAGCAGAAAAGGTTAGGTCTCGTAGGATCTCCATCTGTCATTAATAGAGTCTAATTAGGCTCAAACAAAAACGTGATCTCAGCAAAGCACCTAAACTTAAAGCATCCAAATGAGTCCACAGGATTTGCCTCGAAGATGAGTATTCAATTTGCTGAAACATAAAAGACAAATTCTCGGATGTGCATGATAGCCACTTGGTTCATCGTTCGGCAATCTGTTGACCGTTTCAAATTGTCATATCGAAAATCAAGAAGTTGTATCAACGCACTTACCGAGGTATTGAGGGGGCAGGTCCACCAAGAAATTTGAAAAATCAGTGGCAGCCTTGTGATTTTACCAAATGGTGATCCCAAAATTTCAAGAATGAACCTATGTTATTTGTTTTCTTCACCCCTAGATAGAACCTGCTCAAAGACGATCACACACTAGTTCTTCTTCTCCTTCCTCTTGCTCTGGTCATTTGAATACTTTCTTTCGTTCCGGGTGCGTGTGAGAGAATGGCTCGATATGGCTATGGTGATGGGTACCCAGCGCCAGCTCAGGCGTACGCGAACCAGTTCGCTGCGCTGACGCCGTCATCCTTTCCGCCGGGCACCGATCCAAGCCTGGTCGCGTGCTTCCAGATGGCAGACCAAGACGGAAGCGGCCTGGTTGACGATAGAGAGTTGCAGAGAGCTCTTTCTTCATACAACCAAGGCTTCAGCCTCCGCACCGTTCGCCTTCTCATGTACCTCTTCACTCACACAAACACCAGAAGAATTGGTTGGCCTCTCTCTCTCTCTTTCTCTCTCTCTCTCTCTCTCCAAGTTGGAAAAACCCTAGTTTTATATCTAGCTTGTCACATGTAGAATGATGCTAAATCGAGGGGGGAGAAGCATGGTTGAAAATTCCATGAAAAGAATAAAGTAGTTTTGCACAGTAAAAAAGGCCCTGGTGATGAAACTAAGCTAGAACTTCCCACAATGATTAAAGAGCAATTAGCTCCGCCCAAAAACAATCTTATGTTATAACCTCCCGTTATTTGGGCTCATCATTCTCAAGTGAGGGACAAGTATAACTCAAAGTTACTTTGAAATGCTTAAAATTTTGCAGGGCCAAGGGAATTCACAGGACTATTTCACTGTCTTCAAATGTGGAGGGTAAGAGCTCTAGTCTCTCCTTATAATCTTTGATCAGATCCTTTCATCTGTAATTATAATTAAGGGACGATTGTTCAGGGCACATTCGAGAGATTTGACAGAGACAGGAGTGGGAAAATTGATGGGCCAGAGCTGAGAGACGCGCTCTTGAGCATGGGGTTTGCGGTGCCACCAGTGGTGGTTGACTTGCTGGTCACTAAGTACGACAAATATGGAGATGGAAGCCGGGCAATCGAATATGATAACTTCATCGAGTACGCTTCCTCTTATGTATCTTCTAATTTATCCTTAGTACTTACTTAATGTTTCTTCCAAATATATGTGCCATTTCCAAATAATAATCTTAGGATTTCTGAACAATTTCTTTTCTTTACATGGTGTTATCTCATGCAGGTGCTGCCTCATTGTCAAGGTAATTTACTGGCTTATTAACGTTACTAATTATTGGAAGGGTACTCCATTTTTTCACTAATTACTTCCAAGGGTCACGCCTCTCCATTTGAGAACAATTATCCTATTTATATACCATTAACAAATGCATGATTGATTGGAAAGTATGGCCACCGGACTAGTGGCCTGGATTATTAAACAATAAAATGTTTGTAAAGTTTGGTATATACTTTAGTTTCTCCTTTTTTTCGGCTAAATTCAACACGTGGACGATTCATAAATAGTTTCATTTTCTTTTCAATTGGCTTTGTGTGGATGGGGTATATGCCGATACCGAAATAATAGAACTAAGTCCATGAATTATATGCAATTAGTATATTGACATCTTCCTTTGATCTCTATATGTTTTAGGGATTAACCGAGAAATTCAAGGAGAGAGACACCATGCTTTCCGGCTCAGCAACATTCACCTACGATTCCTTCATGCTCACCGTCTTGCCCTTCCTCATTGCATAGATTCTAGAGAGATGGGAGTTGTTGCTGTTGTTTGCTTCTTAATTTTCGGCAATAAGGTGCATTGCAATTACTCCGACGGAGTTAGCTGCAATTTGCGGAGTAATATCTGGGGTTGATGTTTGGGGAACTTTTCTGCCATGCAGTCAATTTCAATGTTCTTCGGGATAATATTATATATGGATGTGTTTATACCAAAAAAATAGTTAACTCTTTGAAATCGACGATCACGGCAAAAGTGTCAAAAAAGTCCTAAACCTTTTGCATTTGTGCCAATTTAGTCCTAAGCCTTTTTTTGATGCCAATTCAGTCCTACACCTTTTGCATTTGTGCCAATTTAGTCCTAAACCTTTTTTTAATGCCAATTCAGTCCTAAACTTTTTGCATTTGTGCCAATTCAGTCCTCAACCTTTTGCATTTATGCCAATTAAGTCCTAAACCTTTTTTTGGTGCCACTTGAGTCCAAAACCTTTTGTATTTATGCCAATTTAGTCATAAACCTTTTACATTTGTGCCAATTCGGTCCTAAACCTTTTTTAGCTAAATTAACTGGAAGGACTGAATTGGCACAAATGCAAAAGGTTTAGGAATGAATTGGCACCAAAAAAAGGTTTAGGACTCAATTAGCACCAATGCAAAAGGTTTAGGACTGAATTGGCACAAATGCAAAAGGTTTAGGATTGAATTGACACTAAAAAAAGGTTGAGGACTAAATTGGCATCAATGCAAAAAGTTTTAGACTTTTTTGATAATTTTCCCCCACAATCACTCAAGTTTGATCGGTTGATTGGTTTTACTGAAGATGATAGAATTCCGCTGGTTCTGGAGATGCAAAAAGACCCGGATATCTCACCTCTTCTTTGCGGATGATGTCCTATTGTTCTCAGAAGGGCAATTGAGATCTGTTCAACTTATTAATGAATCCCTTCTCTTGTTCTCTGAGTGGTCTGGCCTTAAACCAAATAAGGCCAAAAGCAACATCTTCTTCTCGGGAGGGACTCAGGCGTTGATACAACAGGTAACTCAATGCCTAGGGTTTCAACAGGGTACTTTGCCTTTTCGCTACCTTGGAGTGCCGGTTATCTCAACTAGACTGCGAAAGGTGGATTGCAAAGCCTTGATTGACTCTATCACGGCTCGCGCCCGTTCATGGTCCCAACGTTTCCTCTCCTTTGCTGGTCGCCTTCAACTTATAAAGTCGGTCTTGCACTCCATTCAAGTTTACTGGGGCACCACTTTCTCTCTTCCCAAATCAGTGTTGCACAGTATTGAGGCTATCTTGAGACAGTTCTTATGGAAAGGCCCTGACCTTGGAGTTGGAGGAGCCAAAGTAGCGTGGAAGGCTGTATGCCTACCTAGAGAGGAAGGTGGGCTGGGCATCCGAAGACTTATTGATTACAATAATGCTATGATACTTAAGCATATTTGGATTCTTTTTACTGACAAAGAATCGTTATGGTGCAAATGGATACACTCTAACTTCTTAAAGAAGGCTAATTTCTGGATTGTTTCCAAACCAACCTTCTGCTCCTGGACATGGAAGAAAATCCTGGATATGCGCGCAACTGCCCGAACCATGTTCCGATGGAATATAGGCAATGGAAGATCAGTCTCTTTCTGGTTTGACTGCTTGCACATTAAGGGGCCGCTCAATCTCCTTTTTAGCGATGTTGAGATCTACCAGTCACGCATCCCTCGAGAGACTACAGTACGGTCTTTCTTTGAAGACTCTTGGCAACCGTCACCTACCCTTGATTCTATTATGGGCTGGAGGGACAACACTCCGATTTTTGTGGACAGTACGATGGACAGCTTTGCCTGGACTCCTCATCCTTCGAGCCCCTTTTCTGTTAATCGTGCTTGGAATCATATCCGTAGGAAATGGCATCCAACCCCATGGCATTCCTTCATTTGGGATCGGCATATAGCTCCCCGCCATGCATTTCTTCTTTGGTTAATTTCTCTCAACCGCCTTCCAACGCAGGTATTCTTGATACATAATCGCAGGATTGACGATGCATTATGCGCTTTTTGTGGTTCTACACCAGACTCAATCAACCATCTATTCTTCGAATGCTCCTCCACGAGCAGATTGGCCTCTTTGTGGGCGACAAAATGTAATCTACCTTGGCGTAACCGTCCCTGGCAGGATCATATTTTATGGGCAATGCAGGTGTGTGGTGGATCCTCGTTTGCACACTGCATCTCTAGAATTGCCCTTGGGGCCCTTTGCCACATTATATGGACTGAAAGGAACAATGCCATATTTAGGAACAAGAGCGTCTTCATCCCTGGCATGCGCAAGCATCTTATTAAAGTCGTCAAGGACAAGGCCATCTCTATGGGGAGAGTTGAGGACACATACAGGAACCGTATTATCCAGAGAAAGTGGGACTTGCCTTCTTCCATATTTAGATAGTACTGATCCCAGCTGGGCCTGGATCACTTGCGGTGGACACTAGGACTATGGTGGCGCCCATCCTTTTACGGTTGGATTGTATGTGCTGTTGCTTATTTTGTTTTCCTATTTTGGTGCCGTTCTTAGGCTGGTTGTATAGTTCCTGCTGGACCCGCTTGACCTTCTATGGACATCACTATGTCCTTATACGGTCAGGTTTGGTTTGGGCTTAGGTTGTACTTGGTGATTTGGAAAGTTATACATATTCTTGCCTTACCAAAAAAAAAAAATACTAATATGGAGAGAATCGATAATTACATGGTGTGGCTTTCGTCAACAATATGGCAGTGGCTCATCATCATCACGCACACAATTTCCCAGATGTCAAAAAGCCATACGATTTTCCTATCCGAAATAAACGCAGAACCCTTTTTTCGTACAAAAAATTACAATCAAATTTTTGGTGAAAGATTGTCCACTGTTTAGGGAAAACCCATTTTTAGTGAAACGAGATGTGTCTAAATATGATGTGTTGCAAAGAGTAATTAACTGCCTCTAATGTGTATTAATGCAAATTTAAGGACACTCTTTCGTAGCTATCATACAAAAAAGACATCAATCCGGCCCTAGTTCTTTGGTTGTTGACAAGACTAATCTAAGAACTTTAAATTCACCATTAGAGAGATGCTACTCATATTGATAGCGTGTTCTTACTTTTAAGACTAAAATCACTCATGACATGCTCTCAGCCACGAGACATAACAAGTTCAGCAACCAACACACTTCCTCTGGCCTCGTGGCTTGAGTGCCTTTCTCCTAAACCCTAGGTCAGGAATTGGAAAACGGTATCGAGAGAGAAGAGGGAGAGATTTACTGTTCCACTGGATTCCATATTTCATATATGCATTGATGTTTCAAATACACATTTACAATAGGATAATGACACCACAAATACCTGAACTCTTACCCATTTCACAATCGAGTACCTAAAGTTTTTTTTATCATTCAATTGAGTATTTCAAGTTTTCAAATTGGGCTCAATGCAAGGCCTTCACTACAGTTGCGAACAGTAAATGCCAAACTGTACACTCCACCTCTCTCTTCATCACTCAACACCTAAACGGAGATGACATAGTTTTCATTGAGTAAGTGAGCCACATCGGTAATTGTACTTATTTGGTATTGAGTAAGCGAGTCACGTAGAAAAGTTGCGTGACATGGTTATTCTTTGTAACGAATGCCTCGTATTAAGCCAAATTTGAAAAGTTGTGGTAGCAAAAAATTATAAAATGGACAAATATTTCCAGTACTTATGATGTCATTATCACTTTATAATAAGAATGACATGCTCTCCTCTCCTGAACTTTTTAATCTTTAGCTAAAAATAGGACGTTTTTAAATTTTGTGTATGGTTTCTCCCTTAGAATCCGATAGTTTATCTTGTCATGCAAGTATTCTCAAGAAAGTTTATAATAGATGGGTAGGCAACAGTAGCATGAGAAATAGAGTGTGTTTGTAGAATGACTTTTACTTTTTATTTCTTTGTTAATATTGCGTTTACACATGGCACTTTCTAAATTCGAAACGCTTGATAGCTTTCAAACTTCACACGTAGATTGACATATAAATCTTTTAAAATCTTTTGAAATTTGAATAATAGATAGAACTTTGGCGGAAACCATGAAAAATACATTCTGCTTATAAGAAGTCCAAACAGACATTGAAAATAGACCTGATAAATAGTAAGTTTAACATCTCAAGAGTGCTTCATTAGCTCGGTCAAGTAACAAAGTGCGATGAGAATTATTGCGGATCCGTTGTTCTTGACTAGTGAGGGGATAGAAAAACTAAGCTATGTTACTGATATCACATTTAATTAAGCACATCTAAAGTCAAATGTAATCTATATAGCTTGGACTTTGAGCGGTTGTATCACACAAGTTTTTAATGCACTAAGAACATTTAACTATCTTATTCCTAAGCAAATGAAGGTATGCTACAATTAGTTTTGATGGTATTGCAAAGTACAGTCGTCGGAGAGAACTAGAGCTGTGGTTGGTCCTCAAAAAACTAGGACTGTATTTTGGCACTACTATATAATTTACAATCGTGAGTTTTATTCTTTAGTGGGAAAATGAATTGCAGTAAGTATCCATATACATAAATTATTGAAGGTGAGAAAAGAGATTCAGAAACAAATACCCATCCATATGTAAAAAGCTCTTCTTTCCTGGCCTCTAGATCTGATATACAGGAAAGATGCCAACTGTAACAACTGTTCAATGATTCCAAAATCTTTTCGGAGTTTGAGATCTCCCCATGATGATGAGTTATCCGAGCAAGTGAGCACGAACAACAAGCGCAGAAGATTTTGCAGAAGTGGCAGATGATGTCCCTTATTTAAATTGATCATATCAAGGATTCGCTTGACTTGTCCTCTGTAATGGAAACATGGGAAATAAAAACTCAAGTCTGAAAATCATGTCGGGGTGGTACGAGAATAATTAACTATGGACTGCATTGTCCCATGATCAAAAAGATTCTGTCTTATTCGTAATCGGCACATGGAAATGGACGAAAAAAGGAGGCAAAAAGAGATTTTGGCAGATGATCATTGCACGTTCTGCTTAGGGCGAAGTAAACAATGCTGCGTTCACATTCGTAAACCAGGAGCAGGATTGATTGTGTTTGCAAACCCTAGATCCTCGGTTCCAGAAAGCCATGTCTTGAAACTTTTTGTGTTCACACCTGATTTTCAGTTGAATAATCTGAGGCCAAGTAGCGATGATTTAGGGTTCTCTGGTACGCATGATGTTTATGTTCTTGAGCAAATTTATACGTACATCATTATCTTCCCTGCATTTCGATCATTCTACTGATGTTGTCTGGTCCAAAAATAATAGCATTCGACACACTCATTATTCGTGTTCCAAGGTCTAATGTAGATGTATGACTTGTTTGACTGATGATGAACCCATTGGACACGACAATAATTTCTCGGAACTGATTACCTACAAGCTTCTCTCTTTTATTTGACGAGCTTTCAAGCTTACCTTGACCTTTGGATCAATATGGAATCAAATGGACTACAATCCCTAGTTTCATTTGAAAGAAGCAAATGGTTAGACATTTTAATATTCTACTTTGCGCTGTAAGGTCATTTTTGTAGTTCTCCAAATAAGTACCGTGTAAAAACGATGACAGTTATAGATCCGCTCATGATATATCCAAGATTTTCAGTTGACGATATGTAACTTTCATATTGAGCTCACTTCACTTCCTGTGTTCCAAGGACCTCACTCAGGTTGCAATCCATTGAATCACCCAACCTCACAAGTCAATATATCGACACTTAATTACTACTCTTATCGAAGAAAGATATCAGGTACCCAGGTTGCAAATGCACTTGGTGGATACTGCCCCTTTTTAAGTTTCATTCAACTGATAATGTGTATACGATACATAACATATAAAGTATACTGGTCACATTTATTGAGCAAGTACATATAGGAGAACAAATTCAACACAATGGTTCGTGTCAATTGACATGGGTGTAAAAGATTATAGCTGATTCTAAGGTTAAATGTATGCAAAAAGGTATACGTCGCCTGAGAAAATGTAATCCTACACCACATGGATCCACTTTTATTTGTAAGTAGGCCATCGTAGGAATTCATCTGTAGAGCAGCATATCCAACATTCCTCAACGGCCATGACTATCTGCCATCAGATGCAATGAACAAACGAACAATGAATTGATCTTGTAGTTCGCAGACAACAATATTTGTGGTCCATAATGGAATAGAGACTAACGTGGAACACGTTCGGGCATGTTTTTTCAAAGCAGAATCCTTACAGCTATCCACTTGCAGATTCTTGCTCATCCAAAAGATAGGGCCTTGGTTGCAAGCTTAACTGGAGAAGGATACGTTCAGGCATGTCATCTTTAAACTGTATTGCTTGAGCACCAATCTTGCTCGTATCTTTACTCGAACTACTTTCGGCAGAAAACTGAGACACAGGAACCGATTTGAAATATTGATAAGTTGGGAAAACTGTTGAGTCCAAATGTTCGACAATTGCAAGAAAGCAACATGATTCCAACACGGTGAAACCCTATCTGAGAAGTTTCAAAGTCTTTTCTTGAGAAAAAAGAAAAAAACGTTTAGGTGTTTGTAGAGGCATGAGGTCCTTATCCATCCAACCGAATCATTGACGGTCATCATCAACTCGAGTCCAGGCAAGTCCTTCCCATGTCCAGGAGGGACTAGTCTATTATGTGACAAATAGTTCAAGCATTGTCCTTTATTTTGACCATGGTAAAAGAAGTGATTTTGTAGTGAAGGTAAACAATTCCTTGATTGGTCTACGGGCTTTTAGGAAAAAAGTATGTACCTCCCCCTTTGATTCTCTGTGATCTCGACTTCCGACTCTCAACTTCTTCCGCAATTCTACATTTTCTTGTTCAACATCATCAACCTGCAAACCCCTCAAGAAATCAATTATGTGCAAGGATAAAGCAATTCTATTTTAGTATCATGAGAGAGAGAGAGAGAGAGAGAGAGAGAGAGAGAGAGAGGATATTGTTTTCCATGCTAAACCTTTCTCTTTAGCTCCCGCATTTCTTCCACGAAACTCTGGTCCTATGCAGATGAACGATAACAAATTATCGTAACGTGAGAGCACAAAAGCATGCCGAGAATAAATCAAATAAAACTGAATCAGGGTCTTTCTCGCATAATCAATGATAGAGTCATCATGTATATTACCTTCCTTGAGCGGACATTTTTCAAACCCATTTCTAAGACATTTTCCAAAATTTTCAAGTCCTCCAAACTCAGTTTAGAAAGCTCTTCTCCCGTCAGTCGCCTGTGTGCTCGATCACGATCAAATTAATGGCAAATGCTCAATTTTTTGACAAAACATTGACGAAATACACTAATGAAATACATTATTCTTGTGGCGAGGACCTCAAGTTTCACCAGCAAACTTGATTTATTTCCTTTGTACATGATATTTCGGATTACCAATCCAAGAATGAACAGTTGTTTCGATTTATATATGTAGAAGAGAAAACAAGTACACAAACACATTTTTTTCCACAGAAGGAAGATCATCACCTCATTTCCACACAATGATCAACGATATCAACAGACATAACAAAAACATTAATGACATGATCCTCTGGTTGGAAAAGGTCATATTTGTTAACTGCATGTTCACTAGTGGTTACTTAAGACTTCAAATCTAGCCAACATTGTCAATGGAAACCATTTACAATATCTTTCATCAAGTTTGGTTTTTCATTTACTTCAAAGTAAATTTGGGGGACAAAAAAAATATCTAAGATGGTATGTCAACGTTAATATAAAGCTTACGTATGTATAGGCGAGAATCTCTATCATAGGTCGTCTTACTTTGATTTCCTTCACTTCCAAGTGGGATCCGAAGTTACATATTAAACTACTTGTAGTTACAGTATTAGTTAAGCTTAGCTTGCATAGCTTTTTGAAAACTGACTATATACTGGTCATTTCCAGTTTGAATTAATCCTCATTTAAAAGGAAAAAGCAACGTAACCCAGTAATTAAAAATGGGGTAAAGCAAAAGATGTACCTGTTGCATTCCTGCACACAGCTCAGCTGTTGCATCAAGCTTTCCGCCTCCTTTTTCAAAAACTAATAGAGTAAAATTAGTGCACAGAATTGGACTCATGCAATTAATCATGACTTCAACATACGGATGCTGCATCAAACTTAAATTACTCTCTAATCCTTCACATTCTTACTCTGAATAGTACTAATCTAGCTCTCTCCGTTTTGTTCGCAAATTTGTAACATAAAATTTGTTGGAGCTCGTAAAAACGAGAGGGCCTTTTATCTCATTTAAATATAAGATCACACGATTTACAAATCTATCTACTACTTTAAGCTTTTAATATTGAGAGAGGGGCACAAGATTCCACTAGTACTGGAGTCAAGTTCAAATACCATATGCCCCCTTTTACGGCATAGATTATCTTGTTCAACTTATTTTTATTCTCCAAACTTCAAGTGCAAATCTTCATTCTAAATGCACTAAGTAGTGGTGCGTTAAAATTAACATCTTACCATGCTCTACCTATATGTTGCTCAAGTTTTTAGATTAATATTAGCGTCCCCATAGAATTTTTCATATGGTATTGCAAATGGAGGTCTTAAATCTAGCCCAATTTATCCAGACCATCATTCATTTGCATCCCTCATCAGAACTAACTTTCAGTTCTTTAATCTTTGGTCAAGAGCCAACATGCATGTGCCTAGAACATCTGAATCAAATTATGCCTCCATTAAAAACCATAAACATTTAGAAGGATTGGCAGTGATCTCACAATAGATACAAAGATCATACATGTCTCGCAATAAGATATTTTAAAGCTCTGGGGATTTAATATAAGATAATTGTTTGGGTCTTCTCCATCATTGATTTGAATATCTTGTTAGTTCATGAACTTCCATGGGCAAGCGTTTAGCATGACTTAAAGTTGAACCTCCAATGCGGTTAAGCAAGAGAGAGCTTTAGTTTGTAGGTGTCAAGTGAAGTGTCAGCAAAAGAAATGATTAGCTATCGCCAGTTAGGGGGTACATGTATGTTTTTACTTGGTCTTTGGCGATTACCTGGATCTCCTTAGCAGTAATTGATTGTTGCTGGTTAACTTGCTTCATTTTGTTATAACGTTCGATAACTGAATCCATGCTACAAAGACAAAACAAAAAAAAGAACAACTGCATGAGAATGCAAGAGTAGACATCGAGCTTGAAGAAAAATTAATTTCGTGACAATTTTTCAGAAGATTTGTCCTTTTTTTTCCACAAAATTTGTACGGAATTATACGAGAACTTCTAAGTTTTAAGACAAAATCAAAATTCCCCCAGTTTAGCTAGCTAGCACAAATAATTGATGAAATTCAACTTTCGAAATACATTTCCCCCATATTTTATTACAATGGAGTATTATTAAAGATATTCAGTCTCTGTTCTTCACAGAAAACAAATGAATCTCGTTGAAATGATTGAACACACAAAGTCTATGTATTTTCAACCACAAGATTGAACTTCTTTGATCTCGATCTTTAATAGAGGCTCCAATCAACTGGACTTAAAAGGGAAATATAGATCACCGATGGATTTCATATGTCCAATTTTTTCTACCAAAATTATTACACCTTTTCTTTTTCTTTTTATTGGGCACCAAAGAAAATTTATTTTGATGATGGGAAGAGAGAGCTTACCTGGTGCTTGCGTAGTCGTAAAGCTTGCCGGTGCAAGAGAAGATGATGACACCGATTTCAGCGTCGCAAAGAATGGAGAGCTCCTTTGCCTTCTTTATCAACCCAGTCCTTCGCTTGAAGAAAGTCACTTGCCTGCTCTTCGAGCAATTAATCTTTCGGATCGCGATCTTTCCCTTCACCATTTTTGCTCCTCACCACTTGGAAACAAATCTTTCCAGATCAGGAGGGATGATGGTTCCTCTTTTCCAGGAAAAAGATGAGAAACAGATGATGGAAGAAGCTCGCCGAAACGAACGATGATGACCACAAACCAGCGCCTCGCTGAAAACCCTTTGTGATTTATAACCTTCAAGAAACAGAAGAAGACAAAAGAGAAAGATCAATAGGACTCGCGAGTTCTTGGTTAGGTCTTAAATGGAGGCGTTTCCTTGTGAGGGAAGATTGAAGAAAGTCGTCGGTCGTCTTGAAAATGGCCTCTTTAAAGCGCAGTTCTTCGTAGCTAAGGCTGCGATTTGAAGAGGGTTACAATGACGGATAAAAAAAAAACAAAGAGCAAACTAAATTTTATTCTAATGTTGGTCAGTTTTTTTTTAATGAGATGGGATTAGGTATCGCAAAGCCCATTGTGTTTTCTAAGGCTTTTGCATGAGGATCAGACGGCTAAGGTGGTGCAGAGAGACATAACGAGATGTGTCAGTTTTAATGTGTGCAAAGGTCCACTTACCCTAGTGTAAGATATGTTGTCTTTGACAACTCTTTTTAGCATTTGATTCGTATAAATAAATATGAAAAATGCCATTAACTCTGGACATTTTTCCCTAGTTCAAAATATTAAAAAAAAAAAGAAAAATAGAACAAAAATGAAATGAAAAGGCATAAGGAAATATATATATGTGTGTGTGTGTGGAGATTGGGGTGTTAGTGGTATTAAATTGGATACAGTGATCTTAACTGTTGTGTAGCTTTAACTAAGGGAAAAGCCGAATGATTAGTTGATTCTACTTGGGGGAGGTGTTAACTCGGATCTGCAAGATGACATGTCTTGTTCTGCACCATATGTTCCCGATCTTGTACTGTTATATGGTGAAAGCATTATTTAGTGATCTGCTATTTCTCAAATGGTGGATTAACTATGCTTCTTTAATTAGTTGCAAACGAAGTAAAACTGTTCGAATTTATTATTTGCAACTAAAGCTAACCAATCGCTATCAGTAGCTTTAATACGTGAAAATCGAATGATTTAGATCTTTCTTTCGACCATACTTCAGTTTTATTGAGTTCTACTCGAAATTTGATGCTAGATATTCACGAAAAAGCATATAGAAAATAAGATATCCAAGTTACGTAGCTTTACGTTGACAGTTGCAAAAATACGTAAATATCTTCTATTCTTGATTCAACATATACACTCATGTTTCAGAGCCATTGAGTGCATCTAGGGTCAGGACGCATGAGGCATCCGGTCGTTGTTTAATAGGTGGATCCTCATGCATCCAATTAATGGGATATTTGATTCACGGTGAGCGGAAATCTAGTATTTCCCATTGGTGTTCCGGGTTCAAATATGGGAACCCTTTGCTTCGGGCGTCTCTAGAACTTCTAGCATATGTTGTATTCAATTTCCTATTTAGGGTTTTGCTTCTTTTAGGGGGGGTCTAGGAAAGTGGGATGGAGTTTCCAACTTGCTTGGCTCACTGCTCAAAACGGACCCTGAGATAAACAAAAGAATCCTAATCTAATTTGACTTGTGAACTGGCCTTTGCCAGTTCTCCACCAGATGACTTCTTGCCAGCTTCACGATACAACACTCCTCAGGGAAAAATTCAATCCCCCTAGCTTATTGTCCATGAGAACAAAGAATTTACCTTTAAAGTAACATGTTCGGTGTAATAGTATATTGGGTCAATGTCGTGAACCATGCCAAAAGCTCATGCGATGTGACCGCCGATTATAACTTGACTAAGTCATATGTATACAGTGACGTCGGTTTTAAAATCATGTAAAATGATCGAAATAAGAAGCAGTAATCATACCACTTTAGCGGCATGAGACTTACGACCGCATTTCAAATCGATGGTTGTCAAGCGTGCATTAGGAAAAATAAATGGAGGAATTGCTTCACGCATGTATTATTACCTCGTCCAATACCGCCCAGTGAAATTTGATTCCCCATTCTGCTGTACTCAATATACATGTTGGATATTAAAGCATATATATAATATAGATCCACATATACACACGTGTGTGTGGATGTCTTAAGTTGCCTTTCCTTAAATAAAGGCTTTTCCACATATGGTTTGAAGTAATTTAAAGGAAATGGGAGAGTTGGGTGCTGTCGTTGTCTCTTGAGTGGCAAGACACTTTTGGCAAGAACGTGAGAAGACTCTAGATCTTAATTATAAAGCGTGGTCATTGGCAGCGATTTTAAGAAAGGAGGCAAAATCATCCCCGGCTAGATAAAACCTGCAAGTATTATTTTACAATTTATTTCTGCTCTATCTTCAGATGAACCTTGTTGTTATCGAATGGTATGACAAGTTTCTGACCCGTTTTTTCACTAGAGGGTGGTCCATTGGTTCCTTATTTGTCTCCACTGTTGTCTCAAACATAAAATTAATGTTAGTACACTCACTTTGTGCCATCATTAGGTCTTTCGAGTCATCTAACTTTGTTTCCCGCCAATTCTTGTTAATTCTTGTCCATTTGCATATTCAAATTAAACATAAAACACCTCTTAGGACACCTTTAATCACATATTGAAAATTCATGGAGGTTACCATAGAAGTCCTAAACATATTGGATTTGTACCGGTTCAATCCTAAACCTTTTAATTTGTCAAATTTAGTCTTAAACCTTTTGACAATTTGCCCATGAAGTCCATTCGGTCAATTTTGGCTTGATATCGTTGACGTAGACACCGGCCATCCTATATGACAGAGCCAGCGCTAACGTAGATAACTTTTTGAAAAATTTTAAAATTTTTCCTTTTTTTAATCTTTCCATCTCTTTCCCTTTTTTTTTGCTAGTGATCGGTAGCCGGCCATCACACATAGGCGATGGTCAGCGAGATGCCTCCTCACCAAATCTAGCTACGTTAACCCTCGCCATGCCTCGCCCTTGCCCATGCGATGCCTAGCGAGGTGACCTTAGCCTAGGCAAGGGTCGACCTTACCAGATTTGAAGAGGGAGGCCCTCGCTGGCACTCACCCTAGGCTTAACGAGGGCGACTATAATGCTTCGAAACATCATGTGCAGCACATTCTTTTTCGATTATTACACGTAATTACTATTGGCATGCGGAAGGACAATAAAATTTACACAACATACCATACAATACATCGCATGAGTTTAATATGCATATGCCTCATCTTTTATAAAAACTTCAGAAGTTGCTATCATTATATAGTGGCCAAACAAAGTACAAATACAACACATTACATAAGTCCTGAGACAGGTCGGGGTCACCTATCATCGACACACCACTCCAACACCCAAAAACTTGGTTGTACGAGGCCACACTTCTAAATTACAAATTAACAACCTCACCCCGACAAGTCATCGTTGTAAAAACTAGGGGGCCCATCGAAACCTCCAAGTGGTCCAACAAACTCCTCGTCAATCCATCTCACATAAATGCACTCAATATAAACTACGGCTGGTTCGAGTATAAGCATATCGTAATAATTAAAACGAAAATAAGCAAAAACTTCAAACTAGCATGGTGGAGGGTGATCCATCCTACAAATTTGAAAAAGAAGGGGTGAGTCCAATTTAGTAAATTAGATCTCTAAGTTTAAGGTATGAGATCATCTCACTACTGAATTTAGTACTAAGAAACAACGTGAGTTTAAGTAAAGTGCAGAATAACTATAAGAGGCAATTGACTGAATAAATGCACTCTTCTTTCCTATCATTACATGCTAATGGAAACCATTAGCAACGTTACATAAGATTATTCACTCAAATGCATGTGGAAGGCATAATATATTACAATACACAATTTTCACCAATTTGTTCATTAATAGACATGCATCATATCCATTATTAGCATATCATTTCATCTAGACTCTTGGGGCATCTCGACACACGAGGCATATTGCCTCCCGAGACATCCCAAACACTCTCGGGGCATCTCGATACACTGGGCATCTCACCTCCCGAGACATCCGGAATACTCCCAGGGCATCTCGATACAAGGGGCATCTCAGCTCCAAGGCATCCCGACTCATAGGCTTCTCAACTCTGAGGCATCTTCACCACTAATATGTGGGTGATGGAAATAATTTTCATATTATTTTCCATATTTAATCACATAGCAACAATGCATATGATAACATTATAATCATATGATCACCCTTGAATCAACAACGAAATCAACGTTCTTTTACATCGGGTACACATCATATTTTCATGCAAATCTCTTCCAAAACATACTTACCTTGCCCTTTCATCTAATCACATAAGAGGTGATGACATTCTTACCTCCTTTCTATTCTCATGAGAGCAATATTAGCATATTCAGAAAATCGGCAAATGTGTAATATTGACCAATGGCTAAAACTAACAAGTAGGTATAATCGATAAGTGGATATAATGGATAGGTAGGTACAATTGACAAATATATATATATATATAACTGACAAGTGGGTATAATCGACAAATGGGTATAGTTGACCTGTGGATATAATAAGCAAGTACGTGTACTCAGCAAGTGAGTATAACCAACAAGTGAATATAATCGGTAGGTGAGTATAAGAGGCAGGTCGCTATAAATGGCAAGTGTGTATAGGTGATGAATGGGTATAAACGGTAGGTGGATATAAACTGCAAGTGAGTATAAGAGGTAGGTAAGTCAAGCTGACATAAATAACACTTTCAAGCTCAATATTGTCATTTACCATACAACATGCTACCACAACTGAAGGAAATCAATCAAAACATCTCAAGGTCATTGTAATATCGTAACTTGCCATTATTGACTCTTGCTTAACATCAAATTCAAACTAAATTAACAAACATCAACTAACCGAGTCAAAAGTATTAAGTTTATCAATCTACTTAGCCTCTAGAGTTTTTTACTTACCTCGAACAAAACTTGGACAAAACAAAACTTTAACCACCTTTAAAGCAAGATAAGCAAAAACAAAGATTAACATCTTTTTATCTTTTAACAAAACTTGTTTAAGAAAAGAGAATAAAGTTCATCAAATCACATTGTGACTCTTGAAAGATGGAGTTTCAAAGCTTGGACAACACAAGTATGAAATTTTTGCTTTTAAATCGAAAGAGTAGAAAGTGAAAATAGAAGATGAAAGTGACAGGAGACCTCCCTTTTCTTTGCAAGAACAAGTTGGAATTCTTTTGAAACTTAAAGACATAAGGAGACGGTTATACAAGTAAGGGAGATAAGAACAAGTAATGAAGATTAAAAAAATGATGACTTGAGTGCTAGGTGGAGAATGCAAGAGATGTGTTCAAGTTAGAAAGTCACAAGTGGCAAAATCATATTGTTCCTCCCAATGATGCGACCAAGGGAAATGAACTTAGAAGATCAAGACTTATCAAGAGATAAGAATAACCAATCAAGCTTAAAAGTAATGATGATCTTTGGTTAAAAATCACTAGGTGTGAAGAGAGAAATAGGTGTTCCAATCCAAAAGATACAAGTTGCTTAATAAGAGTAGCTAAAAGGAGGTATTTTGATTGGAAAAGACAGAGTTTCTTCAGTCAAGTGAAATGCATGAATGAGTCATCAAGAGCATTAATTGGCTAAAGTTGAAAGAGTTTATATAATATATGATATCATTGTTAGACTAAGTTTGTAACATCTTGAATTTCGACCTATTTTCGGAATCAATGAAATAGATATTATTTCTCATTTCATTTTAGTAAGTCTCGCCCGGAACTGATCATTATCGGGATACTAACCTTTAGGGAATGGCTACCTAGGGAAATGTATGTGGACCTAAGAACTCGATCATGAGTCGACCTTCGGTGACGATTGAGGTCGCCATGACTCGAATAACCCTAGGTCGATATGCGTAATCCCTAAACAGCCGCCCGTTAGTGAGAGACCCTAAAATTGAGATTTGGCTATTTTGATCGCGAAATTGGGTCCGGACTTGGATGTCGATTTTCAGGGTCGTGCGCGACTATTTTTACTAGGATGATGTCATTTTAGTGTGGCCAATGATGTTTGGGGTAAGTACGGTCGAAAAATGGAATTTCGACTCAGAACTCAGAAATTACGGTTTTGCCCCTGTGGGCACCGAGGCTAGATTCGGAGGCCGTTTGAAGTTATTTTTCGCGGCCAAGGTCATTTTGGGATGGCCACGCACATTTAGAGTGGTTTTGGCCAAAAATTGGAATTTCGACAAAAATTGAAAAAATAATATTATTTTATTCCCGGAACTTTGCAGTCAATTTTCGAGAGCTTGCACGATGAATTTCATGAATCCGACGCCATATTATGTTGGCCACGCACATATGGAACACGTATGTGCGAAAATTGGAATTTCGCCCCGGGACCGGAAATTACGACTTTGCCCTAGGCCTATTTTTGGGTATTCCGAATTTTGGGGATTTTGGAAATTAAATTTGGGGATTAAGTGTGGATAATTATCAGCCCCAAAATATTGGACAAAAACGCCCTTAGATATTTTGGTTTGGAAGAATTTGGACCAAGTGTTTTAGGGGCAAAATTGGAATTAAGGAAAAATTGGTCAAACCTTGGACCAAATATTTAATTGTTTCTCTCCCCTCTCTCTCTCCCCATTCGGCCATTTCCCCTTCTCCTCCCCCTCCCTCATCGAAATCCCCTTCTCTCCTTTCTCCCTCACCAAACCATCTTCCCCTCTCTCGGCCGCGTGGACGCCGATCACCGCCGGGAGACCGTTGCTGTCGCCGTGCGCCGCCGTGAGATGCCGGCCAGCCGTTCCCCCTTCTAGCTCTAGCCGAGTTAGTCTAGAGTTCGGGTAAGTCGCGATCTAATCCCTATTTAGGACGTCGGGTATTTTCGGACTCGTTTGGGTATGGTTTAGAGGATTTAGAGGTTGATTAAGGTATCGATAATGGTTTTTGGTGGTTGATCGTGGTTATTGGTGGCTGATTATGACTATTAGCGATTGTTGCGGGTTGGATTAGATGTCGGGAAATGAGTTTAGGCGGTTGGAATTCGGTAGAAATCGGTTTGGGTTTGAATCCGTGAGGTTCGGGGTGAATAGTGGATTCGCGTTTACTGTATCTGCCCGGTTTTCTATTTTTTTAGAGAATTTTGTGGGCCGAATTTGAGAAATTTTTCTTCATAAAAGTTGTTCCCAACATCTTGAAGTATAACATATTTTAATTTGGGAATTTCTGGAAATCATTTGATGCCATTCGGAAGTCCATCTTTGGACCGAAATAAAACTGCCCGATTTACTGTTCATCCGACCTTCGGGTCTGTTTGAATTTTTATAAATTTGTTCGGGCCTATTTTCAAAATACTTCCTTCACAAAAGTTGTTGGAGACACTCGTGGCTATAACATATAAAAATTTCAAAACTTTTCAAGGTGATTTGGGTGTTGACATAAATGTATTTTGAGGACAAAACGGTCTGTTTGAGCGAACTGATTTTGGTCTGACTTCGAGGGATAAAAAGGCATGGTTGCAGATTGATCCGGATTTCGTGTTCTTCATAAGAAATGTTTATCGGGATGTGTTTTATGACATATCCAAAATTTAGAATTTTTGGAATTGGTTTACTATTTATTTCAAATGGATTTCTATCACTGCGCAACTGCCCAGTTTGGACCTGATTTTACATATTCTCGATTTTTCTCTCTCTCGAGAATTATTCAGTGTTATTGTGGCATTTTGACGGGTAGTTTGATGCTTGAATGAGCTCATATGTGTGATTGTGTGGCTGTGAGGTGTGGTGGCGTGATTGCGCATTGAGTTCGCGTGCCAAGCTTGGGTGTTTGTGTGGTGTTCGTGTGATGAGGGTGGGTAATTGTGAAAAGTATGTGCGAGATGTGAATTTGTGTGTGACCGTGTGTATGTGTGGCCGTGTGATACGTGTGGAGAGTATGGAACAAAGGTACGGAAATGTAGGATTGATGGGAAAAGTAATACCCTGAGGCGTGTTCGTTTATGCGGAGTAAGGTCCGTCCTGAGGCGTGTTCGTTTACGCGGGACGATACCGTCCCTGACGAGGTGACGATGCCTGGCCCGATGGGGTGACGATGCCTGACGTGGTCAGAAGACCGTTGGCCTGATGCGTTTTATGCGGGCACGGTAGAAGGAAAGTGTGTGTAGGATTCCGTCCTGAGGCGTGTACGTTTATGCGGGGCGATGCCGTCCCTAACGAGGTGACGATGCCCAGCCCGACGGGGTGTCGATGCCTGACGAGGTCAGAAGACCGTTGGCCTGATGCGTTTTACGCGGGCGCGGTAGTGGTGGAAAGTGTATGATGGCATGTGTGCAAGAATTGTATGTTGGGATTGTGGGTTAACGTGCATGGTGTGTATGCAGAGAGTCCAGGTATGTGTGAATGTTTAATTACTAGTTGTGTGGTTGTTTGGTTGTGCGTTTGGATGTGTCTGGAATTACGTGATAGCCTAGGTGGGGCTTAGGTTGTGACTTTTTGAGATGTGATCTCATGGTTGTTTCAACCAAACCATTTCAGAGCCCCCGTCTGAATGTCGAGATTGATGTCGACTCGGAGTCGTCGGGTGAGCAGACAGCTGCGGAGGATTCAGGTGGTGATGCCGAGGACAGTGAGTTAGAGTGGACTCCTTCGAGAGGGCGTAGGGGATAGTTCTGGGAGGAGGATGCGCCCCATTTTTGGATAGTGCTGACCTAGAGAGCTAATCTTGATATTTTGGTGGTTTGGAGTTTATAGTTCGGTATGCTTATAAATTATTTTGTGGTTTGTATTGGCGGATGATGTAAATATTTGGAAGTGTAATATATACATTGTGGTTTGACAATTTGTTCCTTCCTGGTGTTCTCCAATTTTAATGTCCGGGATTTTTGACTGTTTTCGCCGCGATTTAACTCTGATGGATCGTTGGGTCGGCGACGCTATTCCTGGGACGTCGCACTCTTCCGACCAAGGAGAGGGATGTCGCGGGCTCGATGGGGTTCGAGGCGTGACAAAGTTCAATGTCACCAACTAAGAACATGTGGGTAAAATACTTGGTGGAAAATGAAGAGACACGTGTACAAATTAAACAATGACAAATGGCTCAATATATGATTTTCAAAGTATAAATTTCGATAGTCTATGAAGATATTTTGTACTCCAATAAATGAACAATGATGTTTGTTCTAATTATTGATAAACGAAAATAAAATACTTTGAACTTGCTAAAATTATCAGTGACATATATCAAACATTAGGAAAATCTTAACTCAGTCAATCTAAAATTCGAAAATCATCAAATAAGTAATTCAGAGCATAACAGTCCCTTTCTACAATTACAGTCACTCTACACCATTAACAAAAATGTTAACATTTATCAATTTAATATTAACGCATCGGACTTCAGGCGGCTACGATCATGAAAAACCATCATTCATACTTTTCATGCGTCACAACATTATAAACCAACGAGATTCCATATGTGCCATCCAATACTCCTAGCTGATTAGTACTTAACTTTACATCCCAAATATTATTATCAAACCTAGAAAATTATAGATGTGACACCGACCCTCTCCGTTGGTGGCGTGGGTGACTCTCACTTAGACGAGGCCAGCCCTTGCCAACCATCGCATGTGGCTGCCGGCCATTGACAAAAGGAAGAGGGAAAGAAAAAGAAAAATTCAGAAAATTTATTTTAAAATCATAAAAATTATCCACGTCAGCATTGGCTGTACCACGTAAGATGGCCAGTGTTCATGTTAATGATTTCCGGCCAAAATAGGCCGAATGAACTTTATTGGCAAATCGTCAAAAGGTTAAGACTAGATTGGCCAAATTGAAAGGCTTAAAACTGAATTGGCACAAATGCAATATGTTTAGGATTTTTTTGGTATTTTTTTTTTAAATTGTTTTCAAGTGAAGACTTTTTTCAATTTCTTTTACGCCTACCAAACAAAAAAAAGTTATTTTCAAAATTATTCATTTTGAATGAGAACCTGGTCTACTTTAAATTCAAAATGTGCTTCTTAACTTTAGAAAAATAAACCACAAACATTTTCAACATTTATTCCCGTTAGCTTTATGTTCGGGAACCATGTGTTTTATAAAAACGGAAAATTATGCATAATGGGCTGTTTTGATTTTGTGTAAAACGACAATTGAAATTGTTATCACAAACTAAATGGGTCTCTATATGTTTCAATTGTTAAATGTATGCCCTAAAGTCACCATGTAATAGTTACATGTTAGGGATTTAAATTGTATTTTCAATTTCATTATTTATTTAATGGCAAGGACGTATTCATTCATTTGTTCAATTATTTAAATATATGAATGATTCCATAAAATCGATTGTGACTAGACCTATTCTTGAGACGTTAAGAATATATGTGGTAAGTTCACAATTAGACTGAATCTTTAAATTGTTCATGGTCGATGGATCATTGAGTAGATATTAATGATCCTGTTGAGACTAGTGTGTTCTTAGCTTCACCATTAAATTTTGGATACTTAAGGGAATGATGAGACACGAGTCATTGGGCATTGTGATGCCCGAGTTAAAACACAGGTGCTTGTACCAGACAAGTTCACTGAACGTGATACATATAGAATGATTAGCAACATGGAAGCTTTTAGAGTGGTCAATGTCTAATCGTTCATGCTCTAGTCTTGTGTAAATAATCCTTAGACCCGAGGCACAATGTTGACTTGTATGTTAGATGGCTATGGTTCATAGGTGCGCATATTGCTGATTCGTTGATCCATCTCTGTACTTGTTGGCCATAATTCATTCACATATGAAGTTACACGTGTGCGCAAAATGTAATCTGTCTTCTTGTTATATGCAAGGTACAGTAATGATGTCCTATGCAATCTAATCTTGACACTGCATTAAAATTTTCGGCCAGGATTGTAACTGAGAATGAACTGTTCATGTCTCATATAAAATGCATGTCAATTAGGTTTGTACATATGATTGAATTGGTGGCTTGACAAATATTCCATGGTCTTTGTTCGATCGGGACATAGTAAGACAGAGGGATTGAATTACACTATAGCCAAAGTTGACAGGTTCGTTATGTTCTTAAAGCATTCACACTGTCTGGGTAACCATGACATATTGCTAGATGTCAATAGTGGCTTGTAAGACCTAGAGGTTGATCGGGACAATCAATTCTCTTGAGAGTACTAATGTGTTGGTGCAAGTCTTACTACCAGCTCCGTGATGAACCTAGGGATGTCACACACAATAATCAATTTAGGATGACGTTGTACGGAAGAGACGATACTATAAATATGTTTGCAATCGACTTGAGTCGGACTGAAATTAAATTAAATTAAATTTAATTTAATTTAATTTTTGTCATGGGCATTGTGCATACAATGCTCACGAAATACACATATAATGATTGTGCACTTTTATGTTTGTGTGTATATATATATATATAAGTGCACACGGACAGCAACAGTTGCTGTCCGTGTGCGTTTTAATTTAAAAAAAAAAAAAGAGGGCACACGGTCAGCAAACGGTTGCTGACCGTGTGCATGTCTCACATGATCAGCAACCGTTGCTGACCGTGTGCACATGTGCATGCATGCATGATCAGCAACGGTTGCTGACCGTGTGCACATGTGCATGCATGCACGATCAGCAACGGTTGCTGACCGTGTGCATGTCACACATGCAGGATCAGCAACGGTTGCTGATCGAGCATGCGATCGGCAACTGTTGCTGATCGCCATATTAAAAGCTCGATCGGCAACTGTTGCAGTATGATGAAAAAGTGTGTATGCAAATATCATGTGTTCGTGAAAGTTAAAAATTACGTTTTCTCTCTTCCGACGCCGTAACTGAAATATCGAGAGTGCGGAGAATTGTCGCCACAAGATTGCTAGCACAATTCTATTGGTGATTACCCGCAAGTTCTTCCTTTCGTTTGTCGTGAGATTGGTGGTGTGTCTGAACTAGAGGTCCGATGGTTGTGAGGCTCAAACTGAAGAATATCCGAACGGAAATCGTTTTGGGCATGCTACGAGAGGTAATCCGTTTAACCTCTGTTGACACCTAAATTTTGGCGCATCACTTAGTGTAATTTGCATAGAAAATTAGGGATTAAATTTTTAACCCCTAAACAAAAAAATTTAAATTGCATAACATATAGTTTAAATTCATTAATTGCATTTTTGCATCGGACTGGCGGTGACGAACGAGCTTAAATTTCATCAAACGGGACTCGGCTCGCTTAAAATGCACGGGCCGGGAATTACAAGTCAAACGGGCTTGGTTGTTTTAATTTGAGCTTAATTCAGCCCATTTATCATTAATTAATTCAGCCCATTTAAATTAAAGCCCAAGCCTAAGCCCATTAAGACTAGAAAGCCCATCTAATTGACCTAGATTAATACTATATATACTTCATTAGGTCAGAATTTAGAGAGGGGAGACAATAATTTTCAGATCAGAATTTTTTAGGGACAATAATTTTCAGATCAGAATTTTTTAGAGAGTGTGAGAGTTGAGAAAGAGAGAGAGAGAGAGAAAGAGACCGGCGTGCCTCCACACCGCCGGAGCCGCCCTTCGCGCCGTCGCACGCCGTGCCCCGCAGCCGCGCCTCCACGCCGCCGGAGCCACTCCACGCTGGACGCTCCCGCCGACGCCGCTCCCTGCCGCGACCGCCACCGCACGCTGCTGCCCCGAAGTCGCTGCTCCGCCGCCGTACGCCGCGTCCTGACGCCGTCGCATAGCCGTGCCTCCACGCCGCCGGAGTCACTTCACGCCGACGCTGCTGCTGCCGCCGCGCCTGCTGCTGCCGCCTCCCGCCGACGCCGTTGCTGCCGTGTGACGCCGCTGCTGCTGCCTCCTGCTGCCGCGTCCTGCCGCCTCTCCCGCCGACGCCGTGCCTGCTGCTCCCTGCCGCGCCCGCCCTTGCTGCTGCCGCTGCTCCTCAGGCCGACGCTGACGCCGCTGCTGCTTGCTGCTGCCGCTTCCTCCTCACGCCGTGCGCCGCCGCCTTGCTGCCCTCTGCTGCTGCGTGCCACTGCCGCTGCTGTTGCCGGAGCCGTCGCATACCGACGCAGCCGCTGCCGCCTCCCCGACGTGTGCCACCGACGCCTGCTGCCGCCGTGCCTCACGCTGCCGCTGCTGTCCTCGTGGTCGTGCCACCGCCGCTGCTCCGTCGTCGTTCCCGACATCGCGCCGCCGGTCCGTCGTTCGCCGCTCATCCCGATCCGCAAGTTCGAATTTGGAAACTATCTGCAAATTAGGTAATTGAATGTTATCCAATATTTTCAGAATATTTGGTTTCTTAATTTTTGGACATTTGAATATTCTGTGAATATTGTGTGGATTGCTAGATATTCTTAGGATAATGTTTGCCTTGTTTGAAAATATTCAAAATTAGGAAACTTTCCTAATTCAGCAACGTATCTGGACAACTATCCGACCTTATCCCTAAGGTATGATACGTGGCGATACGGAAAATCATTATCCTATCCATAATCACTTGGGTACGATAATGATTTTTATCTGCTTTCCAAGTTTGAATGATCGACTTTCCATTAATATCTATAACCCTATAGATATGACCGATAGTTCGATTCTTGTGCCTAATCTGAATTTGAAACGAATCTTGTGGATTGCGTGGCTATTTTAAATGTGGATGCTATCTCTGTTTAAATTGTTTTTCCTTTTCAAATAAAAAAGAAAATTCAAAAAATATCAGTTAGGATTTGAATTTGAATTTTGCATGTTTAGGAATCCTAAATATATCTAGACGATAGAGTAATTATTTAATTTAAATTAGGATTTGAGATAATCTATTTCCTAGTTTAAATTAAGTAATTTTCTAATCTTAATGGATTATTTAGGTTATTTTTTAATTCCGAATTTTCATGAAAACCCCAAAGAAGAATGAATTGTTTTATGGTAGGATTAGGATATATTACATTCTTAATTTAAGTAATTTATTATTTCGAATTTTAACAAAAATCCCAAAAATAAGTCACGTTAGGATATGTTAAGTCATCATAGGTTGCACGTTAATTTAGGCACATTTTTATTCCGAATTTCATTAAAAAAAAAACACCAAAAAATAAATCGTTTGCCCGTCATTAGAATTAGGTCACGTCGTCGCATGACATATAGTTTGCATGTTAAGTTGCATTATTCGCGTGTCAATTTTTGCACGTCATTGCATGTAGATTAGCTTTCATTTAAATAAGCGAAAATCCTAAAAAATATTGAGTGAACTGCTTGTTAATTAGAAATCATATTAGGATGGTTGATGTGATTTTCTAGTTAACCATGCAGATGCTTACGTTGCTTCGAGGTAAGTAATTCTTCCAAACTTGCAATTTATTCAATGCTTTCTTGGGTGTTAAATTGGTGGTTTGCGCACCCGCATGAACACCTCACATGTTAGTGACTAAGTTAAAATGAATCCAAACTGTCTGCCAAAATATTTTTGAAAAGAAAAGGTACCGAAAGGGCGTTAGACTAAATCTAGCGTAATCAAGTCCCCGGGCTTAGAATCTCTGGTTCGTAGGAATAAAACATATCTCCCTATGTTTTATTTAGGTTTCTAATCGACCTACCACAAATAGATTAGTGGCGACTCCGAGCATGAAAACTTTTGCATGTTAAAAACTTAAACCCTAAGTTGCGAATTGGTAGGGCTTGGGAGGGTCCGAGTTAGGCTTAGTCTTAACAATCCATTAGCCTATAAGAGGAAAAACTTTAGGTCGCGACAGCTTGGCGACTCCGCTGGGGACCTTGAGTTAAAACTCTTAGTGGACTTAGGCCAGTTTTTCTTTTCAAAAAATATATTTTTTGCTTGGCAGCGAGGATCCCAGGTACGTCCCTAACATTTTAGGTGTTAAATGTTTTTACAGAATGGGAGGTATAAGGGGAGGCGTGATTGTTAACCCTTGTTTTGCAAGGAGGTGTTGAATGTATGGTTTATTTTATGCACGAAGCGCTGTATGATATAACTTGTTGTGCATGCCTTACATTTACACTACACCGCACACACTACCCGCTGCCGGACCTGGGCGGCACAGGTTTAGGATGGTACTGAGAAAACGGACACCCCGACCACACCCGTGTGGTATGGGTCGCCTTTCTTGGTCCCGAAAGTTCTTTCATGGTGTCATTGAATACCTACCACGGTTGCACCATTTGCAACCCGGGTCGGCTCTTTGACTAAGCCGGAGTCAGGGGAATCCCAGCCTAACCACCACCATGACTGGTTTAGCTCGGTAATCCTCATGTCTCCATTTTGCAAGCCAGAGTCTAGGTAGAAATCGAACCTCACGTTTCATGCGCATGTCTATGTGATTGCCATTATTCTACCCGGTGAAGTAAGATTTCTGAACCTTTATCTCGCAATTTATTTATATTTCGTCTTTCTCTTTGGTCGGTCCATGACATTAGGTCGGTCGTGAGTCTTGGTCTATACACTATGGGAGGGGCAGACATCCGGATTCTTGATGCTCCTAAGGACGAGCTCCGTGCCTGGTGGAATCTACTCAGTCCGACCAACTGCAAGCTAGTTGAGGGCCACATCGGGAGGCTGCTCCCCCTACTGGAGGTCAAAGTCCGTACCGGCCTCGTTCGAGCATTGGCGCACTTCTGGTGTCCCGAGACCTCTACCTTTATATTCGGTAAGCACGAGCTCACCCCGACTTTGGAAGAATATAGCGTGCTCATTGGAAAACCATTGGAGTCCGAGTTAGTCACACCACCTTTGGGAATTGATTCTACTTTAATGTTGGCTGAGTTTTTGAATGTCAGAAAGGATGAATTGGGAAAAGTTTTAAAAGCAAATCGCGGCACATGTCCCTTTTCATTCCTGAGTCAGTGTTTTGAAAAAGCCACATCTTTTCAAAAAGGCAGAATCTTTTTGCTAGCGTTTTTCGGATTCGTGATTTTTCCTTACTGTAAGAATGCATGTAGTCCGTCAATCGCCTGGTTGGTCCAACAGGTTTGTCTTGAAAAGAATTTTGTCAACACCATTTTAGCTGAGACTTTCATTTCCCTCACTAAATTTAAGCAACATGTCGATAAAACTTTTCATACCCCCCTCGAACTTTTGCAAATCTGATTTTTGTCTCATATAAAAGGGTGCGGCGATTTACTCACAATACCTGAGCTTAGTGATTCTAGCCATCCAGTTTTAAGGTACAAAGAAAAACAAGGGGATGCACCCGATTATCATTACTCTGAATGGATCATTTTCATGAAAAACGCTAGACCCCAAGGTTTCCAATGGCATGCTAACTGGTTCAAAGTCGAGGAAGCTCGGCTTACATGTAATGGTATTGGACCGGTTCCACTGTTGGGTTTCACCGGAGCAATTGAATACTACCCCGCCAGAGTGTCTCGTCAGTATCAGATTCTCCAGGGACTCCCTCCGGCGTTACAACCAGAACTTCTACAAGTTGACTTCGCCGATGATGATAAAGACCATGAAGCGACCGTAGCCCAGCTCAATAAGATGTGGAGGAAGTGCCGTGTGTTAAAGATAGCTCGGCCCGAAGGAGAACTAAAGGGAGAGCAGAAGTCCTATTTCGCGACGACCCAGTACATTCGTCGGCACAGAATCCCGCAGGATTTGCTCCCGAAGATACCCAAGGTGCCTCTCAAGTCCGCCAATCGCTCAGAGAACAATCGTCTCAAAAGGAAGGCCGAAGAAGCTGAAGAAAAGGCATCCAAGATAGTTCGAGCTTATGAGCAATTGAAGAAGGAAGTCGCCTCCCATATGTCTATAGATCAAGCTAAATAAAAAGCTCGAAGTTCTTTTCTCATTTCACTTTTAGTTTTTTAAGAATTTGTTTAGGAATTGAGTCATTTGTCTTTATATTCAGTTCGATTTCAAGTCATTAATTGGTGTAAAAATTTTCGCCATTTCAATAAAGAGGTCTTTTCAATTCAAAGCGGTTAGACCAATGTCATGGATTGGCGTATCATTTTGCTTAACACTCATGTATGCCTGTTTCATTTCGAAATTAGGTAGCTACGGACCGATCACGGTCGCCCATTCGTACACGATCGAGAGCCAGAATGGCCGATCAAACTGACTTGCAAGAGCGTGTTATCGGTGTGGAAGACCAGATCAAGCAACTTGTCGTCGCAATGCAACAAATGTCCGCTGAGATCAAAGCTCTCCGGTCGGTTCCTGTTTCGACACCCCTCGAAGCGTCTGTCCCAAAGCAGAAGATCAGAAAAAGTGTCGACGTTGACGGAGATGACGATATTCCTGATTTAGAAGATGACCCTGTCCAGATCATCGTCAACAAGGACAAACCTGATGAACGGGTCAATAAACTTGAAGAAAGAGTGAAGCAGCTGGAAGGTTCGCAGGATTCACCTTCGATCGATCTGTCTCTGTACTCACAGATCAAAATCCCAAAGAAGTTCAAAATGCCGGATTTCGACAAGTACAATGGCACCACATGTCCAAAAGCCCACCTACAGCTCTATCACGTACAAATGACTTCGTACGTTGATAACGAACTCCTGATGATCCATGCCTTTCAAGCAAGTTTGACGGGTCCTGCTTTGAGCTGGTATCTCATGAAGAAGATAAATGGCCTCAAAACTTGGAAAGAAGCCAGTGAAGCATTCTTGAAGCAGTACAGATTCATAACGGACATCATTCCTACCCGTGATGATCTCGAACGCGCCCAGATGAAAAAGACTGAGTCCTTCAAAGACTATGCTATCAGATGGAGGAATTTAGCTGCTCAGGTTGTTCCAGAACCCATAGACAGTGAGTTAAAGAGGATGTTCGTGAAAACTCTCCCGTTCAAATACCGTAATCGGATGGTTGCCATTCCGACTGACAACTTCAACCAACTCATCCCCATGGGCGAACAAATTGAGATAGGGCTGAAAGATGGATGGTTTGTCGACCCGTCCTCCTCAACCAGAAGATTTGGTGCGAGAAAAGAGAAAGAACCGGCAGCTGAAGTAAATGTGGCTTATAACCAACCGAGCCGACGGAATGCTAACTCCGCCCCAGCAATCCAAATAGCAGAAGCTCAGCAACAAAACTCGGGTCGTCAACCTTTTCAGAGGAGGAACAACAAGAGGCAATTCACCCCTCTCCCCGGATCGTTGTCTCAAGTATTGACAGTGCTTCAGAAGAAAGGCTTGCTTACTACTGAGCCAAAGCGGCCCAATCCTGAGCGATTCTATAACTTCGACCCGTCAAAGAAATGTGATTATCACATGGGTGAGCTGGGACACTCAACCGATGATTGCTATGCCCTCAAGCACCGAATCCAGAACCTCCTAGATACGAAGGCTTTCTCATTTCAGCCTGCTAAGCCGAATGTTCAGAACAACCCACTCCCTGATCACGCAGGCAATGTGAATGCCATATTTAGCTTCGATGCTGGTCGAATCAAGAATGTTAAGGTGTATACCACCGACGTCTACGGTGAGTTAGTGAAAGCCGGTTGTTACCCGAGTAATGAGGACCTGCCCCTGGCTCTCATGAGAGAAAGAATCTCAAGAATGGTAGAAGCTGGGATGATTGTTTATGCTGACCACACTGGCATCGTTTTCACTATCTCCGAAGTGGTTATTAATTGGGAGGAGGAGTTTGCTACATTGAACACAAGGAGCGACAAGAGCGACCCTCTGCCCGAAGACATGCCTCCGCTTGAAGACGCGTCTGATAACGAGGAAATCGTAGTAAGCACGCCTACAGCTGATGAAGGGATAGTGATCGAGATACCTCAACCGTATGAGTACAGTGACAATAAGGCAGTCCCTTGGTCCTACAGTCTCGATGTCGACTTGGTTACCAGATCCGGGCGTTCCTATGGCCAAGCTAATGCTCAACCTGCAAAACCTGTTACTGATGAGGAAGCCAAAGAATTCCTAGCCGTGATTAAGGCTAGCGAGTACAACATAGTTGAACAATTGCGCAAGATGCCCGCACAAATCTCTCTGCTTGAACTTCTCCAGACATCTGTTAAGCATCAGAAGGCCTTAATGAAGGTGTTAAGCGAAGTCCACGTGCCAGAAACGATCGATCATGACAAATTAGAGGAATTTGTGGGTTCTATACTCCTCAAGGACCTCATAGCCTTTTCAGATGAAGAGTTCCCTCTAGAAGGGAGGGGGCATACCAAAGCACTTTATATTTCCGTCAAATACAAGGCCTCACATGTAGCCCGGGTACTTATTGACAACGGATCAGCCTTGAATATCTATCCTTTGGCGACTTTACACCGCCTTAAGATAGATCCTTCTAGGATAAGTTCTGCAAAAACCTCCGTTCGAGCCTTTGACGAAACGAAGAAAGAAGTGATGGGAGAAATCCACCTTGACATACAGATAGGACCAGCGATCTTCAATGTCCTATTTCAAGTTATGGACATTCCCACTGCATTCAATTTTCTGTTGGGTCGTCCATGGATTCATACTGCCGGAGCTGTGCCATCCAGTCTACATCAGATGGTGAAGTTCGTCGTGGAGAGAAAGTTAATTACAGTTCACGGTGAAGAAGAGCACCCGATTTACCACGCAACGGCTATCCCCTATGTTGAGCCTGATTGCAAAATAGAATCGAGCTATCAGTCGCTCGAGCTCGTATCAACCATACATGCATCTAGAGGATCATCACCGCCCATTCCTGAGGTGTCAAATGCTGCAGTCATGGTTGGAAGAGTAATGGTCTCTCATGGCTTTACTCCGGGTGAAGGCCTTGGTAGAAATGGTCAAGGTATCCGCCAACCGGTGGAGCTTTCTCAGAGGCCCCGCATTACTGGGTTGGGATACCTGGGGTCAAGTGAGTCAAATAATGGGGCACGTAGACGTGGACGTGGACGGGTCCGAGGTCGAGGTCGAGGAAATGGACAGATTAGATCGCGATCCAAAGAAGAGCCGAATGGTGAAGAACATGGGCGTGATAGGTTGCTTCCACACATCCGTACCACATTCCCGGGCCCTGCAAGAATGATGCATAAAGAGAAAGAGGTTATCGACACTTTGGGGCAACCGAGCGGCAAGTTCGATTATTATGTTAAATACTCGGCGCCCCCCAGCTTCTATGTTGACCCCCGTGACATTGTCCCGGATGGATGGGGAGGTATGGATGATTCAACACCTCTAGTGACAGAAGATTCTGATGATGCAATGGAGGGAATCACTGCCCTGTTCGATAATCTCTTAGTTGGAGCCATCGAGGAAGGACCGTTGAAGGGAATGGGCATTGGCCCGCAAGAGTAACACATTTACCTTTTTCGCACACTCCCCTACGCGGGAATTTTTACTGCTTTTTAGGACTTGCCCCGTCTCGGGAGCTGCTTTTTAGTACTTTTCATTTCTAGGATTTGATTGTTGCAATTTCCATTCCAATAAATGTAATTTATTTGGTGATAATCAATGAAATTACAAGTTATTTTCGTTTTGAGGGCATGTTGAGGTACATCAAACCAGCCCGGTGATGATATCCAACCGATAAAAGAAAAATATAGTCCAAGGAGAATTTTGAGGCCTGGGCTTCTTCATGCTTCCTCGTGTTAAAACCTTTTGAAAAGAATTTCAAAATAAATAAAATTATCAAAAAAAAATCAAAGTACACTGTTTAGCCCTGTTTGTCCTACTGAACCCCCTACTTTATGTTTCAGGGGCAATTTTGTGACACGTAAGGGTATGAGAACGGTCCAATCTGATGAATTATGTGTTACCGAACCTGATCTCGATGACGCCAATGAATTCGAAGATTCCTCAGACCTCCAGCGTGATCTAGAGCATCATGAAAGACCTAAAGTCCTAACAGTAGACCAAACTATCACCATCAACTTGAGTGATTCTGGAGAACCCAAAGAAGTGAAGATAGAGGCAACCCTTTCCGAAGATGAGACGAAATGCTTGATCCAGTTGCCGCATGAGTAGGTAAGTCTTTCAACCAAAAAGTGCGTCAAAGACACTTTGAGGTAAATGATCTAGTCCTAAGGAAGGTACTGCTAGTCTTTCCTGTTCCTAGAGGAAAATTTGCCCCAAACTACATTGGTCCGTATGTGGTTAAAAAGGTGCTTCCGGAGGTGCCCTGATTCTCGCAGAAATGGATGGTCGTGAGTTTTCCACTCCTGTTAATTCTGATGCTGTGAAGATATATTATCCCTGATAAGATCTAACATTTTTGCGGCAAAAGTTTTCAAGTGTTTGGTTTTATACTTTGAGTCACAAACATTTCACTTATGAATAAATGGTTTCAATCAATTTAAAGATGGAATGTGTGCCTTGGCTTTAAATTGTGCTCGATCATTTTGTCAGTCTACATTATCGATTTCAAAAGGGGAATCTATTCAGACAATATGATAACTCACGTGGAATGAATTGAATGTGTTGAATGAGGTACATCGGGATGATGAAAGGCAAGCCTTATCCTATACACAGTCCCGTGCACTAATCCTCAGTGAGTTGAGTGGAAAAATTCCATGTCGGCAAGGCGAAGGGTTCTCTCGCAAAAGGTACGGTAACTGAAATGACGAGAGGCGGTTCATTTCTCTATCCCAAACACTACAGGTTATCCATTGTTTTGCCACTTTGAGCCTAAACACTTGGAGAAATTCATTCAAATTACCCCTGTCAAGAACCACCCCATATCGGGGCAAACTGGAGGTAAGTCAGCGTCATAAGATGAAAAATGAGTAGAAATTCTCATGCTCTCACTTGCATCAATCTTCGAGTGTTGCTTTTTCAGATAAATTCACGAAAGGTTCAAGTGCCTTAGGATGACGAAGAGCATTTCTTTCTCTATCCTATACACACTTTATCCTTTGCTAAGCCCAATTGAGCCTGCAAATTCATTTCTTAAACCCAGTTGGTGATCATCCCCCACACTGGGGCAAGGCAAAAGTCATCATTGTTCAGGCAGCATATCCGGAGCGCCGATAAAAGACGAAGACCCTGAGAGTCCAAATGTTAGTCATTCGGTCAAGACAAGCCAAAGTGTGACTGGTCAATATATGCATTGTAGACAGTGTGTGTCAAAAGTCAAAAAAAAAAAAACTAGAGGGCATGAAAAAGCAGTGTGCCTGGTAAAAGCAAGGCCAATGCCCGTGAAAAAATGGAGAAAAAGTGACAACTTTAGATTAGAAAATGTTGAGATGTGTCGAAGTCACAAAAGTATCCAAAGTCTTGAAGAGTCAGGTGATAAACTCTCGAAGCCAATGGAACATCTACCAAGGAGGCAATCCCTGACGGAAAAGAGCGCCGGTGATAATGCCGAGATGATCACCAATTCTCACCCCAATTATACACATTTTGAGCCTTATGGTCCATTCATTTCTCAACCCCTGAGCCTAGCCTGCGTTACGTCCCTTGCAAAGTCTCTTCAGATTAGGGCACTTGAACTAACGTAGAGTTTCTGATGTTTATAAGCTTAGCTCGAAGAAGTGCGAGCAAGTCCATTTCTATCTCATTTTGCAGGTTCTTGACTTGTAAACCCGGAGACAATTGCAGAGTATCTTCTTTCAATAGCCTCGACTCGAAGAGTCTCTTTTGCTAAGCCATTGACCAAGCCCATGTTATGGTCCTAACAAAGACCTCTCAGATTGGTAAAGTCGTACTGCTTGCGAGAATACTCGGACCCTTGTCCACATGATGATGGTGAGATAGAGCGATTCTCATAAATCAACTTTTTTCGATGAGAATGAGAGAAAGCCCTTTTGGACCGGAAGTCCCTTATTCGACATTTTCAAGATATCCGCTTGTGAGTTCGGATTGTCTTGTCATGATTTTTCCCCAGCGAAGTTTGTAATGATGATTTGACGAAACCACCGTGCATGAAAATCCGTTGAAATCATAGTGCATGTATGTGTTCTTGACAGTATGCGAATGCATATTACATGTTACTTAAAATCGTGTCTAACAGGAGACACACCTTCAGAGTTGGAGATGTCACCAGGTAAGTATGTCTCTATCCCTAGGATGTCTATGATTATCTAGGTATCCCTGACCTATTCAAGCAATTGTCGGGTCCCACATTTGATCATTTTTTGCAATCTCTAGATGCCTTTGATTGTGTTCAGGTGTCTATTGATCAAACCTTTTCAGGTACTTCTGATGATATCCAGGTACTTTGTCAAGGAACTCTTGAACACTTGGGCTAGCCCCTTTGTTTATCAAATCACAGATTTTTATACAATCTCGAGAAGATTCCCCCGTTGCATGACTATGAGCAGGTATAGCCATGGCGGCCAAACCTTTACATATGAGCAGGTATATGTAAAGGTCGGAATGTTCTCCCCAAATTTCAGGTATTCCCCCGCTACTCACCTATGAGCAGGTATAGGTGAAGCGGCTAAATCTTTGCATATGAGCAGATATATGTAAAGGTCGGAATACTCCCAAATCTCAGATGTTCCCCCGCTACTCACCTATGAGCAGGTATAGGTGAAGCGGCTAAATCTTTGCATATGAGCAGGTATATGTAAAGGTCGGAATATTCTCTCAATTCCAGGTATTCTCCCGCAGTTCACTTATGAGCAGGTATAAGTGAGGCGGCCAAATCTTTGCATATGAGCAGGTATATGTAAAGGTCAGAATATCCTCTTGATTTCAAAAGTTTCCCCCGCAATTCACTTATGAGCAGGTATAAGTGAAGCGGCCAAATCTTTGTAAACACCTATAGAGATGTATAGGTAGTTCGTAAAGATCGGAACTGTTCTCACGAATCCAGATGATGATTGGATACGTCGAGCTTTCTTCGTGTGTTTTGACTTAACTGCAGATCACCGAAGTTCATCAACGTATATCAGGCAAGACCTATGGGACTAAGCCCATACATTTGCCAAAACAACATACAAGTTAAGGTTGTGCCTCGAATTGCGCTATCGTCAGGTAAGTAATTCTAGGTATGTTTTCTATTCAGGTCAGCATTGCATCATTTCTTAATGCATTGTGAAATGGGACTCATAATCCCGACAAAAACAACATTCATTGCATTTGCATGGTTGAAATTTAGGTATCATTTAGTCTTTGAATGCAACCTCTACGAGCTCACCTTCAAAGAGGGGCAGCTGTTGACACCTAAATTTTGGCGCATCACTTAGTGTAATTTGCATAGAAAATTAGGGATTAAATTTTTAACCCCTAAACAAAAAAATTTAAATTGCATAACATATAGTTTAAATTCATTAATTGCATTTTTGCATCGGACTGGCGGTGACGAACGAGCTTAAATTTCATCAAACGGGACTCGGCTCGCTTAAAATGCACGGGCCGGGAATTACAAGTCAAACGGGCTTGGTTGTTTTAATTTGAGCTTAATTCAGCCCATTTATCATTAATTAATTCAGCCCATTTAAATTAAAGCCCAAGCCTAAGCCCATTAAGACTAGAAAGCCCATCTAATTGACCTAGATTAATACTATATATACTTCATTAGGTCAGAATTTAGAGAGGGGAGACAATAATTTTCAGATCAGAATTTTTTAGGGACAATAATTTTCAGATCAGAATTTTTTAGAGAGTGTGAGAGTTGAGAAAGAGAGAGAGAGAGAGAAAGAGACCGGCGTGCCTCCACACCGCCGGAGCCGCCCTTCGCGCCGTCGCACGCCGTGCCCCGCAGCCGCGCCTCCACGCCGCCGGAGCCACTCCACGCTGGACGCTCCCGCCGACGCCGCTCCCTGCCGCGACCGCCACCGCACGCTGCTGCCCCGAAGTCGCTGCTCCGCCGCCGTACGCCGCGTCCTGACGCCGTCGCATAGCCGCGCCTCCACGCCGCCGGAGTCACTTCACGCCGACGCTGCTGCTGCCGCCGCGCCTGCTGCTGCCGCCTCCCGCCGACGCCGTTGCTGCCGTGTGACGCCGCTGCTGCTGCCTCCTGCTGCCGCGTCCTGCCGCCTCTCCCGCCGACGCCGTGCCTGCTGCTCCCTGCCGCGCCCGCCCTTGCTGCTGCCGCTGCTCCTCAGGCCGACGCTGACGCCGCTGCTGCTTGCTGCTGCCGCTTCCTCCTCACGCCGTGCGCCGTCGCCTTGCTGCCCTCTGCTGCTGCGTGCCACTGCCTATGCTGTTGCCGGAGCCGTCGCATACCGACGCAGCCGCTGCCGCCTCCCCGACGTGTGCCACCGACGCCTGCTGCCGCCGTGCCTCACGCTGCCGCTGCTGTCCTCGTGGTCGTGCCACCGCCGCTGCTCCGTCGTCGTTCCCGACATCGCGCCGCCGGTCCGTCGTTCGCCGCTCATCCCGATCCGCAAGTTCGAATTTGGAAACTATCTGCAAATTAGGTAATTGAATGTTATCCAATATTTTCAGAATATTTGGTTTCTTAATTTTTGGACATTTGAATATTCTGTGAATATTGTGTGGATTGCTAGATATTCTTAGGATAATGTTTGCCTTATTTGAAAATATTCAAAATTAGGAAACTTTCCTAATTCAGCAACGTATCTGGACAACTATCCGACCTTATCCCTAAGGTATGATACGTGGCGATACGGAAAATCATTATCCTATCCATAATCACTTGGGTACGATAATGATTTTTATCTGCTTTCCAAGTTTGAATGATCGACTTTCCATTAATATCTATAACCCTATAGATATGACCGATAGTTCGATTCTTGTGCCTAATCTGAATTTGAAACGAATCTTGTGGATTGCGTGGCTATTTTAAATGTGGATGCTATCTCTGTTTAAATTGTTTTTCCTTTTCAAATAAAAAAGAAAATTCAAAAAATATCAGTTAGGATTTGAATTTGAATTTTGCATGTTTAGGAATCCTAAATATATCTAGACGATAGAGTAATTATTTAATTTAAATTAGGATTTGAGATAATCTATTTCCTAGTTTAAATTAAGTAATTTTCTAATCTTAATGGATTATTTAGGTTATTTTTTAATTCCGAATTTTCATGAAAACCCCAAAGAAGAATGAATTGTTTTATGGTAGGATTAGGATATATTACATTCTTAATTTAAGTAATTTATTATTTCGAATTTTAACAAAAATCCCAAAAATAAGTCACGTTAGGATATGTTAAGTCATCATAGGTTGCACGTTAATTTAGGCACATTTTTATTCCGAATTTCATTAAAAAAAAAACACCAAAAAATAAATCGTTTGCCCGTCATTAGAATTAGGTCACGTCGTCGCATGACATATAGTTTGCATGTTAAGTTGCATTATTCGCGTGTCAATTTTTGCACGTCATTGCATGTAGATTAGCTTTCATTTAAATAAGCGAAAATCCTAAAAAATATTGAGTGAACTGCTTGTTAATTAGAAATCATATTAGGATGGTTGATGTGATTTTCTAGCTAACCATGCAGATGCTTACGTTGCTTCGAGGTAAGTAATTCTTCCAAACTTGCAATTTATTCAATGCTTTCTTGGGTGTTAAATTGGTGGTTTGCGCACCCGCATGAACACCTCACATGTTAGTGACTAAGTTAAAATGAATCCAAACTGTCTGCCAAAATATTTTTGAAAAGAAAAGGTACCGAAAGGGCGTTAGACTAAATCTAGCGTAATCAAGTCCCCGGGCTTAGAATCTCTGGTTCGTAGGAATAAAACATATCTCCCTATGTTTTATTTAGGTTTCTAATCGACCTACCACAAATAGATTAGTGGCGACTCCGAGCATGAAAACTTTTGCATGTTAAAAACTTAAACCCTAAGTTGCGAATTGGTAGGGCTTGGGAGGGTCCGAGTTAGGCTTAGTCTTAACAATCCATTAGCCTGGGAGGTAAAAATTTTAGGTCGCGACAACCTCCTATGGTCTTTCGATTTTTGATTGAAATATATGAACAATACCTTTGGAGATATATGTATGGTTATATCTTTTCGCTGCGTTTATATTTGATTTTAACTATACATGTTCCAAAGAAAACCAACATCAATCACAACTTCGGTCGTTTATTTGCTACACATCAAGACATAGTGAGATTCACGGTAGATTTCTTTTGCCTCCTCTTTTCTGTTGAGGTCTATCTAGTTTAAAATATAGAATATTGGAATGAGCTATCTTAAGGAAAATGAAAGCACTTAACAAAAAAGAAAGGCATATACTTCCCCCAATTCCGGACGTGCAAAACATTGTCTTTAACTTGTGCAAACAGATAAGAATCTGGCCCCGCAAGAGTTTCCAATCAAAACTTTCATTTAAAGACAACTTACGAGGTTGAGGTCTTAAAAACTCTATGCATTTGGTCAGACTGGGATTATTCTGTTGAAAGTAAGAACAAACTAAGTTTATAAATGTTTTAATTCAGATGCTTCAACCAGGATAGATGTTTTAAATGTTGAAAGTTTTGAAGAACCTTGAAGTATTCCGGTTATTCGTTTTCCTTCCAAAACCTCACTCTGATAACATGTAACTATTTAATATATATGAAAAATGGAGGAGTCTAATCTTTTGTACCAAAAAAAGTGATTCATACCGATAGATTTCTGAAAGAATTGGTAAATGTCCAAAAAACCACGGTAAAAGGAAATTATTTGTAACCTGAGTTAGGTAGGTAACTTATTTTGACGAAATTTATGAAGCCGCTCTAGCTTAGGTTGTTAATTTCATATAAGAGTTAATCCATCTGAAGCACTAGTGAGTTTTGCAAATTATAAAAAAGTTGGTAATTTCATAAAATTGTTGATAAGTTACCAACAAGTTACCTAAAAAACATTCGCAGGTCCTTTTTTATCTCACTAACAACTATTTGACACTTATCAATACTTATTAAAATTCACTAGCAAAGAAAAAATTCATATTTTAGGCTCCGTTTATTTTGCAAAAAACGATTAATTTTTTGGAAAACATTTTCTTCAAAATGATCGCTTGTATTGTTTGAAATAATTTGTTAATGAATATGACTTCACCAGTAATAATAATTTATGTTTAAATATTTTCATAGATGATAATAATATTTTTCGTTCATTTATTTTTGTAAGCAATACAAAAAATCAATTTTAGGAAAAAGATTTCCAAACTATTCATTTTCAGTGAAACAAATGGAGCCTTACTATGCATTCGAAAATTAGGCAAAGGCTCTTTTAGAATCTACTTACTCTATTATGCAATATAAATTTTTTGAAACTTCAACATGACAAAGTGAAACCCGTTGAAGCAAAAGGTTTGGTAGGGTGATGGTCAATCATTGGATGATCTAATGGTCTTATCTACTCGTTGAATTACGTGACACCAACTGGTACATCATTGAACGTGATGAATTTAGTAAGACTAGAATTTCATCGAGGATTGGCCATAACATTGCATAGAATAAAACCATGCTATCATTCTTCAGCAAGTTGTTTTTCATCTAATGATTTACTTGATCTATGCAGATCAATCCTTCATTTTTTTTTCCAGGTTTTGGGTCCATACCAAGGTGTTGTAATCGCTCCTTTTATCTCACTGAACTTTCGATTCCCTCGAGAAGCAAAACGTGCAGAGGAAATTAGAGTAAGCACCTGCATATCTTTCTGCTACTTCAAAAAATTAATTGATGAAACCAAACTGGGCAAGCATGTTCAAGTCAAATTGGAGCAGACACTTTTGACAGTTCGTACGATGTGGTAGCCCACCAAGAACACAAAACTGGCACATACAATTCCCCGGTCAGAGTGGACTCTTTATACTGTCGGGAATATTATATATCGTGTTCACACTCGGGGTTCGATTTTAATATCTCATGTCTGATTGGGTTCACATTTGGGGATTCACTTATTTTGAATGATCTTTCATACAATTCATGTCGCTTCTGCATCGTGGAAGAACCCTAGCTTTGCCGGAAAATCACTACATATTTTCTGGGTTAAAGTTCTGTGCTTACCATAAATAGCCACTAAGTTGATGTTGAGATGATATGTTGCATAAAAAAACATGTCATCCTAGATATAATCGGTTCTCTCACTTTTTTAATATTATAAGTTGGACATCTATGGTTATCCATTGTTGCCTATTTCATCAAGGTAATCATGTTGTGTTTTTAAACCGTCGAATGATTTTCAATTTTGTGGATGCCACTTTATCCGTTTGACTATGTGAATTGTTAGTTCCATCCAAGACTTAGAAAGGACTTTCATTACTTATTTGCCATAGACGAGCATAGACATGTGCAAATAGTTACAGCGGCTCGCTTGTTTGGCTCCTTAAGAAACTCATATCAAAGTAATCAACTACAGTGGACATCTCTTTTTAAAAAGTGGCGACTCTCAATAAGTTTTATCGTATACGTGCCTCACAAAGCAACAACAGATCTAGGAGATGGTTTAAAAATTATGAGCTTGAGAAGTACATTTGCAAGAATAAAACTCGAAGGAATTGATGGGAGCCCACACAAGCGGTGGAGCATGTGGTTTGACCCTTATTTACGTAGTTACCAGACACTCATGTAGAGGCACATTATAGTACTTGTATTCTCTAGCCAGAACTTTTATTAAAAATGGGAGCATATGGGTTGTTTAGTGCCTAACCTTGAGATGTGGATTATCCAAGGCACATTAGCACAAAGTGCTTCTCCTGTGTGAATCGGGGTTGAAACCAAACCTCTTCTCAGGAGGATAAATGGGGCCAATCAGCTGGGATTTGATGTAGATCTAATTTTCTGTTCACTCGAGGTCCGGGCAATACCACCACTAGCTCCTCTTTACTCAAGAATCTATACATCATTTGTTAGTGCATGAACAGCTATCTCTTTGATACAATGCCCAAATTATTATACCTTTCTTGCATATTGGAACTATCTAAGAAGGATTGTGATTCTTCAAAGAGAGAGCCATCTCACGTCCTTAGGTGTCCTCTACCTATTTACCTGTGACGGTTTCGCGTACCCAAATCCTTTTTTTGAAGTTTGTTTGAGCTTTTTCTAGGAGTATGGCATAGGTTAATTTAGTGCCGTAACCCTGGTACTCGAACATTTGCTTGGGACATTTTCTCAACCTGTTCTTACCTTTAAAAAGCAATGGCACCTTCATCTTTCGACTAACCAAGCCTCCTCTATACTCTAGACCAACAAGGAGTAGTACAGGAATATTCGCCTGTTGTCCATCTACTATGTATTTTGGCATAAAGAAATTTTTTCACGATCTTCTAATCGCAGCCGCCTCAATCTACTTATCCCCTTCGCCTAAATTCAATGTCCGTCCCTGTCATAAAGAGTGGGTGGGATCACACTTATCTAAAAAAGAAACTAGGTGAGGACAATAAATTAGTCTCTAAGATATAATTGAGCAACATCTTAAGCTCATTGTATATGCATCTAGATTAGATCATTAATTATGATGAAGTCAATGCAATGAGAAGTACTATAGTTTGAAACGCCGTTAGCACCAAGCTTCGCAACAAGCTCTATTTGATAAGTAATAAATATGTTGGATTATATCCACTTCACACAAGTGATCAGAATGAGTAAGGTTAGTATGAACAAATTTCTCAAGAGCTTCTTCAAGCAGCGCGCAACATCAATGCAGAGAACTATTGTCACGCCCCGAACCCCACCGAGCTCGCGACATCCCCTGCTCCGGTCGAATAGTTGCAACGTTCCAGGAACGTTACCGACCCAACCCAAATATCAGAGCCACATGCCGAAGCGAAATATAAAAACTCCGGACAGAAAGATGACGACAACGGGGTAGAACACCAAGACAATCAAACACCAACTACAACATTTTATACAGCCACTACACCAAATATATACAAACATTGTATTACAGACATAAATACAGACGAACATCCTCCGCCACCGTTTTAACAAAAGTTCAGGGGTTTGGTTATCTTAACTTCACTATCGGATAACCCAAGTTATACAACCCCTAAAATGCCCTAGGAAAAAACCTAAGGGTCGCCCTTCTCCAATCTGCTCCTGATTCTTCGGGCTTGAACCTCCGGACACTCGCCTGCAGTTCTACCGGGCACCAAAAGCGGTTCCTCGAACGTCCAAAAAGAAAAAGCGCACTTCCCGGGTTTATGGCTGGGGATCTGAAAGTGGCAATTATACAACCGTGAGACGAATCTCAATAAGTGTACAACCCCAAACCCCACGTAGGCACTCACGTACCGCCAGACGAAAACACGCATAACACACGGCCATCAATCAAATTAACAACCACACACGACCCTACCTGGAATCCATCATACACGTTCCTGCACGTTAGACAATAATACAACCAATATGCCACAGAAACACATCACAGCCGCGCGCGTGCCTCGATTATAGAGCAAAACCCACTTGAGCACGTCTCATACCATGCCTAGCAGTTTTTATCCCATAATCGAGCATCACACCACGCGATACAAATACACTCGCACACCAACTCACACCACACGTCACTTTCTTAATCTCACTCGTCCAGTCAATTCCCGCTCATTCTCAACCTTTCCACCACTACCGCGCCCGCGTAAAACGCATCAGGCCAACGGTCTTCTGACCTCGTTAGGCATCGACACCTCGTCAGGCCGGGCATCGTCACCTCGTCAGGGACGGCATCGTCCCGCGTAAACGTACACGCCTCAGGACGGAATCCTACACACACTTTTCTTCTACCGCGCCCGCGTAAAACGCATCAGGCCAATGGTCTTCTGACCACGTCAGGCATCGACACCTCGTCAGGCCCGGCATCGTCACCTCGTCAGGGACGGCATCGTCATCCCGTCGGGCCGGGCATCGTCACCTCGTCAGGGACGGCATCGTCCCGCGTAAACGAACATACCTCAGGACGGACCTTACCCCGCGTAAACAAACACGCCTCAGGGTATCACTTTTCCACTCAATCCTACATTTCCGTACCTTAATTCCACACTCTCACACGTTCCACGCTACCACACAAACACACTACCAAACATACACACTTCACACCCATTTCACATTTTCACAACCTCGTCACGCAAACACCACACAAACACCACACAAACACCCATGCTTGGCACTCGAACCCAATGCACAAACACACTACCACACCACCACAGTACACGGCCACATACACACGGCACACCACCACAATTCACGGCCACTCACATAGCACACACAGTCACGCATAATCAGCCCACAGCAATTTCCAGCACACGCGCTCATTACAAAATCACACTACCACACCTCACAGCCACACAATCACACATACGAGCTCATTCAAGCGTCAAACTACCCGTCAAAATGCCACAATAACACCGAATAATTCTCGAGAGAGAGAAAAACCGAGATTATATAAAATCGGATCCAAACTGGGTAATTGCGCAGTGACAGAAATCTATTTGAAATAAATAGTAAACCAACTCCAAAAATTCTAAAATTTGGATACTTTGCGTAAAACATCTTGCTGAACATTTTTCGTGCAGAACTCGAAACTCAGTTCCAACTAGAAGCACCTCTTTTTGACACTCAAAGTCAGACGAAATCCGGTTCACTCGGACAGCCCCTCAGGCCATCAAAATGCAACTCATTCGGTATCCAAACCATTTTGGAAAATCTTGAAATTTTTATATGTTATAGCCACGAGTGTCCCCAACAACTTTTGTTAAGGAAGTATTTTGAAAATAGGCCTGGAAAAATTTATAAAAATTCAAACAGACCCAAAGGTCAGGTGAACAGTAAATCCGGCAGTTTTATTTCGGTCCAAAGATGGACTTCCGAATGGCATCAAATGATTTCCAAAAATCCCCAAATTAAAATATGTTATACTTCAAGATGTTGGCAACAACTTTCATGAAGAACACTTCCTCAAATTCGGGCCACATAAGTCACAATAAAAAATAACAAAAACCAGCAACACAGCAGCAACCTAACTGGAAATCAGCCAACACACACACCACCGAGCAAACCAGCCACTAAATTCACCCTAAACCGAGCCCTAAACAAGCCTAACAATACCCGAGATCCTAGGCGACATTTGGGGAGGTCACTTACCTAAAAAGCGAGATAGAACGGGGCTGGGATGGTGCGGAACAGCAGCAGCAACAGCAACGGTGATGAGAGGAAACAAAAATGAAGAGAATGAGAAAGAGAGAGAGAGAGAGAGAGAGAGAGTGATCGTGGAAGGGGGGGTTCTGGCCAGAAGAGGGAGGAGAGAGAGAGGGGTTAGAAATAGTGGGCTGGTGGGGACACATGTCGGCGATCCGCAATTTTTCCCAAAATACCCTTGATCCAACGGTCCTCGTTCGTCTTTATCCAATAATTCAAGGGCAAGGTGGTAATTCAATAATTCCAATTTCTTTTTCACTTATTTTAGTCCTCAATTATTGCCCAAAATTTTCCAAAATTCGGAATTCTCAATACAGGGTCCAGGGGCAAAATGGTAATTTTCCGGTCCCGGGGCAAAATTCCAATTTTCGCACATACGGGTTCCATATGGGTGTGGCCAACATAATATGGCGTCGGAATTGTGAAAATAGCTTCTTAAGCCCTCGAAAATCGACTGCAAAGTCCTGAGAATAAAATAATATTATTTTTCACTTTCGAGCCAAAATTCCAATTTTTGACCGTAACGACTCTAAATGTCCGTGGCCACCCCAAAATGACATCGGCCTCGAAAAATAACCTCAAACGGCCTCAGAATCGACATCGGTGACCAGAGGGGCAAAATCGTAATTTTTCCAGTCCCAAACCGAAATCCATTTTTTTGCAGAAATGGGTGGCCCCAAGGTTGGCCAAGCCAAAAACGTCATCGGCCGTCCAAAATTGTCACTTTCAAAATTCTCGATTCCCGAGCCCAAATTCCAAGAAATGACTAAAATCGAACAATCGCGACTTTAGCTTATTTCTTGCTAACGGGTGGCTCATTGGGATTACACGCTCTCGACCGTGACCGACACTAAGTCAAATCACGTTTAAGTTTGCTCGAACCAAGGCGACCTCGATTGTCATACAATTGCGAGGGTCTGTCACTAGTGCCCTTTGGACGCGATCAATCAAATAGATCGGTCTCGGTTGGCTCAAAACATTCTCTCGTCAATCCATATGGTCGAAGATCGAACCAAGGTCAAGTTCTTTGGTCGTGCGAACTCAATCCCGTACTGGCCTTACCCCTAAGGTTAGCATCCCGTGAATGCGCATTTCCGGGTGAGATCTCACTATAAGTGCGTTGGCCAAAATATTCATTTCATGAATCCCGGGAAAATGCTCGAAAATTCAGACTGTTACAACTATCAACAGTGTTGTCTTCCTCAACATGCATGTATTAAGCCAGTTTAATCCTTAATGTAGTCGCAAACTGTTGAAAGACATCATATGTAAATGGTCATTTTAACTAGAATTTGGTTCGAGCTGTGAGATGAGAAGTTGAAATTTATTGTATTACTGATCATACCTTAGCTCCATGTCGATCTGTGCTGCTTCACTTACTTCAGAGGGTGAATGACTTGAATGCAAATAATGGTATAAGTCGGGTCGATGGCACAAATTGTGTGGAACTTCCGTACTTATAACTTCGCTGGATTCACTTGCATTCGATGCCTATGATGCAAATCATAACATGATGTTATTGTCTTTTGTTCGAGATATAAACAGGATGTAACTACTATATAAATTAGGGAGCATTTCACTTTTGTTTATTTTATCCCACTTTAAGCAAACAAATTTGAAGAAAAAGTAGATCATAATGAATAATATTCATTATTTTCCAATTAAAATCCAAATTCTCATGATCGGGTCCCGACAATGTTACTAGATATCAGCATGAAAGAGTTCGCATAGCTTCGAATGAGAACCAAAAGTATTTGACTAGGGTTGAGAAATTAGTATCCTAGCACATCATAGTGAGAGATTCCTAGATTTTTTTATATATTTTACGAGTTGCCTATCACCCATGTCAACCGCTGCAAGGAAAACATTATGGGAAGAGCAAAAAAATTCATAATACGGCGATTGATTTGATTAGATAGGCGCATTACGCTCCGAGAGGACCTAAAGTTTCCCTATTTTTATAAACAAAGTTATTTACACATCAAGAAATAATGAGAACCCCATAGCATTACATAACACTTAAAAATGTATAATAATATTTATTTTCTCTACAATGATCCAATCCGCGTATCATGCTGCATCCAAAACGCTGTGAACCTATATGACTTTTGTCCTCCATTATTGGGCAGTTATCAACAAGATGAACAGATAGAGAACCTTTTTATAGAGCTCTTCTATTTCTTCATTCAAAACCTGATCCTGTGGTGGGGCAAAAATCAGAATGTTAGGGTAGAGTTACCACACAAGAAGAGAAAGTACTTGTCTTGTGACATGCTTGTCTAGTTAACTACATGTACTGTGGTGCTCCTTGGAGAAGTCAATGACAACTTAGTAGGGAAAAGGTAAATAATAACACTAACTTTCTTGCTAAAGTTTTTACCAAACCGATTCAATTGAAAGTAATTACAGATACTAAGACCCAAGTCCTCGATATCGAACTTTTCTTTTAGATGAAGTTTTGAAACATTAAGGGGAGAAATAGAAGCAACCTCCTGAATATTAGTTAGGAATAAGTAGTAAGTGAGTGATTGTTTCTTTGATGCAATAATTGAATGAATGATCATGGTGGGATCAAAGTAATACATTAATTAAAAAGCAAAACAAAAGAAACGAACAGTTCATGCGTTATCACACTTACGTGAATAAACTTGAAAGCTTGAGATGATAATTTATGTAGGTTCTATGTAAGGTATGGTTGATTGTCATATAATTGGTGTATCATTACTTTACTACTTATTTGTTCTTGGCCTTCTTAAGCTGCCCATTTCTTCTCTTTGAGAAGGTCACTTGCCTGATAGCCGAGCTGTCTATCTTTTGGATCACAATCTTTCCTCTCCCCATATTGATCTGCACACTTTCTCTAGCTAGCCTCTACTAAATTCTCTACCTTGTTTAACTGATCATACATCAACGCAATACCGCACGAGCGAGCTCAGCAGTTAGCAGATACACAGATCTAAGCGAAAGAAATCTTCTTCTTCATGGAAAGACGTATCTTTCAATACAATCCTTATATGACAAGTGGGTCTTTTTATTGCATAACCATGTCTTCGATCTCGAGGTTTTAAGTTTTTTAGAGTAGTACCCTCGTTGACTTCGGCTTTACTAATAACTAAATTTGCTTCATTTAATCCCACACTATGACTGGCGTTTACTGCTGCTACTACAATATTTCTTAGAGATCTCACGCAAAGTACCTTGGACAACAGACAAAGAATCACCTGCAGACTGCTGATGAGCAACCAAGAAAGCAAGGTATCAAAGGGGTTCACTCCGAATGCTTTTGATTTGATGAACTAATGAACCATTAGAGATCAGAGAGAAGGACAACTAAAATTAAAGACAAGAAAAAACGCCATCTCTTTTTGTACACATTTTTTGAATTCATATACCCATGCCATTACATATGATGTACTCATGACTTTGCTTAAAACCTCGTAAGAAGGAAATAATTATACTATAGAGTACTAGTTACAACCGTTTCGGACTTATCATGATCATCGTGGTATCCTGATATCATAGATTGACAAATCAAATTAAATTAAATAGTAGAAAAAGTCAATCACGAATTTCAATAAAACGTATTTAATACAAAAATGATTTAGTAGGTAGAGATCACATCTAGAAACAATTATAAAGTCCACAACTAGCATCCAATGATACGATTCATTTGCAGACACTAAAGTAAATTTATATAATGAGTTATAACTGAGATAATCCATGAATGATGACAAAGATTATTGCACAGTTTTCATGGAAAAAAATTAAATAATGTTTGTCACGACCCGAATCCCATCGAGCTCGTGGTATCCCTTCTCTGGTCGAATATTGCGACGTCCCAGAAAATCGCCGACCTCATTTCATTTTATCAGAGAGTTAAATCAACCAGCGAAAGCTACAAATACCCGGACAATAAATGACTAGGGTACAAGGGAGAATAAACATCTAATACTTATCCAACTTTATACAATATCCATTATATACAACCCATACCATAATTTACATGTACACCGGGTATCCTGCACCACCGACGTTCAAAAAGATTAGCAACCTGGGTATACCGTATCTTCAAAAATGGAACATTCCAAAAGAGTTACTATGACCCTAAAGCTATCCCTGACGCCCGCTAGATGACGTCCACTCCGATTCCGTCTCCCCAGAATCTAAGTCTAAATCCCTCTGAACCTTTTGCTCGTCTGTTGGGTACTCTACCACGTTATGGTCGATGTGCATCGGTATCCCAAACGCTACGGCGGTGGAGGAAGATTCATTGCTCAAGCCAGGGTTCTGAAATTGTTGGTTGAAACAACCATGAGATCACATCTCAATAAGCACACACCTTAAACCCCACCTAGGCTATCACGTACCTCCAGACAATCACGACAAGCAATCACTCAGCTATTACACTGCAGGCACACAATCAATACTTACCTGGGTCTTTTCAGCATGCCACCTGCATGTTAGTCACAATAGCACCATTCCACTCACATGCATATTCTCATTACGTTTCATGCATCATTCCGATCTCATCACATCTTTTCCACACCATTCGCCAGTGACCCGCGTAATGGTACCGCCTCAGGTTCACTGCGACTATGTCATAACAACACTTCAAGGCCCGCGTAATGGTACTGCCTCAGGCCATGTATCTTGCCCGCGTAGTGGTACTGCCTCAGACTCAACATCCGTCACCTAGTGCACAACCCGCGTAATGGTATCCCCTCAGGTTGGCTATATTCACAACACTTCTCGGCCCCGCGTAATGGTACCGCCTTAGGCCGTGTATCTTGCCCGCATAATAGTACCGCCTCAGGCTCAACACCCACCACCTACGACACAACCCGCGTAATGGTACCGCCTCAGGTTGGCCGTCCTCCGGTAATACCGGGCATCGTCCCGTGTAGTCGTACCGCCTCAGGACGTATCAATTCCAAGCGTAATGATACCGCCTCAGGGATTTCCATTATCACACGTACCGCACCACACACGCTTTTTCACTCATTCACATGCTCAACACTCACATGCCAACATATTGGTCATTTACACTTGGCCTGTGCACGCATCAAGTCACGCATTTCTCACGCTCAATAAGCATCCAACACGGCTAATTGACAATCAATTTAATTCGGCCCGAACGTGCACATAACAAAGCACATTTCAATCCATCAAATCACGGTACAATAAACACACGAGACCACTCACGGGCCCACAAACACAGCCACGTTCATAGGCATAAATTCGACATTTCCAAGCTCATTTCCAATCATATTAAACACCACAATCTAGCCACACTACCACCACCAAACCGACACCATTTGTCCTTAAATCGAGCCCTAAGATCGTCAATTCCATCCCACAACGTCCGACACTCTATTCAGTCTCACTCCAGCCTCGAAACATCCTCATTTCATCCTCAAATCAACTCATATAACACACATTCAAGCATAAATTCCAGTCACGAGGGCAGCAACTATTCAACCTCGACACCCCCACTATTCCGCTCATAAAAATGAACATCCATAGAATCAGGGTAAATTTGGGCAATTTACACAGTGACTGAAATCCCATCAAAATAAATAGTAAACGAACTCCAAAAATTCTAAATTTTCGATATATCATAAAAAACATCTTGATAAACATTTCTTATCAAGAACACGAAATCCGGTTCAATCTGCAATCAAGCCTTTTTGTCCCTCGAAATCAAACCAAAATCAGTTCGCTCTAACAGACTATTTTGTCCTCAAAATACATTTCTTTCAATGCCCAAATCACCTTGACAAGTTTTGAAATTTTTATATGTCATAGAAAAGAAAGTTGCCAATAACTTTTGTGAAGGAAGTTTATTGAAAATAGATCTAGAAAATTTTATAAAAATTCAGCAAGACAAGAAGGTCGGGATGAATAGTGTTCCAGGCGATTTTAAGACGGTCTGAAAATGGGTTTTCGTACTGATGTGGCTAGCAGGGATCACCTAGAGGGGGGTGAATAGGTGACCTTGAATAGTTTTAAAATATTTATGTGGAAATAAAACAAATCACAGAAGAGTCTGAATAAAATTCAGATTCAAGACAGATTATATAGATGAAGCTCTTGATGTGCAGAATGTAAAGTAAGAGATAAGGGATAGAAAATCTGTACACAAGTTTATAGTGGTTCGGCTTATAGCAAGCCTACATCCACTCTCTCACGCTTACAGCCTACCGGCTAGATTTCACTATGTAATCAAGAGGAATTTATAGATTTTAAGTGATATCACTCTCGTGTATGATAGGACTCTCTATCTCACACAGTTACTCTTACAAAGTAACCCTCAAGATCTAAGTGTTTTGGCTCAGAACAACAAGAGAAATGATTGGAGTATGCTCAGACTTTGGACTTGTTGATTCTTGATTCTGTTTTTCTTTTTGCTGCTCGTTGATCTCCTTAAATACTCCTCTATTTCCAAACTAGCCGTTAAACAGCTTTTAGAGGATCATCTTCCAATCTTCACCTTGGACAGATTTGTATAATAAGGATTGAATAGCCGTTGGATGACAGATTCAGAATCTCACTGATTCTGGTCATCCATACAATCAGAATCTTAGTTTTCATAAGTAGAGCTTTGTCCGTTGTAATGCATTATTGTCGTAATATTTGATTGTTAATCAATTTGATTAAAATTGAACCAATCAAAACTTTTCTTCTGTGAAATCCATGTCAGATCACTAGCTGTTATGTTTCGTTTTGAATTCTGCGTCTAAATAATTTCTGTGCCTACATCTGCATCTGAATAATTTCTGCATCTGCATCTACGTCTGAATAATTTTTGCATCTGAATCTCAGAACTTAGATTCTATGGGTCTTCAAAGAACTTATTTTTTCAGCTTGTAAAATCTGAATAACTTCCTTCTAAGCTTCCAGAACATATATATATTCATGGAATAAAATGGTTCAGAATAAGTATCAGATTTTATAATTATCCCAGAAGATTTTGTCAACTTCAAAATTAGTAGGAGTTTTCCTTAATAATCTCCCCCTTCTTAATGGTGACAAAACTTTCCTGCAGATTGAATCAATTTGAAATTAATTGGAAGTAAATAAACATATATATAGCGCATAGATCACAGATTAAAATTGAAAGAGCAAACTCTATTGATATCTGTGTCTTTGCTTCCTTTGTATATAACCTGCATATGATCTGCACCAAATAAATTCTCCTCCTTTTTGTCATCAGCAAAAAGGCAATAATAGAAAATATAAAGCATTTATATTAAATAATCAACCAGTCTAACAAGAAATGTTAGTTAAATTACAAACCAATTGAAACAAATATGACTTTGAGAGAAATGTTTTAAAAACAGACTATTTTTTTGAAGGAGTACGAATCAGTTGAAAATTTTCCAATATTGAGACAGCTTCCTCAATCTTCGAACTGCATTGTCCCACAGCCTTATCCATGTTGGATGGGCATAAAGTAATGGCTTCCTCGAGTTCTGCTGTCTGCTGCTGCTTGGAGTCGTTAAGTGTTGTAGTTTTCCTCAACAATTTTCTATAGATTCTTCATGTCTTGTTCTAGTGCAGCTTGCTTGTCCTTAATTTCGAGCATAATAGAGAGGATATTCTGATGTTCTGAAGGATGTTCTTGGATATTAGCTGGCTCAGACTGATCGAACCCCATGGTTGCTTCTTCTGGATTCTCCCCCTAAACAGGTGCTTGATCTTTAGAAACATGTTCCATAAGAGTTAGTTCTGAAACCTTTGGAGTTGGTTCAGAAACATGTTTCGGAGCATCAGCATGGCCTGTATTAATATGTTCTGCTTCTGCTTCATCACTTTCATCATGCAGAAAAATTTTTCTTTTCTTGCTATACACCTTTAATGGGATTAGAGATTCTGTCTTCTTGCTTGCTGATCTTGCCCCTTTTCTCTATCCTGTCTTTTTGATACTTGACTTTTTAGCAAATTTTGCTTCAGACCGATTAGCCTCTTTTCCTTTGATTTTTTTCTTCACATCATCAAACTGTTTCATTTTGGAGAGCATTCTTTCTCCAACAAACATACAGGAAACAAGATTCTGGCGCAATTCATCAGGAATCGATATTTTTAGAAACATGAAAATTCGAGAGATTAAAGCACCATATGGCAGTTATTCCTTGTCCTTCTATAATATCCTGTACATATGGAAGATGATGATATAAGGAAGAGAAAAAGGTTGACCTTTCAAGATAGCCCAAAGGAGCTTGATTTTTTATTTGGATAGGTCAGTTTTGGAGGCTGCCTTGGGCTTCAAGCAATTGATAATAATCTTGTGCAGAATCACAGATCTTCTAGATAAGTCAGAGTAGGAGAGATGCCGGTTTGATCCTAGAGCAAAATTGAGATTTTCAAAAGCAATCTTGGAAGCATTTTCAAGATTCACTGCCAGTGATGTAAACTTGTAGTATCGTGCTCCAATTATCCTTGCCAATACATCCGCTTTTAAATCGAATTTTTTGTCATCAACAGTGAATTGGATCCAGTTGGGCGACAAAATAGAGAGATTGGAATAGAAATAGGCAGTTACTTCGTCATAAATATTTGCAGATTGAAGGCAAAATTCATAAATGCCTAACTTTTGAAACAAGTTCTTTACTAAAATATCAGCCTTCTCTAGGTAGTCGAAATCCACAGTTCTGTGGTTCATGATCCCTTGAGCAAGCAACAACTTGTAACAGATATTATGCTCAGAGCTTCTGAATAATCCTCCTGTACCTGGCACACCAGATGCTATTCCTACTTTCATTTCAAAAATCTCAAAAAATCGAGCATCATCATCAGATATAACAAACTTGGTTGCACTGGTGGTTTTAGGACTGATATGAGCAGATTTTTTGTCAGAGGGTGCTGATGATTCTCCGATTTTTTCTTTGCCCTTTTTGGAAGAGGGTTCTTTTGGTGTAGTGCTGGCTGGAACATTGTCAGAATCAACGCAAGCTTGAGAGTAGTTTTGCGTAAGATGTTCTTCAGAGGAGAACCCATTATCTCTCAGACAGTCACGCAGAGAAGATACAGAGGCATTGCTTCTCTTCAACCTCAGATAAGCATTCCATACATGTTTGATGCTTTTAAAATGAAAATCTGTTTTACCAGAAGCTTTGGAAGGCGACGACTGATGAGGTAGTGTCGCTTCAGCAGGTTCTTCATGATGTTCCGATTCTGTATCTGAAATCCCCTTAAACTCCGCCAGTGCAGTAGATTTAGAGTCTTGGTTCAGAATGCGTGAAGATCTTCTTTTGAACGACATTTTGATCACTTTTGAAGCAAAAAGTTTCGATCTTTGGAGAAGGAAAACGAGAAGAGTCTCTGAATATCGGAAGGGTTTAAGGAGTAAAATGTCGTACTGATAGGATTTTGAAAAGTGACAGACAGATTTATAAATGAGAAGGATGAGTTTTAGAAATAAAAGGTTATTTTTAGAAAGTAAAAATAAGCCCAAATAAGTAGGAAGGAAATATACTTTCTGAAGCGTAAAAGATCAGAACAATATCATGATAATATTTTAAGCACAATTAATCAGATAAATTAGAATGCGTACCTAATTTGCTTCCTAAAATAACAAATGTGAAAATATCCTGCCAGAAATATTCTCGCTAAAGTTTAAACTATGGACGTACCGTTCTTTGAGAGTCTGAAAGATGTTCATACCGAGAACACTTGAGTCTGAAAAATTCCTATCTGTCAAACACTTCAAGAGAATGGATAAGTAATGTACAGTTTGTTTCTAATATACTCAAATGAAGATTTGTCAAGAGGTTTTGTGAATATATCAGCTAATTAATTCTTAGAATCAATGAATTGAATATTCACATCGCCATTTTGAACATGATCTCTAATGAAATGATGCTTGATTTCAATATGCTTCACACGTGAATGAAGAATAGGATTTTTGGACAGATTCATAGCACTTGTATTGTCACACTTGATTGCAACACTTGATTCTTCAACAGCAAAGTCTCGCAACTACTGCTTCATCCACAGAATCTGTGCACAGCAACTTCCCAACGCTACATATTCTGCTTCTGCTGTAGAAAGTGCGATTGTATTTTGCTTCTTTGAGTACTAGGATACCAATATATTTCCAAGCAGTTGACATGTACCTGTAGTACTTTTCTTGTCCACTTTACATCCAACTAAATTAGCATCTGAATAACTAGTAAGAGTAAAATCTGAATCTTTAGAGTACCAAAGACCTAGCATTGGATAAGTTCCAATGTATTTGATTATCCTTTTTACTGCAGAAAGATGCGACTCCTTTTGGTCTGATTGAAATCTTGCGCACATACAGACACTAAAAAGTATGTCAAGTCTAGATGCAGTAAGATACAATAATGAATCTATCATGCTTCTGTATACCTTCTGATCCACATTTTTACCATGTTCATCCTTGTCCAGTTTGGATGTTTGGGACATTGGAGTGTCTGTTTTCTTACCATTTTACATTCCAAACTTCTTGATAATCTCCTTAGCATACTTCTCTTAGCAAATGAATGTACCATCTTTGGTTTGTTTCACTTGTAAGTCAAGAAAGAATGTTAGTTTTCCCATCAAGCTCATCTCGAACTCGTTCTGCATATTCTTAGAGAATTCGTTGCAAAGCAATTCATTAGAGGATCCAAAGATTATATCATCAACATAAATTTGAACAAATAGAAAATCCTTACCCTTTTTCTTAACAAACAAAGTTGTATCAACCTTACCTTTGGTGAAATCATTTTGCAGAAGGAAGTTACTTAACCTTTCGTACCATGCTCTGGCCTGTTTCAGACTGTAAAGGGCATTTTTGAGTCCGTAGACATAATCAATCTTTCTTGGTTCTTCGAAACCAGGTGGTTGTTCCACATATACTTCGTCTTTAATATATCCATTTAGGAAGGCACTTTTCACGTCCATTTGAAATAATTTAAAGTTATGGAAATAAACATAAGCTAATAATAGCCGAATGGCTTCTAACCTTGCAACTGGTGCATATGTTTCATCATAATCTATGCCTTCTTCTTGAGAATAGTCTTTTGTAACCAGTCTAGCTTTGTTTCTTATGACTTTCCCTTTGTCATCCAGTTTATTTCTAAATACCCATTTTATTCCAATTACCGGATGGTTTTTGGGTCTTGGCACAAGCTCTCATACTTTATTGATTCTGAACTGCTGAAGTTCCTCATGCATAGCTTCTATCCAGCTTTTATCTGATAAGGCTTCTCCAACTTCTTTTGGTTCTATTTCTGATATCAATGCTAAGTTGCTGATGTTCTCCTTTTGTTTGGATCTAGTCTTGATACCATCTTCTATTTCTCCAATGATGAGGTTCTTCGGATTACTGGATTTATGTTTCCAGTTTTTGTCAAATCTTTCCTTCTGAATATCTGCAGACTCTGAATTTTCTGATTAAGTCTGGATTGTATCTTTTTTCCTTTCTTTTGAGGATTCTACAATCTTTGGAGATTTTTGATGAACTTCCATTAACTCTTAAATGTTGGAAGGTAGTTCAGATTCATCTTTGTGAGTCTGAATATTTTCTTTAAACCTTACATTCATTGTTTCTTCCATAGTCTTGAGAATTCTTGTTGAAGACTCTATATGCTTTACTTGTAGTAGAATATCCAAGGAAGAGTCCTTCATCTGCTTTCTCATCAAACTTTCCAGTGCAGTCATTTGGATTTTTGAGAATAAAGCATTTACAACCAAATACGCGAAAATATGAGATACTGGGCTTTCTACCTTTGTAAAGCTCATAGGGGGTTTTCTCAAGAATAGGTCTGAGAAAAACTCTGTTAATGATATAACATGATGTAAAGACTGCATCTGCCCAGAAATGAAAAGGAATCTTGCTTTCAATCAACAGTGTTCTTGCCATTTCTTGCAAAGAACGATTTTTTCTTTCCATAATATCATTTTGTTCTGGTGTATATGGAGTAGAAAAATTATGTTAAAAGCCATTTTGCTCACAAAAATTTGAAAAACTTTGATTTTCAAATTCTACCCCATGATCTGTTTTAATGTAGAAAATAGTATAGCCCTTTTCATTCTGAACTCTTTTTGCAAATTTTGAAAAGTATGAAAATGCCTCATTTTTATGAGCAAGAAAGAACACCCAAGTAAATCTTGTGAAATCATCAATAATTACTAAACAATACTTCTTACCACCAATACTTTATATTCTGATTGGTCCAAACAGATCCATATGAAGAAGCTGCAAAGCACGATTAGTGGAAATGTGATGTATAGATTTAAAAGAGCTCCTTACTTGCTTTCCTAGAGTGCGGGTATTGCATGATTCTGTTTTTCTGTATTTCAAAACTGGCAGGCCTCGAACCAGTTTCTTGTTTGAGATCTTTGAGATTTGTTTCATGCTGATATGCCCCAACCTTATGTGCCATAGATCTTCATCTTCTTTGATTGTGATCAGACAATGAGTGGAATTTGGATTTACATCAAGAAGATAAATATTGCCATGTCTTCTTCCTGTGAAAGTTTGAGAAGAATCTTTGCTTGTTCCTAAATATGTATTTTCTTGAAAGTTTATTCTAAAACCTGTATCACATAGTTGGCTTATGCTTATCAAGTTGTAGTTGAATCCTTTTACCAATGAAGCATAATTGATTGTAAGTCCTCCAATTTCAATTGTTCCTTTGCCAACGATTTTTCCTTTGGTATTTCCTCCAAAGGAAACTTTTCCACCATTCCGACTGTGTAGATCAACGAATATGCTTGGATCTCCTGTCATATGTCTAGAGCATCTACTGTCTAGGTACCACTTTCTTTTTCTCTTTGTGGTAACCTACAAAAATCACAACCTCTCAAGTTTTCTTTGGTACTCAAATTTGTTTAGGTCCTTGAGCATTAGTATAGGCTGTCTTAACAAAATCTCTTTGAACAAGTCTCCAGACCTTAGGACATTCATTCTCAAAATGTTGTGGATCTCCACAATTTGAGCACTTGAGAGCACTTCGCCCAACAGGCTTGACAAATTTTCTTTTAAAATGATTTTTATAAGCTTGTCGAGGAGGTCTTTGTCTTAATCTCTCTTTGACTTTTGGAAAATCAATCAAGCTGTCATTTTTCTTTACAAATCCTAGACCAGACTTGTTATAGCAAGGAATTTGAATGGAAAGTATATGCTTCAAGGTTTCTGAACCTTTTGAAAACTTGGAAGTAATTTCTTAAACTTTCTTTTTCAAAACAGCATTTTCTTTGGAAAGAAAATCTCGACTTTCCTCGACTTGATAAAATTCTTTTTGAAGAAAATCAATCTTTTCTTTTTGTAAAATATCCTGTTGCCTCAGAGATGAATTTTCCTTTTTCAAAGAAGAGATTCTTTTAAGAGCAGTTTTAAATTCAAAGCATAATTCATTAATGTAATTCGATACTTCAATAGTCATTTCAGAAGGTTTTACCTCGATTTTCACTTTAGGATCAGAATCTGAGTCTGAATCTGACTTTGTCATTAGACAGAAATTTGAGATATCTTCATCACTATCTTCACACTCTGTGTCATTCCAAGTTTCTGCCTTTAGGGCCTTCTTTGCTTTCTCAAATTTGGTCTTCTTTTTCAGAAGTGGACAGTTAGGCTTGATATGTCCATGTTTCCTACAGTGAAAACATATTACATCCTTTGATCTCTCTGTCTCATCGATAGACCTCTTATTTTTAAAAGGCTTCTTCTCTTTGAGGTTTCTTCCTCTGATTTTCATTCTCTTATACTTCTTTACGAAAAGAGCTAGTTCCTCATCGTCAACATCTTCATCTTCAGAATCTGCATCAGAATCAATGTTAGTCTTTAGTGCAATTGACTTATTACCTCTGGATTCATTTTCCTCATTCCGTTTCTCAATTTTATATGATTGAAGAGTTCCAATTAACTCATTCACTGATAGAGGCTTGATCCTTTGTGTCTCACGAAGAGATGTTTTGATATTATCCCATTCCTTTGTTAGTCCTCTCAGTAGTTTGTTGACTTTCAATGCATCTAGAGCTGGTTGTCCTTGATATGCAAGGCCGTTTACTATGTCAGTAAACCTATCATATATATCAGCAATTGATTCTTCATGCTTCAGTTTGAAGGATTCATATTGACCAAACAAAAGATTGATTTGAGTTTTCTTAACTCGATCTGTTCCTTCATAAGTAATGTGAAGAGTATCTCAGATTTCCTTAGCTGATTCACAAGCAGCAATTTTCTTATATTCAATAGGAGATAAAGCACAATATAAAGAATAAATTACTTTGGAATCTAAAGTTTCTCTTTTGGATATCTCAGTTTGAGATAATGGAGGATCTGCTGCCTTGCTTGCATCTGCCTTTTCTTTTGAATTAGAAGATTTTGGGTTGACTCCTCTAATGATGACATCCCATTGCATATGATCAATTGACTTAATGAATGCCTTCATCTTATTCTTCTAGATACTATATTCCTTGCCATCGAAATATGGTGGCCTGGAATTGCTTTGTCCTTTAATGAGACCTGGAGTACTCATGCTAGCCATATAGATTGTTAGCTCAGAAATAAAACACTTCAATAAACGAGCAACCTGCTCTGATACCAATTGATGTGGCTAGCAGGGATCACCTAGAGGGGGGTGAATAGGTGACCTTGAACAGTTTTAAAATATTTATGCGAAAATAAAACAAATAACAGAAGAGTCTGAATAAAATTCAGATTCAAGACAAATTATATAGATGAAGCTCTTAATATGCAGAATGTAAAGTAAGAGATAAGGGATAGAAAATCTGCACACAAGTTTATAATGGTTCGGCTTATAGCAAGCCTACGTCCACTCTCCCACGCTTACAGCCTACCGGCTGGATTTCACTACGTAATCAAGAGGAATTTATAGATTTTGAGTGATATCACTCTCATGTATGATAGGACTCTCTATCTCACACGGTCACTCTTACAAAGTAACCCTCACGCTTACAGCCTACCGGCTGGATTTCACTACGTAATCAAGAGGAATTTATAGATTTTGAGTGATATCACTCTCGTGTATGATAGGACTCTCTATCTCACACGGTCACTCTTACAAAGTAACCCTCAAGATCTAAGTGTTTTGGCTCAGAACAACAAGAGAAATGATTAGAGTATGCTCAGACTTTGGACTTATTGATTCTTGATTCTGTTTTTCTTTTCGCTACTCGTTGATCTCCTTAAATACTCCTCTACTTCCAAACTAGCCGTTGGACAGCTTTCAGAGGATCATCTTCCAATCTTCACCTTGGATAGATTTGTATAATAAGGATTGAGTAGCCGTTGGATGATAGATTCAGAATCTCGCTGATTCTGGTCGCCCATACAATCAGAATCTTGATTTTCATAAGTAGAACTTTATCCGTTGTAATGCATTCTTGTCGTAATATTTGATTGTCAACCAATTTGATTAAGATTGAACCAATCAAAACTTTCCTTCTGTGAAATCCATACCAGATCACTAGCTATTATGTTTCGTTCTGAATTCTGCGTATGAATAATTTCTGCGTCTGCATTTGTATATGAATAATTTCTATATCTGCATCTGCGTATGAATAACTTTTGCGTCTGAATCTTAGAACTTAGATTCTGTGGATTTTCAAAGAACTTATTTTTCCAGCTTGTAAAGTCTAAATAACTTCCTTCTGAGCTTCCAGAACATATATATATATATATATATATATATATATATATATATATTTATATTCATGAAATAAAATGGCTCAGAATAAGTATCAGATTTTACAATTATCCCAGAAGGTTTTGTCAACTTCAAAATTAGTAGGAGTTTTCCTCAACACGTACGACCCAAATGGCATCCAAAAATTTCAAATTTAAAATATGTTATATTTCAAGATGTGAGGAAAAACTTTCGTGAAGAACACCACCCCTGATTCGGCCTCCAAAAATCTCCACAAAAATAGTAAATCGAAGACGTACAGTAACCGCGAATCCGAGATTCACACCGAACTTCAAAAATTCAAGTTCTAGCTCTAGCCCAGCTCATAAATTAGCCTTAACTAGCCCCTAAATTGGTCTCTAGATCACCATAATCCAGCCCACTTCTCAGCCATGATCAGTCCACAATTCCAGCACTTAATTCCATCACAATCAGCCCCTAATCCAACTCTAAATAGCCCATAAAACTACACTAAACCGTGTCTAAACGAGCCTGTTAAGACCCGATATCCTAAATAAGGTTTAGGGGGTGACTTACCCGAACTCTAGGCTAACTTGGCTAGAGTGGAAAGGGAAATCGGCTCATCGGCGACACACGGCGGTGGCCAGCGACTCGGCGATGGCGGCGAGCGGCTCGGCGATGGCGACGAGCGGCGTCCTTGGCGGGTGGCGACGATCACGGAGAGCGGAGGGGCTGGCTAGTTCGGCCGGGAGGAGGGGGAGAGGGAGTGAGCCGAGAGAGGTGAGAGAGAGAATGAAGAGAGAGAGAGAATTGGACTAAATAGTCCAAGCCAATAATTGAAGGGCCAAATGACCATCATGCCCCTCTTTCACAATCCAAATTAACGGCTAAAATTCATTCTTATCCTGAGATCGACGGCCCGGATAGAATCTTTTCTAAAAATATCTAAGGGTAATTTGGGAATTTCATAAAATTCCAAGGGCAAAATTGTTCAACTCAAAAATTAGGTCAAAATGACTAAAATGCCCTTCCTCTTTAACACTTGCCCTTTATAAACTTCCAAGAGTAAAATGGTCACTTTTCCATTTTCTTGCCAAATTTGAATTTTTATGAAGGATTCGGGAAAATCCAAAGCTGTACGTTCCAACCACAACGTCGTCCTAACATCCCGTCGTGATTTCCTGATTTTCCGATGCCCAATTTGGGCTCAAATTAATAATTGGATTTTATTTAACGTAACTCGAGTGTTTCTCAAACTAACGGGCGGCTTTTGGGGAAATTCGCATATTCGACCCGTGACTGATAATAAATCGAGTCACGTGCAAGTTCATTTGGTTCGTGACGACTTCGGTTATCATGTAATCGCGAGGTTCGATAGCTAGTTCCGTCTGGCACGATCGTTCGGTATAGGTTCTGGATCGTTCGTCAATTCATTTTGTGGTCAAACGGAATCACCCGTGATCCACTCGTATGACAGTGACGAATCGGCCCATAACTACCATATGATCAGCCTACATTGGCTCAAAATGTTACATCGACGATTCTATGGTCGAAAATCAATTCACGATCGAATTTTCTTTAGTCGCACGAATTTAAATCCCTTATTAGCCTTTCTCTAATGGTTAGTATCCTAGGAATAATCAGTTCCGGGCGAGAACTAACTATGAGTATGTTCATAAAACCAAGTTTTTCATAAATCACAAATGGGCAAATTTCAGGATGTCACAACTCTTCCCCCCTTACAAAAATTTCGTCCTCGAAATTTACAATCCAACTAACGACTCAAATAAATGGGGGTAATGACGTTGCATTATCTCTGTATTTTCCCAAGTCGCACCTTCTGTCCCGTGGTGTTTCAAAATAACCTTGACCATCGAGATCATCTTGTTCCTCAAAACTCGTTCTTTCCGATTCTTTCTAAAACCTCAAAAGGTCCCACGTACTTTGGACTCAACTTCCCCTTTTTTTCCGAATCTGGATAGTCCTCTCATGGGCAATACCTTAAGAAATACGTGATCCCCTACTTGAAACTCCAAAGGCCTTCGCCTCCGTCTGCATAACTCTTTTGACGGCTTTGAGCTATTTTCAGCCTTTCACATATCACTTTAATAGCCTCAATTGACTGTTGAACTAACTCTGGCCCGGTAAGACTCATTTATCCTACTTCGTCCCAACACACGGGCATTCTACAAGCTTTGCCATATAGCGCTTCAAAGAGCGCCATTCCTATGCTCTACTCAAAACTATTGTTATAGGCAAATTCTGCTAAGGGCAATTGCTCTTCCCACTTACCCTGAAAATTCAATACACATGCCCTAAGCATATTCTCTAAAGTTTGAATCGTCCTTTCATACTAGCCATCTGTTTGGAGATGATAAGCTGTACTAAACTGCAACTTTGATCCCAATGCCATCTGCAGACCTTTTCAAAAGTTGGTGGTAAACTTAGGATCATGATATGAGGTGATTGATACTGGTACCCCATGCAAACGAACTATCTGTTGCACATACAATTCAGCATATCGATCTAATGCGAAGTCCTTTCGCACAACCAAAAAGTGTATCGATTTTATCAACCTGTCGATAATCACCTAAATGGGGTCATGGCCTCTTTGACTTCTTCGTAATCCCGTCACAAAGTCCATAATTATATGCTCCCATTTCCATTCTGGGATTTTCAAAGGTCGCAATAATCCTCCGGACTTACAATGTTGTGCCTTCACTTGCTGACACGCCAGACATTTGGCCATATGTCTGGCTATATCTACCTTCATACCTTTCCACTTGTAGTACTACCTCAAATTCTGATACATTTTAATACTACCTGGGTGGATACTATAACTGCTACAATGCACCTCCGATAAAATTTCTTCCTTAAGCTCCGCATCGTCAGGCATACATAATCGTCCACGGAACTTCAGTATCCTATCTTCGGATATCTGGAAGTCCGACTTTCTCTTGGTCTCGTCCATCTCTAGAATCCTTTGGATTTCTTGATCCGTAGACTACAGAGTCTTAGGCTCCATTTGTTTGTCGGAAAATATTTTCCTTCCTGGAAGTCATTTTCCTGAAAAATATTTTCCTGGAACATAATTTTCTGGTGTTCGGCTGAAATTTGAAAAAGTTTCGAAAAATATTTTCTGGTGTTCGGCGACCGCCGATCCGGCGGCGTCTGGCGATCGGCAGCATCTGGCTATCGGTGGTGGCGACCGGCGGCGGCGATTGGCAACCGACGGTGGTCGGCGACGGCGACGAGCGACCGGCGGCGGCGGGCCGGCGACGGGCGGAGGCGGCGACGATGGGCGGCGACGGGCGGCGGCGGCGACTGGCGACGATGGGCGGCGACGGCCGGTGGCTGCAGCCGGCGGCCGCGGCGACGGCGGCCGATGGCGGTTACTAGCGATTAACTTTCTCTCCCACAGAAAACATTTTCCTTCCCATGGGCAATTTTGCCTTCACTTTGGGGGAAAATAATTTCCTCTTTGTGAAAAGAGGAAATCATTTTCCTCAAAATAATGAAGGATTTGAGGGTGGAGAAGGAAAATGTTTTCCCATGGAAAATATTTTCCGCCCCCGAACACCGGAAAACGCAGAAAATGTTTTCCGAAAAAATATTTTTCCTGAAATGAACGGAGCCTTAATCTTAGCCTGGATTTTCGGTTCAATCCTAAGTGTGGCCAGCAAGCTCGAGACTTAACTTACTTCGAATCTAAACTTCGAGTTTCGTACTTTTTCCAACAATGTCCATTCCTTGACCATCAAGTGTGCGATGCTTGACTTCCGACTCAATGCATTAGCTACCCGGTTGGCCTTCTCGGGATGATATAGAATATCACAGTCGTAATCTTTCAACAACTCCATCTACCAACGCTGCCTCATATTAAGTTCCTTTTGAGAAAATAAATATTTGAGGCTGTGATGGTCGGTATAAATCTGAAATTTCTCTCCGCATAAATAGTGTCGCCAAATCTTCAGAGCGAATACTATTGCGGTTAATTCCAAATCGTGCGTCGGATAGTTCAGCTCATGCGGTCTTAACTGTCTTGATGCATAGGCCACTACTTGCCCATTTTGCATGAGTACACATCCCAATCCTTTCAACGACGCATCGCTATAAATTTCATACCCTTCGGGTCCCGATAGAATAGTCAACACCGGTGCCGTTGTCAATCTATGTTTCAATTCCTGAAAACTCCTTTCACATTTGTCGGTCCATTCGAACCTCGTATCCTTTTTCAACAAATGTGTCAACGATATTGCTATTGCCGAAAATCCTTCCACGAAGCGTTGGTAATATCCTGCCAAACCCAAAAAGCTTCGAACCTCTGTTACTGTCGTTGGTCTCGGCCACTTCATTACAGCCTCAATCTTTGATGGATCCACTGAGATTCCTTCCCCAAAGATCACATGTCCATGAAATGCTATCCGATTGAGCCAAAATTCGCACTTGCTAAATTTAGCATACAGTTTATTCTCTCTTAAAGTCTGCAACACCTTACTCAAGTAAAACTCATGCTCCTCTAGGCTCTTCGAGTACACCAATATGTCGTTTATAAAAACGATCACGAATTGATCTAAGAATTCATTAAACACCCGATTCATTAAGTCCATAAAGGCAGCAGGGGCATTTGTCAATCCGAACGACATTACCGTAAATTTATAATGTCCGTATCTCGTCCTAAATGCCGTCTTCGGTATATCCTCCTTTCTAATCCTCAGCTGATGATATCCTGTTCTCAAATCAATTTTAGAGAACACCGAAGCCCCTTGTAACTAATCAAACAAATCATCAATCCTCAGCAGGGGATATTTATTTTTCATCGTCACCTGATTTAGCTGCCTATAATCAATACATAACCTCAACGATATATCTTTCTTCCTCACAAATAATACTGGCGCTCCCCACGGAGACTGTGACATCCTAAAATCTGTCCATTTGGGATTTATGAAATGTTTGGTTTTATGAACAAGCTCGCAGATAGTTCTCACCCGAAACTGATCATTCTTAGGATACTAACCATTAGGGAAAGGCTAATTAGGGATTCAAATTCGTGCAACTAAGAGAAATTCGATCGTGAATCGAATTTCGATCATAAAATCGCTGAGGTGACATTTTGAGCCACTGTTGGCCGATCCAAGGATAGCCAGGGGTCATTTTGCCACTGTCATAGTAGTGGATTGCGGGTGATTCTGCTGGACCACGAAATAAATTGACGAATGATCCTGAACCTATGTCAAACGATCGTGCCCCTCAGATCTAGCGGTCGATCCTCGCGATTTAAATGACAACCGAAATCGACACGAATCGATTGAACTTGCACGTGACTCGATTTATTACCGGTCACGAGTCGAATATGCGAATTTCCCCAAAAAGCCGCTCATTAGTTTGAGAAATACTCAAGTTACGTTTACTAAAATTTAATTATTTAATTGAGCCCAAATTAGACATCAGAAAATTAGGAAGTCACAACTAGACGTTAGGACGATGTGGTTGAAATGTACAACTTCGGATTTTCCCAAATTCTTCAGAAAAATTCAATTTCGACGAGAAAATGGAAAAGTGACCATTTTACCCTTGGAAATTTATGAAGGGCAAGTTTTATGAGGGAGGGGCATTTCGGTCATTTTGCCCTAACTTTTTGGTTGGACGTTTTTGCCCTTGGAATTTTATGAAATTCCCAAATTGCCCTTGGATATTTTTGGGAAAGATTCGATCCAGGCCGTCGATTTCAAGATAAGATGAATCTCGACCGTTGATTAAAAAGATTAGAGAGGGGCAAGATTGTAATTTATCAATTTTGGTCAAAATTGGATTATTTAAGTCAAGACCCACACTCTCTCTCCTCAATCTCTCCATCTCTCTCGGCCCCATCTCTCTCTCTCCTCTCCCTCATCGACCGAACCAGCCGCCCCCTTGTCGTACACCGCGCCGCCGCCGTCCGGCCACCGCCCGCCGTGCCGCGCAGTCCACGCCGCCGTACCAAGCCGCCAGCCTCACCCGCCATCTCTCTCTCTCTCTCTCTCTCTCTCTCTCTCTCTCTCTCTCTCTCTCTCTCTCTCTTCCCCGCCCGTGTGGCCGTGGGTCTGACAAGGAGACTGATTCGGAGGAGCGAGTCGAGGCCCTAGCGGAGTCGGGTGACATAAATCACCCGATTGAGATTGAGATTGAACCGGAATCTTCAGAGGAGCAGACTGTCGAAGGGAATTCAGATTCAGAGGACAAAGAGTCAGACTCGGAATGGACACCGAGCAAGGGTCGTGGGGGTTAGTGTAGGGGTTAAAATTTGGCTTTTGAAGGATTCCATTTTTGGTGATAGAATATCCAGGTTGTTGACCGTTTGAGTATCGATGGTTTTATAGTACGATGTGCATGTGCCTATGTCGGTTGTAAATTGTGAATATTATAAGAGTTTGATAATGTGAAATGAATATGTGTATTCTCCTTGTTTACCCCAGTTTTAATTGTTCGGGTATTTAATGGTTTCCGCTGATCGTTTAAAATCTCTGATAATGTTAAGTGAGGTCGGCGATACCTTGGGACGTCGCATTAATAGACCAGAGAAGGGTGTCACGTGCTCGATAGGGTTCAAGACGTGACAGAGACGCACTCGGACGAATAAATCCCTTGTCTAACAACTCTTGCATTTGCACCTTTAGGTCCTTTAACTCCGACAACGACATTCTATAAGGTGCCTTCGAGATTGGCTCAGTTCCAAATGCCAACTTGATTACAAACTCTACTTCTCTTTCTGATAGCAATCTCGGTAATTCCTGAAGAAACACATCGGGATAATCGCACACCACGGCTATATCCTATAGCCTCGGCTGCTCAGCCGTTGAATTAACTACAGCCGCTAGAAATCCTTGACACCCTTCATTCAACAACTTAGTCATTTCTAGCGACGAAATCCATGGAATCGAAGATCCTCCTCGATTTCCCACAAATTTAAATTCCGGGTGTCCAACAGGATTAAATTGGATCATCCTGCTATTACAATCCATTACAACTCTCTACTTAACTATTACAATCCATTACAACTCTCTACTTAACTAACTAATACATGTCAATAATCACATCAAAATCATACATGACTAAGACCGCCAGGTCTATCCTTTCTTCTCTATCACCAATTATTTGCATTTCCCTACAATTAATATACTGCTAATGTCACTTTCTCCTCATCTATACATCCCAACACTTCAAAAGCCTTCTTTAATTCCTCTACCTAAAGCGATGCAGTCTCAAGATTGCCTCTACCATCAAATTTAGGAGGCTTTAACTTCAAAAACTGCTCCACTAATTGGTGCATCTCCTATTCACATTCGCTTGCCCCTGCCTTTGATTCCCATTATTATTATTGGCAGCAGCGGCCTCAACAGCTTGGGCAATAGTGGCAATTCTTTCCTGAGTCTACCGTCCTATCAAATTACCAATCTCTTCTAGGGTCCTTATGACCGAATCCATTCTCGGATCTACGGCAGGTCGAGCTCGTGAGCTGGATGGACCCCCAATTCCTCTACCTCGAGAACTCATCCTCACGATTTCTACCACTCAACTACCTGCTACAATTCCACTTAGGAATTAGAAACCTAGGCCAACTATGTCAGTCTAGCCTTAGGCAGTGAATTAACACCACAATTCACTCAACAAGTAATCAATCACTATGGCATAAGGCCACAATCAACAGGTCTGTGCACTGACCTCAAGTCCAGACGCACTTGCATTTCAATCGTTACAACGATCAATTTACCCAATCAATCACAACAAATAATCTGGAGGCACGTGTAACTTATTTCATTCTATAACTCGCTAAGGTCTCCCTAAATTACTACCCCAGGATTTCTACTCCTTATCACTCCAAACTTCGACCAATTTAGATCGAGCGGTCCTTGTTCTGATACCAAATCAACACATGATGTCATGGCCCAAACCCCATCGAGCTCGTGGCATCCCTTCTCTGGTCGAATATTGCGACGTCCCAGAAAATCACCGACCTCATTTCATTTTATCAGAGAGTTAAATTAACTAGCGAAAGCAACAAATACCAGGACAATAAATGACTAGGGTACAAGGGAGAATAAACATTCAATACTTATCCAACTTTATACAATATCCACCGTATACAACCCATATCATAATTTATATGTACACCGAGTATCCTGCACCACCGACGTTCAAAAAGACCAACAGCCTAGGTATACCATATCTTCAAAAATGGAACATTCCAAAAGAGTTACTATGACCCTAAAACTATCCCTTACGCCTGCTAGATGGCGTCCACTCCGATTCTATCTCCCCAGAATCTAAGTCTGAATCCCTTTGAACCTTTTGCTCGTCTGTTGGGTACTCTACCACGTTATGGTCGGTGTGCATCGGTATCCCAAACGCTGTGGCGGCGGAGGAAGATTCATTGCTCAAGCCGGAGTTCTGAAATTATTGGTTGAAACAACCATGAGATCACATCTCAATAAATACACACCCTAAACCCCACTTAAGCTATCACGTACCTCCAGACAATCAAGACAAACAATCACACTTATCTATTACATCGCAGGCACACAACCAATACTTACCTGGATCTTTTCAGCGTGCCACCTGCATGTTAGTCACAATAGCACCATTCCACTCACATGCATGTTCTCATTACGTTTCATGCATTCATTCCGATCTCATCACATCTTTTCCACACCATTCGCTAGTGACCCGCATAATGGTACCGCCTCAGATTCACTACGACCATCTCATAACAACACTTCAAGGCTCGCGTAATGGTACCGTCTTAGGCCATGTATATTGCCCGTGTAGTGGTACCGCCTCAGGCTCAACATCCATCACCTAGTGCATAACCCGCGTAATGGTACCGCCTTAGGTTGGCTATATTCACAACACTTCTCGGCCCCGCATAATGATACCGCCTCAGGCTCAACACCCACCACCTACGACACAACCCGCGTAATGGTACCGTCTCAGGTTGGCCGTCCTCCGGTAATACCGGGCATTGTCCCGCGTAGTCGTACCGCCTCAGGACGAATCAATTCCCCGCGTAATGATACCGCCTCAGGGATTTCCATTATCACACGTACCGCACCACACACGCTTTCTTACTCATTCACATGCTCAACACTCACATGCCAACATATTGGCCATTCACACTTGACTCGTGCACGCATCAAACCACGCATTTCTCATACTCAATAAGCATCCAACACGACCAATTGACAATCAATTTAATTTGGCCCGAGCATGCACATAACAAAGCACATTTCAATCCATCAAATCACTATACAATAAACACACAAGGCCACTCACGGGCCCATAAATACAGCCACATTCATAGGCATAAATTCGATATTTCCAAGCTCATTTCTAATCATATTAAACACCACAATCCAGCCACACTACCACACACCAAACCGACATCATTTGTCCTTAAATCGAGCCCTAAGCTCGTCAATTCCATCCCACAACGTCCGACAAGTCTCACTCCAGCCTCGAAGCATCCTCATTTCATCCTCAAATCAACTCATATAACACACATTCAAGCATAAATTCCAGTCACGAGGGCAGCAACTATTCAACCTCGACACCCCCACCATTCCGTTCATAAAAATGAACATCCATAGAATCAGGGTAAATCTGGACAGTTTACACAGTGGCCAAAATCCCATCAAAATAAATAGTAAACGAACTCCAAAAATTCTAAATTTTCGATATATCACAAAAAAAATCTTGATAAACATTTCTTATCCAGAACACGAAATCCGGTTCAATCTGCAACCAAGCCTTTTTGTCCCTCGAAATCAAACCAAAATCAGTTCGCTCTAATAGACTATTTTGTCTTCAAAATACATTTCTTTCAATACACAAATTGCCTTGACAAGTTTTGAAATTTTTATATGTCATAGAAAAGAAAGTTGCCAACAACTTTTGTGAAGGAAGTTTATTGAAAATAGATTTGGAAAATTTTATAAAAATTCAGCAAGACAAGAAGGTCGGGATGAACAGTGTTCCGGGCGGTTTTAAGACGGTCTGAAAATGGGTTTTCGTACGACCCAAATGGCCTCCAAAAATTTCAAATTTAAAATATGTTATACTTCAGGATGTGAGGAAAAACTTTCATGAAAGACACCACCCCTAATTCGGCCTCCAAAAATCTCCACAAAAATAGTAAATCAAAGACGTACAGTAACCGCGAATCCGAGATTCACACCGAACTTCAAAAATTCAAGTTCTAGCTCTAATCCAGCTCATAAATTAGCCTTAACTAGCCCCTAAATTGGTCTCTAGATCACTATAATCTAGCCCACTTCTCAGCCATGATCAGTCCACAATTCCAGCACTTAATTCCATCACAATCAGCCCCTAATCCAACTCTAAAATAGCCCCTAAAACTACACTAAACCGTGTCTAAACGAGCCCTTTAATACCCGACATCCTAAATAAGGTTTAGGGGGTGACTTACCCAAACTCTAGGCTAACTCGGCAAGAGTGGAAAGGGAAATCGGCTGATCGACGGCACACGGCGGCACATGGCGGTGGCGAGCGGCTCGGCGACGGCGACGAGCGGCGTCCTTGGCGGGTGGCGACGATCACGGAGAGGGGAGGGGCTGACTGGTTCGGCCGGGAGGAGGGGAAGAGGGAGTGAGCCGAGAGAGGTGAGAGAGAGAATTGGACTAAATAGTCCAAGCCAATAATTGAATGGCCAAATGACCATCATGCCCCTCTCTCACAATCCAAATCAACGGTCGAGATTCATTCTTATCCTGAGATCGACGGCCCAGATCGAATCTTTCTAAAAATATCTAAGGGCAATTTGGGAATTTCATAAAATTCCAAGGGCAAAATTGTTCAACTCAAAAATTAGGGCAAAATGACCAAAATGCCATTCCCCTTTAACACTTGCCCTTTATAAACCTCCAAGGGTAAAATGGTCACTTTTCCATTTTCTTGCCGAATTTGAATTTTTCTGAAGGATTCGGGAAAATCTAAAGCTGTACGTTCTAACCACAACGTCGTCCTAACATCCCGTCGTGACTTCCTAATTTTCCGATGCTCAATTTGGGTTCCAATTAATAATTGGATTTTATTTAACGTAACTCGAGTATTTCTCAAACTAACGGGCGGCTTTTGGGGAAATTCTCATATTCGACCCGTGACTGATAATAAATCGAGTCACGTGCAAGTTCATTCGGTTCGTGACGACTTCGGTTATCATGTAATCGCGAGGTTCGATCGCTAGTTCCGTCTGGCACGATCGTTCGGTATAGGTTCTGGATCGTTCGTCAATTCATTTCGTGGTCAAACGGAATCACCCGTGATCCACTCGTATGACAGTGACGAATCAGCCCATAACTACCCTAAGATCGGCCTATATTGACTCAAAATGTCACATCGACGATTCTATGGTCGAAAATCAATTCACGATCGAATTTTCTTTAGTCGTACGAATTTAAATCCCTTATTAGCCTTTCCCTAATGGTTAGTATCTTAGGAGTGATCAATTCCGGGCGAGAACTAATTACGAGTATGTTCATAAAACCAAGCATTTCATAAATCCCAAATGGGTAAATTTTAGGATGTCACAATGTTAATTAATGGAAAGCGAGGAAAAATTGTTCACCTTGGCCTTGTTGTAAGCTCTAGATGAATTAAAGTAGTACCCACCACAACAACATTAAACAAATACAAATGAGAGGCAGAAAGCCAAAAACAGCAAAGCATTTTGTATATATTTAATTGGGTATCTACATAAATTTAATAACAACTTAGAAGGTGGCTTCATGGAAAGAGACTTATAATAAAATGTGCACGCATGTTGTATCACCACTTGCTTGGGAGCACCAAATTAGACTTTGCATGGCAAAATCAATAAGGTCACTCGTCAATAAATTTCCAATCTGGATACTCTATAGAACCTCCAGTAAATAATTCAAGGAGGACAACGTGATTGCTACAATAGGAGGTTTGTATAAAATAGGAAATCAAGTGTAAACACATTTGTACAATTTATCGTATATCATGCATTGATTGATAAAACAGCACCAATGTGTCCTTTCATTCATTTATTTATATTTTTTCACTCCTCTTTTGACTTAGACACTCCTTTATTTTATGTTTTGACCTTACTAACCCTTGTATGGCTCACCACTTCAATTACCATTCTCACTTTTTTGTTTTGTTTCTTCTTTTTCTTTCCTTGCGGATCCCATCTTCTTTTTGTTGTTACTTCTCTTTCTCTGTTAGAGACAATTCTTTCTCTACATGCCTTTGATGTCTCTGATCTCGTCTTTCTGTTCATGAATTTGAGTTCATGTCAAAGAGTTTCAATTAAGCATATAAACGTGTAAGGGGTAAGAACTCTTGATGGAATCTTGATCTTTCTAGTGAGAGGCTTCCAAGATCTGTCCATGAAATCTTTCATGCTCATTCTACCATCATATGCATCATCTTTCCATAGCCACCGCGTGGGGTTGAAATCCCCAGTTTGGCTCCTCAAGAGCATCAACTTGTTTGACTTCATCAGGGACAAGTCGCGATCCACCCTTGCCCCCACTTTTCACACCGTCACCTCTGTCGCCTAGCCACTGCATTTCAGAGCTGAACCGGGTCAATTGGTACCCCTCGAAGTGTCCCTTTAGAGTCCAAGGATGTGCTCAGCCTTGTCGACTTAGCCATTGGTTGGTTGTCTGGCGTGGGCAACATGAGGATTGTTTTGGCCCACGAACTTGTCAGACATGTCCAACTCATCACCTTGGGATAGGCTGACGATGCGTCGGCTGAATGTCCATCTGGAGAACTTGACAACCCAAGGTGAGGGCTGGCCACAACATGGAGGATAATCTTTTTGTGGGACTTGTTGGGTTGCCACTGTATGTTTACCTTGTCTTCATGCATTCGATCCTTATCATTGTGAATGCAAGCCTATGGGATTTCATGGGATTGCAAACTTGAACATAAGAGAAGCAACACAACGTCTTGAATTGTGAAAGAATTGTGATGAATGTGAGACCCGCAAGATTACTTGCAAGAGAGAGAAGAGAGAAATTAGAAGAAGAAGGAAAGTGAGGCCAGAAAAAAAGAAAAACAAAAACAAATAAAAACGAGTGAGAGTTGTAACTGAAGTGGTGGGCCTCCCAAGGGTTACTATCATCAAAACACAAAATAGGGAGTGTCTAAGTCAAATGATGAGTGGAAAAAACGCGATCCTTTATTTATTTATCGGTGCATTACTTTGTTGGGGGTGGTTCATTCTTCCCAGCGACTAGATGGCATGGGGGTCCCGCTTCCCGAGCTACTAGAGGGCTCTTATAGTTTGAGCTCGAAAAATGAGAATTTCCTAATTCAATTAGGTTTTCTACTTTGAATAGATTTCCTAATTGAATGGTTTCCTAATTATAGTAGGTTTTCTAGAAATAGATTTCTTATTTTGAATCAAATTATTGCATATATATATATATATATATATATATATATATATATATTCTCTTTCTCTTGTAATTGAGAGATGTAACAGTTGTTAGGTACTAATTATCTTAGAATCCTCAGCTAAACATAACTCTAATTTAAGGATGAATCATGATAAAATATTAAGTCTCAAATTTTATCTGTTGCTTTTACTTTCTTTTTTTTTATGATTATGCGTCGAATCCTAACATACTTAACATGTGCTTAATTAGCCTTAATTAAACTCTTGGCATTTCGGTATCTGTCCTGTCCATGTTCATGTGCTTTTTCATGATCACTCGAGCGAGCTACAGATAACAAGAAACCGCTAGTGCCGTGGATATATATATGCTAAACTGACCCCTGGAAATGGATTGATCTGATTGGCGGTCGTACAGAATCCAAGTAATTCCATGGGCAGGGAATCGGAGCCGTCCTAGAAAGATCTGATTAAATTATATGGAATGTTCCTCTGATATTTTCTTCCGTCTCCCGAGGCTTGCTTTCTCCACGCAACCACTCTTCACTATGCAGATTGTACAGCTTCCCCACTTTCGACGAAAGGGCAGCAGGCGATCAAGCTTCGTCTTCTTCTTTGCATTTGAAGTGGAGGGTGTGTTTCAGTGCGCCAAGGAGATCGCTGAAATGGCCTCTCTTCACCAAAGGGTAAGAGCGCATGAACCTGACCGTCTTGTTTCTGCGATCTCTTATCAACATTTACCTTCGTCCAGGATTTGTTCCTAATCATCTACTGGTTTTCCTTCTTCTACGTCTTCTTCTTTGTTTCTTCTTTGTTTCTTTCGTTGAGATGGATTACGAAGAAAACGGGTCGTTAATGAGTATCAGAAGATCGGAAATCGACCTTTTTTGATGCGTCTCCACCCGGCTGGGCTCGGTTTCGTGGCGACTTTTGCTGTTGATTTCTCACGGCCGACAAGCATACCAGCACACAGTTACGGAGCAGTTGAATGGAGGAGAGATTCTCATTTCTTGTTCGTGATTTTCTTCGGTCCTTTGTTTGATTTGTGACGCCTGTGCTAATCCGAGCGCGTATCGGGTTATAGATAGGTTTGAGGCACCAAATTAGTCGCTGAACTGAGCTCTAGTTCTTAGTCTTCTTTTGTAGCTTAACTCATCGTTTTCAGTTGGACATTGTACATTCTGTGCGTGCATCTGCTTATTGCATCTGCCTGTCCACACTCTTCCTCTATCTTTTCTTGCTTTGAAGAGCTTCGAGGAATGTCAAAAACCAGCTCGATTCTTTCTCATTTTTTTTTTGCGTAAAATGCCAGTATTATAAAGCTGATGAATTACAGCATCTTAGGAGTATCCCAGCGTTACAAAAAGTGCTAATAATTAGAAAAGATGGAGGAAGGAAGTCTCCACATTGTAGTCAATATAACATTTATCTGGGAATATTTAATTTTTGGGTAGAGCAAGACTCTATCTCTTACATTTTTACGCGCCATAGCCAAAATAATATGGATGTCAGCGGACTTATTTTGAAACCATCTTCAGTTGCGTTCCATCTAAATGCCATAAACTGGCTCAATTCTGAAAAGCCATATCATGTCCTCGGTTGTTTTCTGTTCTTCTTTTTCATGAGGAAGCAAATTGCAGTTCTCAAATGAAGTAAGTAGCCAGGAATAATAATATCTGCTTTTTTCCATTATCAGATCCTGTTTCTATAATTCAATCCTGTTCTTTCTGGGATTACTTTGCTTTAGATAATGAGTAGAAATTCTTTTTTAAGCTGTTACGCCAAGTTTGTTCTACATTTTCGTCCTTCGAGATTTGTTTTCCCACGTTGTGCAGTATCTAACATGGTGTTTCAACCAACCCATCTAGATCAAGATTATCAATCTCATTCAATGGGGCAAGGTTTGATCATTGATGTTGTTTTTACAGTCAGGTTGAACTGCTGGGAGGCCGTCTTGTGGAGATGGAGTATGGAGGAACTGCATAACTTGGCAAAGCTGATACATGCCTGATAGAGCAGAGCCTTTTTGCCAGCTCTATTAAAATGTGAGTAAGATAAAATATATCAGTTCCTATCAGACTGAGGGGCCTCCACCATAGGAATCCATCGTCTGCAAAAATGTAATTCTACACCATATGGATCCCCTTTTATTAGTAAGTACACCATCCTTGGAATTCATTTATTGAGAAGCATATTTGACATTCCTCGACGGCCATGGCAATCTGCCATCGAATGCAACATACAATGAACTGATCTAGTAGTTTGCAATCAGCAATTTTAGTGGTTAATGATGGAATAGAGGGTAACATGGAATATAAATTGTATCCATATGAAAAAACCAATATCTTTTCTCGAAACCTATTAGGCAAAGCAAAAGACTGACCACTATCCACTCGCAGTTTTTTGCTCATCCAAAAGATAGGGCTTTGATTGCAAGCTCAATTGGAGAAGGAGACGTTCAGGAATGTCATCTTTATCCGGTATTGCCTGAGCACTCATCTTGCTGATTTCTTTACTGGAACTAGTTTCTGCAGAAAACTGAGACAGAGGAACCAATTTGAAGTATTGATAAGTTGGGAAAAGTATTGACTCCCAACAATTGCAATAGAACAACATAGTTCTACATGGTGAAACC